>JARFIX010000025.1:2400000-3047760 GCA_036346125.1 Lycocerus yunnanus
CATAGCAACGGCCAAGAGAATATGTTGAAATCTTTTATGGAACATCTTTTCTGTGGAACACCCTCCAGTGCGCAAGTATTGAGAAGTAAAATAATAAAATGTTTAAAAATAAAAAAACTGCAATGACCTAACTGGGGAAATTTCATACTTCCGGTAATTCCTGCCTCTTCCCGGTACGGCGGTAAAGTAGGCAAAATAAACTGCTTGGACTGGGAGGTTTAGGGGTGCGCATAAAATATTAAATGTTTAAAAATAAACAAATTAGAACAATGACATAACTGGGGAATGTCATAGTTTCGGTAATTCTAGACCCCCGGCACGAGGATGTTGCAACCAAAATAAAATGCACAAACCGGGGGGTCTGGGGGGTGTGGAACACCCTCCAGTGCGCAAGTATTAGGATTCAGAATATTAAATGTTTCAAAATAAAAGAAAACTATAACAATGACATAACTGGGGAAATTCCATACTTCCGGTAATTCCAGACGCTCCCCCCTCTCCCGCCACAGTACGGCGATAAAGTAAGCAAAATAACTGTACAGACCGAGAGGTTGGGGGGGGGGGCGAAACATCCTCCAGTACATAAATATTGGGATGTAGAATGTTTTAAAATAAAAAACAATTACATCGATGACATAACTGGGGAATGTCATAGTTTCGGTAATTCCAAATTCCCCGGTTCGAAAGAAGTTTGAAAAATGTGAGGCACCTCCCATTTTGGAAAAAAAGGCAACCGATATTAGTTTTTCGTGATTATCTCGCAAACCGCTGCAGATACCTTAAAAATAGTTATACTAAAAACGATATAGCTTTAAATTACCTACAAAAATTCTCTTGTTCATTTTTATCGTAGACCCTTGGTTTGTGCGCAATCGAGTTAGAGTCAAAATCCTATTTTATCAAAATGTATCCGAGAAATGCAGACTGGAAAATTTTCACATTGTTTTATTTATTTAAAACAGTTTTAAATTTCAGTAGTTTTTCAAAACTTTGGGTGTAAACTAAGATTAGCTTTTTAAAGGATCTACGTTCAAGGACAAGTTACAGAATAACGGTATGTGTTCAATACCTCAAAGGCTACGAAATTCAATTAGTTATTAACAATTAAGAAACTAAATTATAAAAGTATGAGAAAACAAAAATAAATTCAACATTGACAACACAACAAAATTTTATTTTGAAATTCTTTCTGAACAGTTTCAAAATTTACTGGAAGGTTTTCAGAGAGTATTTTATCAGAGGAAGATTGTTCCATATCCTTTGAATAACGGCCATTATGAATTTATTCACATGTCAGCTGATCAACTTTAGACCGCCATAATTGAAACAGCCATTTTTATTTTTTAAATATAAACATTAACTTCTTGAACTCTAGAAGTTCTTAATGATCTATGGATTTTTTTAAATTTTGAAATTTTTACTGTATTCTATGTGTCTAGGTGTGACTTAACACCCGGTGAAATGTGAAATAAGAAATACAAAAATTCTTATAAATGGAACTTAAAATTTTTTCGACAAAACATTACTCATGTTTGCATTTTGATATATTCAGCTACTGGAGGGTCTTCACAAAACCTAACAAAAGACTCTGTTTGAGTTTTGTAATTTTATCAGACCATGAATTAAAAAGATAGTTTAGCATAAAAACCCTGTTCTATGGAACTAGCGATTCATAATATTACATGTGATGCATTTTAAATATAAACGGCCAAGCAATGATTAGCAAACATTTAATTTATTATTTTTATAAATATAATCTAGATATCTGGGGGTATGGAATACCCCAGGAACATGTTATCATTCCATAAAACTAAGAGCGGTTTTGGAAAGCTTCTACAAAATTTATAAACATTTTTAATTTCTATATTCAATTTGCACTGGAGTGTTTCCACCCCAGACCCCCGGTTTGGAAATTTTTTTTGAAAGTGAATGAAAGACTTCAGCATATCCTTGGCTGTCATTATTGCGATACAATGAGGTTTTTCAAAATTAGAAAAAGCAAAATAGATGAAATACTCAATGAATGTATTCATCTTTTATATAATGTAAACAACATAAACGGGGGGTAGCTTAGAAATTAAACAAATGAAATTGATTTGAATTTTGTAAATTTTAAAATACCAATTGATATTATATTGAATGTGTAGTTTAAGCCTTAAATGAAAACAAAAAGCCATGCTACCATAGCAACCTCATAGCGGATTATACTGATAAAATCTTTAATTAACTGCCGATATAATTAAATAAACTGCTTAAACTGGGGGGAGAGGGTATAGACTACCTTCCGGATCCTCAGTACTGGTAGACAAAACATTAAATGTTTATAATTACGTAGAAGCTTTAAATTATCTGTTTAATTTTCTACGATATATTGTGAGGGTATTCTCGCAGACCCCCTAATCGATACTGTCAATTAAGAAATGAATAATTTTATTCAGCATAATATGATCTACTTGGCCGTTTCTAATTTTGAAAAGCAATAATAACTAAAAATGTCACGTTACCATGGTAACGGCCTTGAATCTTGAATTTACTTCTGATAAAAATGAACTATCCAAACCGGGGGGTCTGGGGGGTGTGGAACACCCTCCAGTGCCTCGAAACAGGAAGCCAGAACAAAAAAAATTGCAAATTATGTAGTAGGTAGATATTTTATTTTAGTTTCTCTTAGGAACGATGCCATATCCTAGGGGTACTTAGTATCCCCCCTCCCAACCCCCGGTAACTATTTTCCATTTTATATTGTTTTAAAACGCTTTTTTATTAATTTTTTAATACTGAACGCAATAAATTCGCAAATATATCAATTACAATTTAAGAATACCTGGGGGTGTTCCACACCCCCCAGACCCCCCGGTCTCTAAAAATATGTTTTTTGATTTGAAGTATTTGCTTAAACCGGGGGGTCTGGAGGGTCTCGACATAGAGAATCAGAATATTAAATGTTTAAAAATTAAATTTCGGTTTGACTTTTTTTGAGAACGATGACATACCCAGTGGAGGTTTTTATACTCCCCGGGCCCAAATATTGGAATGCAGAACATTAAATGTCTGTAAATTATGAAACAGCTTAATAATATTGCTTTTGTTAATTTATTAACGATACACGCAAATAAATCCATTCTTACCGTTCTTGAATCGAACCAATCATGGCGACGTTCTTAAATTCAAACAAGGCATTCTTAACTTAGGATATTAAATTACTGATTGCTTTCTGCAATGATAGTTAAGTACGATATTCGTAAATTTTGTTTCAATTTAATTACTTTGGATGATTGGGTCAATTTCAACTGGTAGAACGGATTTTTTTGAGTGTAACATTATTATACACTGGGGAGTAATGTATTTTATACTCTCCCCCCTCTCAGACTTTCGATCAATATTTTGCATTTTTTGGGGTTTTATAAAGTTTCTTCATTAATCACCGAGGACAGTAAACTCCAAAATATATATTAGTTATATTACTTTCGATAAAGATAAACTGGTAAAACCGGGGGGTCTGGGGGGTGTGGAACACCCTCCAGTGTCTCGGCAGCGGGACGTAGAATACCAAATATTTACCCTTCAGTGGATCGAAAAAAATGTTTAAAAATAAAGTGTTGTTGCGTTGGGGACGATAACATATCCTGGGGATATTCTTTACCTTCAAGACCTCCCGGCCTATGCCGTTTCCATGAAACTTAAAAATTGATTCAATCTGCACAAGCAATTTTAATTTAAATTCAAATTTGGCGCCATTTGATAGTTTCAAGTGCCCCGAGTCGGAAGGCAGAATATTAATGGGGTAGGGTACGGAACTGGGCCTCGAAAATAGCAAATTCCTATAAAAATGGTATAATATTATGAAAAGAACATAATTAGAAATATTATAAGCTAAGGATGATTCAAAATTTTCACGTTTAGGCATTAAAAACTCAAAAATTGAAATACGTATCCATGATAGGCTACATTTGAACCTCAAGCCCCGCCCATTTTGAATTGTTTGTAGCAATTTTACAAAAAATTACGTATTTTATCACATTTTTGATGCAGACGTCACATATGTGTACTGTTATTTGAATAAAACATGGAATTGCATCGATTTAAGGAGTATTTTCTAAAAAATCACTTTTTGTGTGAATTCGTTTCTGAGGTGGTTGCACTGTCAAAACCTATTCTCCGCAGCCGCCCTCGCCCCTCTGGGGCTCGTACAGCGCTCCGAACGGTTTTGACACGTGCTAAACTCATTAAAAACATCCCTTAAGCGGCTCCAACTCGAAAAGTTTCCAAGTTGACGCGGCGGATCTCAGGAGCGACTAATCCCCACTTTTCGATGCTCTAGTAGGCCCCGCCCCAGCACCTTTCCATGCATATTGAAATGCACGTACTGTCATGAAAATGAATAATTTGCCCGATTTCGTGATTTTCAAAATCGATTTTTGGCGTTATTATTGCAAATATCGAATTCATCCTTAGTACATTCCACTCGTATTAACGTTCTCTACCTAATTCTAAAAAAACATTTGTAAAATAATCACAGGGAAAAAGGCCCAGTTGGCGTACTCCAACCTATTAATGTTTATAAATTCTGTAGAAGCTGTACGATAAACGTTTTAGTTTTCTGTGGAACAATGATTCGAAACTGGGACCCCCCCCCGATTCTCTCGGTTTCAATCTTGCATTTTCTGTTGTTTTAAAAGGTTCACTTGATACTCAAAGCCTAAAATTCGCAAATTTATTTATTACAATTTAAGGGTAACCCCAGACCCCCGGCCTTTGAGACCATAATGTTTTCTAGTTTGGCCTTTTGAGATTTTTTGAAAATTTCTGACTATTTTCTTATTTTCAATTTTGTAATAATTTTTTAACTTTACATTTTAATATGTATGAGCGCAGTGTTCTGTGCTCTCGCCGTTCGCAACGAGTTTAGTTATGGCTCAAGGACATTTTTAATGAGTTGAACCTGTTTCAGACCCCGTGGTTCGGAGATCCACTTTTTTTAGATTAATTTGGGATTAACGATATTTTTAATAAGTTTATATCCGGCAATTTATTGTTTTCGAAAATCCCGGGCTTTCCCGGTGTTCTGGTTGTGTCACTACTTGCTCCCCGTTTTATTTTTCTTATTTATTTACATAATTTAATAATATAAAATAAAAGTAATAATTAGTATTTGGTTTATAAAATAAATAAAGATTTCCTATCTGAATGTGTGTATGTACTATGTTGTAATTTATGTAACAAACAACAAAGTGAATTCAAAGGCCGCACAACCTTGACAATCCAAGATTAACAAAAATAATAATTGCACTGTGCCAACATGGATTTTCGGTACAAAAAATAATATTTACAAAAATGTATTTTCTCAAAAAAAATTAGGAGTATAAAATAATATAAACAATTTAAATAATTTGTTACTATCTTTTGTTGTTGTCGTCTTTTCAATTATTTCGAGTATACTATACTATTAATATGAATTTTTATTAATATTTTATGTATCGCTCGAGTGTGATAACAAAAACCTTGTAAGTTATGTTTATGGAAAATAGTGTCCCATGATGATGAATCACTTTGATGACTAAATAGGCGAAAAAATAATGGTGTAATTTGTTTAGGTGAGGATATGGGAAGATGAATAACTTGTTTATTTATAAATCTCAATAAATGAGTTTATTAACGCAGATTTTGTAGCCAGCCCGTATGTACTATGAAAAAATGAGTGAAGAATACAATAAACAGGATGCTGGGAAATAAAAAGCAAGTGTGGCACGTTATCCAATAGCCAAATTATTCAATTACCCTCATTATGAAATAATTATATAATAAAAGCCCAAGAGTCGAGCATTTGCTTTTTATCTCTTAAATTAAACGATTATTCCGAGTTATTCTGGTGTTATTATCGTTTATTTTTAAACTTGCATTCTTTCGGGGTCATAAAAACTAATTTTTCTCTTTTCATTTCAAAATTTTATTTTCAATCAGTATTTGGGAAATTACCTAAACAAATACCTCGCGTGCAAATTTAACACAATTTTAGAATTTCGATATTACGTGCTCGTCAGTTGTACTAGATAACGTAATTGCTTGAAAAGTTTCCGAAATTGATAAGTAATCGCCATTGTGGACTTTCGATAATTAAATTAAACAAATAATATAATAAACTACAGTTGAATACAGAAAAAAATTGGAAATTTGGAGAATCAGAAAAAGGAGGATGGGTAAAATAAAAATTCTTTTTGAAAATCAAATAAAATATTACAATTTTTTAAATAGCCTCTTCCTCTTTAGAAATGACGGTGGATTTTCCAGTTTTTCTGTTCAGAAAAATCCAAATTCCAAAACAAAATCTTCTCTTCTATTACAATCTGGACTTTTGCTTTACTCCCTCCGAACCAATAAATAAAAGAACGAACTTCGTAGCTATTTTATATTCAAAATTTTGTGACTTTTAAATTTGACCTTTGAAATTTGATTATAAATAAATTCTGCAATTTAACTTAATCTCTTTTTAAATTTTGTGGTTATGCGTCATTTTTCATTGCGGTATGACTGTAAATAATCGTAAGTATCAACGCGTGAGCCGCTCCAACGCGTTAATTTAAAGAACTTAAAATTAAAAAATTAATTTGAAAACTCAGTCACAAGCGTCAAGTTTGGTTGCTCGGCTTCCCGCCTCTTTTTCTTCTCTTATTTGCAGCTCAAACTTACACAAATCGGGGGTTAGAATTTTTATTTTCCCACGGGTAAAAAATCTGGCTACGGCACTGCAATCACGGATTTATCGAATTTGGTTGCTCGGTCTTCGGCCTCGCCGGGGATTCCGATTATCAACAATCAAACCCGATTATAATTTATAAAAATGTATGATTTATAAGTTGAGAACTGTAGCTACATTATTTTCTGAGTGTCGGCCAATAAATTTGCTGAAAATGTAATACGTAAAAGACGAAAACGACAGAAAGGAAGCACACAGCTACGCTATTAATAATTTTGTCTTGCAGAAATATGATCAAAACAATTTTAATTTCTAGTCAGAAAGCTGACTAAACTAAAAAGCGTTTAGAATAGTGGGTAGTGTACTACCCGAGATAAATAATTGCTAATGTGAGTGCATACTGCATAATATGCAAATTTAATGCAAAATGCAATGTCAGGCCACTTATTGCCAAGAGTAAACAAAACTATAAAATTACGCTTTTTCAGAATAATTTAAAATAATGAAATAAAACTGATGTTTAAAAATCCGTGCAATTACTTCTTTAAAAGTCAAAAGTCCAACTTGTAAACTCGGTGGTTCATATTGCAGGGAATTGTACATATTATTTTGAACTAATGTCGAAAAATCAACTACGGCGCCGTGACTAATTGTTAGTAGGTAATTTTAAATAAAACTAAAAAATTATAAAGCCATGCTTTGCGAATTTTAATGGTATGTTATACACCAAGAGCTAAAGTGCAAAATTTTGAACATTTACAAAAATAATTTATTTGATTAATTAATCAAGCAAATAATTATTAAATTCTGGGGGATACTTCATACCCCTTTCATACTATTTTGTATTTTTGTAATTGTGGGTATTTTAAATAAAATAAAAAATGTATTTTTTATTTCAAATACTTTATTTATACAAAAAATTAAATTTAATTTAATTAATTAAAAAAGTAAGTGTTGGTGAGGGCTAATCTGTTTAATTACATTGGTAACATGCTGGGTAGAAGCTTCAAGTTACTGTTTTAGTCTTCTTGGGAACGATGACATATCCTGGAGGGGGAAGGGAATTTCATATCCTGAAGAATATTCTATATCCTCGACTAAATTAAAAAATTTATAATATTAAGTTGAAATCCTTAACTGACATTTAATACAAATAAAGTAACTAAACGCGGGGGTCTGCGGGGTATCAAATACCTCAGTACCCAAATATTGGAATGCAGAACAAAAATTAAATAGAAGCTAGAAGTTACCGTTTTAATTTTCTTAGAAATAATGTTTTAACCTGTGAGATATTCCATATACTCCAGATCTAATAAACTGACTAAACCGGGGGGTCTGGGGGGTGTGGAACACCCTCCAGTGCCTCACTATAGAATGGCAGAACATGTTTAATATTAAAATAAAATTAAATTTAATTTAATTAATTGAATAAATAAGCGTTTAATTGCATTGGTAACATGCTGGGCAACACTTCAGATGAATAATATTGGTTAAAATTCCCAACGCAAAATACAATTTTAATTAATATAATTAATTAAATTTGGGGATTTTTGGCCTTGTGTTCTGTAATTTCAATTATTTAATTTTGATATGTTGTAATTTACACTGCGAATGCACTGATTGCGATTTTTATAATTTTTTTGTAAATTATGAAAGATAGCAATGCCGTATCGACATAAAAAAAATAAAATTTGAGATCGAACTACTAAAAAAACGATTTTAAAAATTAATTTGGAATGCAATTATCTCATTGGCTCGTTTGAATTGTAACGCCGCCCATCGAAATTAAAATACGTTGTGGTCAAAAGATTTTCTCAATTTCTGGAAAATTTACTTCAAAATTTTTATTTAATTAAAAAAAAGATATTTATAATTTTATTATTTCCATTCCAATTTAATTTTGATTATTATTTTAATAAATGAATTTTTATTTTGTTGCTTCCCTCCTATTGTCTGGATCGCCACTGGTTTTTGAAACGGAACAACAGTTATGTAAATATTTTATTTTTGATTATTTTGTTATTTTATATTCAAATACAAAAAATAAAAGTAGCCCAGCACCGCCCATATCTCCCTCCCCCGGTATAGACAGTTTATTTTTATCAGAAGCAAATTAAAGGTTTCAGTCAACGGTTTCAGCATAATTACTGAAGGTTTTCAACAGCAGATATGCTGAAGTCCTCAATTTGTTTCTGATAAAAAATATAAACTGTATAGACCGTGGATCTGGGGTATTCCATAACCTCAGAAAACATTTAAATATTTAAAAATTAAATGGAAGTTTTATGATTGCTTTATTTTTCTTGGAAATGATGACATATCCTGGATGGTATTCTAACGTTGTTGTTTTGAAACAATACTTGACTTCGAGGTAGGAAGGTACAACAAGTGTATTAGTTATTACACGTTATGGCCGGAGGGGGGGGGGGAGCATGATATACCCTGGTATACTATGAAATTGCAGCAATATCATCAAATTTTTGCATAATTTATAAACATTTAATGTTTTGCGCCTCAAATCTTGGGCACTGGAGGGTGTTCCACACACAAGCACTTTATTTTTATTAGAAACGAATTAATGATTTTAGCTTATAACCTAAATTTTTTTAATTAACAACGGTTAAGTAGATACAGTACATATCTATTATCTACTAAGTTCTCGATTTGTTTATGATAAATATAAACTGTGAGTACTATGGGACCTCCCCCCCTAAATACTCTATAGTCCCCAAGAAAACCAAAACGGTAACATATTATGTCCGTTTTCACCAACCGATTCCTAACGTTAGGAATTCCCTAACTTTGACATAAGAAACTTTAATGTCAAATTTGTTTTCACTAAGTTAAGAATTCCTTAAGGTGTTAAGAAAACCCTAACCTAAGGTAATTCTTAACACCTTAAGGAATTTTTAGCTTTAACATAAATTTGACATAAAAGTTTCTTATGTCAAGTTACGGAATTCTAACGTTAGAATTGGTTGGTGAAAGGCATTAAAGTTTTACTCAATTTTAAACATTTAATATTCTGTGTCTCGTTGCACACTGAGGGTGTTCAACCCCAGACCCCTCGGTTGAGTAATTCATGTTAAATTATGGAAACTTCCCAATCATGATCATTGGGAGACAATATTATTTGTTTAAAATTAAGTAAACTTCAAGTTACTGTTTTAGTCTTTTGACGTTGACATATTCTTGAAAAATTCATATCTCTGGGGTATTCTAAATGATTTCCGGGTTTATGATGCTTATATTATAAAAACTGAATAAATTATTCAGCTTACTTTATTCCTGTTTTACGTTGCAAATTTTGAAAAACTTCAAATATACTACATTTAATAAAAACAAAGTGACTAAATTCGGAGGTCTGGGGGGTATAAAATGCCCTCCAGTACCAAAATATTGGAATGCAGAACATGTTAAATGTTAAAAAATTAAGTATAAGCTAGAACTTTTAATTTTAGCGTTTTAATTTTCTTAGAAATAATGTATTAATTTGGGTATTCATACCCCCAGACCTGAACTCGGGGTCTGGGAGGTATAGAATACCTTCCAGTGCTCTAATATTTTAATGCAAAACATTGAAAATTAAGTACAAGTTTGAAGTTACCGTCTCAGTTTTCTTGAAAATAATGTATTAACCTGGACGATATTACATACACTCCAGACCCAATAAACTGACTAAACCGTGGGGTCTGGGGGGTTTGGAACATCCTCCAGTGCCTCAGTAAAGAATGGGAGTACATTAAATTTTTAAAATTAAGTAGAAACTTTAAGTTACCGTTTTGGTTTTCTTGAGAGGAGGTATTCTCCGCAGATCTAAATCGGGGGGCCTGGGAGGTATGGAATATCTTCCAGTACCCAAATATTTCAACTATGACATATCATGTCACAGTTATCAAAAAAATTACAGCAATATTCTCAAATTTCTGAATAATTTATAAAAATTGCATAAAGTTTTGCATCTCAATACTTGAGTGTTCCACACCCCAGACCGTTTAAACATTTGAATTTTATTAGAAAAAAATTAATGATTTTAGCATATTAACTAAATTTTTTAAAATTAAAACAATTAAGCTGATATATCTACGAAGTCCTTGATTTGTTTATGATAAACATAAATTGCATAGATCTGGGGGTCGGGAGAGTTGGAATATCCCACAAGATATTCTATTCTTCCCAAGAAAACTTAAACGGTAACTTAAAGTTTTTACTTAATTTTTAAACATTTAATATTCTGCGTCTCGTTGCAGAGGCACTGGAGGGTGTTCCACACCCCCCAGACCCCCCGGTTTGAATAATAAGTCTAGAATACCTTATAATGCATGAGCATTGGGAGATCGAATATTGTATGTATGTTTAAAAATTAAGTAGAAGCTTCAAAGTACTGTTTTAGTCTTCTTGGGAATGATGACATACCCTGGGGGGCATTCCATATCCCCGACCCCCCGAGGTTATGCTGCTTATATCGTAAAAAATGAATAAATTCATTTAGCATACCTGTTTGTACGTCGTAAATTTTCAAAACTTCAAATATTAAGTTGAAATCCTTAATCGACATCTAAGTAATAAAAATAAAGTGACTAAACTTGGTGATTGGGGGTGGAAGAATCAAATATCTTCCAGTACCCAAATTTTGAAATGCTGAACATTAAATATTTAAAAATTAAGTAGAAGCTAGAAGTTTCTGCTTCAGTTTTTTGGGAATGGTGTATTAACATGGGGGATACTCCAGACCCAATAAACTGGTCAAACCGGGGCTGGGGGGTGTGGAACACCCTCCAGTGCCTCAGTATAGAATGGCAGTGCATTAAATTTTTAAAATTAAGTAGAAACTTTAAGTTACCGTTCTGGTTTTCTTGAGAAATTCTTGAGAGGAGGTATTCCAAATCTCCGAGTCTCCCTGAGGTCTTGAAGGTATTCCCATAACTTCAGAACGCCGACCCAAAAAATAAAATGTTTAAAACTTAAATGGAAGCTTTATCATATCGCTTTAGTTTTCTTAGAAATAAAGATATATTCTGGAGGAGTATTCCAATTGGGATTTACATACCTCCCCCCACCCCGGTTTAAACAGTTTGTTTGTATTAGAAATGAATTAATATTTAAAATTAAGTAGAAGCTAGAAGTTTCTGCTTCAGTTTTTTTGGGAATGGTGTATTAACATGGGGGATACTCCAGACCCAATAAACTGGTTAAACCGCGGGGTCTGGGGGTGTGTGGAACTCAGTATACAATGGTCGCTGGGCAGTACATTAAATTTTTAAAATTCAATAGAAACTTTAAGTTACCGTTCTGGTTTTCTTGAAAAATTCTTGAGAGGAGGTATTCTAAATCTCCGAGTCTCCCTGAGGTCTTGGAGGTATTCCCATAACTTCAGAACGCCGACTCAAAAAATAAAATGTTTAAAATTTAAATGGAAGCTTTATGATATCTTTTTAGTTTTATTAGAAATAAAGATATTATATTCTGGAGGAGTATTCCAATTGGGATTTACATACCCCCGGTTTAAACAGTTTGTATGTATTAGAAATGAGTTAATAATTTCAGCACAATACAATAATTTTTTAAATTACCAACGGCCAAGCAGATACACATATCTACTGAAATCCTCAATTTTTTTATGATAAAGCATAAACCGAGAGGGGTGCATAGTATCCGGATACAAATTACCCCTCAAGATATGCCATTATTCTCGAGAAAACTAAAATTGTGTCATAAAATCTTCTACTTAATTTTGTCACTCGAAATTAGAGCACTGGGGGGGGAGGGTGTTCTAAGCCACTCAGACCCCCGGGTTTAAAGAGTTTGTATTAATTAGATTGGGAATTAAAGATTTTAGCACATTATTTAAAATTTTTAAAATGAACAACTTCCTAGCTGATATAATGTTGTTTTCGAATTATTTATAATAATCTGGAGAGTCTGGGGGGTATGGGATACTTCTAAAGATATTTCTTCAATGCCGAGAAAACTAAAACGGTATCATAAAATTTTCATTTAATTTTTAAACAGTTACTAAATGTTCTGTCATTTGTTAAACAGGCACTGACTTGAAATCAATGGTCCAAACTAGAAAACATAGTTTTAAAGACCGGGGGGTCTGAAATACCCCTAGACAAGTAAATAAAAGTTTATTGCCGAATTGCCGAACAGTGGCGCCTCCTAGTAGCATAGTCTGATAATCAATACTTACCAACCCCTTCCTGTTGTTGGAGGGGAAACTTTTTTAAAATAGGCTTTGGGATAGGAGTTTTTTTATTTTAATTTTCTTAGGAAGTAAGAAAAATGTTTCTAATTCCCCTGAACCATATGGGCCGTTGCTATGGTAACGTGACGTTTTTAAACTATCAATTTTTCAGTAATCGCCATAAAGTGAGAATCGAACCCACGACCTCACGTAATTGTTTAAAATGAGTTCCAAGTGAGAATAATAATCATAAAATGCATACAGACCCGGGGCGGTGGGGGTTCTCTGGAATACCCACCAGGCAGATTACGGCCGATGCAGTAATAAAATTGGAATTAGCAATTGGGTCACAACTATTTAGTGCAACAATAGAAATCAAATCGTGGTACTACGACACAGGACCACAGGGGAAGGGGGGGGGGAATCATATCCCTCAGTCTATGCAATTTATTATTTTTCTCGACAAGTGAAATGAAGGATTTCAGCATATTTGCCTGGCCGTTACTATGGTAACGTGACACGTTTAGTTACTGTTGCTATGCAATCATGGAGTCAGGGCCGAGGCTAGGGGCAAGAGGCCGTTTCTTCTGCAAAATCAATCAAATTAATATTAAAACAAAACAATCCCAAATTATTAATTGGGGGCCCTGCATCGAAGAAGCATGCAGTGGCAGACAATATACAGGTAAATTTCAAAATAGTCGACCTACCTTTTGATATTATTGAAAAATATTTATCCATTGTAAAATTTAAACAGTTAACCGTAAACCTATATTAAATTTACCTGAATGTTTATGAATACCACCGTTAATCCTTTACGCCCGTACCACCTGAAGAATTGTTATTGACCTGTTAGTAAGTTGAGAAATTTGGATTTTCATTTAAAGTAAAACTACGGACATCATCACAAAATTTTGTGTTTTGTCAAAAAATGTAATGTGTAAATTTATTTTATTAAATGTGGCTTCAGCCCGCCGCTGTCGCCGTCATGTTACGCCACTGAACACGAGAAGCTTGAAATTAATGAATTCAAAATGCAAATAACTTGAAAAGCATGTAAATAATTTTGACCTCTGTTCGTGTTCTCGATTTTCATTTTTCATCGATTTGAAAATTTTCCTTGACCGTAAATTACGCATTTCGTACTAAAATTTCCCAATATTTGCCGAATTCGGTCCTGCCTATTTTTCTAAAATTTCGCATTGTTTTCATAACGAAAATAAACGTTCAAGAGTGCTGACGGCGCATTTTTCGTTTTGAAAAATTTCAGTTTTTCAATTTTCCGCAATATTCGTGTTTACGACGATTCAAGGTCGTCGACGTCGTATAGAACATCGACACCATTCGTCAGTCGTTACTTTGTCAGTTGTTCTTGTTTAGTGATGAGATGAACATCGTGTAATAATTATGGCGGTCAAATTTGTGTCAGTTTGTTTCGTAATTTGTGCTGCACATATTGTGAGTTTTAATTGCTTCGATTTTGAAAATGAAAAAACAATATTTGCTAAAGGGAACGCATTAAGCGGTAACAAAAAGACGTTGGTGATTAACGCCGAACAAGGAAGTGATTTATTTACCAATCAACGATATAAACGAGAAGTGACAAATTCGAATGTCAGCAATGTCGCCGTTTCCTCAAAGGTAATTTTTTTCAATTAAAACAATAAAACTTAATTTGTACTTTTCTTTATTTACTTATTCATTATCAACACGTTTCGTGTCAAATGGACAACTGCCAAAACAACTTGCTAATTCATCGTCAACACGCAAAAAATAAATCCTAATTTTAGTTTGTCAACATCATCCCGGCGTATTTATTTGTTTTCAATTATCTCCTGGCGAATGTTTTGAAACGTGAAAATTTTAAATCGATCACGATTTTAACCCCACTTTTTGATTTACGACGTTTCGTACTTTTGTTCCTCCACCATCGCGGATATCTTGATCGGTATTAGGAAGAGCGAGCCCAGGGTGATGCAAGCTCCGGCAAAGTAAAACGACAAGTAATAATTTCCGCTATATTCTCTGAGCATACCGGAAAATGCGGTTCCCGATAGTATCCCGATGCCTTGGACCATTGACAACAAACCTATTGCGTTGGTCAACTTTTCTAAACCCAACATGTCCACTATGATGATCGTTCGTAGTGCAGACAAACAAGCTGAACAGAAAAGATTCTAATTTAGTTTCAGACAAATAAAATATGATCGCGGGGAGAAGTCAATAACAAAGTTGTTGTTTGCGCCGTTTTTTGGGATAAGTAAACAAAATTTATTTTTAACGAAGGGTTATCACTTAACTCCATTTATTTACTTACACCTCAGCTTATCTTTAGGATAAAGGTGGCGATAACATCCATGCGATTGTGAGAACAATGGAGTGCGTGCGTGGATCTGATTGATCTAATTTTTCCATTAAGTGAGGCGCATTATTTATCTAATCCCCCGGATTCCCATTTTTCTAATTCTTCCTGTTTGCGCAAATACAGTTTTTGCTAATATTTTTATATTCATTTGTATTTGGATCGATACAGGAACGAAACCAAATAACTTCCTATACGTAAATAATCTGAAAATTGCAATTTCAAGCGGACGTTTGCAAAATATTCCCCGTTATGAAAGTGCGAACCTAAAATTATTTTTTTAGCTAAAATTTTTCCTTTCACAGTTTCAAATGAATCAGTGCATTTAATTAGGAACTTGGTTGCGGTTCGAGTAGTTCGAGAAATTGATTGGACAGCTAATTAAAAAATATCAAATTGGTTTAGGAGATTATTACCGAGATGCTCAACGTTTCTTGGCATAAGTGCCGAGACCAGAGATAGTAAAGAGGAAGTAAGCCTAAATTGAACTAAAGTAATGTAAAATATTGGAATCGAAGGAAAACTACTAATATGGATTGCTTCAAGATCACTTTAACGAGCTAAGAAAGCTTACAAGTTTGGTAATTTGGATTAGCCCGTAAAGAAGGCAACTTAAATTGGATTAGGATCATCTTCGGGGAGTGATCGACGAAATTGTCGGAACGAATTGAAGTTTACACAGATGAATCATAAATTATAATCAATATGGATCGATTCAAGGTCAGCCGATTAGAGAAATAAGATTAGATTGTGACTAATTTTGTAATGCATACGAATCAAAAAGTTTCCAATTTTGTTATTTCAGTTGATAGTTGACCAGGACTTGCAGTTTAACGTGGAATCCAGACCACGACACATAATACGGTAGCAAACCACTGGCGGCTTTCTATATGTGCTAGGTAAAGGGCTGACGGCTATCTTTAGATGCAGGATTAATAATTTTCTCTCCCCCTCGGCACAGTAAATAAAGAACTCGAGTTTTATTGATTAACAATAACAGCTGACGGGCGGCATTAAATGTTAATGCCGTTAGGAATTTCTGCTAAGAGACTTACAAAACAAAAATTTAGCAGGCAACCCATAACCAGAACTAAAGTAGTACTTCAGTGCCTCCCGTAGGAAGTAGTAATTTAAAACAATAATTGTTTTCACAAAGATATGAAACGTAAGTTCGACTATTGAAATGACTGAACAAAAGGAATTTTTTCAATTAATTATTAAATATTTATGAATGTCCGAAATGTTGCCTACTTGGCCACTGGAGGGTGTTCCACACCCCCCAGACTCCCCGGTTACATTGAAATTATGATATTACAGATAAATTTGAGAGTTTATGGCTTTCAGTATCAAGTGATCGATAAAGGAACTGTATAACACCAGAAGATGGAAGATTGTGACGGAGGATCTTGAGGGTCCGGAGGGGGGGGGTATGAAATATCCCCAGGATATTATGTCATCGTTCTCAAGAATACTAAAGCATTTCCATAATTTTCTGCTTTTCAACATTGGGGCATTGGAGGCACTAATCAATTAGAGAGGAGCCTGGGGGGGGGGGGGGTCAGAAATTAAGTTCTTACTGCTGCGCCCGGATTTGAACCATGTGCTCAGCATTGGCAATCACGCACTTATTCACCATTGTTGAGACGTCTCTATTCTACCACAACAATCAATGCTATTATAGGCAGTAATGCCTAAATTTCATAACGGTTACCTTTAAAATAACTTTTTGTGATACATAATAGACCTGAATACCGTCGTGACAACCGTCAATGTTGTCAAAATCTTACGTGCTATCTGGGCTGAGGAAAACCGAACCAATTCTTTACACAGAACTTTGGGGAAACTGGGAGAGGCTTATGTCAAGGAGTGGACGAATACAGGCTGAAGAAGAAGAGAAGAACTGTAGTCTAGTGAACATTTTTGGAAAATCAATTTATTTGGCAGAAATATTAACTTACGAGTTCATCGATGAAATAATTTAAGGATCCGGGGGGTATTAGATATATTTGCGAACTTATGGGCTTCAGGATTAGAGAAAATTAAAAAACATTAAATGAAAAATAGTAACCGAAGTCTTGGAGGGGGGTATGAAGTACCCCTAGTGTATTTCATCGTTCTCGGGAAAATGTCGGCAGTATCGTAATGTTTCTGTCTAATTTGTTAACATTGAATGTTCCCGAGTTCCGATTTTGTTGCACTGGAGGGTGTTCCACACCCCCCAGACCCCCCGGTCCATGTAGTTGATTTTTTATCACAAGTGAATTGAATATTTTAACATATTCGCTTACAATATATCACACAAAATAAAGCTTACGAAACAATACATCTTCTTAACGCAAAAAATGGTGGTTAACACTTGATACGGATTTAAAATTCAACAGAATACAACTTGACAGTCCAGCAAACATTTTTGGAAAACGAATTTATTTGGGGGGGAGGTCTCACTCAAATTGTAATAGCTATATTTACAAAGTCATGGCCTTCAGTATTAAGTGATTATTAAAAGAACTTTTTATAACAACATGGAATGCATTATGGCTAACTAGAAAACGGGGATATGGAATACACACCCCCCCCAGGCACGCTCAAATCGTAATAATGATAAAATTTACGAACTGTGGCTTTTAATATTATGCTATCACGCATAATTTACTGTTGGTGCATTAGTAATACTTGAATAACACGAAGTTTATTTATATAAATAGGGGACCTACTGTTTAACGTGGAATCCGAATTACGAAAGTGTGTATTACGCCTAAGTGGTATTTGATTTTCTATTCTAATGCTCGATTTCTTCACCTAGGAATATCTCTTAGATAATAATCTATCTATAAGATAAATTAACGAAGTAACCAATCAGACAACGGCAAAACAATCAAAAATATGATTCAAAAATATGAATCATCATATGATTCATATGAATCAGACAACGGCGAAACAAAACAATCAAAAATATGATTGGTTACTTTGTGAATTTATCTAATAGATACATTATCTAAGAGATATCTTTAGGTGACGAAATCGGGCATTAGTCAAATTTAATCGCAATGCTCCAAACTAAAAACCCGGAAGTGAATCAAAGATTTTGGTATATCCGCTGAACCGTTGCTGTGGTGACATGACATTTTTTATCTTTAATGACATTTTCATAAAACTAAAATTTTAAATTCAAACCGATCAAATCATATTAAAAAGTTATGGCACCAATTAAATAGGTATAGATAAAGTTGCGCAATTTGTTGGAACATCCAAAACCACTTTTTAACGGGAAAGTCCCTGAACCGATAAAAAAAGGTCACGTGAACGAGGAAAGATAACGTATAGATCAATTATTATTTGATTTGATAATAAAAAGTTGGAATATCCAAGTCAACAGGCCAATCAATGCAATTTGAATGATGGAAATATTGCAATAATTTACGTCGTGCGAACTTCAATAATTATTCTCACGAATTGAATACGAAAGGTCGCCGAGTTTTTTAAATTGCGGTTAACACTTTGGAACTGTCTTACTGTTTCTCGTTGCATAACTTTTCAAAGTACTTTCAGGTTTTCTTCCTGAAGTTTTTTTAATCGATAAAAATAAACGTAACATTTTGTGATAAAATATTTCCCAAGTATTTCAGATAAGATTATTGGGTGATTCCCCTGTTTGGTGATGTACGAATAATTTTATTGACTCACCTATGCAGAAACCATACGTGGTAGCATATCCAAATTGCATCCAAGAGCTGTTCGACACTCCCGACACCATGGTCAATATTCCTCCAATAAACAAACTTGTGTAGGTAATACTATTGGCGCTAACTATCGACGTGGAAGATAGCACGCCGCATACAATTCGGCCCAAAGTGTTGGATGCTCCTATCGTCGATATAAGCCAAAAGTTTTCCTTTTCGCTCATGCCAAATTGAATTGCTCGATCTCTTATGAACATGAAGGGAGTATAAAAGGCGAAGGATATGAAAACGGCGTGCATTGTTAGCAAAACAAACGAGGGCGATTTTAAGAGGCCGTAATCTAACATGGTCGCCAGCGTTCTCTTTACTGATTCGGAACAAAATTGGCACGTTTCCGAATTGTTCATTTCCTCGATTTCGTTTTGGGTGATCGTCCTGGTCACTTGCATCGTGTAATCGATCGATGATTTCGATTTCTAATAAAAAAGCTTTCGTAGTTTGGTTTGCAAGGTTTTTGATTACTTACCGACGTTGCGACCGAAGTCGTGGGAACTTTTCCTTTGGACAAGTAAACCGATTTTCTGTATTCCGGTAAAACTAGCAAGGAACCGCTGTAAAAGATGTCGTCGCGGTATAAAGGCCGCGTGATTGTGCTCTCATCAACGATTCCCCTGGTGTAGTAACAAACATCTTTGCATCGGAAACAAGATTGGGTTTTCTTCCAACACCGAGCACATTCGCGTTTGCTTTTGACCTCTTCGTAGATGGTGGATAAGTTTGTGTCTGTTTTTTCAGTTTTGCTTACTTTGAGACAGGTCTTGGAGTTGCTCGTCACATTAGAAGGCGTGGTAGACATGACGAACTCGCTGGAAATTTTCGTATCCAGTTTTTCGGGTCGGTAAATGGTGACGGTCGACGTTGTATTGTCGTTGGCCGATTGATAGCAGGAGTGCGTTTTAGAAGGAGTCGCAGACCGCGAATTGGAAAGAAATTGTGCGACCGTCGAGTGCTGCTTGTTGTGAAATCGCACGAAGAAACTTTTTTGATCCATTTCTTTTGATTCGCTTTCGATGATTTTTTCAATCAAGTTTATGGTTGTGATTTTGACGGGTCTTATAGGTCTGTAGAGGGCGCCACATATGGAACTGATCAAATTGATTCCTCCCATAATTCGAAAGGTATACCTCCATCCCATATGTTTTATGAGGATGGTAAAGAGTGGAGGAAGACGATTCCGCCCACGCCGGATCCGCACACCGCAATTCCTGTCGCCAATGCTCTCCATCTTTCGAAATAGAAACCTAACGCTATCAATGCCGGTATATACATCAATCCAAAACCTATTCCTCCGATTATTCCGTAAGTGATGTAGGTTTGGTACACCGAAGTGGTGATAGATGTTAAGAAGCAGGAAGAACTCGCTAGGAAGCTTCCAATTATGGCTATTGTGCGATAACCGAAGTGGTTTACTAATGCCGCGACGAAGGGTCCTGAAAATAACAGGTTTAACGGTTTTAGCTTGATAGGGAATACAATTTACCGGCCAAACAAGAAAACCCAGTCATTAGTGCTCCTGCCAGTGCAACTTGACTCTTTTTGCATTTAAATGTGTCGGACCATTCTTGTAAAAATATTCCGAAAGAGAAAAAAATTCCATCGGATATTAAAAATGCCGTGAAAGCGCTCATCACGATTATCCATCCCCATCCTCCATCTGGTGGAATTACTATGTAAGCGTCCACCTTTTCTTCCACAATTTCAACTTGCGATGCGTTGGTTTGGTTTTTGTAATTTGACACAGATTCCATTGTGCGATTTTTGACAGTTGGGTAATTGTCAGTTTGACGTGCGTTGCCTGGATTATTAAAATTCATTTATGGGAAGGAAATATTGTGCTCGATGCAGCTGTCCGTCGTGTCATCATCACATTTAAATTTATTATTAAAATATTCATATTGTGACGACTCCGTAGACACTTCTTATTTCGTGAAAACTCAAGTTTCTCATTCATAATTTAAAGATTAGAGATTAAGATGGACAACGTAGTGTTGATGATGAAGGTTCAGACTTGTATTGATACAATTATCTTATTTACTTTGATTATCAAGAAGTGAAAATAAATAATAGTCATTATAGTCCGGATCTGATTCATCTTTACATTGTATTATACTTCTGCTGATTTGCCTACGTTCAAGGGTCATTGAAAAATTGAAATGCGATTATTATAAATTAATTTAAAACTTGATTCGGCATACTTCGCCATTTAATTTCATGTAACAACTTAATTCCCCTCATATCTTTGTTTAAATTTATATTATACCTAGAAATTTTGCAAAAATATCACATGTTTTTTAAGCAACTTCAAAAATATTGGGTACAATATCAGTTTAAAAAAAAAGATACGGAGGGGGGGGGGGACCCTTAAGCAAGTTATAGGATAATGTGTGCGTGGAACTTTTAAACTCATCAATTTCGTTTGTTTTAGGTGAACTATTTAAACGATACTCACAAGCAACTTATGGTACATTGGGTTGGAGAAGGAAGTGATGTCATAATTTGTCTGGCTCGTGATCCCACACCTACCCTTCCGACCGTTCCTATTAACCCGTCAAACGTATACATTTCGTACGACTATGGCGAAAATTACGAAAACAAAACCCATTTATTCAAACTTCCCAGCGGCGAATATTCGACTGTCGACAAATTTTATAATCATCCGAAGTACAACACCCACGTAAGACGTTTTAACCCCTCTTTGCATTGTAAAACTGATCAAGTTTTGGTTTTTAGTTTGTATTTACCGACGTAAAGAACAAACAAATTTTTGTAACGTCAAATCACGGTCGAAATATCACAAGCCACAGCCTAAAGTGGACGCCTAGCGATGTCTCCTTCCACGAGTATCAACCCAATATTTTCATCGTTTTAGACAAGAGCGATCAAAATCACCAGGTGAGTTCAAACCACATGGGGTAATCGAACACCATTTGACGTATTATTTTTTATTTTAGCTCTGGTTAACTGAAGATTACGGCCAAACTTTCCGTAAAATTCAAGACTACACCATGGCCTACTATTGGATTCAGGACGATAAAAGTGGAGATTTACGCTTGGTCGTGCAAAGATCCCAAGTTAACGGACTGAGCATAATTTTATATTCGGAAGACTTATTCCACAGTAGAATTGGGCACATTTTCGCCACCGACGTTAAAGATTTATACATGAAAGGGGATTACCTGTTTTATACGAAAAAATCCAGCAGCGTAAGTAGTAAACATTTTTGTCGATTTGGACCCGTTTTAAAAATATGTGTACAGGAAAATTACGATCTTTACGTATCGTACAAACTGGGCGAGGCAAAATTGAAGTGCATCTTCGATTCGGAATTGGATAAACGCGCTTATTACATCGCCGACGTTACGGATAACAGAGCTTTGATTGCGGTCAGTCATACTAACACTCTATCTCATTTGTATGTTTCTGAAAATCTTGGTGGTAACGACGGAAAGGTCCACTTCACGCTGTCTCTGGAATCGATTCTATGTTACTTTCCCAACAACACGTGGCAAGATTCGTGGTTACAGTGAGTATCTTTGTAGTACCTTTGTATTTATATAGTATCAGATTCTGAAGATGTTTTTGAACCGTCCATAAGGTTAACTTATCTGATATTATCTATATAACAAAAGATTGCACCTACCTAAAGCTCTTTTTTTTTGTTGCAGTCACGTGTCCGAAGAGGCCTTTGCCGATTTATACAAGGTCGAGGGTCTGTCAGGAATCTACATAGCTTCTCAAATAACTGTGAAGCCTTCCGGTCACAATCTCGGCCCTCAACACTTAATTTCTCTCATCACGTTCGATAATGGCGGTTCCTGGCGCCCACTCACGGCCCCCACTCGCGACAACGAAGGTCAATTAATTTCATGTCAATTGTCTAACAACTGTTCTCTTCACCTTAGCCAAAGATTTAGCAAATTGTATCCCGATACGCGATCGGTTAGTATTCTATCGAGCAAATCCGCACCCGGCGTTATCGTCGCGACGGGAGTGATAGGAAAATCTCTGAAAGGTCACTTTGGTGTGTACGTCAGCACGGATGCGGGTTTCACTTGGCGTCAGGCATTGCGAGATTTGTACTTCTTCAACATGGGCGATCACGGAGGCGTTTTAACCGCCGTGAAGTATTTCAAAAACCGCGGCGAAACGCGTAACATTTTGTACTCGACTGACGAAGGCGAAACGTGGACCCAAGTTCAGTTCCACGATGAAGACCTAAAATTATACGAACTTATGACCGAACCTGGCGAAAACACGACAATTTTTACAATGTTCGGTTCCAAACCGAACCTTCACCAGTGGATCATCATTAAGTTGGACATGAAATCGGTGTTCCATTACAATTGTACCAATGACGACTATAAACCGTGGTCTCCTAGTCAAAACGACGAAAAGCGCAGCTACGTTCCTTGCGTTCTTGGCAAACAAGTCACTTACAATCGCAGAATACCGCACGCCAATTGTTACACCGGCTTAAATTTCGATCGACCCGTATCGCTGGAACCGTGCGATTGTGACGCACTCGATTACGAGTGCGATTTCGGTTTCATAAGAAGCGGAAAACCGTTCCATTGTATTCGCAATAAAACGAGCATAGAAGATCCGTATAAAATTCCAAGCACTTGCAAACCAGGGCAATTTTATAATCGCACGAAAGGTTATCGTAAAATTTCCGGCGACTCTTGTGTGGCAGGTTTTGAAAAGCAGTACATACCCGAGATGATACCATGTCCGTTTTCAGAAGTGCAAGAATTTTTGTTATTTGCATTAAGAGACCGAATCGGACGTTTCAACCTTAAAACTCAAAAATTGGAGGATTTGCCTGTGCATAATCTAAAAAATGTGATTGCCATCGATTTTGACATGCGTAACAATTGCGTCTACTGGGCCGACATCGTCAACGACACCATCGGACGGCAATGCTTTTCAAACGGCAGTTCTCCCGAAATTTTGGTTGCAAGCGAATTAGTTTCCATCGAGGGGATGGCATACGATTGGATATCGCATCATTTATATTTCGTCGATGGTATGAGGACAAAAATTGAGTTGATTCGCACGGATATTAACCATTCCGGTAGGATGCGTAGAACGATTTTGGATTCGCAATATTTGAAAAAGCCGCGTGGTATTGCCGTTCATCCGGTTGAAGGTTATTTGTTTTGGACAGACTGGGCGTCTGAAAATCCATCCGTTAGTAGATCAAATTTGGATGGTACAAGTATTAAGGTTTTGTGGACAAAACCACACGTTGAGTGGCCCAACGGTATAACCATCGATCATATTGCAGAACGAATTTATTGGGTGGATGCTCGCGAGGATTACATCGGAAGTTCTGACTTGCACGGCAATCGTTTTAAGAAGGTTTTGCATAATAACGACTTTGTCTCACATCCGTTTGCGGTTGCTGTGTTTAAGGATATCATGTACTGGGACGATTGGAAACAAAATGCAGTATTTAGTGCCGATAAAGACCACGGAATTGCGATTAAGCTTTTGCTTAAGGAACTACCCGGCTTGATGGATTTGAAAGTTTTTGCGCATAGTATTCAGGAAGGTACAAACGGATGTTCGAACAGTACATGCGGTTACCTCTGCGTTGGTGCGCCTAAAAAGGGCGTGAGCTGTTTGTGTCCCGACGGGATGATCAAGAAAAACGGTAAATGTTTATGTCCCGGTAATGTCGAGCCTTTTACCAACATGACATGTCCCAAAATTGCTAGCACCTGCAGCAAAGAACATTTTACGTGCAACAATGGCATCTGTGTGCCGAAGGGTTGGCGTTGCGACGGCGAAGACGATTGCGGCGATGGATCTGACGAGGGCCAGTGCGGATCGCACACTTGTGCTCCCAATTATTTCGTTTGCGGTGATGGAAAATGCCTGCCACACTATTGGAGGTAAGATGATCAAATATACTTATTTATATTTTTAAAATTTCGGTTATTTTTAATTTTTTTCCTCGTTTACCTTATCAGCAAAGATATTGGGAAATAGGGGAGATTACAAGTTTTCCCCATATGTAGATGTTTTAACCAAGATAACTGAATGGTTATTTATGGGATTTATAATTTGTGAAATTAAAATTTTTTTAAATTTATAAAATATGTTATGAGAAGCACTCTCAGTTTGCACCGTTGAGTGTATTTTCTGTTTTACAGGCTTAAATCAGTCTAATCCCTGTTTCATATCCATTGGAATTACACAATAGCGCAAACAAATATTCAGTTTTCTTTGTTTCGCTTTTTCGATTAGTTTTTTCTGTTTAATTGTCAATTATTAGCATTATTATTTCAGTAACATCAAATATCAGCTTCAAATAGTTTTGTTATTTTTAATAAAAGATTTGATACTGTTTTGTTAAATAATTCAACTGTTTTGTTTAATAGTTCAGCTGGACTGTTTAATAAATTTAGTTGTTTATAATTCTGCCATTTCGTTCAATTTATTCAATTGATGGTTAGTGCAAGCAATTCAACTGTTCTATGCAAAAAAGTTACTACTTTTAAAAATTCAACTGTTTTGTTAGATAATTCTGCTTTTTCGTTATTATCATCTACATTTGATACATTACATAATTCATCTACATTTGATTTTTGTTTACGAAGTTCAAGGAAAACCTAAAAAAGTTGGAGAATTGTTTTGAAAACTTGGGATGCAAAAATAAACAGATTTTTTCTTGCATTTAATTTTGTTGACATTATAAAATAAACTTTTTTTTTCGTTCTTCACTCAAGTAGAAATAACATTTTTCGAGTTACTTTGGTCTAGGGCACATCCAATCTTTTTTAATTTTTTGAGAAAATGTTTGTGCTGAGCCTTGGCTAATCCTTGACGCAAGGTATTATCAATTTTTTACAAACCATTAGAACTGGTTAAATCTAATAATAAAGCAAGGATTTTTATTGGCTTATTATAAATTGAGGAGTTTGGATTTTGAATATTCAAATATTTTACTAATCGGAAATCACCCATAAAACCATAATTTGAAATTTGCTGCTATCGGGATTTATGTAAGGTGGTAATATAGGATCCTTCAAAAAAATAAAATTTTTATTTAAACCAACAGCAGCTACCACTAAATTTGATATGGCGGTGGGTGGTTGTGAAGACAATTACTCATCAATAAAATATTCTTCTTTAAAATTTTTTTTTTTAAGATGCGATTACGAGAGAGACTGCGTAGACGGTTCTGACGAACTGAACTGTCCGAAACAAAACTGCACTGCTACGCAATTTACGTGCGGAAACGGTCGGTGCATTTCGCTACGCTGGAAGTGCGACGGCGAAAATGATTGCAGAGACGGATCGGACGAAAGGGACTGCATTGCATCTGAACCGACCACTTGCAAATGTAAGTTTAATTTTCAAAAGAAGAAAAAGACGTATTTATATTTGCCGTTTTAGCGGATGAATTTCAATGCAGTGGAGGTGGAGTTAGTTGTATTCCCGTCACCTGGCGTTGCGATTTGGAAAGTGACTGTAAAGACGGTTCAGACGAATTGAATTGTATGAACAACACCTGCGCAGATTATCAATTTTCTTGTGGACCGCCGACTTACCGATGCATTTATTCTTCTTGGGTTTGCGATGGCGATCCGGATTGTAAAGGTGGAAACGACGAACAAAATTGCAGCAATCAAACAATTACGACGCTTCCGAAGTCGGTTAATCCGTTCCTTCCTACTGTAAGTTGTTGTAAGTGGTTTTCTCTGTTTGGTGCTCAAATTTGGTCGTTTTAGAACGGAACTGTTTGTCATAATTGGATGTTTACGTGCAAAAACCAAAAATGTATACCGAATTGGTGGAAGTGCGACATGGCTGATGATTGTGGCGATAACAGCGACGAAATTGGTTGTGGTTTTGATTCCTCTACTACCCTTAGACCTCCTATTCCTGTTCCACCTCAATTTTCTTGCTCGCACAATGAGTTCCAATGTTTGTCTGGTCATTGCATACCCATGGCCTGGATTTGTGATAATTCGAAAGATTGCCAAACCGGCGAAGACGAGTTGCATTGCGAAGTGGCCACGCACTGCAGCGAACAAGAGTTCAAGTGTCGCATGGATGGAAGTTGCGTACTTGTAAGTGTCTCTGACATTGTTGTCTTCAAAGGTAACATTTTCCTTTTTGCAGTTGACTGATGTATGTGACGGTCACCACAACTGTCCCGACGGTTCCGACGAAAGTGGATGTCCAGCCGACCATAACCTACCTAGTGGACCTGCAGGACCCAGCTGCTCTGTAGGTACATTTCCTTGTGATGGGAATGTCTGTCATCCGTTAGCGGCGCTTTGTGACGGAAAATCGGACTGCATGGACGAATTCGACGAGAAAAATTGTAGTTCCAGTAAGAGAGTTTATCAAGTGCTACAGATGGGGTAGACGAACGTAGCACAAATGACAGTAGTTTGTTGCTCTTCTGGTGGATACCAATCCCTGATCGAGTGCAACTAGAATTTTTACCATCTATTAGCAAATTTGGAACGAACAAATTCGAAAATAAAACGTGGACTTCCAACACAAAGTACGTGTTTCCTAGCCTTACACCTTTCACGAAATACAACATGACGATTTACGTGCGTATTAATGGAACCAACAACATCTTCCCACCTGCTAGATATTTCATCGCCAGTACAACAGAAGGTAACGGACATTTTTTGCAAGGGGACTAAGATTTTAACTTTTAATTGATGTTATTGCAGGAATACCAAGTGCGCCATGGAACGTTTCAGTCCAGCAAAAGAACGGATCTCATGTTTTAATTTCCTGGCAAAAACCGACTACACCCAATGGTGAATTAAAGAGTTATGACATCTGTTGGTTTCCACCAGAACCACACATAAAACTGACGATCAGTGATAGTGTAACTTCGCACTTGTTGACCGCCGATTTTCAACGCGATCACAAATATTCATTTTATGCAAGTATTGCCAACTTATATTTTGTTAGGGATTTCGAGAGAATTTTTATAAATAACTCTTTTAATTTGATTCGTTTTAATAATAATTTTATTAGGTGGTAGCACATAACAAGGTCCATGAAAGTAAACAATCGGAAGTGAAGACGTTGATATTTGACGGAATTTCCGATTTATGGGAAGTCGAAAATCTCGCTGTAACTAAACGCACTAACGACACTGTCGCTTTGAAGTGGGATTACAACATATCCATGGTAGAAGGATTCGATGTTACAGTTGAAGGAATACAACCTTATCCAAAATTACCATCTTACACTGTCTCGGGTCATTCCATCACGGTTACAAACTTGGCACCTGGTGTTTTTTATATTTTCAAGGTAAAATTCCGGTTTTATATTAAATTTTAGCTAATTTAACAATACTTTAGGTTAGAGCATTTAGAAAAGCCTTCAAAGGGGCGAAAAGTAGCATTTCTGCTAAAACTAATGGAGATCCACTACCGGTCGTCCAAGTTTTAGATGCTCTACTCGACAAAAGCGTCGGAACTTCAGTTAAATTGAGTTGGCAACGCCCGGAAGATAATCGTAAAGTTAATTGGGTGTACGGAGTTTATTATGGACTTAATGAAGATGATACTCTCGAAGGTAATTTCTCTACTTGTGAAGAGTAAAACATGAATTTTTATGCATTTCTATTCCTCAGCATCCCGTTTAAACACGACCGACACTTCCATAACCGTTACAAACCTTGCGTCCTGTGAAGCGTACATCTTTGCTGTAGGAATTGTGGGTCCATTAGGAATTGGAAACGTTTCCAGTATGACGCCCACCGTTATAACTTCTTTAAGCAAAAGGGCGGCACCTAAAAGACTCATCGTGACCCAAGACACAAACGATCATCTCAGTATGGTGATTAAGTGGTCGGCTTCCTGTCCAGCACTCTCAGAACCTGTTGGTTATGTGGTAAGTAATTTAATAATCGAGTTTTTTTGTGTGATTTTTTTTTTACCGTTGACTGTACATTTTTGCGCAAGATTCTACTGTTGAGTAGTGAGGTGGAGAGTAACAAATCTGTTCTGTTAAAAAAAACTAAAATTTTTTTTTCAAAGGTGACACTCAAAGAGAACAACACAGAACACGTCGTGTCTCACATGATACCCGACACGCTGGATGTACAACTAATCCACAAGGTGGGCGTTACGTACGGTGCGGTTTATGAAGTTAAGGTTGCCACAAATGTGGCGAATGCCATTTATACGCAGACGGTGCTTTATCACGCGCCACCAATCATGTCTGTGCAAGGTTTACGAGTATTTTCGGAAGAAAAAGGGGTTTATGATGTTTATTGGGACGAAGTCGCACTGCCGCCTGAGGTGGGAACTTACAAGTATGTGATCTTGGTATCGGAAGGCGACAGTTTGAACACGAGCATTGCGCAGAGAGTCGAGGTCATAAAACCACCTTTTGTGTATAAAACGACACAGCTCCCATGTATTCTTTTGGTGTTCATGTCGTAACCAGTCGAGGCTTCCGATCGTCGGTTTGGGAAATTTCGAGTTCCAGTTACAGATTAGAAAAGGTGGAAGAGCGGGTGGTGGTTTCTGATGGCAGTAATTTGACGGCCATTTTAATCACAGCCGGATTACTCCTACTCGTGTTGGGCGGGGCTTTAGGATTTTTAATTATCAGACATCGTAGGTTACAGAACAGTTTTACAAGGTTCGCAAATTCTCACTATGATACGAGATCGGGAGCCGCTACGTTTGACGATAATGGATTAGAAGAGGACGACAGTCCCCAAATTCGGGGATTTTCGGACGACGAGCCGTTGGTTATAGCTTAATTTAATAAAGAAGCGTTGGTTACTGCGACGACAATAAAACGTGTTACCAAAGTGAGCCGCAGTAACGGGCGTTTTGGCGAAACTGCAGCAAGGTATTTATAACTAAGAAAATGTGTCCACTACATATAAATAAATAAAGAGTTTATATTATTGCTACCGCGACTAGATGTATTTGCCAATTTGATAACCACTACCTAGTCCTAATTAGTAGAAGTTTTCCGGCTGTTTTTATCTTCTTGAACTATCAATTTGTTTGTTTTTTTGTGTAAATATTTCTTTTGTTACGAGAGCGTGTGGCTGGGTAATATTTTTAAGTAAATTTGTGTTTTAAGAATGGTGGACTTCTCCTAATTATATTTAATCACTTTTTTTTTATTACGTTTTTGACTGCTTTTGTTTGTCCACTGGGTTTTTAAAACATAAAATAGGATGATTCTGTTTTTATTTTCAAGGAAAATTTGTGTTGTGACAAGAGTTGTGTAATGCTGGGGCAGTATTTTATAATGTAAGTTAACGGAGTCGTCTTATATTTGGCACTGATTTGTTTTTAGGTCAAATTTCTGTGATAAACACTGTAAATGTTTAATTGTAGTATTGTCACAGTGTGATTCCTCAATTTAACTTGGAATTTGACTGTATTTATACCATTAATTATGTACCTTGATTAAAATACATTCATAATTATTATATTATGTGTTATCGTTTTTAATAAAAGTTGTTCTGCAGCATAAATCCTCGTATTTTATTAATTACCTTCAATTTGTGGTGCAGTTTTTGTTGCTGTAAGTAAGAAATGCATGAAGCGTTTCTATTAATATAAATTGTTTTGAACACGTATCTGACCCTACGACGGAAACGAGTAATAAAACCTACACACCTTGTATTTATTATTTTTTTAAATTTGATATCATAATATTTAGTACTTATCAATATGTTTTTCTTTTTGTCCATTAACTTTTGATTTGCAAAAGTTGTGCTATGTAGTCTGAATTCTTTCCCGTTAACTCTTCCTGCATGCGACGTTTTAATACCAAATAGGCTACAACTCGAAAAAATAACAAATAACCTAACAATCCTAGTATTTCAAAACCGTAAGAATAATTGGTAAGTCCTAAATCGCGGATGATATGTTTTGGATCTTTGTAATAGCAAAAATATTCGAAACAATGTAATTGTGGTCGGTCATCCATTAATGCATATATGGCTGCTATATATGCAAAGCGCATGTAACTTAATCTCATTACTATTTTTATTGCTGCACTGATCGAGTCTCCAAATCCAAATCCATAGAGTGCAGTTATAGCCATTGGGGATATGAAAAGAGGCGTAAGAACTGCTCCGATCTAAAAAAACAAATTGCAGTTTTAAAAGGTTTTGCTATTAAAATATTACTGCTGCTCCAAACGTGCATCCAACTGCTAAACCAAATCCATCGGATATTATGCTCGCCAATAAGAGAGTTACTATGAAGCGAAAAAAACGTTCAAACTCGTGAGGCTGATCGCTTAATAAATAAGTTGCCAGAATTAATCCGGTTTCTAAAACGATCTGAAATAATGTGAAATATATAAATTGTAAATTTTCTGGAGACGATTGATTACCTTAATTGGAAGAGATCGGATTGATAATGCTAAGTAGTAGGCTTTCAAGCTATACCATTGGTTTAAGTATTCTCGCCTTAAAATCTCCATTTCAAAAGGAACTGAAAGTATGAAAACGGCTTATATAATTTTGACTAATAAGCTAAATATTACTTACAAAGCAGAGCATTCGTTATGAAGGAATTGTATATGCAAAATATCATACACGACCAGGTGAAATATGCATTCGATAACAAAGTTTTTGCATTACATCCGATTCCGGAAAATGTTACTCCGCACATCACAACTACCAGAATGTGGGAGTAAAGTTGAATTTGTAAGGCTACTTTATTTCTCGACTGTTGGACCATCATGCGATGGAGGATTATGATAAATTGAGTCCAAAACGTGGTGGGACCGTTACTGCAATGATTTTCAATTCTTTGATTTTGACCGAGGTTCTTCTTGGTGTTTAGATTTCTATAATTACTTTTTCCATTTTCAACTGCATCGGAAAAAAGTGGGACAATTTCTGGATTTATTTCCACGGTTTCAATTACTAAAATTACTTTAAAGTTGTTTTTGGGACGTTGTCTAATTTTCTTACCAAATTCGGAATAACTGTACGTGATTGGGCAGGTCAAACTGAGAGAAGTTAGGAAGGGTAAAATATTTTCGGTGGAGCCGTTGTAGATGCATGATCCTCTTGCGAGGAAGTACAGCTGCAAGTAAAGCAAGTTGATAACTTTCAGGGATCTCTTGGTCACGTACCTGGTCAAATTGCTCCATGATGGGTACAGAAGGTTGATGGATTGTGCAAATCACAGTTCTTCCAGCACTCGAAAGCTGTTTAAAGATGTCAATGCATAAATCTACGGTAACGGAATCCAAACCACTAAAATTTGATGGCGTTGAGTATAAAAAATTTTTGACCAAAACATTACGTACCTGGTGGGTTCGTCGAGAAAAATTACAGTGGGGTTACTGATTAATTCTAAAGCGATGGAAAGTCTTTTTCTTTCTCCTCCCGATAACTTTTCCACCCGAGTTTTGCAACAGTCCCGCAAGTTGAACATATCGATGAATTCATTAATCTAAGAAAAGATTGGTCTTTAAGGCTACACCGCATAGATATTGTAAAAATAAATTTGAATGTTGAAATACTAACTATTAAGTTTTTTTCTTCCAATTTGTTGGGTAATTTAAGTTTTGCCACAATCATCAATTGTTCTTCGGCAGTTAAATGTGGTTGCAATAGATCCTTCTGCATTATGTACGCCGACAATTTCCGTAGTAATTTTAGATCGTAGGCCTCCTCATTGATTTCTATTGTTCCTTTCACATTTTCTTTACTAAAAATAGAAGTTTGTGCTTGTAGTGCTCAAAATGTTGCTTTCAAATGTTTAATTATTACATATAACCAGACAAAATATTGAGTAGAGTTGTCTTTCCGGATCCACTGGCGCCCAAAATTGCAGTCAACTCGCCAGAAGAAAATTGACCGCTGACCCCACCCAAAATTTGTTTAAATTCTGAAATATAATGTTAATTTTATATGTACATAAACTTGCGCCCTAGCGCCGGCGCTGTCTGACGGTAAATTTTATGTCGCAAACTTTTAAAAGTTGCATAATATGAAAATTTAAAGATTTACACTCACTTGATCGTTTTTCTTTCACCGAATAATGTAAGTTTTCAAATTTTATCGAAATTGGAACCGTCGTTTTTAAAAAAGCTGAATTCTGTCTGATGCATTTTGGAAGCTCAATTTTTGTACTGTGATATAATTTTCTTCACAAAATTTGTAAATAATAAAAACAAACCGGTTTAACGCTAAAAATTCATGTTGTATAATATGCAGGAGATGCACAGTTACAAAAATTGTTTTTAAGTTTGATAATAATTATTGTGTAAAATACGATGGCAATGATAATAACAATTATTGTCATTGCCAAATTTTACAAATGAACTTTGAATTAAATTGTTCCGCACATTATGATAAATTATGATAATAAAATTTGTTAATTTTTCAAGGATAACACAAAAGTTTCTAATTTTTTTTCAAGATTTACAAAATTATGAATGCCGGTGATGAAATTTATGAACTGCCAAGTTTTTCTTTTTAAACAGAGGGTGGTACATGGGGGTCTTAGTTTTAGTGGAATCTATTGAGATGTATATTCTATGTATTTTCTGTTGAGTAAATTTGACAAGAAAACGTTTAAAAAACTTACCGCAGTTCTTAGGCTACAGCTACCTTTCTGGTTGAAATTTAAATAATTTTAAGTAGAAATTTGTTGTTTAAATTTATAATTAATTTATATTTAATTATAAACCGCCGAGAGGGAGTGCCAAGAAAATCCTATGGGATCACGATTCCTCAGTCAAGAGGATGCAACGAGAGAGAGAGAAAGAGAGAGAGAGAGAGAGAGAGAGAGAAATAAAAAAATTATGTTGCATCTTGTAATTGTAGTTTTTACCTGAATACTTTGCCTGTTTACATCTTCAATTGGTTCGGTCATTTATTATCAACCCAAAAAAAGTGTATGATCCACCGCAATGGATGTTTGTGAGGGTAAATAAGGTTTCAAGAAAAATTGAATGTGAATTTTAAAGAAAATCAACTTAAATAATAAATTATTGCTAGATAATTTACTTAGCTTAACTACAAAATACTGACTTGGAAGTAGATCAAGCTGTTCTCGAAACAGCTTGATCCATGGGTTTTATTAAAAGAAAGCAACACAGAAGGTAACAAAACACGTTATTTCTTGTATTTTAGTACGATTGATCGAGATAAAGCAAGATTTTATCTAATCAATGGAAATAACATATTGTGACACCACAAGTTTGTGATAAGCAGTTATCATAATCTAATCATACATATTAGTCATCACTAGGAGATGAAAATAAGAAAAATATTACAAATTTCAAGAAGATTACCGCGAAATTTAAAATTTTATTATATTATAACATAAAAAAATTAACTTAGGATGGATTGTGACGGTTTTAAAAGAAACAAAACAATTACTATCAGTGACTTTCTCTTCTATGTCTGTGGTGTACGTTTGAGTTTTTTTTTATATAAATAGGGAACCTACTGTTTCACAATTTAATTTAAAAGATGAAAAGTTAAATTTTTAATAAAGTGATCGATCAAAGTAAAATTTTTCGATTGGGTTTTGTAATACGAGAACCCTCTATTTGAAATTCGCGCCACAAACTTCGAATCCAAACGTAGATAAACCTAGCCTACGATCGTGATCGTCAGAATCCCCACACGTCGTGTAAATTGTAACCCAACTTCTTTAAACAGACTGAAAGCAAACAGTAGTTGAACCATAAAACGAAAACCAGTGGCGTCCTTAATACCGAAATCTACTCACCCAATGGCGTCCTCAATGAACTAAACAGATCACAAAATCACATTAAATAAGCGAAGATCGCTTGAATTAACCTTCTGAAACACAAAATAACCCCACCAGAAATAAAACACAAGTCGGTTAGGTTTTCGATATTTTTATTAAATAATATCAATCGTACGGAAATTCGAACAACTGCTAAGTTAAAAACAAATCTCAATCGTCATCTGCGAGATTGGTTCTTTAATAAATTAAAATAGTATCGATATTGACTTGATTTAATTTTTATAGTTGGTATTGCTCTGATCGCAAGTTTCCTATGAAGTACATATGAAAACAACTTGTATTGAAATAATAATCACATTATGATTTTCAATTGTTAATTGTTGCTATGAGTATGCATTATTTTTGATTTGTAAGTGCAAATGCTACGACATTATTACTGATTTTCATTAATCTTTGTTTTAACTATCTGCTTTAGTATATAATTCCCTCCAGTATAATTTATGTCGTCGTTCTCAAGAAAACCAAAGCACTATAATAAACCATACTCATAATCTGTAAATATTGAATCTTTTACCTTTCAGCAGTGAGGCTCTGGAGGGTGTTCCACACCCCCCAGACCCCCCGGTTGGCGCAGTTTATTTTTATTGGTAATGAATTGAAGATATCAGCATAAACGATCTAGAAAAAATCTCTAGAAATACTAATTAATCCTAACTTTAACAAGTCACACTCAAGTAACTAATATTTCAATTAGCCCAAATTATAAACCAAAGTTGTCGAGACCGGGGGTCTGGGGTGTGGAGCACCCCAGGTACACTCAAACTGTAATAGATAAATTTGCTAACTTATGGTTATCAGTATTAAGCGATAATGGTGAAAGCTTTTAGCACAAAAATATAAAGCAGTGACCAAGAATCGGGGGGCGATTATGAATTCCCCAGTATAATATGTCATCGTTCTCAAAAACCAAAGCGCTATAATAAACCCTACTCATAATCTGTCAACATTGAATGTTTTACTTTTCAGCAGTGAGGCACTGGAGGGTGTTCCACCCCCAGACCCCCGGTTTGTGCAGTTTATTTTTATTAGTAATAAATTGAAGATATCAGGGATAACTGATCTAGAAAAATCTTTAGAAATACTAATTAATCCTAATTTTAACAAGTCACACTCAAGTACTAGTATCCCAATAAGCCAAAGTTGTCGAGACCGGGGGGTCTGGGGTGTGGAGCACCCCCCAGGTACACTCAAACTGTGATAGATAAATTTGCAAACTTATGGTTATCAGTATTAAGCAATAATGGTGAAAGTTTTTAGCACAAAAAATATAAAGCAGTGACCAAGAATCGGGGGGGATTATGAATTCCCCCCAGTATAATATGTCATCGTTCTCAAGAAAACCAAAGCGCTATAATAAACCCTACTCATAATCTGTAAACATTGAATGTTTTACTTTTCAGCAGTGAGGCACTGGAGGGTGTTCCACACCCCCCAGACCCCCCGGTTTGTGCAGTTTATTTTTATTAGTAATAAATTGAAGATATCGGCATAACCGATCTAGAAAAATCTCTAGAAATACTAATTAATCCTAATTTTAACAAGTCACACTCAAGTACTAGTATCCCAATAAGCCAAAGTTGTCGAGACCGGGGGTCTGGGGTGTGGAGCACCCCAGGTACACTAAACTGTGATAGATAAATTTGCAAACTTATGGTTATCAGTATTAAGCAATAATGGTGAAAGTTTTTAGCACAAAAATATAAAGCAGTGACCAAGAATCGGGGGCGATTATGAATTTCAGTATAATATGTCATCGTTCTCAAGAAAACCAAAGCGCTATAATAAACCCTACTCATAATCTGTCAACATTGAATGTTTTACTTTTCAGCAGTGAGGCACTGGAGGGTGTTCCCACCCCCAGACCCCCGGTTTGTGCAGTTTATTTTTATTAGTAATAAATTGAAGATATCGGCATAACTGATCTAGAAAAATCTTTAGAAATACTAATTAATCCTAATTTTAACAAGTCACACTCAAGTACTAGTATCCCAATAAGCCAAAGTTGTCGAGACCGGGGGTCTGGGGTGTGGAGCACCCCAGGTACACTTAAACTGTGATAGATAAATTTGCAAACTTATGGTTATCAGTATTAAGCAATAATGGTGAAAGCTTTTAGCACAAAAATATAAAGCAGTGACCAAGAATCGGGGGGGATTATGAATTCCCCCAGTATAATATGTCATCGTTCTCAAGAAAACCAAAGCGCTATAATAAACCCTACTCATAATCTGTCAACATTGAATGTTTTACAATGTTTTACTTGCAGTGAGGCACTGGAGGGTGTTCCACACCCCCCAGACCCCCCGGTTTGTGCAGTTTATTTTTTATTGGTAATAAATTGAAGATATCAGCATAACCGATCTAGAAAAAATCTCTAGAAATACTAATTAATCCTAACTTTAACAAGTCACACTCAAGTAACTAATATCCCAATAAGCCAAAGTTGTATGTGACTGGGGGTGTGGATCACCCAAGAGCTGGATGCGATCCCAGTTTCCTTCGCGTATGTTTTTATTTTTTTTGCAATCTTACGCAATTCCATTAACAACTTATCAAATTTATGTTAATTTGTATGCAGTTCATCAGTAATATATAATTATTCAAATTCAATTTTCTCAAAATTGCCAAAGAAGCGTGATCTTATACTTACACCTGTTGAAGTCCAATACAAGACCTACACGCACAATGAAAATGAATCAATTCAGTGAGGGGGAGTTGCCGGTCTCCTCTTGTTAGATCAATGGTGCATTTAGACGAAACCACATTCATTTGGATAACTAGATTTAAGTAATCCCAGGTAATTAAATAACAAACCCCAAAATTACAGATAAATCACAAAGGATAAATTGCCAATATTCAATAAAAATGCTCAAAATAACTTGCGATCCTGTTACAAACCAAGTATAGCAAACAAAAAACAAAACAAACTCGTGATCATTACATCTCATTTTACCGAGATGGCGTAACCTAAGTTTGAAAAACGCGCTAAATTTAAATCAACTTTAAATTTAAACCCCGCGAATATTTGAATATAAAAATAATATCACAGTTTTAATTTTGGATGATTTAAAAATTGTTTTATAAAGTGGGAATTTGTGATTTATAAATTGTGGTTGAATTAAGATTGGCATTTTTATATTGGCATTGTAGAGTAAATATTAGGAATATTGTAACATGGGGCAGTGCCTAGGGGGGCCAGAATATTTTTAGAATCTCGTTAATCCATTCGTGCGCGTCCGTTGAAAAATCCAAATTATCGAAACTCTTCGTACACTCGGGATCGTCAAAATAAAAATATCCATACATTGTGCGATGTGGTGGTCATAAACTTTGCAAGTTCTCTTAAATGAGCGGACTCAAAATTTACAACACCTGCCAACTCCATAACCCATTCGTAACTAGGCAACCCAACATATTATACTGATCTATTTAATTAATTTGACAGTTCAGTGGCGTGCACAAATTTCTCTTAAATATATTAGTTATATAAATATGTGAGGTATATCTATTAAATTAAATTTTAAGTTCTAAAGTTTACTCAAATTAACAAGAAAAACACAAATAGGTTTATTTTCAATAATAAATACCTAAAAATATATTAAAAAATTATTAAGTACAATTAAAAATTTACCCTCATTTAAACTATCAGTTACATTTTCAAAAGTAAAAGATATGAGACAGAGGGAAACAGATCTGATTTTTATCACACGATGCATTGTCATCCTCCTCCAAGATTAATTTTTGATTTGTAAAAGTTTAGCCAGATAATCTGAATTTTTACTATTCAACTCTTGTCGCATACGATGCTTTAACACCAAGTAGGCTATAATTCGTAAAAGCAACGCATGAGCTATCAATCCCAATATTTCGAAACAGTAAGTATTATTTGCAATTCCCAAATCGCGCAGAAGATGTTTGGTGTCTTTGTAATAGCAAAATGAATCGTCTGAACAAGTTAATGGCGGTCGGTCATCCATTAAGGAATAAAGCGCCGCTATGTATCCAAAACGTATGTAGCTTATCCTCATTATTATTCTGATGGTCAAACCGAGAGATTTACCAAATCCAAGCCCATAAAGAGGAATGATAGCGATTGGTCCGATCAAAGCCGGTCCAAGAATTGTTCCTCCCTAAAATTAGTTACAAGTTCCGATATCTTATCTTACAGTTAAATATTACCAATGTGCCAAAGGTGGATCCAATCACTAAACCAAATCCTTCCGATGCTATGCTCACCAAGATGCATGTCAGAGTGAAACGGAAGAAACGCTCGATCTCCAGTGGCTGACCGCTTAAAAAGTATGCTACCACCACCAATCCGGTTCCTAAAATCACCTGAAATTAAAAAATATTTACCATAAATCTTACGGTAAGTTTAGATTACATACTGTAATCGGAAAAGATCGCAACGATAAGGCCAAGTAGTAAGCCCTAAGGCTGTACCATCGGTTTAAGTATTCTCTCTTTAAAATTTCCATTTCGATGGGAACTGAAAGTTTACTTTTAAACAATTATTTACATAACCTAAAATAATTTATTTCATACAAACGGTGATATACGTCATAATCGGATTGTACAAGAAAAACATGATGGACATCCACGAGAAATATACATTCGACATTAAGCTTTTCGCACTGTTTCCAACGCCAAAAAATGCCATTCCAAATATCACAGCTATCAGGATGTGACTGAACAGTTGAATGATTAAGCCAACTTTGTTTCTCCATTGCTGTACCATCATGCGATGAAAGATTATGGCGAATTGGATCCAAAAGGAAGCGTGGAATTTGTTTCTGTTGTAGTATTTTTCAATCTTTTCATTTTGGTAACTTGTGAGATCATTTTTGCTGGGGTCTACTGTTTTGTTGTTAAGTTTTCCGTTTTGGATCGCATCGGATAGAAGTTGGATTGTTTCTGGATTTGTTTCCACCGTTTCGATTACTAAAATGAAATTTTAAATCTGTTTTTCGGCAGATAATAAATTTTCTCACTGAATTCGGAGTAACTGAACGTGATTGGACAGGTCAAATTGAGCGACGTTAAGAACGGCAAAATATTATCCGTGGAGCCATTGTAAATGCAGGCTCCTTTTGCCAGAAAGTAAACCTGCAAAAGAGAAGCAAATGGAAGAGAAGTAAAACTTTTGATTCATGTTCGATGAATATTTACTTGGTCAAATTGATTCATGATCGATACTGTAGGTTGATGGATCGTGCATATCACAGTTTTTCCAGAAAGCGCAAGTCGTCTAAAGATGTTCATGCATAAATCTATGGTAACGGAATCCAAACCGCTGGTGGGTTCGTCGAGAAAAATGATGGGGGGGCTACTTATCAATTCTAAAGCGATGGAAAGTCTTTTACGTTCTCCTCCCGATAAATTTTCAATCCGGGTTGCGCAACAGTTACCCAAGTTAAAAAAATTCATAAATTCGGTGACCTAAAAAAGATTTATCGAATAAAAAATTGTTTTTCTGCAGGGTTCCAAACAAAGTTTGGGGCCCCGGGGAATTACCGCGTCATAAATACTCAACTATCATTTTCTTTTCGTCTAATTTGTGCGGTAATTTAAGTTTTGCCACGATCATCATTTGTTCTTCGGCAGTTAAATGCGGTTGCAACAGATCGCTTTGCATTACGTAGGCCGATAATTTTCGAAGCAATTTTACGTCACAGGCTTCTTCGTTCATTTCTATTTTTCCTTTCACGTTTTTTTTACTAAAAAGAGGAATTGTGGTATCTGATAAGGAACAAAAATTTACTTACACATAGCCGGACAGTATATTGAGTAGAGTTGTCTTTCCGGATCCACTGGCGCCCAAAATTGCAGTCAACTCTCCAGAGGAAAATCGACCACTGACATCGTCCAAAATCTGTTTAAATTCGAAAATCTGCGTTTTTTTGCAATTAAAAGATTTATACCAACTTGATCGGTTTTCTTTCACCGAGTAACTTAAATTTTCAAATTTTATAGAAATTGGAACGGTTGCTTCTTCGATAAAACGGAATGGTTGGGCAAGCGCTTCGGACGATTGATTCTCATTGCGATGAACTTCGTTTTGCACCGCCATTGTTTGTCAAATATGTAAATTTTGTTAGACAAAATTTGCTAATTATAAAAAAACAGTTTTATTGCTGAAAACTTGTGTGGTATATTATTATCTACCTACATAGTATATGTGAACGCGATACCGTAGATAGGTGGCAAGTACGCACTGTTATAGAAATTTATCACCAATTGATTATTAAACAATATTAAATTTTTTTGTGAAGTATCATCATTATGATGTGTTTGCATTCGCGTGTATGTAAGTGGGGCTACTTACACATTATAGTATACCGAATAGTATACCTATTTGTAAACTGAACCTTGAACATAAATATTCGTCGTGTACTACACAGCAAATAAAAATTAGAAAAATTGTTAGAAATCATATTTTATAGGTAAACACAAAATTTTTCAAAATATTAAAAGATATAGTAACAATTTTTTTTTTTGGTTTCTTGCACAGTTGTGATTAAATCAATATATACATAGTACAACCACACCCAATCACGCGATTCGCTTCCATTACTAGGTTATTATTAGAACAATGGTAACAAACGCTTAAAAGATTTAAATTTTTTTGGCAAAAACTTTTATTTATAACAAAACATGACTACATAAGCATTTTGCAAGAGGGAACGAATTTCAAGAATTTGACGCAATAATAATATTTTTGAAACAAATGCGGATAATTAAAAAAATATTTTTAAATAGTTATTTGTGTTAGGAGCGCTAAACAGTACAGATACTTTTCTAAAAGCAATTTTCTGTCCAAGTCGAAACCCTCTTTAAAGCAATTTCTATCTTCAAACGGCCATGGAACTGAGACTATTGACTTTTTAGTATTAATGTATTACTGATGTTTTAAAGAGAATTTGATTATCTACAAACTCGATTATAACCTATTTTCGCATAGAATCAACGGATTTCAAGATATGAATTAAATTAAGAGAAAAAATATTAAAAAATTCACTTTTATTTTTTCAGTTTTTCTTGCAGACTGTATCTTTTAAATGAAACGCTTTTCAAAAAAAAAAAAATTAAAATTAATTCGGATAGAAAATTTAATGGGCTACAACTTCTGTGTAGTGAAATTTTTTGAAATATCAACAGATTTCACAGAAAATCCGAAAGTAATGAACAAGGTTTATGGTCTACGCGAGTTTATCTTACTTTTTTCTATTTATTACTGAGTTAATTTTATTTTTTTTTTTTGGTCACAATTTTCAATCTTTCTGTACACATTTCATCAAAATTAAATTGCTTCCGGGTTTCTTTCGAAGACAACAAATTGAATTACAATTAAAATGGAGATATTTCTTTGTCTTCTAAATATTAACAATTAAAATTAATTATTTATTTTGATTTCGTATTCGCTTCAATCAGCATCGAAGATAACTCGTATGAAACGTTGTCTTAGGTCGTACTTTTACGTTGTTATATTTTAATTGTTTGCTTTTGGACATTAAAATATGGGTCACAAGAGCACATTACCACCTCACCCAGGATGCTCACTGGTCACGGGTAGTTTCATAGCGAGACAATCACTTCCGAAAACATTCGCGACAACAACCAAGGTTTTGAAAACTAAAGAGGGACGGAAAGATTACAGCAAGCAAAATTGAAAAAGACCACATTCGACGAGAACGGAAGAGATACCACAAAAGAGTCATTTTGCCCCAACAAGAGTTGATTAATCGATTGTTGGATTAATACGTTAACCTTCACAAGAAAATTAAAGCAGATCATAAATCTTGCTTATGCATAATTTTGAAACATTTAATGTTTTGTCTCTAGCAGCCCTTCCGGTCTGTTTTCGTCATGTCTGCTTGGCCGTTGCTATGGCTACGTGATATAGTCTCATATTAGCGGCTGGGGAACCTGTAAACGGGTGAGAGTTCGATTTTCCGGGTTCGAAAACGCACTTTTCCCTATAGAAATGGCTATACCAAACGAAAGAACACAAAATACAAGCTCTTTAAGGTGAGGATCAATCTTGTCGGAGTTGTAATACGGCCACAATTTAATTTTGAAAATTGCAAATTTCCCATAAGAAATACATGTATAAGTGTATTAAAATGAAAAGGTATCGTTCATTCTGTTGGCGGTACGTGTGCTGTGCCTGGGTCGACAGTGACTAGTGGTGGGAGATACCAGTCGCCCTCAGAGATCGGTCGCGTCAACTTTCAAAATTTTCGAGTTGGAGCCTCTTAAGGGATGTTATTAATGAGTTTAGCGCGTGTCAAAACCGCTCGAAGCCCGTACGAGCCCCTGAGGGTGAGGGAGGGTGCGAGAGTAGGTTTTGACAGCGCAACCACCTCCGAAACGAATTCACACAAAAGTGATTTTTTCGGAAATTTGTTGTCCGATCACAAATTTAATTCTTTTATTAGCTAATTACATCATTATCTTTCATAATTCGTTGTAAAAAACGAGATTCTGGTATATTTACAGTCGCCACATCCTCTTTCAATTTTGGGGGCGGGGTTACAGTTCAAAAGAGCCAATGATAAAATTGCATTCCAAATTAACTTTAAAGCCGTTTTTTCAAAATTGTGTGAACCGAAATTGTGTGAATTTTATTTTTTTATACGCTAATTAGACCCTCATCTTTCATAATCCACTTCAAAAATGGTAAAAATCCCGACCCGGGATTTCGAACCGTCATCCTGTAAACGAAATAAAGTGAAAGATAACGAAATTTCTTCCACATGTTATCTTTGACAAGAAAACTAAAGTTTCCGCATAATTTTTAAACATTTAATGTTTTATCGCCTGGGGAAGATTTCATACCCCCCAGACCCCCCGATCTGTTTTCGTTATGTCTACTCGGATATTGCTAACTCCTTGCTTCTTTAATTAAACTTTATTTCCACTGAACATTCTTTCAAATTTTAAATATTTTAATAAATCAAACTTAAGCGTTTTATATTAGCCCCCCATTTAAAAAAATAAAAAATATGTTAAATCTAGCATGGATCTAAAAAATTAAATCGCCGGCTAGGGGGTAGGTATTCCAAAAATATTCCAAACAAGCTGGAAATTTGTCAACGCCATAAAATGAAATATAAAAATTGGGGAGTCTGGGGGGGGGGGTATGGAATACCCTCTAGTTACACATTATTCTGCACAAGAAAATGAAAACAGATAATAAAGCTGATGCATAATTTTAAAACATTTAATGATTGGTCTCCACGACTCCCCGCTTTGTTTTCGTCATGTCTACTCGACCGTTGCCATGGTTACGTGATATAATCACAAATTAGCGTCTGAAGAATCTGTCAACGACATAAAATTCCCCAATGGAGTATGCAATAACCCCCAGTTATACGTCATCTTTGACAAGAAAACTAAAGTTTTTGCATAATTTTCAATAATGTTTTTTCATAAAAAAAACTACAATTTTAAATGGTTTTAACCTCGGGGGTTGGGGTGTTAGTATTTTTTAAGAACGATAATTTTATTTTATGTTTATGACAAATACTCCAATTTATTTGAATTATTTTGGCACTCCAACACATGTAAAACTATATTTTCTTCGAATGAGTTTAAACCCAGTATTGTTATATGTCATGGTATAATAACTACTAGTTATTATACTGTTAGTTATTATACCATGGTTATATGTATAATTATTTGGGGGAGGGGGGTTTACGATTTATAAAGATTATCACGTAATCATATCAACGATCAAGCAGATATGCTAAAATCTTCAATTCACTTGAAGAATAAATTAATTTGAAAAAAAACCGGGGGATCTGGGGAAAAGTAAGAGGTATGGGGAAAATACCCCGGACCACCTGGTATATACAATTTATTTTGATCAGATTTGAATTGAAAATTTTGGTATAACATTTTAACCGTAACTATGGTGACTGAATCTTCATAGTGCAGTGAAACAAGCCAAATTAAAATAACAAAACTCAAGAGCCGATACTAGAATTCATATTTGTAGATACCGGGGGTCTGGGGGTAAGAAATACTGTCCAAGTATTGGGATGTACAATATTCTATGTTTACAGAATCTTGAAGATATTGCATTACTTTTAAATCTCCATTTAAAACTCCATTGATCTCTTGGCACTTAAAATCATAAATTCGGAAAATTCCTCTTTTGCAATTTAGGTAAGGCTGGGGGGTATACTTCCAAGATCTATCGGTTTTTAAAACTTTATATTCGTATAATTATCAGGGTGGACTAGTTTTCTTAGAAATTGATTGAATCCTGGGGGATATCCCCCCGATCTCTATAACTATTTGTCCAGTTATGTTTCATTAAAGCAAATCTCTTGCTATTGAAGATCAGAAGTTACCTAAATTGCTAAAGAAAAATTTTCCAAACTTCTGGTCTGCAGTAACATAATATCTGGTTTTAATAGAACGTAACTTGACAAATAGTCAGAGAGTTAGGGGGATACCCCTGGATACAATCTATTTTTAAGAAAAATAAAGCGATATCATAAAGATTCTTTATAATTTGTAAATATGAAATGTTTTGAATCCCAATCCTTGGGCACTGGAGGGTGTTCCACACCCCCCAGACCCCCCGGTCTAGGTAGTTTCATTTTATCAAAAATAAATTTAACACTACTGTACAACGGCTTGGCCGTTGCTATGATGTCTAAATTTCCATAGTTCAATGAAAGAAGATAAATTTAAACAACAATTACTCGAAAAGTCAAAATAGCAGTTACACTTGTCTAGACCGGGGGGTCTGGGGGGTGTGGAACACCCTCCAGTGCCCAAGTATTAGGATCTAACTCCGTTAAACATCGTGGAACTGATGTTGGCCAGCGAAGAGCACTGGCATATGATTGAGAAAATGCTGGTAGAAATTCTGTCTACCAAAGCCAAGCTTCAAGACGAGCAAGAAGAGCAAAGTCCCGAAAGGGCAGAAGCAAGATGAGAGGCAGGAGTGTGTGCGGAAGTAATGCTATTAGCGATTCCCGGCACCTCCAAGGAGTGGGGTTTTAGTCGGTAAAAATCCGACACTACCACCCAAACCATCTGGGTGGTGTCTTTTTGAAGATTTCCCCACTCCCAACGCACACAAAAAAAAAGTATTAGGATCCAGAACATTTATTATTTACAAATTATACAGAATTGTAATTTATGATATCGCATTGTTTTTCTAAGAAATTGATTGTATACGGGGGGTATCCCCCTAACTCCCTGACTATTTGTCAAGTTATATTGTTTTAAAACCAGATCTCTTGTTACTGAAGATCATAAGTTTGAAAAGCTTTTCTTTTGCAATTTAGGTATGGCTGGGGGGTACTCCATACCCCCCAGACCCCCCGGTCTCGACGAGCGTGCCTGTTACTTTGAGTAGTATTTTTTTAAATTTAGCTTGTTTTATTGAACTGCGGGAAATTAGTTACGATAGCAATGGCCAAACTCATGTACTGAAGTGTAGAATTTACTTTTGATAAAAAAAACTACTTAGACCGGGGGGTCTAGGGGGTGTAGAACACCATCCAGAGTTCAAGTGTTAGGATTGAGAACATTCTTCTCTTCTTCGAGTGCCATACACTTTACAGTGTGTAGGCGATCAACTTAGCCAAGCCAAGCTGACCTTACTAGGGATTATAATTAATGAGGTGGTTTCCCGTTGCCTTCCCCACAATCCAAAAATTGATATTAGATCTTTGATCACAGCAGCGTCTCCGACGCGACCAGGACTTGAACCGCGATTTCTCGCTTCCTAGTCGGCCGGTGTATACTTTGCGGTATACTGCTGGTTTTTTGAGAACATTCAATATTTTCAAATTATGCAGAGTCTTTTTGATATCACATTATTTTTCTTAAAAATTGATTGCATCTAGGGAGTATCCCCCCAATTCCCCTAATAATTATTTGTCAAGTTATGTTCTTTTAAAACCAGATTTCCTGCTACTGAATATCATAAGTTTGGAAAATTTTTCTTTTTCAATTTAGGTATGGCTGGGGGGTACTCCATACCCCCAGACCTCCCTGTCTAGACAAGTGTTACTGCTATTTTGACTTTGCGAGTAATTGTAGTTTAATGTTATCTTTATTCATTGAACTATGGAAATTTAGTCATCATAGCAACGACTAAGCCGTTCGCGTTGTACTGCAGTGTTGAATTTATTTTTGGTAAAATAAACTACCTAGACCGGGGGGTCTGGGGGGTGTGGAACACCCTCCAGTGCCCAAGTACTGCGATCCAGAACATTAAATATTTACAAATTATACTGAATCTTTATGATATCGCTTTATTTTTCTTAAAAATAGATTGTATCCAGGGGGGGGGGTATCCCCCAAACTCCCTTAATAACTATTTGTCAAGTTATGACCTTTTAAAACCAGATCTCCTGCTACTGAAGAACATAAGTTTGGAAAATTTTCTTTTGTTATTTAGGTAAGGCTGTGGAGTACCTCCCAGACCCCCCAGCCTAGACAAGTGTAACTGCTGTTTTGAGCTTTCGAGTAATTGTTGTTTAAATTTATCTTCTGTCGTTGAACTATGGGAATTTAATCACCGTAGCAAAAGTCAAGCGGATGTGCCGAAGTATAAAATTTACATTGGATAAGAAAAACAACCGGGGGGTTAGACCGGGGGTCTGGGGGGTGTGGAACACCCTCCAGTGCCCAAGTATTAAGATGCAGAGCATTCTAATATATTTATTGCTGAAAGTGTTTTAACCTCTCGGTTTGTTTTCGTCACGTCTGCTTGATCGTTGCTTTGGTTGCTAGTTGTAGTTATAGATTAACGGCTGGGGAATCTGCTAATAACACAAAATTTCCCCATGTAATACATCTCAGTTGGGGAGTATGAAATAATCAGCAGTTATACGTCATTTTGACAAGAAAACTTAAGTTTCTGCATAATTTGTAAACATTTAATGTCTTGTCGCCTGGATTCCTCGCTCTGTTTTCGTCATGTCTGCTTGACCGTTGCTATGGTTACGTGACTATTTCTCACATTTTTGAAAACTTTACCTACCAGTTTTTCAGCGCGTGACAGAAAGTGGAAGATTTTTCTTTAAATAAGTTCAAAATGGGAACAATAGTTAGAGAATGAACGTAGCTCACAATCGTACAGACTAGGAAGCCTGAGAAATATGGAATTCTCTTCAGGATGATGTAATAGAGGCAGTATTAGCTAGGGCTGAAAGAGTTGAAAATTCACAATCAATTAATTGATTATCTCAAGGAATTGATAACTCTCAAACATTGATTAATCGATGGCTATGTCGCTTTTCATTACTCACATTATGTAATGTAATCAGTCAGCGTAATAAAATGTAATTTTTAGTTCTTCGTAGAAAACATGAAGTTAATCTACCTACGATTAATTATTCTAAAGTCGGAATCAATTGAAGGTATGTACTCAAGTCCGCGGAATTATAAATTTTTAAAATTCCTACCTATAATGCCAATGCAATTAAAAGTTCTTCTATTTGAAAAATTTTCGCTAATGTGATATGCAAAATTTAGGCTCCAACCAATTTACTATACATAACCGATTTCTTCACGAAAGATTACCAACTTTACCATCACTTTTATAAAAATTCCCTTGGGGAGTGCAGGGTAAAAACTGGGTTTTTCATTAAAAATTCTTGATGCAAGTGGGCTTGTAAACCGCATTCAAACACCAGCAAAAAATAATCTGAGATTCCAGCAGTTATTTCGTTAAGTTTGTTTAGTAAAATTGTAGTCCGAGGAATGTGACCAAATTTTGTGATTTCTTTCTGAACCATCCGGTGTTTTATACAATTGATTTTTTTGTAAATGACGGATTGATAATTTGATGAGGGGAATATTTTTTGTGAACCACCCACAGAAAGTAAAGGAGCGAAAGTTTATTAGATTTTAAATAATACTTATCAGGTTAATATTTTTATCAACACAAGCAGTGACTCAATAAATTATTAATTAATCATTTTTTAAATTGTTTTCGTCGGAATCATCACGTAGGAACTCGAATAACAAAAGAATCATTATTATGATAATAATTACGTTTGTTGTGGGTGTACCTACTGCGACATTAAGTATCAATGAGATTACTTCCAAAAGCTACAGAATTAATGCATAAATAAATGAAAATTTCAGGCAGCGATTTTAGGTTTTTCAAAAACCTAATCTTTTCAAAAATCAAAAAGATCAGTTTTGAAGTTAGGAGGAAGGTAAAATGCATAGTATAGGAAGTAGAATGAAACCAGAGTCTGCTATTATTTATTTATGTGCTTAATTTTAATGCCTAATTTTTTATTTGCAATAGTTCAGCCAAGTAGTCTGAATTTTTACTGCCCAACTCCTGTTGCATACGATGTTTTAACACCAAATAGGCTATAATGCGAAAAAGCAACCCATAGGCTATCAGTCCTAATATTTCGAAACAGTAAGAATTATTTGCAATTCCCAAATCGCGCAGAAGGTGTTTAGTGTCTTTGTAATAGCAAAATGAATCGTCGGAACAATTTAAGGGCGGCCGGCCATCCATTAATGCATACAGCGCCGCTATGTATCCAAAACGGATGTAGCTCATCCTCATTATTATTTTGGCTACTAAACTGATGGAGCCACCAAATCCAATCCCATAGAGAGGAACTACACAGATCGGCGCCATCAAAGCCGGCCCAATAATTGCTCCCCTAAAAATTAATTTATAATTTCGACGGATTTCGATTTGCTATTATTAGGATTATATTATTATTACAAATGTGCCAAACGTGCATCCAATTACTAAACCAGATCCTTCCGATGTTGTGCTCACCAATATGCAAGTCAACGTAAAGCGGAAGAAACGCTTGACCTCCAATGGCTGATCGGTTAATAAGTAAGACACTACGATCATTCCTGTTCCAAAAACAACCTTAAATATAAAATTTGAAACTTTTGTGATGATGACTTCCTGAAGTACTAATATACCGTAATCGGAAGTGTTCGTATTGATAACGCCAAGAAGTAGGGCTTAAGGTTATACCATCGGTTTAAGTATTCCCTTTTTAAAATCTCCATTTCAATGGGAACTAAAAGTTTGCCAAAACAATTATTTGCATCCAATGGTAATTTTGTTCATCATACAAATGGTTATATACGTCAAAATTGGATTGTACATGAAAAACATGCTACAGAGCCAAGAAAAATAAACATTCGACATTGAGCTCTTCGCACTGTTTCCAACTCCAAAAAAAGCTAGCCCGAACATCATAGCTGCCACCATGTGACTGAACAGTTGAATGACCAAACCTGTTTTGTTCCTCGATTGCTGTAGCATCATCCGATGGAGGATTATGCTAAATTGTGTCCAAAAGGAAGCGTGGAATTTGCTGACTCTCCGACTTTGATGTCGCATGAGATTATTTTTGCTGTTGGTAATTTTTCTTCTGTTAAGTTTTCCGTTTTCGATTGCAGTGGAAAGAAGTTGAATGGCTTTTGGGTCGGTTTCCACAGTTTCGATTACTAAAATGTGCAAGATTTTAATTTTTTATTGGGATGCAGGTCAATTTTTTACCAAATTCGGAATAATTGCAGGTGATTGGACAGTTTAAATTCAGCGAAGTTAGGAACGGTAGAAGATTTTCGGTCGAACCATTGTAAATGCAAGAACCTTTAGCAAGAAAGTATACCTGCAAGCAAAGGAATTATATCAGGAAAAGCTTCGTAGCAAGGAAGAAGAAACAGCAACGAAAAGAAACACACAGTGAAGTAAATCTTTGGGAAGCATAGGGAATAACTCCTCAAGGTCAGAAAACCATATATGACGATAATGGAAAGGAAAAAGACAGAAACAATAAATTGGATAAATTACTATGCGAGCTTCAGGCTGCACAACCTTGAGAATTTTGGAAAAAAACAAGAGAGCTTTCCAATTACAATAATTTGTTTTTAATTCGATTTTTACACGCGAATTACTAAAATTACCTGGTCAAACTGGTTTATGACGGAAACCGAAGGTTGATGGATGGTGCAAATCACAGTTTTTCCAGTACTAGAAAGACGTCTAAAGATGTCGATGCATAAATCTACGGTCACGGAATCTAAACCACTAAAATTATACATTTTTTTAATTGCAATTTTTCCTCTGAAAATTACCTGGTAGGTTCGTCGAGAAAAATTACAGGGGGGCTGTTTATCAGTTCAAGAGCGATAGAAAGTCTTTTTCTTTCACCTCCCGATAACTTCTCCACTCTCGTTCCACAACAGCTCTTCAATTTGAAAAGATTTAGGAATTCGTCAACCTAAAATTTATCATGTGGTTGTTGTTAATTTCTTATGGAATGCTCGGGGAATTACCGCGTTATAAATACTCAACTATTAATTTTTCTTCTTTTATGTTATTACTAGGTAATTTCAGTTTTGCCACGATCGTCATTTGTTCTTCGGCAGTTAAATATGGCTGCAGAAGATCTCCTTGCATTATGTAGGCTGACAATTTTCGAAGCAATGTTACGTCGCATACTTCTTGATTTATCTTAACCGTTCCTTTCACATTTTCTTTACTAAAACACAGAAGTTGGTTCTTTTGGCACCTTCGGGGCAGTTCAAATTTTGACTTACACATAACCAGACAAAATATTTAGTAAAGTTGTTTTTCCGCAACCACTTGCGCCCAAAATGGCGGTTAACTCGCCAGAAAAAATTGACCACTGACATCACTTAGAATCTGCTTAAATTCTGAGACTTGCATTATTTTTAGATTTTATAAACTACACTCACCTGATCGTTTTTCTTTCACCGAATAATTCAAATTTTCAAATTTGATAGAAATTGGATCCGCTGGCTCCCCAATAAATCTGATTTTTTCAGGAAGCATTGTGATTTATTCACTTCGGTGAAATATTGAAATTGTTTTTGAAAAATACTGCAAGAATATGGAATGAGTTCAATTATCTAACGAAATTTTATCGCCAAATAGATTAAACACAATGAGATTACAATTTTAAAATTATGCGATTATAATCGCCGGCATAAAGTGGGGCACGGTTTTTAAATGCTTATTTTTGGAAACTCAACTTTGCACATACTTTTCTTCGTGTGAAAGTTTTTGTCGCATGATGATGATAATAATAGATAAATAATGATAACTAGACATCGGATTATATGCACTAACAAAGTGCTAAAATATGCATGCAAATATGCACTAAAAAAGGGCGAAATATGCATGCAAATATGCACTAAAAAAGGGCGAAATATGCACAAAAAATGCAAAAAAGGGCGAAATATGCACTATCAAAATGTTAATTTTTAAGTTAATTTTTGATTATTTTCTAATCAACATCAATAGATATAAGGTAGAGCTCCTTATATATTAACTTTAATATGGGTTGGTACCAACAGAAAAATGTTAATCTACTTTACCGGCACCTCTAAAACCACCTCTAAAATACGTAAGAAATATGCACGATCGACCAAAAAAAAATACTAAAATATGCACGATCGGCCAAAAAAATACTAAAATATGCACGATCGGCAAGAAAGTACGAAAATATGCATTAACGCTAAAAATATCGAGATATATGCATTTGCATATGCAAATATGCAAATGCATATAATCCGATGTCTAGTGATAACAGATTTCCTGCTTTAGAGATTCGTAAAATTATGAATTACTTTCAAGCTTAGAGGAACACACTATTTTTTCTACTACCACAAAAAAACTGAGAAAAATGTATAAAAAAAGACTAAAAAAGGGGAACAAGGTCTGAAATTTACAAGATTTTGATAAAAGGAACACTAAAGCAGCTTCATAAAGCTTTTGTATAATTTTAAGGATTTAATGTGTTTTCAATGGTGAATTGAAGATTCTATAGCGACCAGTTTGCGATTAGACAATCGGGTGGGAGGGGTGATTTTTACTAACTTTACCCATCAGCTTTTTAGCAAGAAGCAGTAAGAGGAAATTGAGAAGAAAAGTATAAAATTGAAAAAATCTACAAGGAAAATGTTTATAATTAATAAAAATTATTATATTTAAAATTCTTTTTGTGAAACTTTGCTTGTTGAGGCACTGCCTCTCTTGACTATCTTGACAAGCCGCCACTAGAGGTAAAAAAACACATAACTGCACAAAATAATTAGCATTTTTTTGGCAATTGAAAGAATGGCAATTAACTCCACAAAAAGAATCCACCTTAAATATCCCTAAATTTTAAAATTGCATTATTTTGTAATTTCATAATTTGATCGGCATTTTTATTTGTCAAAATTGTTCGTTAAATATTAAAATTGCGTTTTGTATACTTAGTATTCAAGATTAACGTAATCACGGATGTGGAGTGTACCCAATTACGAGTATATGTGCCAAGTTTTATCACCAAATAGATTAAGCAAAATTAAATCAAGGTCATAAACGCAGGAGTAAGTGGGGCTAAGTACTTTTGTATACTTGTCAATTGAACTTATATGTAGCATGCTAATTATATACTACACACGAATAAAAATAATAATTACATAACTTTTGTATTAAGTAATCTCATTATAGCTCAAAGTTTAATGATTGTTTAATATTTGATTAGTTGATTGACAAAGTTTGTAATTTCAAATGATAATGCCAACCTCTAAGGGCAGCGGAGCGATGACGCACAACTTACCTATGCGTAAATGAAAGTCGACTATCATACCTCTTCTGTTCTTCCCCATTGGGGAGCCGCACGCAAAGTTCTAGGTATAAAAATTTTTTTCTCAATCGTAATATGTAATTATTGACAAGATTCAGAAAATTAAAAAAAAATTACAAATACTTTTTATTTTTAAGTGAGTCACAAGATACAGCTTGGTTCCACAGTGTTGGATTTAACATGGCGGTTGCTTTTCTTCCTAATTGATTTCTTTTTCGGATTTCCGAGTGATATCTTTCGTCTTGGTTTATTATCACCCCCAGGTTATTCTTCGTATATAATATTCTTAATTCTTAATTAATATTCTTCGCATTTTTAAAAATATTTTGTCATTTTCTAGTTGTAGGTCTTGTTGTGTTCCATTTATGCACATATAATTTTTTTTTGCATTGGTAGTGGGGAAATCTTCGTAAAACACCACCCGGATGTTGTTGGGTGGTGGTGTGGGATTCTTACCCACTAAAACCCCACTCCCTTACTCTTCACGCAAGCATTTTGGGAATGTTTCTATCCACATTTCGGCATTCTTCCGTTGTTGATTTGTTTCTAGACATTTTCATTCTCATTATCTTCATCTTTTTCATTCTTTTCTTTGGTGCCACTTTACTTCATTTTCCAACATTTCAGAAACGATGTTTTGTGGTGACGTTTTTGCCTAATTCTATAGTTTCTCTCTGTATGTTCACTCCCAAACTCCCAAACTGACGAGGTTTTTTTGAGGTGCAATGTTGTCACCCCTCACTGTGTTCTGGAGCATCTGTTCGTCGATGAGCAGTGATCTGTCTCTCGAGTAATCGGCCACCATGTTTTGAACGCAGCCATTGAAATTTCTTCTCTGCATAACAGACGGGATATCTCGCCATCTCACAGAATTAAAAGCGTTTCGAACATTTATTGTCATGATCGTACGCATTTTTCTTCCACTTTTTGCACATTTAACGCTTTCCGTTTTTCTACTGCACCCGTAGTTTTTCTTCATTGACGAGTTAAATTTTGTCCATGTTTACCGGACTCCTAAATTGGTCAACAACCTCATGCGTGGTGGGAAAAAGAACGCCGACAATCTGGAGGATTCCTTTTGGGGTCAGCCCCGGAATTTTCGATTTTCCAAGTTTTTTGGCAACGATCTTGTATCCAAATCCCCACACGGCATTTTCCACTTCATTTATGAGCTTCTTCCAATGTTGCGCCTTACTCTTTTTAATAGCCTGTGCTAGTTGATTTTTGGCTGCTTTTGCTTTCGTCTCTTCGTTTTTGGCAAGGGGTTAACCGCTGGTGAAATTTTTGTACACATCTCATGAAGTACATGAAATCTAATGTGAAATACATGAAGTACTTGTGACGTACAATAGTACTTGTGAAGTACAGGAAGTACTGGTAAAATACGTGTTAAGTTTATTGAAGTACAAGTGAAGTATCATGAAATTAGTAAATTTTTGAAGAATTACATAAAGTTGAACCTAGCTTATGAGCATGCGCTACGGTCAATGTGAATCATAGATAAGACACGTGTATTCAATAATAATTATTTGATAGCAAATTAACTTACATCAGTAGATTTTCTTAACATTTTTATTTTAAACTCTTCTTAAAGAAATTATTAGTTGGGGGTTGAAGACCTGCTAGCTTCCCCCTCCAAATTTTGAAAATATTCTTAATAATCGTTTGTGCATGATTGTAAATAATTTATTTTCGCTTTATCTGTTTTTGTTGCCTCCTCCTCCCCAAGAAGATGTCATATTTGTTTTAGAAAACTAAAACGGTAGCGGAAAGTTTCTACTAAATTTTCCAACCTTGAATATGTTTGCCTGCATTGTAATATTTGGGTACTAAAGGGTGTTTCACACCCCCGGATTAAGTAGTTTATTTTATATCAGAAGTAAACTGAAGATCTCCCGTTACAGAGGCACTGGAAGGCGTTCCATACTCCCAGACCCCGAATTGAATAGTTTATTTTTATCAGAATTAAACTGAAGATCTCCCGTTCCAAATGCACTGGAGGGTGTTCCACACCCCCCAGACCCCCCGGTTTAACTAATTTATTTTTATTAAAATTGAATTAAATACTTAAGCATATCCCAAGTTATTTAAAATTAGCTATGGCCTATTAAATGTGTCTAATTCATAGTCTGACAATTAATCATAAACTGCATAATTATAAATTCCGTACCCCCTGGGGGGTAGATTTCTGCAACGGGAGATCTTCAGTTTACTTATTATAAAAAATAAACTACTCAATCCGGGGGGTCTGGGGTGTGGAACACCCTCCAGTGCCTCTGAAATGGGAGATCTTCAGTTTACTTCTGATAAAAAATAAACTACTCGATCCGGGGGTCTGGGGGATGTGGAACATCTTCCAGTGCACAAATTTTAAAATGAAGAACATTGCAAAAATGCAGACCCCTCCCAGACCCCCGGATCGAGTAGTTTATTTTTTATCAGAAGTAAACTGAAGATCTCCCGTTGCAGAGGCACTGAAGGGTGTTCCACACCCCCCGGTTTAAATAATTTATTTTTATTGAAAGTGAATTAAATATTTAAGCATATTAAGCATAGCAAGATAAAAAATAAACTACTCAATCCGAGGGGTCTGGGGGGTGTGGAACACCTAACACAAACACAAATTTGGGAATCTCGGTCTTTGAAATACCGACGAAGTACGTTAAAAACAATGAAGTAGGTGAAATACTGTGAATTATTGTTGAAGTGCGGTGAATTACTGGTGAATTATATGAAGTACGAAGAAGTATGGAGAATTATGATAAAGTACGTGAAGTTAATTGTGCACGATTACCTCTAGCGGTTGACCCCTCGGTTTTTGGCCTGGTCGTAGCCCGCTCTTGCGATCGTCTTTTGAAATACTCTTCAGGCGTGCAGACTGCTACGTCGCAGCTCCGCAATTTCTGTGGTTCACCAATAAGCTTCACGCCTGCCATACAATCGTAACATATCTTGGTTACTACTGTTTGTAGCTCCTCCGGCGGAGAAGGACTTATCTTATTTAACTGTATCTTTTTTATAGCCCACCTCTTGGCTAATTGTGATTTTGAGGGGAGGAGGCAACTATTTCAAGGAAATGTATGCATGTTCGCTTAGCGTGATCACATCCCGTACCTCCCAGCTCGACATACGTCTCATGAAGTTGCTTGTCACAAAGGTGACATCTATAATATTGCCAGAGGCTCCTCGTCGGAAGGTCACTTCTCTTCCCACATTACGGACATTCAAATCCAATTCTGCTGCAAATTCGCACAACACCTCTCCTCGAACATCTGTCACTGCAGATCCCCATTCCGCAGCCTTTGCGTTAAAATTGCCTGCTACTATTATGGGGTGCATCTGTAAACTTGCGTTTCGGTGCAATTCCCGAAGCGCCCTTTCGAATTCCTGCCCTTCCCCTCCTCATGGCGTCCAATCCTCCAATGCTAAACTTATTTCTGAGAAGCAGGTCCTGGGCTCCAGTCGCCCGATTAAGATTTATCTGCATGATTTTTAGTCGCATTATTTTTCATCCGTTGAGAGCGTCCCCCGTACGCTTTTTCTTTTTTCATTGCCCTCTTTGGTCTTATTACATATAAATGTGCCCATTCTGTGGCCCGCGGTATTGCAAATCGGACAATACTTCTCCTCTTTGGAGTTCTTCGCTATATGACCGTCTTTCCCACAATTATAGCAGGGATTTCTGCGGTCCGTATCCTCACAGTCTCGAGCATATTGGGCCGTACCTCGACGTTTATAACACTGAAACAGTAAAAAATATTCCCTAACCTTGCAATTCTGGATCCATCCAGTTCTAATCTTCCTTGCAGCAAACAGTGCTTCTGCGTTAATACGAAGGATCTCAACAAGAGCCATTTTTGTACCATTTATGGCTGACCTTATCACCTTGACCTTTATGTTTGTATTTTGTGGGCGGTCTAATTGCTTTTTAATGCCTTCAAGTATGCGTCCTGTTCTTAGACACATTCCTCCATATCTCTAATTATTACCATTTTCGTATCTTTCATGACTCTGATTATCATTTCTGTATTTTGTCCTGTACCGCAAAAATTCTGCCAAATTAATTTTAGCGTTGGGTACCTCAGGGTGGTGGGAATTTTCCAAACCCCACAAAAGGGGTGGTACAGAAGGTTACCCTAAAACTAGCTCAGACGCTACACACTCAAAAACAATGTAATTCCACCAAAGGATTCCAGGGAGTGAGAACCAGCTTGACAGTAAGGATGCCCAAGCCAGCGTTATAAGTGGACGGCCGGATGTAAGATGGAAGGTAGCGCCACGTATTTTAACGAAATCCTTACTGGCAATGTAGGTTGGTCCCGTGCTTCCTAAAACACGAAACTGAAGCTACCCCGAATCGGAAATAAAAAATACTAACCAAGTCGGTCAAAATAACAAAGGTATATTTACAAACTTTTAACAAACATCTCCCGAAACATATAAATTTTAAAACATATAAACAACTCGTATAACAATATCCCCGACAGAGGCACCAGTTTTCCAAACAGTATGGTTTTAATTTTAAACTATAAACTTGTCTCCAAAAAGCCAGAAGGGCCGACAATCTTAATAAAATCTTATACGCACACTAATTTTGTGCGGTTCATCCACAATTATATAATCAATCGGACGCAGATCGATCGTAATGGTATCAAGTAAAGAATAACAAATATTTTTACCAAATTGTAAACAATACTATGTATACTCGAGCTCGTAATGTACAGTGCACCGTATAATACGCTTACAACGATGGAATTCAAAATATCGGTAAATTAGAAATTTGTCAATTAAAAAACAATTACTTAATAATGCGCCCTAAAAGTTATCAAATGTTTCGCACAAAATATAGCCGTTATTCGCGCAAATCGTCAAATCCAAAACCAAAATTTAAATTAAAACCCACTTATCTTTCGGCTGATTCCTGATGGGGTAGGTAGAACGATAGCCAAACCAAAATCCAAAATATCCGTATAAGCTGGTGGAAGGGCTTTCCATGGAAAACGAAATAAGGCTCGAACACGATGGAGTGAGACTAGTACCAAAGAAACTCCCAGGATATCTTACAGTAAACCAATCATCAATAATCCAAACAAAAGACAACCAAAACGCAACATCCAATTCCAAAATCCACAATCGTCAATAATCCAAAACAAAAGACAACCAAAACGCAACATCCAATTCCAAAATATTATTGATTGCGTAGGTGTTAAACGTAACTACGTGTAGTTCTTCTCTTGCATCAAATTCAACCACTTTTCCAGAAAATTTAAATCCACAAACAATGTGATATGGTTTCCCTTGCCAGACTACTAAAGCCATACAGCGCAAAGAAAAAAACCAATTATTCTGCTGTCCACTTTAAATCCGCAAATAGTGCGAGTCCAAAAATCGAATATTCCAACATAACTCCAAATAGTACATAAAAAGTATTACAGCAGTCTTCTTGAAGGTGATCAAAATTTAAAACTTTGAGAATTTACCAAATTATGCGTTACTAGTGCAATCGATGCGCTCTCCATCTTATCTCCCACATTTTTCCTAACCTCGAGCAAAGTTAAAAATCCCGCTAGAAAACCTAATAAAGCTAAAATTTGAATATACAAAATTTTAATGTAACAGTCCTCTATAGTTTTTTTATTTACTCAGCATTTTTGCAACTTCAATTACCAGATCACCTGTCCAAGTTTTCCGGATAGCTTTAAATCCGTCCGCCGGGATGTTTTCGGCCATTGTTTGTTTAAATGACACTACCACCTTAGCACAGCTGCCGATTTCTGATCCAATTTCACGATTATCGCTTCGGTCCTTTGTCTTTTGTTTTTCCTCAGGTTTTTTGCTTCAGTTGTCTTTTCTCTATATTTCTTTTGTTCTTCTTCATTTCGTTTCTCATGTTTTTGATTTTCTTGTTTTCTTTTTGTTTTTGCTGCTTTACTTTCTTCGGCAGCATTCCTGACTATGGCGAAGTCTGCCATGCAATTTTCCTCTTGTTCTTGTGTCCGGCAATCTGGTGCATTTTCCGTCGCCCCTCAAGATTTCTTCTGATTGTCCCCGTCGACTCAGGGGCTCGAGATGTTCGTCCGAGAAGCACAACACCTTGCATTTGTTTTTCACCCGCAGCGGGGCGAATAGCCGCATCCGAGGGGTTGACCACCGGTATATTTGGTGTACATAATTTTGTAAATGATTTGCAATTGTTTGCAAATTTCTGCAAATGTTTGCAAATTTTGCAAATGTGTGTAAATTTTTGCAAATGCCTGTAAATTTTTACAAATGACTGTAAATCTTTGCAAATGTCTGAAATCGTTTGCAAATAGCTGTGTAAATTTTTGCAAATGTTTGCAAATTTTGAAATTATTTGCAAATTATTGTAATTGCAAATTTGGTGTACATATTTTTGGTCAGTGGTCAACTCCCAGGCAATTGTTTCTCGCAACATTATTTTTCCGGAAGCTACTACCTTCGGCGGATTATCTCTCTATGACAAGAGTTGTTTTTGGAGCTCCGCCGTGGCGTTGTTCAACAGCTCCATTTTATTCAGGAGATCGTTTAATTTTACACTGTCCTCAGGTACTCCTTTTCTCATTTTCTCTCATGAAAAGTTTCCAGAACTTCTTCTAATCTTGTTATCTTTCTCATCAACTTCGTAGTCTTCGTCGCCTCGCCACGCGACATCTTGCGGCATGTATGTAAGGCTTTCTTCTATTTCAATCTTCTTCTTTGTCTCATTCTCAGTGGTGTTGTCACATATATTTAGTTTTTTGTATATTTACTTCTAGCCCCATTCTGCGTAATCCTCTATCAATTTTCTTGTCATGTACTCCATGTTCTCGTTGTCCTGCGTCATGATGACCTGATCACCTACGAAAAGTAAGGAATATAATATCGTGTCTTTGTTATCGGGATGCCCATTTTTTTCCATCTTTTAATGCCTGTTCTAGATATATTTTAAATAATAGGGATAGACAGCAACCCTGCCGCAATCTCTTCGTTACTAGGAAATCCATTGTTGTTTCTTTTCCAATTTTTATCGCAGATTTTGAATCTTTCCACAACCTTTTTATGGCTTTGATCGTATTTATCTTTGTTTTTTCCAGAGTTAAGCAATAGCATAATTAAACTTACAACAAATGGGAAAAAAGGGTTAATACACTGCAAGCTTCAGAGATGGACCTCCGGAGAAGATCTGCTAGAAGAACGAGATTGGAAAGAATCAACAATACCGGCATTCAACAAATTATGCAAGTAGAATACACAATAACGGAGGACAAAAGAACAAAACAACTAATTTGTTTGGACATGTACAGGGCATGGATATAAACAGAATCTCAAGAAAAATCATGTTTTGGAAACCCCCTGGAAGAAGAAAGCGCGGAAGACCCAGACTAAGTTGGAGAGAGAGCGTTGATAGGGAAATGACATAGGGGACTTGAAGAGATGCAATAGATAGATAGCCCTCTCATTTTCATAACTGTTCTATAGTTCAATAATTATTATTATTAATAATTATTTGATTTCAATTTGGCATTTTAGTTTTTTAAAATGAGGGCGCGAAATTCAAAATTGAAAGTCAAATATTACAAGGTCATGTATTTGATCTTTTGACTACATTATTTTTCGAGTTGTAAAAGTTTAGCCAAGAAGTCGGAATTATCACTTCTCAACTCTTGTTGCATACGATATTTTATCATCCAATAGGCTAGAACTCGAAAGAGCAATCCATAGGACAACAATCCTAAAATTTCCAAATAGTAATGGTTACTTGGCATTCCTATATCGCGCAGTAGATGTTTGGCATCTTTGTAGTAGCAAAATATTTCGGAACAATTTATAGGTGGTCGGTCTTCCATTATCGCATACACCGCTGCCGTGGTTGCAAAACTCATATAACTTAGCCTCGACATTATTTTGGACGATAAACTCATGGAGCTACCGAATCCCATTCCATGGAGAGGAATTAAACAGATCGGTCCGATCAAGGCCGGCGCAAAAACTGTTCCTCCCTAAAAATGCAATTATTCATAGTAGCAATGGGTTTGGATTTGTTAGTACAATATTACCAGTGTACCAAACGTGCTTCCCATTAGTAAACCCAATCCTTCTGTTGCTATGCCCGTTAAGAGACAAGTCAAAATGAAACGATAGCAACGCCACATCTCCATTGGCTGACCGCTCATAATATAAGACGAAAGGGACATTCCGGTTCCTAGAACCAACTGATATACAATAATTATGCGATTACCTTGAATGATCGTAACTTACCACATTTGGAAGCGATCGGATCGACAATGCTAAGTAGTAGGCTTTAAGGCTATACCATCCGTTCAAGTATTCCTTTTTAAGAATCTGCATTTCAATGGGAACTGAAAGTTAGAAAAAACAATGATTTGCACCTAAAATAAAATTCAATTCGTACAAACGGTAACATACGTCATAATACAATTGTACACGAAAATCATGACACAAATCCAAGAAAAATAAACATTCGAAATCAAGTTTTTCGCACTGTTTCCAGTCTTAGAAAATATTGTCCCCAATAATATTGCCACAAAGATGTGAAAAAGCAGTTGTATCATTAAGCCGACTTTGTTTCTCCATTGCTGAAGCATCATCCGACGGAAGATTATGTTAAATTGTGTCCAAAAGGAGACGTGGAATTTTCCGCTATTGTAATAGGTTTTAATTTTTTGATTTTGGTAAGACAGAAGATGTTTTTTGGCGTTGTCCAATTTTTGTTATTAATTTTTCCGTTTTGGACTGCATTGGATAGAAGTTCAATGGCTTCTGGATTGGTTTCCCAGTTTCGATTACTAAAATTTAATTTTTAATTTGATGGTGGGGTAGTTGGTCAATTTTGTTACTAAATTCAGAGTAGTTCCAGGTGATTGGACAGTTCAAATCGAGCGAAGTTAGGAACGGTGGGATATTTTCGGTGGAGCCGTTGTAAATGCAGGATCCTTTCGCGAGAAAATAAACCTGCAAAGTAAAATGGCAAAATTAAAACCTCATCTATTAGATACAACATGTTTAACATACTATCAAAACCGCTGAAATGACAAATATAAGCAGGAAAAAAAGGCCCCACGTTGGGCGACACGTGTTACGGATACCTGCTCTAGATATACAGTCCTGCAGACCGTTCGATGAAAAGAGTGCTAGTTTTTAAGCAGTTCTGTTAACCGAGATATTTGTAGATACCTTTTACCCAAGGTAAATGGGCGTCAGACGCAATAAATGAAACCAATTAAGAAAAACAAGTGAATGTTTAATTATCACTCCAAATAACAGCGGCATCTTACGGCACATCGACACATTACCAAACTAAATATTATGTAGATAGTTACCTGATTAAACTGACTTAAGGTGGACACCGAAGGTTGATGAATCGTACAAATCACAGTTTTTCCAGCACCCGAAAGTTGTCTAAAGATGTCCATGCATAAATTTATGGCAACAGGATCTAAACCACTACAATTTTTTTATATTTTTCAAATTACAGTTTGTATTCCGAACCTGGTGGGTTCATCGAGAAAAATCACAGAAGGGCTGTTTACTAATTCTATAGCAATGGCTAATCTTTTCCTTTCGCCTCCCGATAACTTCTCCAGTCGAGTTTCGGCACAATTGCGCAAGTTCATGACATTTAGGAATTCGTGTATCTAAAAAAGTATGCGTTAAGGCCAATAGACATTTAAACAATTTCTCAAAACCATCAATTGTTTTTCTTCGAAACTATTTGGTAATTTAAGTTTTGCCACAAACATCAATTGTTCTTCGACAGTTAAATGTGATTGCTAAAGATCTCTTTGCATTACGTAGGCCGACAACTTTCGAAGTAATTTTGCATCGCACACTTCGTCGTTCATTTCCACAGTCCCCGTCCCATTGTTTTTACTAAAAATGGAATTGGTAGTGTCCCGAAGAGGGTACAAAATTATTGCTTACACATAACCAGACAAAATATTCAACAAAGTTGTTTTTCCGGATCCACTTGCACCCAAAATGGCAGTTAACTCCCCAGAAGAAAATTGACCACTGACACTGCGCAGAATTTCCTTAAATTCTAAATTTGCGTTATTTTGAAATTTTATAATTTACACTCACTTGATCGCTTTTCTTTCACCGAATAACTTAAGTTTTTAAACTTTATAGAAATAGGAACTGTTGCTTCTTCCGTGAAACGTTTTGTCGGAAACGTTTCGGACGGTTGAGTTATCCTGCTACTAACCTGGTCGTCCAGTGTCATTGTTTGTCAAGTTTTAAAATCGTATTTGACAAAAACTGTTGGATATTAAAAGAAAAACAATATTTGTGTTGTCCAGATGCGAACGTAATGGTGGAGTATACCCAATTATATCAGCGAATTTTTATCGTCAAGTTGAATAAACAAAATTAGATTATCGAAAACAAGTGCATGTAAGTATTATGAACAATACTCTCGTATATTTTAAATTTGAACTTCGAACATGCTGATTGTGGTATTCTATTTTGAGATAAAAAAAATTAAATTGGCGAAGAACGGCGAACCAAGATAAAAGCATCATTGAAATAATTGTAAAACACCAAATTATTTTTATTGTTATTCTGTTTGTTTAATTTGACCTATAAATTAGTTAATCTTTCCCATGTTAAAATCTACTATTTCATTTATCTTGTAAATTTGATCTGATAAATAGAATTGTGTAACCCAAAATATATAATAACAAGATCTATTTTTTTAAATCCAAAACGGATTTCCCGGGCAAAAACTGTAACACTATCAGAAAATGCAACAGCGAACATATTATTTGAAAATTAGAACAAATTACTTTACATTCACATTTTTGTAACAGATTAATTACGTGACGAACAAAGCTCACCGCAACTAAATCTAAAAGCTCGCCTCACACGATGCTTGTTTTGCTGATGGATTGCTTGCTGCCGCTGTGATGGCCGGCCGTGCTGGAAAGTGACGTCACGTGCTGGGTTTTCGTGCTTGTTTTGTGATAAAACGGGTGCTATTTTTCTTGTTGGTTTTTCTGCTGGTTTTAAGCGCTAACCAATGACAAAGTCGCGTCGTTTTCGTAAATACGGGCGCTACTAGGTTACGACAAGGCTAACCTGTTGTTGTTTGCTGTCAAGTGAATTTATATTATAACCGAGTCCATTTCTACAAACTGTCACTATGACAATGAAATCACTAAACCGCGTGCGCGTTAAAACTACCTTGCATTAAAACTACCGTGTGAAGCCAACGCACTGCAAAACCATCCCGAATATCCAGCCGCTTGAAAGCCAGCAGAAAACCCAGCAAGTAAATCAAGCCTCGTGTGAGGCGAGCTTTAAGCTCGCCTCACACGAGGCTTGTTTTGCTGATGGATTGCTTGCTGGGCGCTGTGATGGCCGGCCGTGCTGGAAAGTGACGTCACGTGCTGGGTTTTCGTGCTTGTTTTTGTGATAAAACGGGTGCTATTTTTCTTGTTGGTTTTTCTGCTGGTTTTAAGCGCTAACCAATGACAAAGTCGCGTCGTCTTCGTAAATACGGGCGCTACTAGGTTACGACAAGGCTAACCTGTTGTTGTTTGCTGTCAAGTGAATTTATATTATAACCGCGTCCATTTCTACAAACTGTCACTATGACAATGAAATCACTAAACCGCGTGCGCGTTAAAACTACCTTGCATTAAAACTACCGTGTGAAGCCAACGCACTGAAAAACCATCCCGAATATCCAGCCGCTTGAAAGCCAGCAGAAAACCCAGCAAGCAAATCAAGCCTCGTGTGAGGCGAGCTTTATATTGTGAGGTTGCGAAATTGACGTAATCAATATTGCTTATTTTGATTAACCTTAACCGTAAGTAAGCAAAAACCGACAGAAGTCTCTGGAAAATCAAAGAAAATATGAAGGAAAAAATTAATTTTTTATTTGCAAAAATTTAGCTACAAAGTCTGTATTTTTTCCTGTTAGCTCTTCTTGTACGCGATATCTTAACACCCAATAGGAGGCAATTCGGAAAAGTAACCCATAAGCCATCAATCCGAATATTTCAAAACAGTAAGAATTATTTAAGAGTCCTAAATCACGGAGGAGAAGATTGGGATCTGTGTAGAAGCAAAATAAATCGGAACATTTTAAAGGTGGTCTGTCTTCCATTAAGGCGTAAATTGCTGCTATGTATCCAAAACGCATGTAGCTTACTCTCATTATTATTTTTACTGCTGCACTGGTAGCGGATCCATATCCAAACCCTATGAGAGGAATCATAGCGATGGGTGTGAGAAGGCATGGCGCAAGAATTGCTCCACCCTAAAAATATATCTTCTAAGTTTCGACAGTTAACAATTTGGTTGAAAAATATTACCAATGTACCAAAGATGCATCCAACTGCTAGACCAAATCCTTCTGATGATATGCTCACCATTATACAAGTCAAAGCGAAACGGAAGAAGCGCATGAACTCAAGTGGCTGATCGCTTAGTAAATAAGCTACCATGACCGTTCCTGTCCCCAAAACAACCTGAAATATGAAATTAAAAAATTATGTAATCCATTTCCAAAATTGTAGTATGTACTATAATCGGAAGGGTTCGCAATGACAGCGCCAAGTAGTAAGCCTTCAAGCCGTACCATTGGTTGGAATACTCTCTTCAAGATCTCCATTTCGACAGGAACTGGAAGTTTAAAAAAAAATCGTTTACACCAAACAAATGTGCAACATTTTCATACAAACGGTAATACACGTCATAACAGGATTGTACATGAAAAATATTAAACAGATCCAAGAAAGAAAAATATTCGAAAGTAAGGTTTCTGCAGCTCTGCCAACTCCAAAAAACGCGATTCCATATATGACAGCTATCAGGATATGCGTGAAAAGTTGAATCATTAAACCAACTTTGTTTCTTGATTGCTGCAGCATCATGCGCTGAAAGATAACGCTAAATTGAGTGCAAAAACTCGGATGGAATGCGTTGTATTGTTCACTTCTTTGATGTTGGATGTGATCTATTTTTCTATAATTAATTTTTCCATTTTCAATTGCATTGGAAAGAAGTTCGATGGCTTCTGGATTTGTTTCCACAGTTTCTATCACTAAAAATCTACTTTAAATTGCTGTTGAGACGCTGATGGTTAATTTTCTTACCAAATTCGGAATAACTGTACGTGGTTGGACAAACCAAATTAAGAGAAGTTAGGAATGATAAAATATTTTTCGTAGAGCCATTGTAAATGCAAGTTCCTCTTGCGAGAAAGTAAACCTGCAAATAGTAAACTAAATTAGCAAATTTTGTTGTCAAAGTAATATTGGTCATTACATTTGAATTTACCGCCACCTTAAATTTGCACGCATATAATAGCGCACGACACTGGTATCGACGAAATCTAAATTTAACGTAGTCACTTACTTGGTCAAACTTGTTCATAATCTGTACGGAAGGTTGATGGATTGTGCAAATCACAGTTTTTCCAGCACTAGACAACCGTCTGAAGAGTTTTATGCACACACTCCTGGTAACGGAATCTAAACCACTGAAATTATTTATAGCTTCGTATTAATTTTTTTTTCCAAACCATTACCTGGTAGGTTCATCGAGAAAAATGACAGAGGGGTTGCTGATTAATTCCAAAGCCATTGAAAGTCTTTTTCTTTCTCCCCCCGACAACTTTTCCGATCGGATTCCGTAACATTTCTGCAAATTGAAAATCTCTACGAATTCGTTAACCTACAAAAGTATTAATAAAGTGTTTTTCCGTTATGATCAGTGGAGAAATACTCAACTATCAATTTTTTTCTTCCAGACTATTGGGCAACTTGAGCTTGGCCACGATCATCATTTGTTCTTCTACAGTTAAATGTGGTTGCAACAAGTCGCTTTGCATTACATACGCGGATAATTTTCGAAGCAATTTTACGTCGCAGGTTTTTCCGTTCATTTCTATCGTCCCTTTCACATTTTTTTTCCTAAAAAAAAAGTTTCAAATTGTAATGGTGACCCCGAAAGAAAGAATTTTACTTACACGTAACCAGACAAAATATTTAGTAAGGTAGTTTTTCCAGATCCACTAGCCCCAAAATAGCGGTAAACTCCCCGGCAGAAAATTGTCCACTCACACCCCCCAAAAGTTGTTTAAATTCTAAAAACTTGGATTATTTTGGATTTTTATTTTAAAATTTAACTCACTCGATCGCGTTTCTTTTACAGAATAACTGAGATTTTCGAATTTTATGGAAACTGGTTTGGTTTTTTCAATAAAACTGAAGTTATTTGAAGGCGCAAACTGTGAATCTTCTGTCGCCATGGTAAATTTTGACTAAATTTTGGATTTATTCTTAGCAAAATCAGATATTCGGTGGAAATTCTATAAAAAAAGATTCGAATCAGTAATATTATGTTGTTTCATAAATATGTGCGAGAAAAGAATGTTGTTATTGTCATCTCGTACTTCTGGCTCCGCTTTCTCCTGAATAATAAATTTGAAGCAAACAGGTAATGAAGTTGTTTTTTTATTTAATGCGTAAATACGAGATAGCCTTGACATATCATTATTATACAGCATAGAATATTTGAGCGGAAATGAAAAAAACATTAGTTGTAGGTATTAGAAGTACGTACCTCTTGAAATTTGACTAAGAATCTATAAACTGCAATAAAGATACCGCTAACACCACAAAACCGATATTCAAGAACTTGCAGGACCGGAATGGTATTATAACCCAACCTGAACTACAAAGCGACTGATCGTAGTTCAAAGTCGTGAAATAAAAAGTAACAACCTGAATAAAAATCAAATTAAGAAACTAATTCATATTAATTTTATATATTATATTCATATTTTTTATGACAGCATTTAACTACTCAATTTTTAATACCTCATATCGTCGGTAGTAAAAGTAAAAAAAAAGAAAAACACAAGAAAACAAAAACGCTGAAAACAAAAACGCTAAAAAACAAAAATACCGGCATCTTGACTTCGGCGTTTTTGTTTTCGGTATTTTAACTTCGACGTTTTTGTTTCCAGCGTTTTTGTTTTCTTCCTATTTTAATAAACAAAACTCAAACATTTCTTTCATCTCGTTATGGTCGCATAAAATTTCTAAACTTTGTGAATGTCGTAGTAGTAAATACTAATTAAATAACAACGGATAGGATGTAACAGAGTTCCCGAGATGATATTACAGAAATGTAATCGTATTCATCGCACTTATGCAACCCAACTTGCACTCATTTGAAATATATGAGATGATTTCCCCTTAAAAACCACTGCAGCTTCGGAAGCGAAACCTTCATCCAACAAATCCAAAGAAATACAATGAAACACACATTGGGGAGGAGGATTTAAATCAAATAGTGGTAGCAGTGTTGTAACATAGATTGAGAGGGGGTGGCTCACTTCCTGAGAAGATAAAAATGTAAAATACCCAATATTCTGTAAGTCTACTTCTCAGCCACATATAATTGATGCAGCACAAGTATTTGGCGTAATAGCAAATAATTTCTATCTGCCTGGAGGGTATTCCATACCCCCCAGACCCCCGGTCTGTATAAGTTTGAGCTGCATGCTTTCTCTGATTATTATTCATAATTTGGCGTCATTTGGAAGTTTTTCAAAATAAAAAAAAATTTATTGATTCTACCCGGCACGTTACCATGGCAACGGGCAATCAGATGTGCTTAAAATTTTAATTTCACTTCTGATAAGAATAAGCTACATACAATTTTTTAATTATGCAAAAAATGTATAGTACCGCTTTAATAGTTTTTTGAGCATTCCTCCCCTCTCCCCTTTTCCCTACATCACAAACACTACAAAGCTTAGTTTAATCGAATGAACCGCTATGCTGTTGCTTGTTGTAACTTCCTGTTAAATTCAGCAAAATTATAGTTAAAAGTTTTATGTAAGTGAACTCAATAATAGAAAATAAACGATTTTTTCAATTAAAATAAGTATTTTTGATTTTTGACAAAATTGTTTGCCAAAAAAGTGAATTGTTAATTTTAATTAAAAAAAAATGTAACCACTGGATCAAACAGTGAATTTAAAAAAAAAGTTGTTTTGAATCAGTGTTATAAAAGCAAAAAAGAATTTTAATTCGAAAGACAAAGTCAAAAAATTTAATTTATCGCCCGACTCTATAATTTACAAGATCTGAAGTTCTTAACTTAGAATTTACAACTTCAAATTCTTAATTAAATCTGAATTTGAAATTATTAATTTGAAGATTTGAAGTTCTTAACTTAGAATTCTCAACTTCAAGTTCTAAATTAAATCTTAATTTCAAGTAAATTATTCAAACAGAAGTTCTTAACTTAAAATTCACAACTTGTTAATTGAATCTCAATTTGAAGTTAGTAATTTGAAGATTAGAACTTCTTACCTTAGAATTAACAATTTCAAGTTCTTAATTAATTCTCAAATTGAAGTTGTTAATGTGAAGATCTGAAGTTCTTAACTTAGAATTACAACTTCAAGTTTTTAATTACATCTCAATTTGAAGTTATGAATTTGAAGATCTGAAATTCTTATCTTAAAATTCACAACTTCAAGTTTTTAATTAAATCTAAATTTGAAGTTATTAATTTGAAGATCTGAAGTTCTTAACTTAGAATTCACAACTTCAAGTTTTTAATTAATTCTCAATTTGTAGTTAGTGATTTGAAGATCTGAAGTTTTTAACCTAGAATTTAGAATTTCAAGTTCTGAATTAAATCTGAATTTGAAGTTATTAATTTGAAGATCTGAAGTTCTTAACTTAGAATTCACACCTTTAAGTACTTAATTAATCAATTAAATCTGAATTAAAAGTTATTAATTTGAAGATCTGAAGTTCTTAACTTAGAATTCACAACTTTAAGTACTTAATTAATTAATTAAATCTGAATTTGAAGTTATTTATTTGAAGATTAATTAAATCTCAATTTAAAGTTAATTATTTGAAGATCTGAAGTTTTAACTTAAAATTCAAAACTTCAAGTTCTTAATTAAATATGAATTTGAAGTTATTTATTTGAAAATCTGAAATTCTTAACTTAGAATTCACAACTTTAAGTTCTTAATTACACCTCAATTTGAACTTATGAATGTGAGAATTTGAAATTCTTAACTTAGAAATCACAACTTTAAGTTCTCCATTTAATCTCAATTTGTAGTTAGTAATTTGAAGATCTGAAGTTTTTAACTTAGAATTCACAGCTTCAAGTTTTCAATTGAATCTCAATTTGTAGTTAGTAATTTGAAGATCTGAAGTTTTTAACTTAGAATTCACAGCTTCAAGTTTTCAATTGAATCTCAATTTTTAGTTAGTAATTTGAAGATCTGAAGTTTTTAACTTAGAATTTAGAATTTTAAGTTCTGAATTAAATCTGAATTTGAAGTTATTAATTTGAAGATCTGAAGTTCTTAACTTAGAATTCACAACTTTAAATACTTAATTAATTAATTAAATCTGAATTTGAAGTTATTTATTTGAAGATTAATTAAATTTCAATTTAAAGTTAATTATTTGAAGATCTGAAGTTTTTAACTTAAAATTTAAAACTTCAAGTTCTTAATTAAATCTGAATTTGAAGTTATTAATTTGAAGATCTGAAATTCTTATCTTAGAATTTACAACTTCAAGTTCCTAATTACACCTTAATTTAAAATTATCAATTTGAAGATCTGAAGTTCTTAACTTAGAATTTACAACTTCAAGTTCTTAATTAATTCTTAATTTGTAGTTAATAATTTGAAGATCTGAAGTTTTAACTTAGAATTCAAAACTTCAAGTTTTTAATTAAATCTAAATTTGAAGCTTGAAAATCTGAAGTTCTTAACTTTTTTATTATTTATTAATTCTACTGTATACAGACTGGGAAGTCTGGGAATTCCCCCAGTGTGCCAGTACATTAAATGTTTAAAATTGATGCAGATGCTTCATGATGTACTGCTTTAGTTTCCATGGAAACGGTGATGTACAACACTGGGCGATATTCAGACCGATCATAAATTCTTTTTTGTTGTTTTGGCGTGACGAAGGTCTTGACCGAAATATCCGGTTCAAATCCGGACTGACCCACTAAAGGAGTTGTCCAAGAAAATCCTAAGGACACTGGAAGCCTAATTTTTTTAATTTTCTCAGCTCTCTTCCGCTCACTGCTGTTTATTGGTTCTTTTTCTAAACCTATAGTCGATGATTCTCATCGATCTCATACTTGGAAATGACTCAGGCATGAAATCAACCAATCACAATTACTTGAGCTATGCAGCGACTATAGGCACAGGGTATTAAGCATTAAGATCTCAAAGCTATTAAAATCGGATTGGGTTTGCGATGGCAATCATTAACACCGGGACCGCCGGCTTTATGTTCTATCCGAAGCGCGGAGACGATCATGAGAAAGTTAAACTCTTCCAGAATTTAGAATAAACCTAGGTCAGGACCATCACTTCCAGAACTGAAAGCAAATTATAGAACTTAGGAAGGTGAAAATCTTCAAAAACATGCCACCAGCTTTTATTAATAGATGGCAGTGGGAGATTACCCATTAAAGTTCTCCAAGTGGCAGCTTCCAATTTTTCTTGGTAGAACTTTCATCCTTCGGGATTTTCTTCTTTTTGCAATATCATAACCTATTAAAAAGTGTGATAACCCCTTTGATTCTGCACGCCAGGTAAAAGGCTTCAGATTTGCAGCTTTTGGCGAAAGAGCCGTTTTCACAGCAATTGTAATAGGAAGGGGAAAAACAACATCACCTTACGCCAACATCTGATCCCGACCCGATCCAATCAAATAAAATAAAGCAACAATTTACGTCATGATTTTGGCATGCATTTTTTTGAGGATTGTACACTTTTTCTTTATTTTTATTCTCATACATTAATTTTTGACTTGCAAAAGTTTAGCCACAAAGTCCGAATTTTTTCCCGTTAACTCTTCTTGCATACGATATCTTAGCACCAAATAGGCTATAAGTCGAAAAAGTACTCCATAAGCCACCAAGCCCAGAATTTCCAAATAATACGAATGATTTAAGATCCCCAAATCACGGAGAAGATGTTTTGGATCTTTGTAAAAGCAAAATAAGTCTAAGCACTTTAACGGAGGCCGATCTTCCATTAACGCGTAAATTGCTGCTATGTATCCAAAACGCAGGTAACTGATCCTCATTACCATTTTAGCTGCCGTTCCTATAGATCTACCAAATCCAAGTCCATAGAGAGAAATCATAGCGAGTGGAGCGACAATGCATGGCCCAACAATTGATCCGCCCTAAAAATACAATTTCGATGGGTTACAATAATCTTCAATGGGTAAAATCTTACCAATGTTCCAAACGTTGATCCAATTGCTACACCCAATCCTTCCGTGGCGATACTCACCAGTATACAACTCAAAGTGAAACGGAAGAAGCGCTGGAACTCCAGTGGCTGATCGCTTAACAAATAAGCCACTATGACAGTTCCCGTTCCAAAAACTACCTAAAATACAAAATTAAAAATGTTGTAACCAATTTCCGAAACTGTGATACCATAATCGGCAGCGTTCGCAATGTGAGCGCCAAGTAGTAAGCTTTGAAGCCATACCATCGGTTTAAATATTCTCTTTTCAAAATTTCCATTTCGATAGGAACTGGAAGTGTGGAAAATAAATTACTTGCACCAAACAGTAAGTTTTTCTATTTCATACAAACGGTTATATTCGTCATGAAGGGATTGTATAGGAAAAACATTATGCACATCCAACAGAAAAACACATTTGACATTAAAGTTTTAGCGTTGTTTCCGGTTCCAAAAAACGCTAGTCCGTATATTATAGCTATCAGGATGTGGGTGAAGAGTTGGATGCCCAATCCAACTTTGTTTCTTGATTGCTGTAGGATCATGCGATGGAATATTATAATAAATTGGGTCCAAAAATTGGGATGAAATTTATTGCTCTTGTAGTATTTTTTAATTTTTTGATTTTGGTAGTCCATGCCGAGTTTATTTTTAGTGAGGTTCAGTTTTCTGAAATTAACTTTTCCGTTTTCGATTGCATTGGAAAGAAGTCCAATGGTTTTTTGGATTTGTTTCGACAGTTTCGATAACTAAAACTTTGTTTATACTTTTTGATGCAAACTAAATACTGAATTTTCTTACTAAATTCGGAATAACTGCACGTGGTTGGACAGTTGAAATTGAGCGAAGTTAGGAACGGTAAAATGTTTTCAGTGGAGCCATTGTAAATGCAAGATCCTCTGGCGAGAAAGTAAACCTGTAAGTAAACAAAATTAGCTCAAAGGAGGTATGGTATGCGCTGCGGGAAAACGGGGCACAAAGTGAAGCAATGTTGTACCTGGTCAAACTGGTTCATGATGGGCACGGAGGGTTGGTGGATTGTGCAAATCACAGTTCTTCCAGCACGCGAAAGTTGCGTGAAGATCTCGACGCATAATGTAATGGTAACGGAATCCAAACCGCTGAAATTTTATTGTTTAAATTTATAAATAATTTTATTCAAATTATTACCTGGTGGGTTCGTCAAGAAAAATGATCGGAGGGTTACTGATTAATTCTAAAGCTATCGAAAGTCTTTTTCTTTCTCCACCTGACAACTTTTCTATTCGAGTACCGCTACAGTTTCGCAAGTTGAAGATATCTAAGAATTCGTTAACCTAGAAAAATATGAAATTGAGTAGAACTGAAAGAACGGTTTCCTAAACACTCAACTATCAATCTTTTTTCTTCCAATCTGTTCGGTAACTTGAGCTTTGCAACTATCATCATTTGTTCTTCCGCGGTTAAATGTGGTTGCAACAGGTCGCTCTGCATTATATAGGCTGATAATTTTCGTAGCAATTTTACGTCGCAGATTTCTTCGTTCATTGCTATCGTCCCTTTGACATTTTTCTTACTAAAAACAGAATTAGACGCAAAATTGAGCATTAGAAATTTTACTCACACGTAACCGGATAAAATATTTAATAGAGTGGTTTTTCCAGATCCGCTCGCCCCTAAAATTGCGGTAAACTCGCCGGTAAAAAATTGTCCACTCACCCCATCCAAAAGCTGTTTTGATTCTAAAAAGTTGCATTAATTTGGAATTTTACTTCAAAAAATATACTCACTCGATCGCGTTTCTTTCACCGAATAACTGACATTTTCGAATTTTATAGAAATTGGAATCGTTTCTTCGATAAACTTGAAATTTTTTGTAGACGTGTCGGATGATACATCGATAAAACGGGAAAGTTCCGTATCTTCTGCCGCCATGTCTAATTTTTACAAAATTTTAAATTAATTTTTTTGTTATTCTATAGAAATAATTTTTTCATATTGTACATTATTACATTATTATTGTATTATGTTCTTACAAAATAAATTTATTTATTTATGAATTTATTTATTTTGTATATTTACAATTATAAGAACGGACCTGGTTATTAAGTTATAGTAAATCAAGTTAAAATTAATACTTAAAAAAAGATTTGAATTTTAGTACAAAAGGTAAATTTCCACATAAAATATCTTGTTTATTTCGTATAATAATTACAACTGTAAGAATGACCCTGGTTTATCGTACTTTATAAGTTTTCCTTAACGTTTTTCTAAGTTTAAAGCTATTTTTAATTAAATTACAATTACGTAAACAAATTACTATCAAAATTTTATAGTAATGATGCAATTGAATTGGTATTTCTTTTTATCGTGGGATTTTTGTTTGTATATGCACTTATTATGCATATAAAAAATAATTATATTAAATACAATAAAACTACTGCTTTATTGTTGATTTTAATCAAAATTTACAAACACAGCCGATAAAAAATTAACTTAATAGCCATCAAAAATTTTTAACAAAATTTGAAAAATGAGCCTGAATCGGTATACTCCCGCTACTTATTCTGGTTATAATCTGTGTACTATATCTTCTCAAAAGTTAATGTTTTATCACACAACACACATTATTAAAAAAAATTTTGATTTTCACCAGGTCAGGCGGTTTTGGGAGACATTTGCCGATAAAGAAAAGGAAATTTCCCTTGGAAGACAATTGAAAATCGCCCAAATGTAATCTGCTTATGCCCGATTTCTTCATTCATAGTTATCTTCAGATTAGCTAACTTCAAGTTAAATTGACGAAATAACCAATCAGACGACAAAAAACAAATAAATCAATCATCTGATTGATTAATAATGCAAAATTTAAATTGAAGTTAACAAAACTTGAAGATAACTATGAGTGAAGAAATCGAGCATTAGTAAAACTTTCTCGAAATGAAGTGCGGTTTGGATTCCACGTTAAAGAGTAGGTCTCTTATTAATGTGATGAAACTTTGAACGCTTACCACAGACATAGGAGGAACGCCGCCTACGCACTGATGAAGAAAATGTCACGTCACCATAGCAACGGAAAAGTGCATAAGAGCTAAAATCCCCAATTCAGTTTTGATAATAAATAAACTATATAGTCGGGAAGACGGGGGTCTAAAAAGTATCCTTAGTTGCCTATTATTGCTAGGCAGAACATTAAATAAAACAAAAACTTCTCCCTCTCAGACCCCGGTTACTGTATGGCATTTTATGTTAAAAATAATGAAATTTAAAAATGAGAAGTAGACAAAGAATTTGCCATCCTAAATTTCACGAGTTAAGTGACTAATTCCAATAAGCTAAACTAGAAAATGTAGATATAGAGACCGAGGGGTCTGGGGGGTATAGAATCCCCCCCCCCAAGCATACCTAAATTGAAAAAGGAAAATTTTCCAAACTTATGACAGTCCGTAGGAGGAAATTTGGTATCAAAAGAACATAACTTGACAAATAGTTATTAGGGGAGTTGGGGGAATACCCCCTAGATGCAATCAATTTCTAAGAAAAATAATACGATATCATCAAGATTCAGTAAAATTTGTAAATATTGAATGTTTTGTATTTTACTTAGACCGGGGGGTCTGAGGGGTGTGGAACACTCTCCAGTGCCCAAGCATTGGGATCCAAAACATTTCATATTTACAAATTATACTGATTCTTGGTGATATCGTATTATTTTTCTTAGAAATTAATTCCATCTAGGGTATTCAACTCTAATAACTATTTGTCAATTTCTTTGATACCAAATTTCCTACTGTCTAGTTTGAAATTTTTTTCAATTTATGCTGGAGGTGACCATACCTCCAGACCCCCCGGTCTAGACAAATGTAACTGCTATTTTGACATTTCGAGTAATTGTTGTTTAAAGTTATTTTCTTTCATTGAACTATGCAACGAACAAGCCGTTATACTGCAGTGTTGAATTTACTTTTGGTAAAAGTAAACTACCTAGACCGGGGAGTCTGGGGGGTGTGGAACACCCTCCAGTGCCCAAGTATTGGGATCCAGAACATTTAATATTTACAAATTATACTGAATATTTATGATATCGCTTTATTTTAAAAAAAATAGATTGTATCCAGGGGTGTCCCCCCAACTCTCTGACTATTTGTCAAATTATGTTCTATTAAAACCAGATCTTTTGTTACTGAAGACCAAAAGTTTGGAAAATTTTTCTTTTTCAATTTAAGTATGGCTGGGGGGTTTATTCTACGTAGTTCATTTTTACCAAAAATAAATTCAATACTGCAGTACATCCGCTTGGCCGTTGCTATGATGACTAAATTCCTATAGTTCAATGAAAGAAGATAACTTTAAACAACAATTACAATTAAAAAGTCAAAATAGCAGTTACACTTGTCTAGACCGGGAGGTTTGGGCAGCCATACCAAAACTGCAAAAGAAAAACTTGACAAATTTTTATTAGGGGAGTTGGGGATACCCCCTAGATCCAATCAATTTCTAAGAAAAATAATGCGATATCAAAAGATTCTTAATAATTTGTAAATATTAAATGTTCTGGATCCCAATACTTGGGCACTGGAGGGTGTTCCACACCCCCCAGACCCCCCGGTCTAGGTAGTTTATTTTAACCAAAACTAAATACAACACTGCAGTACAACGGCTTAGCCGATGCTATGGTGACTAAATTCCCATAGTTCAGTGAAAGAAGATAAATTTAAACAACAATTACTCGAATAGTCAAAATAGCAGTTACATTTGTCTAGACCGGGGGGTCTGGGGAGGTATGGAGTACCCCCCAGCCAAACCTAAATTGCAAAAGAAAATTTTTCCAAACTTCTGGTCTTCAGTAACAAAAGATCTGGTTTTAATAGAATATAACTTGACAAATAGTTATTAGGGGAGTTGGGGGGATACCCGCTAGATGCAATCAATTTCTGAGAAAAATAATGCAATATCATAAAAATACTTTTACTATTAAAATACTATTAAATGTTCTGGATCCCCTACCCCCCAGTCTAGGTAATTTATTTTAACCAAAAATAAATTCAACACTTCAGTACATGCGTTTGGCCGTTGCTATGGTAACTAATTTCCCGCAGTTCACTAAACAAGCTAAATTTAATAATACTGCTCAAAGTAACAGGTACGCTTATCGAGACCAGGGTTTCTGGGGGGTATGGAGTACCCCCCAGCCATACCTAAATTGTAAAAGAAAATTTTTCCAAACTTCTGGTCTTCAGTAATAAAAGATCTGGTTTTAATAAAACATAACTTGACAAATAGTTATTAGGGGAGTTGGGGGGAAACTCCCTGGATGCAATGATTTCTAAGAAAAATAATGCGATATCATAAAGATTCTTTATAATTTGTAAATATTAAATGTTCTGGATCCCAATACTTGGGCACTGGAGGGTGTTCCACACCCCAGACCCCCGATCTAAGTAGTTTTTTAATATCAAAAGTTAATTCTGCACTTCAGTACATGCGCTTGGCCGTTGTTAGAAAAAAGTAAATTTAGCCATATTTTTCAATAATTCAACTAGTTTAATTTAATTATTTAAATTTTTAATAGTTCAATTGTTTAATAATCATTATTCTTGATTCAACAAATCAACTGTTTTTAACAATTTATCAATTTTTTTAATTTATTAAACTGCTTTTGGAACAATTCATTTGTTTGGTTCTAATAATTCACTGGTTGCTCAATCTAATCTAATTATTTTTGTCTAAAATTGAATTGGTTTTAATTAGTTTAATAATTCAATTTTTGGGTTCAATGATTCAGTTTTCCTTGATTCAATAATTCAACTGTTTCTTTAAAAGTTTAACAAGGTTTTCAATAATTCGATTGTTTTTTAACAATTCAACTTTTTAAACCAGAACGCTACTATCCTTTGCCAAAATGCAACAGTTCAATTGTTTTATGCAATAATTCTCATGTTTTGTTTAATAATTTAACTGCTTTGCTTAACAATTTAATTATTGTTATTAGTATAATAAGAATAATTGATTTATATTTGATACCCTCCAGGAATACTCAAATCGTAATAGGTTAATTTTTAAACTATAGCCTTTATAGACATAAACTGGGGAGAGAGGAGGTTACCATAACAACGAATTTGTGGGTACGATACCTCTTTCCCAGACCCCCAGGCTATGTCTTCGATTTTATGCCGAAAATAAGAAAATTTTCAAAATGGGAATTAGAAGGATTTCCTACCTGAAATTTAACAAATCAAGTTTATTTAATTAATTCCAATAGCCTGAACTAGAAAATACTTAGTGACCGGGGGTCTGGGGGATATGGAATACCCCCTGGCATTCTCCAATCGCAATAGGCAAATTTACTAACATAGCGTTCATAGATTTGGAGGTAGAGGTCACCATAGCAACGGTAAGGCGGATATGTTGAATTCACCTTTGATAAAAATAATAAACTGCACACACCGGAGGTCTGAGAGTTTACCCTTCAGAGCAAAAGTATCAAGATGCAAAATAATAAACTTTCAAAAATTATGCAAAAGCTCTGTGTTACCGCTTTACTTTTTTTCTTGAAAATGATGACATATACTGGAGGTCTTTCGTATCCCCTTTCCATACTCCCGGCCTATGTGAAGCATTCCATGTTCTTATAAATTTTTTTGAGAATCAAAATTTGTAAACTAACTGAGCAAATATAGCTATTACATATTACATGGGGTATTCCCATACCCCCCAAACCCCCCGTTCTTCTAAACTTTGTTTTAGAGTTTGTACTATTAGGATGATTAAATTTGGGTTAATTAAGGGAAAGTCCATTAATTAAGTGAACTAAAAATGGGGGGTCCGGCATAATCTCACCAAATGTCATTTAAAGAGAGAGGGCCAATGAAAATCTCACGTTAACTTTGCAATTCAGAAAATTACATTATTATAAAAAATTACTGATCTCCGGTGTGGTAAAAATTGTAGGGTAAATCTTACGCGAGAAGAAGGATGAGGGTCTACCACATTTTACCAAATCTCATGAAGGGGGAGAAGGGTTCCAAATTTAAAGAAAAACTCCTCACGTAATTAATGGACGTCTCCTAAGTTGCACACACCGAGGCTAAATACAATTATGCTTTCTGCACTTACCATTACAGTTTTTAAAGAATTTGGGATTGTGTCCACTTGAGGGACTCTCCAATTCGTCGCTTGGGCTTGGAGGAGCGCTAAGAAACACAATCACAGATTAATAATCAACGAAATATTAACAAAAATTTGCGAATTCTTGTTCTATAAAAAGAAATTTAACTACAAGAGGTTGCAAGTAAAAACACTGAACTGTTGTTAACAAAAAAATTAAAAGACCCTGAAGGGATCACTTAGTTACAGAGTATCTATATTGCGAGAAATTAAATAGTTGAAATAATCAGATTGATCCAAACACAATTAACGTTTTAATTTTTTTTAAGATAGCTCAATCTAATCGCGTTTTCTTTATTAAACATTGCATTTAAATAAATGTTGAAATTTTTAATTCAGCATTGATAATAGTAAACTGTATTAACGGCGCCCCCCCTTTTTTCCATTGCTTTAAAAACTTTCTTTAATAAGGGGACGTCCAATAATTACGTGAGGTGTTTTTTTAATTTGTACCCCTTCCCCTTTGGTGAGATTTGGTAAGACGTGGTAGGACCCCCTCACGTGTGATTTAGCCTACAATTTTTACCACACCGGAAAGTTTTCACAGTAAGTATTTTCATTGACCCCTTCTCTTTTAATGAAATTTGGTGAGATTTTGCCCCTCTCTCTCCTTTTGGAACAAAATAAAAAACAATAAAACAACAAAATAATTTCGTTTAAAGACGAAGAGTACAGAATTTTTTTTTTAAGTGAAAGAATTGCAATTGCAAATGCAAAATTGCTTAGATTGTTTTGTCAAAAAAAGAATCGTAATTTTAAGGAATTTAAAATTTAGAAAAAAAAATTTTAAATGTAAACAAAATTTAAGAAATTTGGAAATAAAGCAAAAAATCAATTTAAGACTATGTTTCTGGCTTCCAATATTTTGATATAAAACAGCAATATATCTGTTTGTTACACTATTTTTTGTAGTTTGGGCTATTGGGACTATTAAATTTAGCAAATCATTTTAATTTTAATTATTTTAATCTTGTATGTCAACAGGTTTGTAGTAATTGTCACACCAAGCACGCATAGAAAGCCGCCAGCTAGCATAAGAGGCAATACACTTAAAATTTCGTATCACGGTTAATTGTTGATCAAATTAAAAGTTTATTATTTTAAATGAAAGGTAATTTAATTTAGAATAACTTTGATCTTATGAAATATTTCGGTAAAATCAATATAAAAGATTAGTAAGTAATATTGATCGGAGGGATAAGTAAACAGTTTGGATCTCAACTTGCTCGGAGCTATATCTAAAATGTTATGTTTAGTAAATGAGATTTTCGCTGTAATTTTCAAATCATACACTTATGAAAATAGTTGTGTGTTTATTATTAATATTGACAGTTGAATAAAATATTATAGGCTTGATTATTTAAATAAAACCACTTTTTTTTATAAAAGAAACAAACATTAAGTAATCGGTGGCAATTACCACCTCATTAAAATAATAATAACTTAATAAATTCTTGTTTTATTAATTTATTCATAACCTTGATTTTTCACTTAATTTTTTGCACTTGCACCGCAAAATAAATAATAAAAAATATAAAGAGATAAAAAAATAAGCCAATTGCTTTTTTTTTTATTTATCATTATTAGGCACAAATTTTTGCCTGTTAAGGTAAAAATATCATGTTTTACAAATTAATTCAATTCTCAATAACAATTAAAAAAAAAGGTATTTAGTATCATATATTGGGGTTAGATTTTATATAATTACTATATTAATAATATATTTGACTGATTAGATTTTGGTTAAAATTACGGTTCACTGAAACTTTTTAAAATTTTTTAAATTAATTACGAACGAACGTCATAGCACCTTTACTATGTTTAGTGGTCTGAAATATTATAAATACCTACATAATTAAATATTATACAATAAAATGCATTGAAATAAATTAAACAAATTGGTTTATATTTACATAACCGTAATAAATTAGAAATTTGGGTATTTTTGTCTTTCCAAAATATCGTGACGTCAGATGATATTTTCGTGATATTATTTTAATTTAAATTAAGTATTTAATAACAGGCAAATGGGTTGTTTCAAAAAGCTCGCCGTGTCATTTGATAATAGATATGGTAAACTTGAAATTTTCAAAAAAAAAATAACAAATTCGACAGTCTATTTTAATTAATTTATTTTTATTATTAGTTATAATATGATGGGAAACATTTTATTTAATTGCGAAGCTATTTACATCGGACATCTGATATTTAAAAAAAAGTAACGTAAGGACGTTTTTGAAAAAAATATCCCAAAAGAAAGTTATCTAAATTAGGTGCGACGACTTACCTTTCAATTTTAAAGTATCCGGGTACTGCTAAAAATATTAATAAAACAAAAACAGCACGTTTATATTATAATTATATACTAACATATACTACATATATTTTGAAAATTAATGTAAACGCTTTCTCTATTCACATAATATTATCACTTCAAAGTTGGAATGATGGGGATACAATGTTAGAATAATTAATTTTGCATGTGTAGTTTCATCTACGATGAAATAAAAAAAAAACCAAAAACATTGGAAAAACAATAACCTTGGTAACAATACAATGAAAAATTACATTGCGTGCTGTACCTTCAAAATTGATTGACCCATAATTAGTATTACGAACAAAAATAAATACAGAGTGGACCGTATTTCCGGTCCCGTGCAAACGGTGGTCCCAGACCGGTCATTGCCGCCAGTAAACCGCAATTTAAAAAATTAATATTGCATCTTAATTTTGTAAAAAATACGGATCCTTTCAGGATTTAATCGTAGCCGTAAAATAAAATACGCAGCGATGCGAAACAATATAAGCAACGCAATCAGTATCAAAATTTGCAAAGTGTATGTGGTATTTGTGGCTCCTAAATCTTTTAAAAAGAGATTTGGATTTTTGTAATAGCAAAATGACATCTCATCAGAACAGTATAGTGGTTCGCGATTTTTGTATAGCGCGAGACTCATGGCAACGAGAATATAACGAATAAAACTCGTTCCTGTCAGAAACTTTATGATGGGTGGCACTTGATCCATATATCCAAAACCATGTGCCATTACAATGATCCAAGGTACAAGTACTGCCGGTGCCACAATCGATCCATTCTAATAACAAAAAAAAAGATACAATAAGCGATCAGCTGTAACGAGTTAAAAAAAACTTACTTTACTGTTCATTATTGTACCAATGACCAAACCGATTCCTTCGGCTATTAGGCAGGCCATTACTGTCGTTACAGAAAATTCAAAGAATCGGACAACATCGAGAGGTTGCTTGGTCATCAAGTAGATTATCAGCGAAAATTTCATAACCAAAAGTATCTGAAATAAAATTTTTGAAAATGTTCCCACAAAAGGAGGAAGAATTCAAAATTTAAATTTACGGTGTTTCGATAGCAAATTTTTTGAAATATAAAATACCGAAGCCAACTAAAAGTATTTCAAATATAATAAAATTTTCATTTTATTACGCTTTCTTTCAATCACTCTCTAATCAGAGGGGGGCCGCTCATCTCGCGTCGCCTTCGTTCATTTTACCGTCAAAATGAGAAGATCTATGGGGAAATATATATAAAAGAATTCGAAGTTTTAACCATTTCTTGCTTATGTATTTTTATTGTATTTAATATTTCACTGCATATTTTATAAATTATGTAATTCTCGATTTCGGATAGAAAATTTAACGAACTTTCGTATAGTTCACTTGTTTGAAAAGCCAATCCGTTCTACAGCAAATAAAAATTAATCAATTTTTCATTCGAAAATTTAAAAGTCAATGCAAATAAATTAAAAAAATGATGTAATTTTTTATGAGGGAGAGGGAATTAAGTTTGTAAAAACCCATTCTTTAATTCTTGATAAGGTAAAAATATTCAAAAATAAAAAACAAAAGTATATTTTAAAAACAATTAAATTTAAAGAAGAGGAAAGCAGAAAAGTTTTCTGTAGCCAGAATGCTAGGATACAGAGGTGCATAGTCCCCCCTAATTTTACTGTTGTTGAAATACATTTATGTTCAGAAAATATTGAATATTTTTATATTGACATATACTAAAATAAAGCCTTAACTAAGCCGTAAGTAACCCCCCCTTTCCTTCCTTATTGGGTTTTTATAGAATTTTATAAAAAATACGCCATCATTCCCTAAACAATTAAAGCGGTATCATGAAGCTTCTGCATCGTTTTCAACCACTTAATCTCCTGCCTCCCGATACTGACCCCTAGACCCCCGATTTACACAAATTATATTTATTAAAAGTGAATTGAAGCTTACATGAATATACCTCCACCTATTTATTTTCAAAATTCAAAGTTTTTATTTTCAAAAAGAATTTTTATAACATTTCTGAGGGGGGCACCAAGGCCCTAGGTACCCCCCTGGTTATGGGCCTGCCTACTCATAATCTGTATAAATTGAATGTTTTGCCTATCAACAGTGAGGCACTGGAGGGTGTTCCACACCCCCCAGACCCCCCGGTTTGTGCAGTTTATTTTTTATTATAAGTAAATTGAAGATATCAGCATAATCAATCTAGAGAAAATCTCTAAAAAAACTAATTAATTCTAAGTTTAACAAGTTATACTCAAGTAACTAATCTCCCAATTAGCCCAAATTATAAACCATACTTTTAGAGACCGGGGGGTCTGGGGGGTGTGGAGCACCCCCCAGGTATACTCAAACTGTAATAGATAAATTTGTAAACTTATGGTCATCAGTATTAAACGATTAATAGTGAACGTTTTTAGCGCAAGAAATATAAATTAGTGACCGAGAATCTGAGGTGGAGAAGAGAGGATTATGAATTCCCCTGTATAATATGTCATAGTTCTCACAAAATCAAAGCGCTATAGTAAACTCTACTCATAATCTATAAAATTGAATGTTTTGTCTTTCAACAGTGAGGCACTGGAGGGTATTCCACACCCCAGACCCCCGGTTTGTGCAGTTTGTTTATTATTAAAAGTAAAATGAAGATATCAGCATAACCGATCTGGAAAAATCTCTAGAAAAATATTTAATCTTAAGTTTAACAAGTCACATTCAAGTAACTAATATCCCCATTAACCCAAATTAGAAACCAAAGTTTTAGAAACCAACATCCGGAACGGATAGGCACCTGAAGAAGAAGAAAACCAAAGTTTTAGAAAACAGGGGTCTGGGGGTGTGGAGCACCCTTCAAGAACACTCAAACTGTGATAGATAAATTTGTAAACTTATGGTCATCAGTATTAAACGATTAATAGTGAACGTTTTTAGCGCAAGAAATATAAAACAGTGACCGAGAATCTGGGGGGAGAGAGGATTATGAATTCCCCCCAGTATAATATGTCAGGGTGTTCAAGAAAACCAAACCGCTATAATAAATTACTCATAATCTGTAAATATTGAACGTTTTACTTTTCAGTAGTGAGGCACTGGAGGGTGTTCCACACCCCCCAGACCCCCCGGTTTGTGCAGTTTATTTTTTATTATAAGAAAATTAAAGATATCAGCATAACCGATCCAGAAAAAATCTCTAGAAAAATTAATTAATTCTGAAAATTACTTTAATAAGTCATACTTAAGTAACTAATATTCCAATTAGCCCAAATTATAAACCATACTTTTAGAGACCGGGGGTCTGGGGTGTGAGCAGTACCCCCCAGGTACACTCAAACTGTGTTAAATAAATTTTCAAACTTATGGTCTTTAGTACTAAGCTATTAATAGTGATAGTTTTAGCATAAGAAAGATAAAGCAGTGGCCGAGAATCTGGGGAGAGAGGATTATGAATTCTCCCCTCCTCAGGATAATATGTCATCGTTCTCAAGAAACCAAAGCGCTATAATAAACCTTACTCACAGACCCGAAGCCAGGATTTTATTTGGGGGGAAGGAGCACTTGTAAAAATGTTCTAACTTGAATATACCTCCACCTATTTATTTTCAAAATGCAAATGTTGTACTTTCAAAAATAATTTTTTTAACATAGCCAGAGGGCTTCCCTCTGACTATGGGCCAGCGTACTCGTAATCTGTAAACATTGAATGTTTTGCCTATTAACAGTGAGGCACTGGAGGGTGTTCCTTCGTGACCCCAGGTTATAGTTCTCCCCCTGGCTATGGGTCTGCCTAAATGGTATTCCAAAATAATTTGACAATTTATAACAATATAAAATTAAGTATTGAGACCGGGAGGTATTCCATACATCCCAGTATATGCCATCTTTGCCAAGAAAATTGAAACCTCATTGAATAATTATAAACATTTTAATGTTCTGTGTCTCGACACTACAGCACAGAACTGCCGAAGTCAAATATGTAAAAATAATATATAATAAATTTTTCACTCCTATTTGTTTTCTCCCAGTGAATAAAGGAAAAAGTCCATTATCTCCTTCAACTTCTTCAGTGTCGGGAAGTATGTGTGATATCGCTTAGTTTTCTTGGGAGTGAAAGCTTTGTACAGGGGTTACAAATAGTGCATAATGGCACAATGCTATAGAAGATATTTAATCGATACTTTATTGGAATTAGACGACAATGGCAAACGGCTTTTTAAGCAGTGGGGGAATTAAGTTAGTAAAATCCCTTTCATTAATTGCAAATAAGATAAAAATATAAAAATATTCAAAATTTAAAAACAAAAGTGTATTTTAAAAACGATTAAATTTAAACAGGGGGGGAATCCCTCTGAAGCCAAAAAGCTAAGGCACAGGGAGTGCATAATCTCCCCTAATTTGACTGTTTAATTACATTTATGTTAATAGAATTGAGATATATCTTTATTTTGACATTATACTAAAATGAAGCTTTTACTAAGCCATAAGTAGCCCCTCCCCTTTCTTATTGGTTTATTTTTAGAATTCCATGAAAAATATACCATCATCCCTTAAACAATTAAAGCGGTATAATAAATCCTCTGCATCGTTTTCAACCACTTAATGTCCTACCTCCTGATATTGACCTCTAGACCCCCCGGTTTACACAAATTATATTTATTAGAAGTGAATTGAAGCTTACAGTAATTTTTTATAATAAAAAAATGCTTTGTGGTTCTGAAAAACCTGTGTACTGCGTATTTATTTCAAAGTGGGAATAATAGTTAGAAAATATACCCCCCAGACCCCCCGGTTTAAACAGCTCAGTTTTATCAGTACCAAATTGAAGATTTAAACATTTTAATATTCCTGCAGTATTTTAAAATAATTTGACAAAATTATTACACTAAAAATAAAAGATTGAGCCCGGGGGGTCTGAGGGGTATGAAATATCCCCAAGCACACGCTATAATTCCCAAGGAAACTAAATCAATATCATAAATTTTCGGGATAATTTTTAAATGTTGACGTTTTGTCTCCCAATACTGCTGCCCTGGGAGATATAATATTCCCCCTCCCCAAACCCCCGGTTTGTGCGATTTATTAGATTTATCACAATGTAAAATTATATTTTGAGATCGGGGGGTCTGGGGAATTCCAAACACCCGCAGAATTAAAACCGCATTATAAAGTTTCTCGATAATTATAAACATTTTAATGTTCTGTTTCTCAACGCTACAGCACAGAACTGCCGAAGTCAAATATGTAAAAATAAAATAAAATAAAAATATTTACCAAAAGAGGAATACCTCGCAGTGTCACAGCACAGTAGTAGGCTTTTAATCCATACCAGCGATTAAAATATTCCCTCTTTAATATCTCGAGTTCAAATGGAACTAGAACAAATAATTTCATTTAATAAAAGAATCTGTAGGTCAGTTGACCTCTCCTCTCCCATTGTGAATTTTTTTTATATAAAATTTCTTGTAATTTTTTTTGCCTACATAGGGGTGCTACAGACTTCCAGCACCACGAGATATGTATATTATTTCATTTTTATTTTGAGGCAACTTACACTTTAGTGGTTGTCCGACACCTAATCAATAAATAGCTTGTACGATTGTCACAAGGTTGTAACAAGCTTGTCAAGCATGTGACAATATTGTGACAACCTTGTCAAAACCTTGCGAGCTATCTGAGTTGCGCTTGTATTTTGCTTATGTTTCTATTATTGTAATTTTTTTGGTCCGTTTCATCGATTACAAAGATTTTTTCCCATCAAAGAGGGAAGCCCCAAAATAACACTAATTTCCTGTTACTTTTTACCTTCCCTTCTTTCATTTGAATATCATAAATATTTCATAGCAGTTGAAGTATAAACTCTCAAAGAAAGTACAAATGAAGAGAGGGGATGAAAGAGGAGAATTTGATTAAAAGAGAAAAGAACTTACACAGCATAACTGGCGTTATTAGGTAACAATACACCAAAAATATATCTATACACATGCACATTCTAAAATTAGTCACTACTTTGCTGGCATCGTCGCCAATGCCATAAAATAAAGTCCCCAAAAATAATCCAATCAGTGAATGACTAAAAATCGGATCCAAAAAGCCAATTTGTTTCTCTTTTGTTGCAGCATCATTCGATAGAGCAAAACGTACAGTTGTGTCCAAAACGAAGTAATATAGAAACGCTCTGTCTGTACCGACAGTACAACATCGCTCTCATTTGCAATAAAAGTTTTCGTAGCTTCATTCACGTAATTTTTACCATTATTGGTTGCTTTCACCAAAATTGATGTGGAAGAGGGATCAGTTTCCACCATTTCAATAACTGAAATAATTGAATTAGTACTACCTTTAATTTTCAAAATGGAGTTCTACCAAATTCGGCGTGACTGTACGTCAGGGGGCATTCCAATTCAAGAGAATTTAGAAAAACGGAAATATTTGCTGGCGCACCATTGTAGATGCACATTCCGTTTGCAAGAAAATAAACTTGGTCGAATTGTGCCATGATGGACACAGACGGTTGATTAATCGTGCAAATCACACTTTTTCCCTTAACGGTCAACGCTTTGAGCACCTCGATGCATTGGTGTATGGCAACCGAATCCAATCCACTTAAACCAAAAACAAAATTAAAAATCACGAACCAAGTTCGTCACCGTGTTACCTGGTCGGTTCGTCCAAGAAGATGATGGGCGGATTGCCGATTAATTCCAACGCAATGGATAACCGCTTTTTTTGACCTCCCGAAAGATTTTCCACTCGAGTTGGATGACAATCGCCCAACCGTAAGAGATCCAAAATTTCGTTGACCTTAAACTTAAAGTATGAAAATTTTGTTGCGTTGTCTAAAAAACCTACCGTGGATAACTTCTCATTAGCAGTGACGCGTTTTCCTAATTTAAAGTGAGCCGCCATCATCATTTCTTCTTGCACTGTCAGATAAGGCTGTATTAAATTTTCCTGCATGATGTAGGTGGATAATCTGTGCAAAGTTTCCATTTGACGTAGTTGGCCATTGATTTTGACGTCTCCTTGCACTCCGTTGGAGCTAGAAACATTATTACTTGGATTTTTTTGAAATAAGCGTAAATAAGGGAAAACTTACACGTAGCCCGCTAATACATTTAGGAGCGAAGATTTTCCCGCACAATTGGATCCTAAAATGCCGGTTAACTGGCCGGAAAAGAATTTTCCGTTGATAGATTTGAGAATTTGTTTGCGCCCTAAAGCAAAGTATTGATTGCTCTCAGTCATAGAACGTAAAACATTTAATTAATTAATTTCCCAAGTTTTATATTATCTAAGTTCTGCCGTTACAAAGTATGCAGAATTAATTTTCTCTATACATTTTTTATATTACAGATTTTACATATTCAAGTTCTACAATCTAGAGCCGCGGTCACTAACCTGTGGGTAAACCTTATGGGGTTTTAGAGCTCAAAGATAGCGCCTATCGTTTGATATACAACAGGAGTTTCTAAAACTCCCATAAGGTGTGCCTATCTTATACTATATAATTAAAAAATTACAGTGTAATAAATTTTTCTAAATTCTGACGAACCTGCCTTTGAATTGCCAACATAATAACTCAAGTCTTCAAATTCGATGTCCATGTATGGAATTTTCTGTAAACAATGTTTGCCCGAATGTTCTCTCACACTTGAACGTTTCGTTAAGTACACTAATTGAACAATAAATTGTGAGGTAATTTTTATAATAAACGTAAGTAAATATAAATATGATAAACTTGTTATTCAAAGTAAATAATGCACAGCACAAGGTTTAGATAGAATTGGACTATGATACTAAAATGATTTTTTAAGGACGTGAGAAAAATTGCATTGATCGGATGAAACACAATAGAAAATTTTTAAAATATTTAACTCGACGGCCTTAACACGTGGTCGGGCTCTTTATGAGATTGTGGAGAAGTGCCTTACCACTAGTTACGCCACTGCATTATCGGTGGTAGTAATAGTACGGTTGGCACCTCTGAAAGACAAGCAAATATATAAGACAGGTTCTGTGATCAGTAGAATTATTATAAAATTGTTATCGTTCATGTTTATCAAAAAAATACAGTTGTGTTGAGTCGTGTCGTTTCATTTAAAAGAAGAAAATACGAATAGGGAATCAATAAACCCTATAATGGTGACCTCCGAATAAGAACAATCGCAAAACAACGACTAGTACAAGGTAAAGTGTGTTACAAAATTATTTTTTTCTTCACACGTGCGAACCAATCGCACCGCAATTTTTACCTAATTGTACGTAGTCGCAACATATTTACGACACCACGTGCTCAAATTTGATTTTTACACGTGCGAAACGCAACGCAAATTTTTTTTGTCGAACTACGTAGTTGCAACATACATTTGCGACACCACGTGCTTACCGACTTATTTTGTTTATAAATATCGATTCTGGATACGATGGCAGAACATAGCACAGAAGAAGTTACGCCTACCGTACAGCGTGTTGCAGTACGTGTACCGCCGTTTTACGAACAAATGCCAGAGATATGGTTCACACAAATCGAGAGCCAATTCGCTCTGAGTGGCATAAAAGACGATAATACCAAATTCAATATCGCTATCGCCGAAATGAGTGGTACAATATTGCATCAGATCTCCGACGCCGTTCTGCACCCGCCATCAGTAAACAAATACGAGCATTTTAAAGTGAAAGTTTTGGATCGTTTTTCAATGAGCGAGCAAAAGAAGATAAAGAAGCTCTATCAGAATTTACCTTAGGCGACCGAATTCCTTCGCACCTGCTCGAAGAGATGCAGCAGCACGCTACGAAAGGAGTCGGAGAAGATATTCTGCGAACACTGTGGTTGGAGTGTTTACCACAAAATGTTCGCGGAATTTTAGCAGTAAGTCAAGGCGATTTAACCGCACAAGCAAAACTGGCTGACAAGATCATGGAAATGACTGACGACAGAACAAACATCTCTTCGATTAGTAACAAAGAAGAGGATCGAATAGCCAGGCTAGAGAGGAAGGTGGACGACCTAACCAGGTTATTGGAACGATCAAATAGCAATACCCGCCCAAGATCACGTTCCCGTCCAAGAAGTGAAGCAAATAACAAGGCACACTGCTGGTACCACCAACGTTTTCTAGAAAAAGCAACAAAGTGCGTTAAGCCGTGCACATACGCAAAGGATTTAAACTAAACCTGCATCCTCAGGCGGCAAAGGGGGCTGCAGGGCTAAACCGCCTATGTATTTCTGATCATATCTCGTCCACCAAATTCTTAATCGACACAGGAGCAGATATCTCAGTACTACCCGCTGTCCAAAATAACAAAATCCAGCTCGCAAATGCTTGTTTGCTGCAAACGGAACAACCATCAAGACTTATGGCACAAGACGTTTGAAGCTAAACCTTGGACTGCGCCGTGACTTCGAATGGGAATTTGTTATAGCAGATGTCAAAGAACCCATCATCGGTGCAGACTTCTTACAGCACTTTGATCTTTTAGTAGATGTAAGAAGAAATCAGCTAATTGATAACAAGACCAAGCAAAAACTGCAAGTAAAAACAAGCCACAACGTTCAAGAATCACCAAGAATACTTCACGTTTCAAATAAATTTTTTGAAATTTTAGGTCAGTTCCCAGAACTCCTAGCAGAAAATCAAACTATTAATGTCGCCATGACAAAAGCAAAACCTTCCACTATCTGGAAACAAGCGGCCCACCAGTATCCGCTAAAGCAAGAAGATTGACTCCAGATAAGCTTAAAGCCGCAAGAGAAGAGTTTGCGTACATGATGAAAAAAGGTATTTGTCGACCATCGAAATCACCATGGGCAAGCCCTCTTCACTTGGTTCGTAAGCCGGATGGATCATTTCGACCATGTGGAGATTATCGAAAACTGAATTCAATAACGACAGCTGACAAGTTCCCGATACCATTTATACAGGATCTTTCGTACAACTTAGAAGGTAAGACAATATTTTCAACGATAGATTTAGTTCGTGCCTTCAATCAAATTCCTGTACATCCCGAAGACGTGCCTAAAACTGCAATTATAACACCGTTTGGACTCTTCGAGTTTTTATTTATGACCTTCGGCTTACGGAACGCAGCTCAAACGTTTCAACGTTACATCACGGAAGCGTTAACAGGTCTTGATTTCGTTTTCATCTACATTGATGATCTAATAATTTCTTCCAAAACTGAGAAACAACATCTCGAACATCTTCGAATGGTATTTGGAAGATTGCGTGAATATGGTTTGCATATTAACATTGCAAAGTGCAAGTTCGGAGAGCCAGAAGTAAACTTTCTAGGTCATCGAGTTTCAGCCAATGGAATTCAACCTCTCCCGAAAAGTAAAAGCAATCAGCGACTTTGCATTACCAACCGTAGCCAAAGAATTAAAACGTTTCCTAGCAACGATTAATTTCTACAGACGTTTTATTCCACACGCAGTCAACAACCAAAAAGTTCTTCAAGAATTAATTCCTGGAAATAAAAAGAACGACAATACGGAAATTGTTTGGAACGAGACAACAATCGCAGCATTTCAGCAGTGCAAAAACGATTTGGCGAACGCTTCCTTATTGGCTCATCCCTCAATGGAAGCACCGTTATCGCTCACCTGCGATGCCTCAGACACATCCATTGGTGCGGTTCTTCATCAAAACGTTGCTGATGTTCTACAGCCTCTTGGTTTTTTTTCACAAAAACTGTCGTCAGCAGAAAGTAAGTACAGCACTTACGATCGTGAATTGCTAGCGATATACCAAGGCATCAAACACTTCAGGCACATGCTCGAAGCAAGAGAATTCCATATCAATACCGACCACAAACCACTCACCTATGCTTTCAAACAAAATCCAAGCAACTCCTCGCCAAGACAATTACGCCATTTGGATTTAATCGGTCAGTTCACTACCGACATCCGATATGTTCCCGGTGAAGAAAATGTGGTAGCCGATTGCCTTTCCAGGATCTGCAGTGTTACCAGTAATCCAACAATTGATTATCCTGCAATAGCACTCGAACAACAAAGTGACGAAGAGCTGAAAGAACTCCTGAAAAATCAAAGTAGTCACTCGCTTAAAATAAAACCAATTTTGTTCACAGATACCGTAACAGAAGTTTATTGTGACGTTTCACTTAACACGGTTCGACCTTTCATTCCGAAGAAATTTCGTGAAGAAGTCGTCAAGAAATTTCACAATCTGTCTCATGCAGGCATAAAAGGTACGACAAAGTTGATATCGCAACGCTTCGTATGGCCCGGCATCAACAAAGAATGCGCAAAATTAGTACGCCAATGCTTGCCTTGTCAAAAGCAAAAGTAGGACGCCACAATAAAGCAGCAATTCAAACATTTATTTCACCTGGTAAGCGTTTTGAGCACATAAATTTAGATATAGTTGGACCGTTACCTCCAAGCCAAAATTATCGCTATCTATTAACTTGCATCGACCGCTACACAAGATGGCCCGAAGCATGGCCACTAACAGATATAACTGCTGAAAACGTAGCTACCACTTTAATATCAGGTTGGATATCCCGCTTTGGAGTTCCTGCTAGAATTACAACCGATCAAGGACGCCAGTTTGAATCTACTCTATTCAAGGAGTTATCAAGAATATTAGGCATAAAGCACATTCGTACTACAGCATACCACCCGCAAGCCAATGGTATGGTGGAAAGATGGCACCGTACAGTGAAATCTTCGATAATGGCATACGAAACCAAGGATTGGTGCAGCGTATTACCAATAATCCTTTTGGGTCTTCGAACTTCGCACAAGGAAGACATTCAGGCAGCTCCTGCCGAGCTGGTTTATGGATCAACAATATCCCTACCAGGACAATTCCTTGCTCAAAGTGAAGAACAAAACTTGCAATCCGAGTTTGTAAAAGAACTAAGGAAACAGATGCAAGAATTAAAACCAGTACCAGCATCGAACCACAGCAGCAATAAGGTTTTATCCAACCAGCACTTAGTACTTGTTCTCACGTTTTTCTCCGCAATGATACAGTTCGTTCAGCGCTTACACCACCATATGACGGACCATTTCCGGTTGTTTCGCGCACTGATAAGAACATTGTCATCAACGTTAACAGTAAAGATGTTACAGTCACTATAGACCGATTAAAAACTGCTCACACCGTTGATGGACTTGCTAAACGTAAAGAAACAAGAGATACGCAAGAAGCAACAACAACACCTCAACCGCAAGAACAAAAAAGAAGGTCACGTTTGCTCCGGATGTCTTTACAAGAACAGGAAGGAAAATCAACCGACCAAACCACTACAAATAACTTTTTCTTATTTGTCCTTTTTGTATATATTTTTTCTTTTCGTCCTTGCATAGTATTTTTGTTTATAATTTTCTTTTGTCTTACATATTATTTTTGTATATATTTTTTATTGTCTTTCCATATTATTGTTAAGTATAATTTTTTCGCTCAGACCCAGTCTTCTCTAGAAGGGAGTACTGTGGAGAAGTGCCTATTATCACTAGTTACGCCACTGCATTATCGGTGGTAGTAATAGTACGGTTGGCACCTCTGAAAGACAAGCAAATATATAAGACAGGTTCTGTGATCAGTAGAATTATTATAAAATTGTTATCGTTCATGTTTATCAAAAATATACAGTTGTGTTGAGTCGTATCGTTTCATTTAAAGAAGAATTAACAAATAGGGAATTAATAAACCCTATAAGATTAAAGACAGCTTCTCATCGTGGATTCTAGCTAGGTTATCAATTGTTCTTGTGTCTTTCTTTTCTGACGTACATTTAACACATATTTTTGGTGCTAATTTTTCTTCACTGTTGTCTTCACGTTTTAGCAGATCCTACTTTTTTTTAGGAAGAAAGTACTTTTCTTCACATGACAAAGGAGAAGGTGCCGAGAAAACGTCTCGTCCTAGAGATGTTAGTAATGTACTGCTCTCTTTTTGGGAAGTTTACAGATTTAATGTTTAAATAAAATGGATATGCTACGAACTTGAATTTTTATTTAAAACTCAGCTATACACAACCCTAAAAATATCCCAAGCGACTCCTTTTACTTTTGATTGGCAATTCCAAAGAGTAATAACAGTTATATTTAGGCTACAAAAAAGGAAGTGGAAAATTAATTTGGTCCTCTCGTTTTGTAAAGAAAATTGTTGTAAAAAATTATAAATCTTTCTGGATTTAGTCGTAATCTTAAAAGAATATATGCAACGAGACGAGAAAATATGGCAAAGGCGACCAATATCAACATTTGTATTTGGTATGTTGTATTGGTCGCTCCTAAATCTCTTAAAATAAGATCGGGATTTTTGTAATAGCAAAATAATTCTGTTTCTGGACAGCGTAGCATTTCCCGATCGTTATATAATGCGTGGTTCATAGCCAGAAATATATGGTGAACATAACTAGTTTTCATGAAAAACTTTGCAAGAGGTGACACTTGGTCCATGTATCCAAAACCAATTGTTACTACAACAAACCACGGTGCAATTATCGCTGGTGCAAAAATCGACCCACTCTAGAAAAAAAAAATGAGATGTCAATGGCTTGAAATGTTTTAAAGTTTATACAGTGCTTTTTAATACGACGCTGATTCCCAAACCAATTCCATCTGATATTATACAGCCCACCGAGATGATGGAAAAAAATTTAAGAAATTTTATCACGTCGTGGGGCTGATCGGTCATCAGGTAGATTATCAGTGACAATTCCAAAATTAAAAACAGCTAAAATAAAAGTTTACATGAGAAGGCCAAAAAGGGATAACTATTGCAAATATGAGAAAAAATAAATATTTACCCTAACAGGTAAATTTCGAAGAGTCACAGCGAAATAGAGCGCTTTCGATTGGTACCATCGTTTATAATATTCTTGCTTCAATATTTCAATTTCGAAAGGAACTGGAACATCTATAAATTATTATCTTAATTACAACAAATCGAAAGAATGTATGTACATTGTATAACTGGAGTTATAATATAAATGTAAATTATACATAGTTCTGTAAATATGCAAAATTTTACATTTGCTGACACCAGGCTGGCATCATTTCCAATTCCAAAAAATATACTCCCTATAGACACTCCAATTAATGTGTGACTAAAAAGTTGAATCCAAAATCCAATTTTGTTTCTTCTTTGCTGAAGCATCATTCGATACAGCAACACGTAGAGCTGCGTCCAAAAAGAAGTGGAAGAAAACTGTTTTTCCGATAACGTCACATCTTCTTTCGTTGTAGTTACCTTTTCATCTCTTTCCGAGACATAATTTTTGCCATTATTGGTTGCTTCGACCAAAATAGGTATGGCGATCGGATTTGTCTCCACAGATTCAATAACTGAAACAAAATTAAGTTATTCCTCCTTCCATTTGGTAATAAAGTGAATCGTAATACTAAAATCGGCGGGACTATGAGTAACAGGACATGCCAAATTAATCGAACTCAGAAACGTCGGCAATTTTGCTACTGGCCCATTGTAAACACACATTCCATTTGAAATAAAGTACACCTGGAAGAAAAATATCTTTTGGCCAAAAATCTTCCAGAGATCTAAACTAACTTGATGAAATTGCTGCATAATGGTGAGAGATGGCTGATGAATCGTGCAAACCACCGTTCTTCCTTTGTCGGTCAATGTTTTGAGCACATCAATGCACTGCTTTATGGCGACCATGTCCAATCCACTTAAAGTTTTAAAAATTATTCGGAAATGTACAAATTAATCTCGTTTTACGTGGTCGGTTCGTCTAAGAATATGATGGGTGGATTGTTGATCAACTCCAGCGCAACGGATAACCTTTTTTCTGACCTCCCGAAAGCTTTGTTACCTCTGTTGAATGACAATCACCCAACCGTAACAGATCCAGGATTTCGGCGACCTTGAAAGGAAATAATAGATCAAGTTACGCTTAACCAAAAACCTCACCATGGTTTGCTTCTTCTTTTCTTTGATGCTGTATCCCAACTTCAGGTGAGCCGTTATCATCATTTCTTCATTCACCGTTAGGAACGGCTGAACCAGATTTTCCTGCATTATAAAAGTGGATAATTTGTGGAAAGTGTCCATTTTTCGTAACACTCCGTTAATTTTCACGTTTCCTTGAACGCCATTATGTCTGAAAGTTTTCAGTTTTTGGAAGCAATGAGAAAGAAAGAAGTATATTTACACATAGCCTGCTAAAATATTTAGAAGCGAAGATTTTCCCGCACCACTGGGCCCCAAAATTCCGGTCAGCTCTCCAGAGTAAAATTTTCCATTGATAGACTTGAGGATTTGTTTCCCCCCTGAAAAAGAAAACGGGTTAGAAAATATTATATTTTTTGCAAAATTGCAACACACCAGCTTTCACGTTTCCAATAAAATAACTCAAATCTTCAAATTCGATGTCTACCGCTGGAATTTCATCTAATTGATGACATTTTTTTAAATCTTCTTTGACGTTACAATGATACATTTTGTAAGTTAACCTGACATCAAAGTAAGTAATTTATTGCATTTATAATTTTCCGTGATAATCGACAGCCTATAACATAAAAATTAAGTAGATAATTATGTAGTAGGTACTAAAATAAAAAAACTTAGAATAATTAGAATTTAATAGTCTTTCACAATGTTGCACTTTATTATTTACTTGTTTATTTTTTCAAAATTATTTATATAGTATATTCAAATAGTGAAATTTGAATAGAAATAAAAATTTTCACACTAACCGATTACAAATTTTCTATCTTTAACATTTGAAAACCTATGTATACAGATTACCCTAACCCCTACGACTAGTAGTGTAACTTAAGATGAGGCTCGAAATAATTAAACCCCCCAACCGTCATGACGGGCAAAGTGACAGTCTAATGAGAAATTTCATTCAAAAATTGTAAAATGCTGGTTTTACAGTGTTGAAAGTCCACTCGTGAGGTGGAAAAAGGCTGGATTTGTCTCGATCTTTGGAACCATGGCCGGTGAAAATTACCTTGAAAAGATCATCGATCTTCTATTAAATAGATACGACATACACTTATTTGTTGTGAAGCAAACGATAACACAAAGTTTATTTTCCTGTTGATAGTGTATCACAGGTTGCATACCGCACAGGTAATAACCAATAAAGTTTGTTGTCCTTTGTTGTTCGCTAATTTGAAAATATTTTGGCGAACTTCGGGTTAAATTGACAAACTAACCAATCAGATGATTGATTTATTTGTTTTGTTGTCGTCTGATTGGTTATTTAATCAATTTAACCTGAAGTTCGCTAACTTGAAGATACTTCGGCGAACTTCGGGTTAAATTGACAAAATAACCAATCAGATGATTTATTTATTTGTTTTGTTGTCGTCTGATTGGTTATTTCGTCAATTTAACCTGAACTTCGCTAACTTGAAAATACTTTGGCGAACTTCGGGTTAAATTGACGAAATAACTAATCAGATGATTTATTTATTTGTTTTGTTGTCGTCTGATTGGTTATTTCGTCAATTTAACCTGAAGTTTACTAACTTGAAGATACTTCGGTGAATTTCGGGTTAATATGACAAAATAACCAATCAGATTATTGATTTATTTGTTTTGTTGTTGTCTGATTGGTTACTTCGTCAATTTAACCTGAAGTTCGCTAACTTGAAAATACTTTGGCGAACTTCGGGTTAAATTGACGAAATAACTAATCAGATGATTTATTTATTTGTTTTGTTGTCGTGTGATTGATTATTTCGTCAATTTAACCTAAAGTTTATTAACTTGAAGATACTTCGGCAAACTTCGGGTTAATATGACAAAATAACCGATCAGATGATTGAGTTATTTGTTTTGTTGTCGTCGGATTGGTTATTTCGTCAATTTAACCTGAAGTTTGCTAACTTGAAGATACTTCGGCAAACTTCGGGTTAAATTGACGAAATAACCAATCACATGATCGATTATTTGTTTTGTTGTCGTCTGATTGGTTATTTCGTTAATTTAACCTAAAGTTCGCTAACTTGAAGATAACTATGAGTGAAGAAATCGGGGATTATGCAGATAAGTGATCATTTTTCTGGTTTCACAGACAGATAATTCGAACTATTGAAAAGAAAATATAGTTGAGGTTTCTTTTCTTTTCAATTTATAATTTAGGTCGACTATGTTTTTGTCTTTTTTTGCATTTCTAAAAATTTCCAAAATTATTTTAAAATTTTTTTAATTTTTCTTTGGAGTCAGACGATACTACCCATGTAGCTCACAATATTGCATTACATTGTTTAAATATTGGTGCAATATTGGTTTCCAATATAGCACCAATATAGCAGCGTTTTGTGCCAGTATAGTAAACATTTTGCAATATTGGGGCAATACAGTAAAACAATATTGATGCAATATTGATTTGCAATATTGCGCCAATATAGTGAAGTGAACATTTTAAAATATTGGGGCAATGCAGTAAAACAATATAGGTGCAATATTGGTTTCCAATAGAGCGCCAATATAGTGGCTTTTTTTTGTGCCAGTATAGTAAACATTTTGCAGTATTGCGCCAATATAGTGAAGTGAACATTTTGCAATATTGGGGCAATGCAGTAAAACAATATTGGTGCAATATTGGTTTCCAATATAGCGCCAATATAGTGGCTTTTTTTGTGCCAATATAGTGAACATTTTGCAATATTGCGCCAATATAGTGAAGTGAACATTTTAAAATATTGGGGCAATGTAGTAAAACAATATAGGTGCAATATTGGTTTCCAGTACAGCGCCAATATAGTGGCTGTTTTTGTGCCAATATAGTGAACATTTTGCAATATTGCGGCAATATAGTGAAGTGAACATTTTGCAATATTGGGGCAATGCAGTAAACCAAAATTGGTACAATATTGATTTCTAATACAGCGCCAATATAGTGGCGTTTTGTGCCAGTATAGTAAACATTTTGCAATATTCCACCAATATAGTGAAGCGAACATTTTAAAATATTGGGGCAATGCAGTAAAACAATATAGGTGCAATATTGGTTTCCAGTATAGCGCCAATATAGTGACTTTTTTGTGCCAATATAGTGAACATTTTGCAATATTGGGGCAATGCAGTAAACCAAAATTGGTACAATATTGATTTCCAATACAGCGCCAATATAGTGGCGTTTTGTGCCAGTATAGTAAACATTTTGCAATATTCCACCAATATAGTGAAGCGAACATTTTAAAATATTGGGGCAATGCAGTAAAACAATATAGGTGCAATATTGGTTTCCAGTACAGCGCCAATAGAGTGACTTTTTGTGCCAATATAGTGAACATTTTGCAATATTGGGGCAATGCAGTAAACCAAAATTGGTACAATATTGATTTCTAATACAGCGCCAATATAGTGGCGTTTTGTGCCAGTATAGTAAACATTTTGCAATATTCCGCCAATATAGTGAAGTGAACATTTTAAAATATTGGGGCAATGTAGTAAAACAATATAGGTGCAATATTGGTTTCCAGTACAGCGCCAATATAGTGACTTTTTGTGCCAATATAGTGAACATTTTGCAATATTGGGGCAATGCAGTAAACCAAAATTGGTACAATATTGATTTCTAATACAGCGCCAATATAGTGGCGTTTTGTGCCAGTATAGTAAACATTTTGCAATATTCCGCCAATATAGTGAAGCGAACATTTTAAAATATTGGGGCAATGCAGTAAAACAATATAGGTGCAATATTGGTTTCCAGTACAGCGCCAATAGAGTGACTTTTTGTGCCAATATAGTGAACATTTTGCAATATTGGGGCAATGCAGTAAACCAAAATTGGTACAATATTGATTTCTAATACAGCGCCAATATAGTGGCGTTTTGTGCCAGTATAGTAAACATTTTGCAATATTCCACCAATATAGTGAAGCGAACATTTTAAAATATTGGGGCAATGCAGTAAAACAATATAGGTGCAATATTGGTTTCAGTACAGCGCCAATAGAGTGACTTTTGTGTCAATATAGTGAACATTTTGCAATATTGGGGCAATGCAGTAAACCAAAATTGGTACAATATTGATTTCTAATACAGCGCCAATATAGTGGCGTTTTGTGCCAGTATAGTAAACATTTTGCAATATTCCACCAATATAGTGAAGCGAACATTTTAAAATATTGGGGCAATGCAGTAAAACAATATAGGTGCAATATTGGTTTCCAGTATAGCGCCAATATAGTGACTTTTTTGTGCCAATATAGTGAACATTTTGCAATATTGGGGCAATGCAGTAAACCAAAATTGGTACAATATTGATTTCTAATACAGCGCCAATATAGTGGCGTTTTGTGCCAGTATAGTAAACATTTTGCAATATTCCGCCAATATAGTGAAGTGAACATTTTAAAATATTGGGGCAATGCAGTAAAACAATATTGGTGCAATATTGGTTTCCAATATAGCGCCAATATAGTGGCTTTTTTTGTACCAATATAGTGAAGTGAATATTTTGCAATATTGGGGGAATGCAGTAAAACAATATTGGTGCAATATTGGTTTCCAATATAGCGCCAATATAGTGGCTTTTTTGTGCCAATATACTGAACATTTTGCAATATTGCGGCAATATAGTGAAGTGAACATTTTAAAATATTGGGGCAATGTAGTAAAACAATATAGGTGCAATATTGGTTTCCAATATAGCGCCAATATAGTGGCTTTTTTTGTGCCAATATAGTGAACATTTTGCAATATTGCGCCAATATAGTGAAGTGAACATTTTGCAATATTAGGGCAATGCAGTAAAACAGTATTGGTGCAATATTGGTTTCAATATAGCACCAATATAGTGGCTCTTTTGTACCAATATAGTGAAGTGAATATTTTGCAATATTGGGGAATGCAGTAAAACAATATTGGTGCAATATTGGTTTCAATATAGCGCCAATATAGTGGCTTTTTGTGCCAATATAGTGAACATTTTGCAATATTGCGGCAATATAGTGAAGTGAACATTTTGCAATATTGGGGAAATATAGTGAAGTGAACATTTTGCAATATTGGGGCAATGCAGTAAAACAATATTGGTGCAATATTGGTTTCCAATATAGCACCAATATAGTGGCTTTTTTTGTACCAATATAGTGAAGTGAATATTTTGCAATATTGGGGGAATGCAGTAAAACAATATTGGTGCAATATTGGTTTCCAATATAGCGCCAATATAGTGGCTTTTTTGTGCCAATATACTGAACATTTTGCAATATTGCGGCAATATAGTGAAGTGAACATTTTGCAATATTAGGGCAATGCAGTAAAACAATATTGGTGCAATATTGGTTTCCAATATAGCGCCAATATAGTGGCTTTTTTTGTGCCAATATAGTAAAGTGAATATTTTGCAATATTGGGGGAATGCGGTAAAACAATATTGGTGCAATATTGGTTTCCAATATAGCGCCAATATAGTGGCTTTTTGTACCAATATAGTGAAGTGAACATTTTGCAATATTGCGGCAATATAGTGAAGTGAACATTTTGCAATATTGGGGCAATGTAGTAAAACAATATTGGTGCAATATTGGTTTCAATATAGCACCAATATAGTGGCATTTTTGTGCTAATATAGTGAAGTGAATATTTTGCAATATTGGGGAATGCAGTAAAACAATATTGGTGCAATAATGGTTTCAATATAGCGCCAATATAGTGGCTTTTTGTGCCAATATAGTGAACATTTTGCAATATTGCGCCAATATAGTGAAGTGAACATTTTAAAATATTGGGGCAATGTAGTAAAACAATATAGGTGCAATATTGGTTTCCAATATAGCGCCAATATAGTGGCTTTTTGTGCCAGTATAGTAAACATTTTGCAGTATTGCGCCAATATAGTGAAGTGAACATTTTGCAATATTGGGGCAATGTAGTAAAACAATATTGGTGCAATATTGGTTTCCCAAAATAGCGCCAATATAGTGGCTTTTTGTGCCAATGTAGTGAACATTTTGCAATATTGCGCCAATATAGTGAAGTGAACATTTTGCAATATTGGGGCAATGCAGTAAAACAATATTGGTGCAATATTGGTTTCCAATATAGCGCCAATATAGTGGCTTTTTTTGTGCCAATATAGTGAACATTTTGCAATATTGCGGCAATATAGTGAAGTGAACATTTTGCAATATTGGGGCAATGCAGTAAAACAATATTGGTGCAATATTGGTTTCCAATATAGCACCAATATAGTGGCTTTTTTTGTGCCAATATAGTAAAGTGAATATTTTGCAATATTGGGGGAATGCGGTAAAACAATATTGGTGCAATATTGGTTTCCAATATAGCGCCAATATAGTGGCTTTTTTTGTGCCAATATAGTGAACATTTTGCAATATTGCGCCAATATAGTGAAGTGAACATTTTGCAATATTGGGGCAATGCAGTAAAACAATATTGGTGCAATATTGGTTTCCAATATAGCGCCAATATAGTGGCTTTTTTTGTGCCAATCTAGTGAACATTTTGCAATATTGCGCCAATATAGTGAAGTGAACATTTTGCAATATTGGGGCAATGCAGTAAAACAATATTGGCGCAATATTGATTTGCAATATCATTCAATTCATAATATATTTATTTGATTTAATTACATATTTCTAGCAATTTTCTTTCTTTTTGCCATGGCAAGTATCTGAAAATAACTGAAAATTTATAACGTTATAATATTATTATACCTATTTTTTTTTACTTTCCGGGATTCGGGCTCGAGGGATCGGGTTCGGGATCAAGTTTTGTAAGTTTTGCCTGCGGATTAACGCAGTTTCCCGGGGTATGGCACAAGGAGCCGTAACTGACAGAGGATCCTCGGTCTGTTTTCGTTATGTCTGTTTGACCGTTGCTATGGTTACGTGATATAATTACAAATTAGCGGCTAGGGAATCTGTCAACCACATGAAATGAAAGATAGTGGTCAGGGGGAGGGGTCTGGATATGGATACCTCCCAGTCATTCATACGTTATCTCTGACGAAAAAAAACTAAAGTTTTTGCATAATTTTTATACATTTAACTCCATATCCCCCGGTCTGTTTTTGTTATGTCTGCTCGGTTGTTGCTAACTGCTTGCTTTTTTATTTTGATTTTTTTACTCCATATTTTTTTAAATTTTAAATATTTTAATTAAATTAGCTTCATATTTAAAAAACTTAAAAGAGCCATTGTATATTAAAACGTGCTTGGTTCTAAAAAATTTAATTAGCGGTTGGGGAGTAGGTATTCCAAATAGTCTGGGAAATCTGTTAACGACATGAAATAAAAGATAGAAACCTAGGGCCATTGTCATCTTGGATAAGAAAACTAAAGTTTATGCATAATTTTAAACTTTTGTGTTTTGTCTCCTGGGGTATTCCATACCACCCAAACCTCTAAGTCTAGTTTGCAGTGCAAACCTTTTCTGACAGTGACAAGGTTCTGGGGAGTATAGACTACTCCTTTCTTGCCATTACTAACCTTAACTGGACTCTTGGTTTCTTATATTACTAAGTTATTACCGTAGAAAATTTTGTTTATGTCTCTGACGTATCTCTTGTTTGTATCTGATTTATTTTATTTTTGGTTAATGATAACAAAATGCAAGCAAATTTTGATAATAATAAAAATATTTGGGTTATTATACCCATGAAAATAAAAAGTTCCTAATGCGCTCTTGTCCGTTTGTAAAAAAAATTGTTGTAGAAACTGACGAACCTTTCAGAATTAAGTCGTAATCGTAAAAGGATATATGCAACGAAACGAATAAAAATAGCAAACGTAATCAATATCAACATTTCCATTTCGAATGTTTTGTTTTCCGCTCCTAAATCCTTCAAAAAGAGATTGGAGTTTTTGTAATAGCAAAATAATTCTTCTTTTGGACAGTGCAGTGGTTCCCGATTGTTATATAAAGCGAGGTTTATAGCCAGGAATATATGATGAGCAAAGCTTGTGTTGATGAAAAATTTTATAAGCCATGGTACTTGGTCCATGTATCCAAAACCAATTGTTATTACAACGAACCACGGTGAAATTATCGCTGGTGCAAAAATCGACCCGCTCTGGTAAAAAAAAATGTTAGTGTTTTTTGCAATTTTTTCAAGTCATGAAGTTTTTACTTTGCTGTCCAACATTGTGGCCAGGGCCAAGCCAATTCCATCCGATATAAAAGAGGTTATTACGATCGTAAATGAAAATTTAAGAAAACTACACAAGTGGAGAGGCTGACCGGTCATCAGGTATACTATCAAAGAAAATTCCATAATTAAAAATATCTAAAATAAATGTTCATATCAAAAGAAGCAGATAATTCAAACGAAAAAAAGATATAATTACCTTAACGGGAAGATTTCGAAGAGTCACAGCGAAATAAAACGCTTTCAATTGGTACCAGTTTTTAAAATATTCTTGCTTCAATATTTCAACTTCAAAAGGAACTGAAACATAAATAAATTACTTTTGCAGTTATACCGGGACGAAAAAATTTACAATGCATAATTGGAGTTATAAGATACGAGTAAACAGCACATATTTCTGTAAATACGCAAAATTTTACATTTACTATCATTTGGCTGGCGTCATTTCCAATTCCAAAAAATAAATTCCCTATGAGCAGTCCAATTAATGTGTGACTAAGAAGTTGAATCCAAAGTCCTGTTTTGTTTCTTTTTTGCTGAAGCATCATTCGATACAGTAACACGTAGAGCTGCGTCCAAAAAGAAGTGGAAGAAAACTGTTTTTCCCACAACGTCACATCTTCTTTCGTTGTAGTTACATTTTCTTCTATTTCCGAGACATAATTTTTGCCGTTATTGGATGCTTTGACCAAAATAGGTACTACGCTCGGATTTGCCTCCACAGATTCGATAACTGAAACAAAATTAAGTTATTCCTCCTCCTATTTGGTAATAAAGTGAATCGTAATACTAAAATCGGCAGGACTATGAGTAACAGGACATGCCAAATTAATCGAACTCAGAAACGTCGGCATTTTTTCCACTGACCCATTGTAAACGCACATTCCATTTGAAATAAAGTACACCTGGAAGAAAAATATCTTTTGGCCAAAAATCTTCCAGAGATCTAAACTCACTTGATGGAATTGCTGCAAGATGGTGAGAGATGGTTGATGAATCGTGCAAACCACCGTTCTTCCTTTGTCGGTTAATGTTTTGAGCATATCAATGCACTGTTTCATGGCGACCATGTCCAATCCACTTAAAGTTTAAAAAAATTATTCGGAAATTTACAAAATAATCTTGTTTTACGTGGTCGGTTCGTCTAAAAATATGATGGGTGGATTGTTGATCAACTCCAGCGCAACGGATAATCGTTTTTTCTGACCTCCCGAAAGCTTTGTTACCTCTGTTGAATGACAATCACCCAACCGTAACAAATCTAAGATTTCGTCGACCTTGAAAGGAAATAATAGACCAAGTTACGCTTAACCAAAAACCTCACCATGGTTTGCTTCTTCTTTTCTTTGATGCTGTATCCCAACTTCAGGTGAGCCGTTATCATCATTTCTTCATTCACCGTTAGGAACGGCTGAACCAGATTTTCCTGCATTATAAACGTGGATAATTTGTGGAAAGTGTCCATTTTTCGTAACACTCCATTAATTTTCACGTTTCCTTGAACGCCATTATGTCTGAAAGTTTTCAGTTTTTGGAAGCAATGAGAAAGAAAGAAGTATATTTACACATAGCCTGCTAAAATATTTAGAAGGGAAGATTTTCCCGCACCACTGGGCCCCAAAATTCCGGTCAGCTCACCAGAGTAAAATTTTCCATTGATAGACTTGAGAATTTGTTTCCCCCTGAAAAGAAATCGGATAGAAAATAATATTTTTGTGTTATTTAAGGCAAATTCTGACAGACCTGTTTTTAAATTTCCAACAAAATAACTCAAATCTTCGAATTTAATGTCTACAGATGGAATTTGGTCGAGATGACTTTTTCTTAAATTTTCATTAAAATTCCAACGTTTCATTTCGTGAGTTAATCTAATAGTACACTGATGAGAAGACAGTCGGTGAAGTAATAAAATGGAGTCAATTTTTAGCTAGTAAAGGACGTAATTAGAAATGTAGTAATTAAAATGCTAATAATTTCATACAATGTTACAATTATTTATACAGCGTTATTACAAATAACTTCCTATTCCTTTTTAAACTCCAAATTTAATATTATGAAATTTTAATTTTTAGTCCGGCTCTCTAGTGCTTGGCAGCCAGATTTGCAATCGTCTAGATGCAAATTTAGTTCACAAATTTTAATCCGCTTTTTTTTAAATTTTGTAAAATAAATTATACGATAAGTAATTTAATTAATACCTACATTTTTTGCCCTGAATCAATTAGCCTTCAAAAGATGACGTACTTACGTATGTTTATTTTTGTCCCCTTCCTGCGAGAAATAAAGGCGCCCAGGAATGCCCACTTTAGCGTTCTCTCGTCACTCTCCCTTCCGGAAAATGACATTTAATATTCTGCCTTGCGATACTGATGCACTGGAGGGTATTCCATACCCCCCAGACCCCCCGGTCTAAAAAGTAAATTATTAAAGCTTTTGTTACTACTACTGTATAATAAAAAAAACACCATGGTTTGAGAAACTTTATGGGCAAGCTTTTCATCAACCTAAAACAAATATCGAACCTATGTACCTTGAAATGAATTCAAAATGGGAATAATAATTAGAGTTCAAATTTCTTTTTATGGGCTTTTCACAAGACAAACTGAAAAGTAAATACGGGGAGACTTAGAGGGTTCTGATACTGGGAGGTATGAAATAAACCCAAACTCCAGACTTCCGGTCTATGAGGTTTTATTAAATAGTAAATTGAAAATTTTGGAAAATTTAATTCACTAACTATTGTCGTAGAATTAACGGGGAACCGGGAGAGACCGCGAGATATTTAGACGAAATTTGTCTATTGCAGTTTTTTTATTATTAAAATGAACTTTGTTATAAAATTACAAATTCCTAGACGTATAATTTAAAACATTTTATTACTGATAAGTGGCGATCATTAGCATTAATAACTTATTTGAATATTAAAAATATTACGCAGTTACATGTAAATACAGCGTGATGCATAAGACCCCGGAGAAAAACATGTTTTTCTCTTTTCGCGAAAATCACTGAATTTTTCTTAAAAATAATCTAGTAATCCGATTCTAAAAACTATGGAGATCAGAAAAACAAAAGAGCAAAAAAATTAAAGTTTCTGCTTTGTGCGCTAAATTCGAGGGGTTAACCGCTGGAGAAGTTTTTTGTACACATCTCATGAAGTACATGACATCTCATGTGAAGTACATGAAGTACTTCACGTGGAACATCCTCCAGTGCTTCTGCAACGGAAGATCTTCAATTTACTTTTGATAAAAAATAAACTATTCAATCCGGGGGTCTGGGGGGTGTGGAACACCCTCCAGTGCACAAATTTTGAAATGAAGAACATTGCAGAACATGCAGAACCCCAGACCAAGTAGTTTACTTTTTATCAGAAGTAAACTAAAGATCTCCCGTTGCAGAGGCAATGGAGGGTGTTCCACACCCCCCAGACTTCCCGGTTTAAATAATTTATTATTATTAAAAGTGAATTAATTATTTAAGCATACTTCAAGTTTATTAAAATTAGCTATGGTCAAGTAAATGTGTTTAATTCGTAATTTGACAATTAATTATAAATTGCGTAATTATAAATGTCATACCCCTTTGGAGGCAGATCTCTGCAACAATATAAAAAATAAACTACTTAATCCGGAGGGGGGGGGTCTGGAGGGTGGAACACCTTCTACTAAACCACCAGTACTAAAGAACCATGCAAGCCGACCATGCGATGAAACAAAAACACCAAACGACCCAGAACCAAAAACGAACCAAAACGATAGGACACAAAACCGGACTGCAAATCACAACCAGCCGGAAACCAGAAACCCGACAAACCTCGATCTCCATGAAATGGCTCAACAAGAAATTATGAAACGCCACATATACGATGTAGATGGGGGCCACAGGACGCATATAAAACAGTGTCATACAAAAGAAAGACCACAAAACCAAGAAAACCCCAGCAACCAAGTCGGAGGGACGCAATAATAATTAAGGCAAACCCCAAAAACGCTGGCAACACTATGGGCAATGTTAGAACAGTAATAATAGAAGCAAAAGAAGCCCCCCTTATCAGTGCAATGAGAAAAACCAGAGCAGGAGACATTCTTGTAGAACTCGAAGAGAGGCATACATATAACAATCTCGTAAACGTGCTTCAGGAAAAAATTGGGAAAACCGACATACAAGTCCAAGTAGGCCAAAAGAAGTGCTACACAATCAAAGATATCGAAGAACTCGCAACCATGGATGAAATTAAAGCAGACCTCCAAAAAATTGCACCCGAAGAAGACCTTGTAATCAGAGATCTCCGCAATTACTACCAAGGTACCCAAATTGCGCGAATCGAAACCAGGGGGGAAGCGATAACAAAAATCGATAAACTAACAAGAATAAGAATCGGCCTGATCAACGCGTGCCGCATACAAGAAGAACCCCTGGTAAAGAGATGCAATAGGTGCTGACAGCCAGGCCACAACCAGAGCAACTGCAAGGCTGAAGATCGGACCGAGAAATGCCTGAAATGCGGGAAAAGTGGACACTTTGCAAGAAACTGCACAGAAAACAAGCCCTTTTGCCTTACCTGCCAACAAGAGGGACATAGAACCACGAGCTTTAACTGCCCCGCGACAAGAGAACTTCGGGAACGAGCAAAAACCAGCCACCGAAAACAAAACTAGTAAAAACACGAACTTCCTCCAGATCAACCTGAACCACGCGAAAGCAGCTCAAGACTTTTTACTCCACACCGTAGCTGCAAAATCAATTGACATTGCACTACTGAGCGAGCCTTACCGCGAAATGGAGAGCGGCTGGTTCCAGACCGCCGAGGGAAAGGCCGCAATTCTCACCAACGATCGAGTTGCGGTCATGAACTGGGGAGCGGGGCAATGCTTCGTGTGGATAGAAACACAAAACATAATAGCCTACTCGTGCTATTTCCCGCCCAACGACGACTGGAGTGAATACGAAGAACAGATATGGAAACTAACCGACAGCATGAGAACACATTCAAAACCGATAGTGACTGGAGGCGACTTCAACGCCAAGGCGGTCGAATGGGGGTCCCCGGTGACAAACCCAAGGGTCGGGTCCTGATGGAGGCGCTGGCGGAACTGGACCTCTCCATATGCAATATAGGCGATGCCCCTACCTTCGAGAGAAGCAACTATAGTTCCATCCTCGATGTAACTGCGGCGTCTCCAGAGCTGGCAAGAAGGATCGCAAACTGGATGGTAAGCGACGAAGAAACGGCCAGTGACCATCGCTATATAACGTTCGAGATCGGCCTGGCCCCACAGACCGACCCCCTCCGACAGGATGGGTGGGGCGGAAACTCAACATGGCAAAACTGCGCCACCGCTTACGAAGCGACGGGCTGCGGGAGGAAATACAAACCCATGGACTTGACCAATTTCTGCACGATCTCTGCAACGCGGTGATGCCCAGGAGGGGCGCCGTTCGGAGAAGGGGTGCATACTGGTGGTCGGAGGAGATAGCACTTGCAAGAAAAACCTGTGTGAAAGCCAGGAGAAAATACACAAGACTGCGAAAAACGACATTCCAAGAGCAACAAGAGGAAGCTAGATTGGCGCTGGCGCAATGCAGAAAAGACCTATGCAATAAAATAAAAGACAGCCAGAGAAAACACTGGAATAGCCTCATAGAGGAAGTTAATGAGGATACATGGGGAAGAGCTTACCTTATTGTCTCCAAAAAAATGGGAAGACCAAAGATCCCGGGACTAACTGAGACGCGCCTTAGGGCCATCATTCGCGCCCTTTTCCCCGAGCACCCGGAGCTGCACTTCGTGGCCAGGCCCACCGAAGATAAGACCCCACCCTTCACCGACATGGAACTGAAAGTAGCGACAGGCAAGATGCGCACTAACAAGGCTCCCGGACCAGACGGCGTACCGGCGGCCGTGGTGCGCGCACTGGCGGAAGAACGCCCGGAGGTCCTTCTGGAGGTATTTAACCAGTGCCTGGCGGAGGGCAGGTACCCTTCAAAGTGGAAGATGGCAAGGCTGGTCCTGCTGCGAAAGGGCAACAAGCCCCTACACCTTCCGAGCTCGTATAGGCCTATTTGTCTTCTGGACCACGTGGGCAAGCTGTTTGAACGCCTCATACAGGGTAGACTCCAGCAAGAAATAGACCAAAATGGAGGCCTATCAGATGGACAGTACGGGTTTCGGAGGGGAAGATCAACAGTCGACGCAATTGAGGCTGTGCTCCGACGGATCTCCGCTGCGAGGTGGGGGACCAAGAGAAGCAGACGTTTTGTGGTCTTGCTCACGTTGGATGTCCGTAACGCATTTAACTCCGCAAGATGGAAACTTATTATGGTGGAACTGGAGAGAAAAGGGGTGTCACCCTACTTGCTAAATATCATCGCGAGTTATTTTCACGAAAGGCAACTGATAGTCGATGAACAGCTCTGGCGGCACATCCTAACAGTGTCCAGCGGTGTCCCGCAGTGGAGATTCTGGCCAATTGGACAATAGCCCAGATCATTGAATAGATGGAAGAAAGAGGCCTGCAGATCGTCCCGGAGAAGACCGAGGCGGTGGTCGTATCCGGGGGAAGACATAGAAGGCCAGTTCACTTTTTGGTAGGAGGACATGTTGTCTCGACGAACGACCAGGCGAGGATCCTGGGGGTAGATGTGGATAGTAATCTCTCCTACAAACCCCACATTTCGAGAGTCGCAAAAAGGGCAGCGGCACTAACGGAGGCCCTACAGAGAATAATGCCCAACAAAAGAGGCCCCAAGGAAACCAAGAGAAGACTCCTGAGCACAGCGGCCGAATCCATTATGCTGTATGCAGCCCCAGTGTGGGTGACCGTCCTACAAACTCAAAAAAATAGGAAAACACTAGAGACCGTTCAGAGAAGGAGTGCCCTGCGGATATGCAGCGCTTACAGAACCGTATCCACCGACGCAGTCCTTGTACTTGCGTCCCTTCCCCCTATTCATCTCAGGGCGGAGATGAGAGATGCAAAGTACCGAAGTAAAAACAAGGAAGAGTATGATACAAGAGTACGAAACATCAACGAAACCTGGCAAAACAGCTGGAAAAACTCGACAAACGGCAGATGGACGTATCGCCTCATTCCGGACATCGCCCCCTGGACCTCAAGGAAACACGGGAAGTGAACTGAAATTACACAGGCACTCAGCGGACATGGCTGCTTCCGGAGCTATCTGCACAGATTCAAAAGAGCAGACTCCCCCGACTGCCAATACTGTGGAGAAAACAACGATGCGGAACACACCGTCTTCTTTTGCAACAGGTGGACCGATATAAGACGAGAGACCAGAGAACAGCTGGACACCGATATCAGCCCAACCAACCTCGTCGAGCTTATGCTGGATAGCGAAGGAAATTGGGGCGCAATAGGGAGAATGCTGGTAGAGATTCTGTCTGCCAAAGCACAAGAACAGGAAGAGAAAAGACCCGAAAGGGCGGAAACGTGAAGAAGGCAGAAGATTGTGCGAACGAAATGCGAAAGCGATTCCCGGCAACTTCAAGGAGTGGGGTTTTAGTCGGTAAAAATCCGACACTACCCCCCAAATCATCCGGGGGGTGTCTTTTGAAGATTTCCCCACTCCCAACGCACACACAAAAAAACACCTTCCAGTGCCTCTGTAACGGGACATTTTCAGTTTACTTCTGATAAAAAATAAACTACTCGATCCGGGGGGTCTGGGGGGTGTGGAACACCCTCCAGTGCATAAATTTTGGAATGAAGAGCATTGTAGAACATGCAGAACCTCCAGACCGAGTAGTTTACTTTTTTCAGAAGTAAACTAAAATCTTCCGTTGGAGAGGCACTGGAGGGTGTTCCACACCCCCCAGACTCCCCGGTTTAAATAATTTATTATTATTAAAAATGAATTAATTATTTAAGCATATCTCAAGTTTATTAAAATTAGCTATGCCCAAGTAAATGTGTTTAATTTGTAATCTGACAATTAATTATAAACTTCGTAATTATTAATTTCGTACCCCCTGTCAAGCAGATCTCCGCAACAAAGTAAAAAATAAACAACTTAATCCGGGAGGTCGGGGTGTGGAATACCCTCCAGTGCTTTTCCAACGGGAAATCTTCAGTTTACTTCTGATAAAAAATAAACTACTCGATCCGGGGGGTGTGGGGATGTGGAGCACCCTCCAGTTCTTTTTTGAATCTCGGTAAGTCTCTGAAATACCAATGATGTACGTGAAATAGAATGAAGTATCGATGAATTAGGTGAAATACCGTGAATTATTGATGAAATAAGGTGAATTACTGGTGAAGTACGTGAAGTCCCGTGAATTACTGCTGAATTATATGAAGTACGAAGAAGTATGCAGAATTATCATGAATTACGTGAAGTGTGAAATTAATTGTACACGATTTCCTCTAGCGGTTGACCCTCGGCTAAATTATTTTCAACGTTTTGTTTTTTTTAGAAAGCCCAATTTTGCCATTGGTTTCTTAGAGCCATAAGCAGCATAGATCAGATTTCCCATTTTGGCTGTGTCGTCAGCTCAAAAATGTGATTGCAAAGAATTTTGAAGTGGTACCGTTTCACATTTTTGAAAAGGAAAGGAGAAAAATGCTTCAGATGATGGAAGCTTGGAGATGTATAATTCAGATAACTTTCTCCTCTTGAAAAAAAATGTGTAAAATCTTCCTGCCAAAATTTTGATACGCGGAAAAAGTCTTTACAACGTATAATTTTTTGTTCTTGGGGGCGTCATATTATAAAAAACACAATTATTGCAACATCAAAATTTAATATGGGTAAAAAATTAGATCATTTCAGTAAAAAAACTAAACTTCCTGTTAGTATTGTCTCCCAAGTTTGGAAAGCAACGTTTTGTACAGGAAACTATACCTCTCAGGATTCAGTATTAAACGTAAATTAATAAATGCAACGAGGCGAAACAGTACAACATACGCAATCATTATCAACACTTCCATTCCGAATGTATGGTTTAATGCTCCAAAATCCTTAAGGAAAAGGTTTGTATCTTTATAATAACAGATTAACACATCTTCAGGACAAACTAGTGGTTCCCGATCTTGAAATAGCGATAGATTGATCGCCACAAGTATATGACGAGCAAAACTGGATGCCATCAAAATCTTTACGAGCAGTCCCAATTGATTTATACATCCGAAGCCATGCTGCATTGCAATCAACCACGGTGCAATTACTATAGGCGTAATAGCAGCTGAATTCTGCAAAAAAAGGTTTAATATTTACAATCGCAGATATGTTATTTACCTTGCTATTCAGAATGGTTCCAAAAACCAAACCAAGGCCTTCGGACATTGAGCTGGCCAATACTGCAGTCAGAGAAAATCTACAAAACCTGTCAAAATTGACAGGTTGGTTGGTCAAAATGTAGATTATCACCACGAATTCCATGACCATGATTATCTAAAATAGAAGTTTCTAAACAAAAAATAAAGTAATTGCGTCGTCTAGTCTGTAAGAGCTTTATTTTGAGGTGGGGGGAGGGGTGAAATTTTCTCTAATGGAAATAGCAGGCTTAATTTAATTTTTTTTTATATTTACCATGGTAGGAAAACTTCGCAGAAGCATAGCAGAATAATAAGCTCTTAATCCATACCATCGATTGAAATATTCTTGTTTTATTATTTGGAGTTCGAAAGGAACTGAAATAGGAATAAACAGATCAGATGGTTATTGGTGCCTTCAGATAAAATTACTTACACATTATAGCTACAGGCATAATGTAGCAATAAATAAAAAATATTACTGCACACATGCACAATTTATAATTACTTATTATCCGAGATGCATCGTTTCCAATACCGAAAAATAAGTATCCATAAGATAATGCAATTGCTGTATGAACAAACAATTGAATCATCAATCCCGCCTTATTTCTCCATTGTTGAATCATCATTCGATGTAGCAGTACGTAGAATTGCATCAAAAACGAACTAGGAGAAAGCGTTTGTTCCGATAATGTCACATCTTCTTTGTTCGAGGCAAACTTTCTGCCACTTTCCTCGACGTAATTTTTCCCATTGTTCGTAGCGTTGGCCAAAATTTGTGTAACGGCCGGATTTGCCTCCAAGACTTCAATAACTAAAAAAAATTAAATTACTTTACGTTTTCACATCTTTTCAACAATGTCTACTAAAATCTCCATGACTGTGATAGAGCGGGCATTCCAATTGAGCCGAATTTAGAAACGTTAACATATCGGTCGGGGGTCCGTTGTAAACGCACATTCCTTTTGAAATAAAATACACCTGAGGGAGAAAATCGAAAGGGTCAAAAAGGTTTTTAGAAAACCAAACTCACTTGATGGAATTGCTGCATGATCTTCACAGACGGTTGATGGATTGTGCAAACTATCGTTCTTCCCTCGTCGGTCAACGCTTGAGGACATCCATGCACTGCTTCGTGGAGAACGAATCCAACCCACTTGAATGAAATAAAATTTATTTAAAGCATCACGGGTCAAATTTGCTTTTACCTGGTCGGTTCGTCCAAAAACATTATAGGAGGATTACCAATTAATTCCAAAGCAATAGACAATCGCTTCTTTTGACCTCCCGAAAGTTTCTGCACTTCGGTTGCGTGACAATCGTCCAATCGTAACGTTTTCAATATTTCTTCTACCTTAAAGAATGTTTTATAATATTACGTAGTTATTAAAGAATTAACTTGCTAACTGTAACTTGCTTCTTCAATTCACTGGAGAAGATGCCTAATTTGAGGTGAGCCGCAATTATCATTTCTTCCTTTACCGTTAGATAGGGCTGTATCAAATTTTCCTGCATAATGTAAGCGGATAATCGGTGAAAAGTGGAAATTTGGCGTAATCGTCCATTGAGTTTAATGTTTCCTTGTACGCCATCGAGACTGGAAAATTAATTCTCTAATTAAAATTGCGCAATGTGAGTAATACAGAAGAAAAAAGTGTGAACTGTTATTGTTAGTGGTCCAATGAAACCAACATCCAAAACACAAGGTTAATGCAAATTTCATACAGTAAAAAATCATCATTAAAAATTATTATTTTATGCACAAATTTCAAAATTAATACTTACATGTATCCCGCTAAAACGTTTAGGAGGGTACTTTTTCCCGCACCGCTACTTCCCAAAATTCCGGTCAGCTGTCCGGAAAAAAATTTCCCATTCAACGAATTTAGAATTTGCTTACGCACTGTAAGAAAAGTAACACTGATATTCACAAAGACGCTTTAATTTCGACAAACCTTTTAATGAATTTCCAACAAAATAACTTAAATTTTCAAATTCGACGTCGATAGACGGAATTTTTTCTAATGGCTTTTTTCTCGAACTTCCAGTTAAACTAAAGCGTTTCATATTGGAAACTTGTATAACAACTTTTAATTTTAGCTTAGCAATAGCTCACAATACAAGGCTCACTTCAACTGTGATTGTTTTGATTGAATTTTTTGCGTTCAGCAAATACGCAGCGCATTGAATATTTTTACAATTATAACAATGTTAATCTCTTTGTGTGGGTACAATAAAGTTGTTATTTATTTTTTATGTGGCCAAAAAAGTACCGAAAAGGTTTATGAAAACCTCTTTCTTTATTACTCGTAAAAATTCTTCTCAAATTTCTTCTTCACATTTCAAAATTTAATGATGTGGAGTGCCCTTGTATCGGCAGAAAATTAAATGTTTAAATTTTATGCAGAAGTGGGACAGAAATGTAGAATTCAACGATTTCGTTCCTCTTTGCCGCTTTATATCAGACTGAAGAGTCAACTCATTGAATATTATTAGGCATTTTTATCTTTACTGGAAGTAAAAAAAAAGGTTTTGACTCCCGAAACTGGAGCACTCACTCTATTATATCTGGTGAATGTAAAGTCGCCTAAATGAGGAGGAAAGACGCCCACTGTACGTAATCTGTAATGAAGAGAAAATTTGTTTCCCGATGCACAATTGGAAGAATACATATTTGGAAAATCCCCGAAGATGAGACCGGCAACGACCACGGGTACATCAAATTCACATATGTACGAAAATATCTAGACACCACCCTACCATGCCGCTGCAAGAATGAAATCCCTCCCAAATACGTTGATAAGGCTAAACAAGCGATGTTCGGGAAAATCCACCAAACACGGCAGAAGAACTGGTGGAAGCACTCGTGCGAATATGCACAATATCCATGCCAAAGAAAATGGCCATGTATTGGTGGAACGAGTAGTTAGCTTCAAAGGAAGCTCCAGCGACACCTGAAAAGTACGGAGACGCGTGGGCAGAAGAACATCAGAACGAATGGAAAAGAGCTAAGAACGTACTCAGAAAAGCGAGAGTGTAAGCTGGAACAAGGTCATTGAAGAGATTCACATCAGGACACATGGGAAATGAGGTACACCATTGTAACGAAAAGATGAGATATAACTGGAAGAGGCAACTCGAGGCATGACAATGTACTAACAGAGATCATTAACTTAGCAGCGACAGACCATCCAACAATTATTCTCAACGTTCTAAATATGTAGGTGTGCGACAGGAGAGGCCTTTCCGAATATGTGGAAACGGGAAGCTGGTCCTTCTCAGAAAAAGAGAAGTTAGTTTATCCCAGAAAAAGTGAAAAGCTTTTACCTATGTAGCACACAATCTTGGCGCGATATTGGACCAATGTTGAGACAATATCGTATAGTGATGGCAATCTAGTGATCTATAGTGATCTATAGTGATTGGCAATCTACACCTAATATTGGTGCAATATAGTTTTAACATTGAATGCAATATTGATTTACTATGTAAATAATGCCAATATTGGTACAATATCGATTATCTATATTCAGAAAGTATTGGCTCAATATTGTAGTGCAATATTAGTTTACTCTGTAATGCTAATATTGGTACAATATTGATTATCTATATTCAGACAATATTGAAATTCAATATTGGTGCAATGTCGTATACAGCAAAAATTTTTGTCAATAAGAACCAAAAATTACTGTCAGCTTCAATTCACTTCTAATAAAAATAATTTGTGCAAACCGGGGGTCTGGGGTGTGGAACACCCTCCAGTGCACCGATATCAAGAGGCAGAACATTAAATGTCATTTCTCGAAGCGAAGGGTGGGGATCCTTCTGTAAAGTGTAAAGGGGGCAAAAAATGCTATATCTTCAGGGGTGGAACTTTGAAAAGAAATTTGGAAGGTTAATTTGGAGCCCATAGTGACATCTTCCCTTTGCTTGGGGAGCCTGAATTTTGTTTATTTAATGCAAATATTCTGTTAAAACGTGCAAAGTTTTAGTTAGGTTATTATTAGACGTTAGGTTGTTCCGTATTGTAAACGGAGAATTGCTATTTGATAAATGCTTAACAATATTATTATAGAACTACGTAGTTTATACTGACATAGTATTCTTTATAAGCAATTTACAATTTGTTTTCATGATAAATAAATATACACAGTCCCCGTGACCATAGTAAACCTTTGAGGTGAAGATAGAAGACTTTTTTAAATATATTTTAAAATAAAAGTTTTGTCCTAGTCCAAACCCTTGGGAGTACCCTCTTTAAAGAAATTTTTAAATTTCCACTTTCAAACGGTCATAGCACCGTAACTACTGATTTTATAGTATTAATAGATTAGTGATTTTTAAAGATCATTTATTTATCTACAAACTGGTTTATAACCTCTTATCCTCTAGAATCATTGGATTTCAAGTTATGATTTAAATTAAGAGAAGAAATGTAAAAATATTGCAAGTTTTATTTTTTCGTTTTTGTTGCGTATCTTGTATCTTTTAAACAAAACCACTTACGAAAAACTAACGGCTCAATTTGGATAGCAAATTTAACGGGCTATAATTGTAGTCTAGTAACATTTTTGAAAAAAAGGTTAGTTTGGTGTATTAATACGATATATTTTATAGATAATGCAGTTAATTGGAAATCTAATTATAATTTCAAATATAAATTGCGAGTGCCCTTGTATCGGCAGAAAATGAAATGTTTAAATTTTATGCAGAAGTGGGACAGAAATGTAGAATTCAACGATTTCGTTCCTCTTTGCCGCTTTATATCAGACTGAAGAGTCAACTCATTGAATATTATTAGGCATTTTTATCTTTACTGGAAGTAAAAAAAAAAGTTTTGACTCCCGAAACTGGAACACTCACTCTATTATATCTGGTGAATGTAAAGTTGCCAGAATAGAGAAAAAAGACGCCCACTGTACGTAATTTGTAATGTAGGGAAAAATTTGTTTCCCAATGCACAATTGGAAGAATACATGATTGGAAAATCCCCGAAGATGAGCAACCACGGGTACATTGAATTCATATATGTACGAAAAATACCTAGACACCACCCTACCATGTTGCTGCAAGAATAAAATCCCCCCCCCAAATACGTTGATAAGGCTAAACAAGCGATGTTTGAGAAAAATCCACCAAGCACGGCAGAAGAACTGGTGAAGGTACTCGTGCGAATATGCACAATATCCATGCCAAAGAAAATGGGCATTTATTGATGGAACGAGTGGTTAGCCTCGAAAGAAAGCTCCAGCGACACCTGAAAAAGTACGGAGACGCGTGGGTAGAAGAACATCAGAATGAATGGAAAAGAGCTAAGAACGTACCCAGAAAAGCGAGAGTGTAAGCTGGAACAAGGTCATTGAAGAGATTCACATCAGGACACATGGGGAATGAGGTACATCATTGCAAAGATGAGATATAACTGGAAGAGGCAACTCGAGGCATGGCAATGTACCGACAGAAATCATTAACTTAGCAGCGATAGACCATCCAACAATTATCTTCAAGGTTCTAAATTGGTGTGAGACAGGAGAGGCCTTTCCGAAGACGTGGAAACGGGAAGCTAGTTCTTCTCAGAAAAAAGGATCCTTCTCAGAAAAAGAGAAGCTGATTTATCCCAGAAAAAGGGAAAAGCTTTTACCCATGTAGCACAGAATCTTGGCGCGATATTGGACCAATGTTGGGACAATATTGTATATTGGTGTAATATTGGCAATCTATAGTTCATATTGGTGCAATATAGTTTTAACATTGGAATGTAATATTGGTTTACTATGTAATTCCAATATTGGTACCATATTGATTATCTACATTCAGGCAATATTTAAATGCGATATTGATGCAATGTCGTCTCAATATTGTAGGGCAATATTTGTTTACTATGTAATGCCAATATTGGTACAATATCGATTATCTATATTCAGAGAATATTGAAATGCAATAATGGTGCAATGTCGTCTCAATATTGTAGTGCAATATTGGTTTACTATGTTATCTCAATATTGATACAATATCGATTATCTATATTGTAATATTATTTTATATTCAAATATTCGCGATGTTTAAATTTAAAAATGTAGCGCGTGAAATTTACGCCATCTCGGGGCGGAATAGGGAAATAGCGCGTCTTTTACCCTACTTCGGACACGGTCGGACACTTGTTACGGGGTAGTCGAGGGTAGCTGACCGTTGATATGTTAATGGTGGTTTAAAATTATTCATGTACAAATAATTTGCAAGTAAGAAAATTTAAATATTTAATTATTGCAATTAAACTTAGGTGATTTCAAAATTCGTGTAAGTACGATTTATATAATATTAACAAAAAGTCAATAATATCGATTATTAATTTCAACCCTCGTGTGAGGAGGAAGCCATATTGGTTTTGTTTAGCGTGGGTGTTTTGTTTTATGTTTTAAAATGGCTTGGTGTTTGATGGATTTTTGTTTAAAATGTGAATTGGCATTAATTTAATTTATTTCAAATCGGGTTTGTAATTTATGAATATTTATTTATTGGTTTATAAGCTTGATTGGTTACTTGATCGCAGGTATCTATTGTTTCTATAGGTAATTTATCTTTTGGTGAGGTATTATAAATTCTGTGATTTGGTTATTTATATTTGTGATTTATGTGTAAATTTGGGGTGGTTATGCAATTAATTAAGGTTTTATTATGTGGGGTCGACAAATGTAAATTTAAGGTCAGGGGCGTCTTAAGGGATTTTACACAAAAGGGCCGAGGTTGCCAATAGATTGACATATAATTAATTTAACCATCTAAATGAATGTGATTTCGTCTGATTGTACTATTGTTCCTACGAAAAAAAAAATTGCACACGGTGATGTGAATCAGAATTGCACATAGTGATGTGAATTCTAATAGGTTTCGACTGCAAGAGATGCTCCTATTTAATATAAAACAATAGTAACAGGGGTTATAATTTCTGTGGTAGTGTGTGAAAGTCGCATAATTAGGTTCTTACTGGGTTTGGTTTAATTATCCTTGTGAGGTGATGAATTAATTAGATGCAATCTTTATGGTATTATTTAGGTCATTTAGGTTTTATGTACTTATGTTTTGCACATGTTAATTTATGTTTAGGGGTCACCGTCACTATTATTATCTATTATCTACAAATTGTTATCAACTTTACTTATCTGAAAGTCCCCACCAACACATACAGGTGGAGGGAATTTTAATTATCTGCTTAAGCACATTGTACAAAACCAAGATTAATGAAAATCAGTAACAAAGTAACAATAAAAGCATAGCAGTTGCAATTAAAATATAGCAAACGAATACTGCATACGCACAGTAACAATTTACAACTGAAATCATAAGGTTATTATTATTTAAGGACAATTTGTTCTCACATTTACTTTTATATGTAGCTTGCGATCAAAGCCATAACAAGTATTAAATCAAGTCGATATTGACACTATTTTATTTATTAAATAACCGATCTCACAGATGAAGATTAAGGTTTTTCTCTAACTCTACTGAGTTCGTTCGATTTTCCGTGAGGTAGATATTTAATAAAATATCCAAAACCTAACTGACTTGTGTTTTATTTCAAATGGGGTTATTTTAGTGTCCGATTTGGGTTCGGAAGGTTTACGCAAGCACCGAGCCATCTCCGTTTATGTTATGTGTTTTTGCTTATATGTTTAGGTCAGCAGCGACGCCACGGGGTGAGCAGATTTAGTTATTTAGGACGCCACTGGTTTTGTTTGGTTCAACTACTGTTTGTTTTCCGTCTGTTTAAAGAAGTTGGGTTACGATTTACACAACGTGTGGGGTTCTCTTGACGATCACGATGTTAGGCCAGGGTTATCTAGGTTGGGATTCGAAATTTGTGGCGCGAATTTCGAATGTGTAAAGAACATTACAATATTCAGACAATATTGGCTCAATATTGTTGTGCAATATTGGTTTACTATGTAATACCAATATTGGTACAATCTTGATTATCTATATTCAGGCAATATTGAAATCCAATATTGATGCAATGTTGTATACAGCAATTTTTTTTGTCAATAAGAACCAAAAATTGCTGTCAGCTTCAATTCACTTCTAATAAAAATAATTTATTTAAACCGTGGGGTCTGGGGGGTGTGGAACACCCTCCAGTGCACCGATATCAAAAGGTGGACCATTAAATGTCATTTCTCGGAACAAAGGGTGGGGATCCTTCTCTGTAAAGTTCGGGGGAAGGCGAAAAAAATACTATAATCCCAGGGGTGGTACTTTGAAGAAGAAATTTAGAAGGTTAATTTGGAGCCCATAGTGACCTCTTTCCCCCTTTGCTTGGGGAGCCTGAATTTTGTGTATTTAATGCAAATATTCTGTTAAAACGTGCAAGGTTTTAGTTAGGTTATTATTAGACGTTAGGTTGTTCCGTATTGTAAACGAAGAATTGCTATTTAGTAAATTCTTAACAATATTATTATAGAACTACGTATTTTATGGTCACATAGTATTCTTTATAAACAATTTACAATTTTTTTCATGATAAATAAATATACAGTGTGCCCCGTGATCATAGTAAACCTTTGACGTGAAGATAAAAGACGCTTTTCTAAAATATATTTTAAAATAAAAGTTTGGTCCTAGTCCAAACCCTTGGAGAGTATTCCTCTTTAAAGTAATTTTTTAAATTTCTACTTTCAAACGGCCATAGCACCGTAACTACTGATTTTATGGTATTAGTGGATTAGTAATTTTTTAAAGATCATTTATTTATCTACAAACTGGTTTATAACCTCTTATCTTCTAGAATCAATGGATTTCAAGTTATGATTTAAATTAAGAGAAGAAATGTTAAAATATTGCAAGTTTTAATTGCAGCCAAATTAATTTAATAAAAATATAAATTTCATGCACTGAAAAAAAAGGGACATCATATTGATGAATAAATCATCAGCCATGTAGCACATAATCTTGGCGCGATATTGGACCAATATTGGGGCAATATCGTACATTGGTGCAATATTGGTAATCTACAGCCAATATTGGTCAATATAGCTTTAACATTGAAATGCAATATTGGTTTACTATTTAATCTCAATATTGATACACTATCGATTATCTATATTCAAACAATATTGAATAGACAATATTGGTTTACTTTGTAATGATAATATTGGTACAATATTGATTATCTATATTCAGACAATATTTAAATCGAATATTGGTGCAATATTGTCTCAATATTGTAGTGCAATATTGATTTACTATGTAATGCCAATATTGATTCAATACCGATTATCTACATTCAAACATTATTGAAATTCAATATTGGTGCAATATTGGGGCGCAATATTGGTTTACTACTGTGCAATCCCAATATTTGCGCAATATTGATTATTCATATTCAGACAATAGTTAAACGCAATATTGATACAATATAGTCACAATATTGACGAACGAAACTTCTCTAAGTCCTTTAGTTAGAATATGACGTTTGCTTTTCAATTTTTATATTTAATATTATTTAAATATTGGCTTATCTTATCAGGTTTATATTCAAAACCAGGCTTATCTTCCTGTTAGATACCATACCCAAGTTATACGAAAGAAATTACTAAAACCGGAGACTTGACGAACTGCATAAAAATTAACATAAATTTGGTAAGTTGTTACAGGAATTGCGTAAGATTGCAAAAAAATTAAAACATATGCGAAGGGTACTGGGATCGCGTCCAGCTTCTGCCATTTTTTTTTATTTATTTGATTACTAATTTCCCCAGTATAATATGTCATCGTTCTCAAGAAAACCAAAGCGCTATAATAAACCCTACTCATAAACTGTAAACATTGAATGTTTTGTCTTTCAGCAGTGAGGCACTGGAGGGTGTTCCACACCCCCCAGACTCCCCGGTCACAACAATTTTGGCTTATTGGGATATTAGTTACTTGAGTGTGACTTGTTAAAGTTAGGATTAATTGGTTTTTTTAGAGATTTTTTCTAGATCGATTATGCTGATATCTTGAATTTATTACTAATAAAAAATAAACTGCACAAACCGGGGGTCTGGGGGTGGAAAGTTATATATTGTAATATTAACGAAAATAGCGATAAGTATTTTTCCATTTAAATTATATAAGAAGCGATGAGAACTGCATTTCTGCATTTTAGCACTTCGTAAATATAGAAATGCACATTCGTCATCTTTATTATATATAAAGTAGCCATTCAAAAGTTATCACTCATTTTAGTTTAAGGGCGTTACGCTGTTAGTTTAGTCATTTGTTTTGGTGTGTTGTAAAATTAATCAATAAATTTTGGATTGTTTTAAAAGTTATTTAAAGACGTCCAAAATATCACTTGAACACCCTCCAGTGCCGCACTGCTGAAAGGTAATACATTCAATGTTTACAGATTATGTGTAGGGTTTATTATGGCGCTTTGGTTTTCTAAAAAGATGACATATTATACTGGGGAATTCATAATCCTCCAGTGCCTCACTGTTGATACGCAAAACATTCAATGTTTACAGATTACGAGAAAGAAGGCCTGTGGCCAGAAACGTACACCCAGGTGCCCCCCCTGCAAATCTTAAAAACAATAAATTCTTTTGAAAGTAAAAATTTGAATTTTGAAAATAAATAAATGGTGGTATTTTCAAGTAGGAAAATTTTACATTACACACAATTTGTACCCATAAATGAAATCCAGGTTACGGGCCTGTGAGTAAGGTTTATTATACCGTTTATTATTATTGTCGAGCTTTGATTTTCTTGAGAACGATGACATACGTATTACCCTGGGAGGAATTCATAATCCTCTCTCCCCCCCCAGATTGTCGGTCACTGCTCTACATTTCTTGTTCTAGAAACTTTCACTACTAATCGCTTAATACTGAAGACGATATATTCGCAAATTTATCTATCACAGTTTGAGTGCCTGGGGTGCTCCACCCCAGACCCCGGTCTTGACAACTTTGGTTTATAATTTAGGCTAATTGGAATATTAGTTACTTGACTGTGACTTATTAGTGTTAGGATTAATTAGTTTTTCTAAAGATTTTTTCTAGATCGGGTATTACTTATGTCTTCAATTTATTACTAATAAAAAATAAACTGCACAAACCGGGGGGTGTGGAACACCCTCCAGTGCCTCACTGCTGAAAGACAAAATATTCAATGTTTACAGATTATGAGTAGGGTTTATTATAGCGCTTTGATTTTCTTGAGAACGATGATATAAATTTTACTGGGCGGAATTAATAATAAAATAAATAAAAAAAAACAAATTGGCAGGAGCTGGATGCGATCCCAGTACTCTTCGCATATGTTTTTAATTTTTTGCAATTTTACCCAATTTCAATAACAACTTACCAAATTTATGCTAATTTTATGCAGTTCATCAGTAATGTGTAATTATTCAAATTCAATTTTCTCGAAATTGGCAAAGAAGTGTGCTTATACTTGCACCTGTTGAAGTCCAATACAAGACCCACACGCACAATAAAATGAATTAATTCAGTGAGGAAGTTGCCGGTCTTCCTTGTAAGATCAATACGGTTTCAGAAAGGGCAGATTCATGATCGGTGCCCTAAAAGAATTGTAAACCTAGCAAGAGGTCTTACTTAGCGTACGCGAAGGATCTGCGTCCTAAAAACGTTTGAGGTACAAAACTTTGTTGAATGATGTCACACAGTGACGAAGTTAAACAGAAGGGAAGTCAATCCGCCATAAAAACATAATTAAGAGCTACTCCGTTCAGAAAAACGCTATTGGTACAAGAAGAGGCACATCAGGAGAGAATAGAGGTCACCAGGGCTTCGTTTTGGAGCCCACACTTTGGAACCAAATGTATGACAAGGTACTAAAATTACTGTTCTCAAAAATTTCCATCTGATTCCCTTGCAGACCGTCTTGTTGTATGGAGCCATAATATGGAATGAAGCCATGAGAATAAATAGAAACAGAAAAATGCAAAGAATAGTGGCTCTTCGGTGTACTTAGCATATCGTACGGCATCTGGAAATGAGATACTGGCGGAACTCCTCCCCTCGTTGACTTAATTACGAAAGAAAAGGTCAGAAAACCAGATAAAATATCAAAACCAGCTACTGAAGTACTGACGAAACCAACGGATGGAATCTAAACCGGGCCATGAACCAGAAGATTGATTCCGGACATCAAGACAGTTGGGAAACACGGGGATCTCAACTGCCCTTTGAAGAAAAAAGTCTGGAAAAACGGAAAATCCAATTCTGTTAAATAACAAAAAATGTAATTTAAAAAGACGTTTGTGAAGAAAATTGATTATCTACATATTATGGTGAATATCCTGTATGTAATTGAAGTTAATCAATTAATCAACAAATTAATTAAAGAATTAGATTAATAGTATTTTGTGTACCTAGAGTAAAAAGTGAAAAAAAACCCTTTAGCTGGTTGTCGTGCTGATATTCACATCACACTCCCTAATAGAATTGTACGGTTGTCACAAGGTTGTATCAAGCTTGTCAAGCATGTGACAATATTATGACAATCTTGTCAAAACCTTACGTGCTATCTGGGCTCATGGTTGCAACTCTGTTCCCATAACTTATAACCAAACTTATAATACGAAAATCAATTAATTATAATTTAATATCAACAAACATTTTTATAATTTACCTAACAATTAAAAAACAAAATGTAAACAAATCCCCCGATGACATTTGACTAGTTTCAACTTTCTCCGATAATTTTTTTTGAAATGCTGAGACGAATGCTTGACCAGTCTGGATTCAGTCGTATTCGCAACGCAATATAAGCGATCAGGCGAAAAACCACCAAAAAGAATATCAGCCAAACCATTTGAATTTCGTATGTAGTGTTTAAAATTCCTAAATCTTTCAACAAATTGTTCGAATTCTTGTAATAGCAAAATAAAGATTCTTCGGAGCAATGGAGTGGTTCTCGATCCTTGGCTATTGCGATAGTCATGCCGACGATTCCGTACCGAACAAAACTTGTTCCCATCAAAAACCTCATAAATGGTTTCACTCGGATGCTATATCCTAACCCATAAATGGTAAAAAACACCATGGGCGCTATCATGGCTGGTCCAAAAATGGAACCGTTCTAAATCATTAATTTATTATAAAAGGTGGAAATGTTGAATATGCAAATGATTTTACCCTGCAGTTAAAAATCGCTCCAATGGCCAAACCAAGTGATTCTGCTATTAATCCGACCATGATGGCTGCAGAGGAAAATCGAAAGAACCGGCATGGTTCGAGTGGTTGATTGGTCATTAAGTAGGTGATCAGTATACTCTCCATGCCTAAAACAAGCTGAAAAAAAATTTATCAACATAATTTTTCGAGTAGAGCTTGTGCTTACCAAAATAGGAAGATTTCGTAAAGTTATCGCCGAGTAGTAGGCTGTTAATCCGTACCAGCGATTAAAATGTTCTCGTTTGACAATTTTGACTTCAAATGGAACTAAAAGAAAAAATTTAGCAAATAAATCCTCCAAATCGAACAACTTACACAATAAAATGGGAGTCATTATGTAGGTGTACAAGAAAAATAACAGTATACATAAGCACAGTTTGAAATTTGTTAACGCCTGACTGGCGTCGTTCCCGATACCGTAGAATAACCCCCCGTGCAGTAAACCACACAGAGTGTGATTGAGCAATTGGATCCAGAGCGCTAACTTGTTTCTGCTCTGCTGCAGTACCATACGCTGTAAGAGAATGTAAAGCTGCGTCCAAAAAGAAGTTACAAAGTACGGATCCGTTTCAAAAGTTGCTACATCGTCACGTTCGAATTCGTTTAGTGCTGGGTAATGTTTTCCATTTTTAGTTGCTCCCACCAGAAGCGGAACGAGTGCTGGATTAGTCTCGACAGCTTCGATAACTGAAAAAAGTGGTTTTTAATTTTGTTTTTATTTTTAATTTAAGCTGCTTACCGAATTCTGCATGGCTGGACGTGAGCGGGCATTCCAATTGTAGGGAATTTAAAAATGCCGATATTTTGGCCACTGGTCCATTATAGACGCACTCTCCATTTGCAATGAAATAAACCTAAAAAAATTGTAAGTTATTTTAAGATATTTTATTATGACATTAAATCAGGGTTGGTTTACAAGAGCCAAGGTCAGGAAGAAGCTGATGATAAAACTTACGGAGACAGCTGAGAGTGGAGGTGGAACGACGGAGTGCCGAATACTGTACGACAGAAAGAAAAAACAAGAAGTTGTGCGATAGTGGTTAGGTCGCAGGAACAGCGCAAGTAAAAGAAAAAATCCTAAAGAGAGTGGCAAAAAGGGTGAACGCGAGAGTGAGATCCGCCTGTGTAATGCAGATGGGCTCGGTAGTAATCGAAATATTCACGAAGGAAGGCCAAGTGAAGATAAGACACAGCAAGTGGAGAAAATCGAGAGGATTTAGTGGAAAATCCTGTGGGAGGTGTAGAGGGGCCAAGAATATCTGAAGTATCGTAGAATAACTGACTGTATCAAAGAGGGCCCATGTAGAACACAATCTTGGCGCGATATTGGACTAATATCTGGGACAATATCGTACATTGGTGTACTATTGGCAATATACAGCCAATATTGGTGCAATATAGTTTTAACATTAGAATGCAATATTGGTTTATTATGTAATGCCAATATTGGTACAATATTGATTATCAACATATATTCAGGCAATATTGAAATGCAATATTGGTGCATTGTCGTCTCAATATTATAGTGCAATATTGAGAGAAATTTTCCCAGGAAAACCCAATATTGAAAGGTAGAACATTTACCTAAAACTTTAGTTTTCTTGGTAATAATGTCAAATACTGAGGAGATCACTTGATATTCCATACCCCCAAGACCTCCCTGTCTTCATTTTATTTTATATCATTGACAGATTTCCGAGCAACAGATCTACTGGATGTACCGAAATGTTTAATTCACTTCTGATAAAAATAAATTGCTTCTATACTCCCCTCCCCAACCACACTCAAAGCGTAATAGATAAATTTACAAACTTATACCTACTGTGTTACATGAAATTAAAAAAAAAACAAGGCTACAGCACTGTCCTGGGGTACTTCACATCCTGAAAATCTCATTTGCGAAATTAAATAAAATATCTTCGGTGTCCGAGTTTTTCAAAAAGTTCAATGTTTAAAAATTATGCAGAAAGTCTGTGATATGGCCTTAGTTTTCTTAGAAGCAATATTCTGTACTGGGGGGCAAACTCCAAACTCCCGGTCACTATCTTACAAATTATGTTTCATAAAAAGGTTTCTCTACTGATCACTAAATAATACTAAAGGTCATAAATCATGAATCATACCCCCCCCCCCAAGCCCCCCATTTTTATTTTTTATTTTATGTTGTTGGCAGATTCCCCGAAGCTCAGACTAAGCGGAGGTACTACTTCCAGCTTCACTCAATTTATAATAGATAAATTTTGCGAATTTAAAAAGAATTCTCCCCCCCCTTGACGCAATTTTTCAAGACGTTCAACGTTTAAAAATTCCTCAAAAACTCTGATTAATCTTCTTCCATACCCCCAGGCCCACCGGACTTTATTTTTAATTTTATGTTAATCAGTGCTATTCACAACAATATTGCCTATAAATAATATTGCTAATTTGACGTATAAATGACATTTGACAGCTTTAGCAATTTTTCTTTATTCTGCATTATTCTCTAAAAGTCGATAGCAATTATCATTGCTTTCAATTGATAGCAAAAGTTTAATAAAACACTGATAAACTTAGCAAGCTCAACAATTCCTATCAATCATTACAAAATAAGAAAACTTGTCAAGTCTGTCAAATGTCACTTAAATGTCAAATTAACAATATTACTTATAGGCAATGCCGTCGTGAATAGCACTGATTGACAGATTTCGAAGCCCAGATCAAGCGGAGGTATAATAAAAATAAAATTAACAGACGGGGGGTCTGGGGTGTATAGAATACTCCCAGCCATACTCAAATTGTAATAGATAAATTTTGGTACTTTAGTATCAGTGACCCGGTACCGAGAAACACATCATTAAATGTTTAAAATTGACACAGCTGCTTTATGATAATCCGGTTTGGTTTCCTTAAAGCGGTGGAGTGTAATACTAAAGTACCCCCCTAAACCCCCCATTTTGTGTTGTGAACAAATTCAATTAAAAAATAACATGTCTACGGCACTGAGCTGGGAATACCTTATACCCTGCAAACCATCGGTCTTTAAAGATTTGAATTAAGTACATTCTTTAATAATTATTTCCATTTTGAACTCATTTGAAGAAAATACGTAAGTGCAAAGTTCGACTGCCACTAGCGGTTTGTTTGTTTTTTTATTTTTTTTTCTTTATTATTAAAAAATTCTACAGCAAATTCTTTTTTTGTCAATAGGAACCAAAAATTACTGCCAGCTTCAATTTACTTCTAATAAAAATAATTTGTGTCAACCGGGGGGTCTGGGGGGTGTGGAACACCCTCCAGTGCACCAGTATCGAGAAGCAGAAGATTAAATGTCATTTCTCGAAGCGAAGAGTGGGAACTCTCCTCTGTAAGGTTCGGGGGAAGACGAAGAATATATAATATTCGCAGAGGTGGAACTTTGAAGATGAAATTTGGAAGGTGTGACCTCTTCCCCCTTCGGTTGGGGAGCCTGATTTTTGAGTATTTAATGCAAATATTCTGGTAAAACGTGCAAGGTTCTAGTTAGGTTATTATTAATTGTAATCGTGAGTAAATGGAGAATTGTTATTTAGTAAATGCGTAACAATATTATTAGAGAACTACGTATTTTATGCTGACATAGTATTCTTTATAAACAATTTACAATTTTTTTCATAATAAATTAATATATAGAGTGCCCCGTGACCATAGTAAACCTTTGAGGTGAAGATAGAAGACATTTTTCTAAAATATATTTTAAAATAAAAGTTTTGTCCTAGTCCAAACCCTTGGGGAGTACCCCTCTTTAAAGCAATTTTTTGAATTTCTACTTTCAAACGGCCATAGCACCGTAACCATTAATTTTATGGTATTTTATTTATTTATCATTATTTATCATATTATTAAAAAATAAATTATTTAATTATTTAGTTTGGTGGTAAATTGCAACCAAACTAATTTTTAAAATTTATAAATTTTATGCACTAAAATATCATCATCATATTGATGAAGCTGTTCATCATAATGATGAATAAATCATCAATTTTTCTCTGATGAACATATTCATCAATATGATGAATAAGAATTCATCAATCTTCTGTTTCATAAATAATATGAACACGTTCATCAATATGATGAACATGTCCATCGGGCAAAAATTGATGAATCTTTTTTATCAATATGATTAACATTTTCATCAATATGATGTCATTTTTTTAAAAAATTTATATAGTGCGGATGAATGTGTTCATCAATATGATGCATGAATTCATCGATTTGACATACTCGATCATCATATTGATAATTGCATTCATAATTATGATAAAGGTGTTCATCAATATGATGGATAGAATTATTGATTTGACGTACTCGAACATCGTATTGACGATTGCATTCATAATTATGATGAACGTGTTTATAATTATGACGAGCGTAAACATTATGAATGAAATCATTAATATAATGATCGAGTACGTCAAATTAATGATTTATTAATCATATTAATGAACACTATTCATCAAATGAAATTTATCATAATGATGAACAAATCATCGATATGATGTACAAAAACATCGATTAAATTTGATGGATGATGAATGATTCATCAATACTATGAACTATGAACTCATCAATTTATTTTCATCATAGTGATAAAACAATCATCAATATGACGTATAAATTCATTGTTCAAGTCTTATGAATGATGATGATGTTCATCAATATAATGAATTTAATATCATCAATTTCTTTTTATCGTGGTGATAAAACAATCATCAATATGATGGGCAAGATAATCGATTTAGTTTGTTAAATGGGGAACGATTCATCATTCATAAAACTTGATTGATGATTTTAAACGTCATATTGATCATTGTTTCATCACCATGAATTTGATGAAATCAAATTCACAGCATTGATGAATCATTCATCAAATTTATTCGATGATTTTGTACATCATATTGATGATTTGTTCATCATTATGATGAATTTAATTTGATGAATAGTGTTCATCAATATGATGTACCTTTTTTTCAGTGTGGAAAATAGATATTATATAAAATATGATGTAGTTCTATAGTAATATTGATAGAAACTCACCAAATAATAATATTTCCTATCCTTAGGAGTATTTTACGAAAGAAATTACCAAACTCTGTAACCCAAATCGCATTGTTATATTTTTTCAATTTGAACGAATGATAGCCTATATTTTAACCATAAGTCGGCATTAAATTGTCTAGGTAGCATCCCTTAAGCAGCAATACTTGAGTATAAGCGGAGCAAACGGGCGTTACGGAATTATACAGAATAATTTTATGAAACCTTTGAAATTAATATTAAATCAAAATTTTCAAAATGAATAGGTTAAAAATAAACAATAAAACGAAATTAATAGTAAGCTTTCAGCAATGGTTACTGCTGTCATCAGACGTTTAATAGCAATCAGTGCAAATAAATACATAGAAATATATATTATTTCACTGTTTATTTAACCTATTAATTTTGAAAATTTTAATTTAATAATAATTTTATTCGTAAAAATTTGAATATTTCAATTAAAATTTTAAAAACAACTTCCCATCGTTTATAATAATTAATACATCTGCATTGCATTAATTAGAAACAATATGTTTTCGATTAATTTTCAAGGTAACTGCATACAATTAATTTTTTAATATTACGTATGCAAAGTTTCATAAAAACTGACTACCTGATCAAATTGCTGCATAACAGGCACCGATGGCTGATGAATTGTGCAAACAACCGTTCTTCCCTCACAGGTCAACCGCTTCAGCACATCCATGCACTGCTTGATGGCTACAGAATCCAATCCACTAAAATTTAACAGTCAAAAAGTCGCAAGCCCAGCTTACTTTTTACCTCGTAGGCTCGTCCAAAAATATTATGGGCGGATTGCTCATTAATTCCAATGCTATGGATAATCTCTTCTTTTCACCTCCCGAAAGATTTTCCACTCGAGTTGCTTGGCAATTGCCCAATCTGAACAAGCTCAAAATTTCTTGGACCTTAAAAACCGTCAACATCAAAATCGGTTTTTTCTGTCGAAAAACCTACCATCGCAAGCTTTTTATTCGGACTGACAAGGTTCCCCAGCTTAAGGTCGGCAGACACCATCATTTCTTCTTTTACTGTCAGGTAAGGCTGGATCAAATTTTCCTGCATTATATATGTGGAAAATCTGTGAAAAGTGTCCAATTTTCGCGAGCGACCATTTATTTTTATCTTTCCTTGAACGCCATTTACTCTAAAAAAGAAATATGAATTTAATTTCTTAGGCGCCACCCACGTCAAAATAATTTCTTTTTAATTATGTACCTACATAAAACTATTCAATGACGCAATTTGTTTCATTTAAAAGATCGTTAGACCCATAAACAATGTAACCTCCACTTTTTAAACAATTTAATTTTTGATTTCGTCCCTGAAATATTTATAACTTAAATGTTCCGAATTATTTTACTTATAACGATGCTAGCAAAAACCCTTGCTAAGGGATCATGAAAAATTTGTTTAATTACTTTCGGGGGTTAATAATTTAAACATAATTCATTCTATTAAATGAACAATTTAAAACGGAATTACTTTTGTAGTTCAAGTCACTACGACTTAATTCTTACGGCTGTTCTCCATCGTACTTGAAACTTTGACAAGCAATAACTCAAAAACCATGCGTGTTACAGAAAAAAAGATAAATGCACAATTTTTTGTATGGAGGATTATCTATCAGATAAACTTGAAAAAATTAAAATTCGATAACGTTAACAGTTTGGTACAAGGAAAAACGTGCATACATGTTACTTACACATAACCTGCCAATACATTTAGCAGGGTAGTTTTTCCGGCCCCACTGGACCCCAAAATTCCACTTAATTCTCCGGATAAAAATTTTCCATTGATGGATTTTAAAATTTGTTTGCGCTCTGAAACAAATTAAAAAATTGAGTAGATGTAAAGAAAGTTTTAAATCATAATTAGGTACTTCATCATAATTGCTTGGTAATAATTAATTTTAATCTAATCGGGGACAATTCAAGAGGTTGTACTTTGACTTTTGAAAATATTTTTGTGAATATTGGAAAAAATGCTACGAACCAATTTTTAAGTTTCCCAACTGAACGAAGTAACTTAAATCTTCAAACTCAATATCGATGGATGGAATTGTATTCAATTTAATTTCTTCGCAATTTTCTTTGGCCCAACAGCGATTCATAATGCACACCCACCGTTAGGTATTAACTTTTGTTTAAATTGTTTATAACAAATACACTCTCGCACGCCTAATTATATGATCATCGTGATACTGGTTTTTGGGTTTCGTGGCTTCAAAATTGACATTGAGCAGTGAGCATTCAACTCGAATTATCCTTCACATTCTTGCACAAGTATGGGACGCACACATTGTAATAAATCGTAACGGCACCGATTACCATCTCTTTTGTTAATAAAGAAAGTTGGCTAATTAATTTAAATTTATAAAATGCACTAAACCTGTTTTTGTAACTTTCCAATGCTCAGTATTAAAACTTACAAGTTCAAATAGCACAGTTTTTTTGATAAGAACATCATATACAGGATAGTCTAAAAAAGAGTCACGTTTTACAATTTATTCTGGCTGAAATGACCATAGGTAGTTCGACCAAATAGAAAGTAGGAATACTGGTAGCGAACTTTATATTTTTGTCAATTTTTATGATGATGATAGCAACAACAAAAATAAATTACGTATTTATAAATATTGAATAAATACAATTTATCTCAAACAAAACAAATCATTAAAATATTAAAACTGCCGGATGGTTACCTTTAATTCCAATCTGTCAGCATTTAGAGGATCAATTTTTGAATTTTGATCAAAACGTCCCAACCAATTTGAAAATTTTCCCGGCTGCAATAGAAGGCTTTTCCTTTCTCATAGTAAAAATTAAACCACCTCCCCTCATCAAAGATTACTTTTTAGCGAAATATTTGGGCAGAGGAATCCGGTTGCTAAAGAAGAACAACAACAAAGTAAAACTGTTTCTTTCAAGAGGTTTTCAATAAAAGGCAGAAAAAATGACCCGAAGTCGGTAGATAAACTATTAATACGAAAGTAAAAATTGATTTTGCTTCGGGGTGTAGGGTAAGAACAGAAAAGCTTTTTCAGAGATTCTGCAAACGGTGATGGTACATTGGACACGAAGCGTACGAATGCAGAGCCACTGAAGAATCATAGAGTCATCTGCTTCCAATGTTTTAACGCTAAGGTGCTAGAGTGGGGATAATCTGTAAACAGGAGAGGGAGAGTCGTAGCCTAATTTCTGACAGAACTTAGCATCTTCAATTGCAATGAAGGTAGCCCACATTCACAAGAAAGGGACTCCACCTCGACCATAAGGGTCTCTTCACTGACCAAGAAATCGAAGATTCAGCTAGTGCAGTTCAATAGACTGCTGATGGAGGAGAAACCAATATGCCTTTTTGATCATATAGACAAGCTCTTTTATGCCGACTTAAAGAAGAGATACAGCGCGCTGAACCACGAGCCAAGCTTTGCAAGAACACAGGAAAAGGAACTTCGAAAACCAAAAAGATGGCGACTCTGGTCACCTTTGACATCAAAAATATTTGTCTAAAAAAAGTCTAACATGAAGGAGCTGGAGGCCATTAGGAACATTGCCCCATATTTCAGCCACAGGACACTTATAGTGGACGAAATGCAATAGAAAAGATGGGCTGCCCTTTCCACCAGAGGTATTTTTTGTAGACTTCACGAAGGACGTCACTATAGTGGTAGTGGCGACAATCTAAAACAAAGTCATCATCGATGTCATTCAAATCTGAATGCAACGTAGATGGAGCCAAAACTAAAAAGTTTTTGAAATACATTTTTTATAAAAAAAGAACGATGGTCAAACAACTCAATGGCTGTAAAAAATAAATACACGACATTAGATAGATTAGTTTGCACCGACTTTCCTCCTCAAATTTGATCGTATATCTACGAGACGTTGTCAATGTTACGATGACCTTTCTTATTATCAAAAAGTTAATGTGGGGTCACAGCAGATGATAAGAAGTTCAACAAAATTTGTTTCCAGGATCTCACAATCGAAACACGTCACACGTGAAAATATAAAAACCGCTTAAATTTTTTTTATCTACGACCAAAAAAATCTTTGATGGTCATTACCCTGGTTATTAACGCGATTAACTGCTTACTCGCCCAATTCGAATCCGGGTAGAGGCTCACTTTGTGTGGCCGTCTCCGTGCTTCGTTCTCTCACAAGAGGCTAGCAACATCTTTGAGGTATTAAATGCTTTTGAAAAAAGAGGAATCGAAAGATGTAAGATAGAGATGATCGGGCTATCAAGGTTGTACAATTCTAATATTAGATATTAATGTCGTCAGTAAAATTGGTTAAAAATCAAAAGTGCTTTTGTAATTTTTGATAACAGTCAATTTATAAAAACATTTATACAATATCACAACAGTTTAAATAATCTAACTTTGGAGTCGTAGAATTTGAGCAACGTAATCCGAATTTTTTCCCGTAAGCTCTTCTCGCATTTTACGCTTCAGTAAAAAGTACGCCAATGCTCTGAAAATAAATAAAAAGCAGACCAAGCCCAACATTTCTAAATAATACGATTTATTTAACAGTCCTAACTTGTAAAGAACATGTTTAGGATCCTTGTAATAGCAAAACGCATCATCGGGACAAGGAAGGGGTGATCTACCATCCATCAAGGCGTATAACGACGCGATCATGGCATAACGCATATAACTAAATCTCATTACTATTTCCATACTTAAAGTAACGGCATCACCATATCCAATCCCATACAGAGGAAGTATGGCGATAGGAGCGAGAAATGATGGCCCAAAAACCGATCCAGTTAATGGACTGAACGAGCATCCAATTGCTAATCCTAGCCCATCGGTAATTATACCCACCATTAACGCAGTGCAAGCAAAACGGAAGAAACGATAAAATTCAAGCGGCTGGGCGCTTAGTAAATAAGAAACCACTATACATCCAAGTCCTAAAGTTACCTGAAAATATATCAACTAAATTTTATTTATCATTTCATTAGGTTAGGTACCATAATCGGAAGTCCTCGAAACGACACAGCCAAGAAGTAAGCTTTAAAGTCATACCATCCGTTCAAATACTCTTTCCGTACAATCTCCAATTCGAAGGGATCTAAAACGTAAACAAAATAAAAAACCCACAAGTAGGCTGAAAAATACTCATTTTTGTAACAATAATATTGTTATACATATATCAGATATATGCTCTATGTATTCATAATCATAATATATCGAATATTTATCACATCTATATAATTCAATATATAAACTATTGTCTATATATTATCAATGTCCATTCGATATATTGATATTCGAGAGAACAATATATTGTCAATATTGAAATTATCAATAACTATTTCATATATTGATATATAATGTCAATATTCGAGATATTCTTGAATATCGCCTTCCCCCACCCACAAATAATCCAACTTACAAGAGAGAATGTAGTTCATGACAGAATTGTACAAAAAAAACATGGTGGCCAACCAACAATAATAAACATTGGCATTTATGTATTTTGCATTGCTTCCTACTCCAAGAAACGCCAAACCATACATAAAACCAATTATGGTGTGAGTAAAAAATTTGCGAAATTAAGCCGACTTTATTTCTCATTTGTTGTAACATCATGCGATTAAAAATTATGGTGAACTGAGTCCAAAACGAAGGACGGTATTTGCGGCAGTTGTCAATTTCGCTTAGTGTTTTGTTTCTAAACTGAATGAGTTTATTGTCCAAATGTCTCAAGTTTCTTTCGCCATTTTGTATCGCGTTGGAGAAAGTCGGCATGATTGCTGGATTCATATCGATTGTTTCTATAACTAAAAAAAAAACAAACTACAAAATGCAAGAAACAAAAGATAAAATTAAAACCAAACCACTTACTAAATTCAGAATAACTGTAAGTTACCGGACACTCCAAATTAATAGAAATTAAAAATGGCAGAATATTTTTCGTCGAACCATTGTAAACGCAAGCGCCTTGCGCAAGAAAATATACCTGTAAATGTCAGATAAAAAGCAACTCAATTGTCATTTTTAACCTTACCTGATGGAACTGGTTCATAACAGAAACAGTTGGTTGGTGGATAGTGCAAATAATAGTTTTTCCGAAATTTGCCAGTTCTTTAAGAATATCAATACATAAAGTCGTATTTACAGAGTCCAAACCACTAAAAAGTCAACACATCATTATCAGAAGCAGAAATCTCTACCAACCGGTCACCTTGTAGGTTCATCAATTAAAATAATTGAAGGGTTGCTAAGCAACTCTAACGCAATCGCTAAGCGTTTCCGTTCACCTCCCGACAACTTTTCAACCCTCTGCTTGCAACAATCCCGCAATTTGAACACATCGATTAATTCTTCCACCTAAAATATACAAATATTACTGAAAGGTAAGAAGAAAACTTTAGTTAGGTAAATCACTCAACTCTTAGTTGCTGTTCCTTTGAAGTACCCGGCAATCGCAGCTTCGCTGCGATCAGCATTTCTTCTTCCAGTGTCAAATGAGGCTGAATTAAATCGTTCTGCATTATGTAAGCAGATAATTTACGAAGACATTTTACATCGCAGACCTCCTCGTTTATTGTTAGGCTTCCGCTTACATTTTTAGAACTAAACAATTGAATTCAGAATTAGGTTATCTTGGCAAGGTAACTTACACATAGCCAGCCAAAATATTGAGCAGGGTCGTTTTTCCAGACCCACTTGCGCCTAAAATTGCCGTTATTTCGCCAGAATAAAATTGACCACTAATATCATTCAGTACATGTTTTTCTAAAATGGCGACTTTTATTTTGGAATAAATATAATTTCGACTTACTAGATTTTTTTTCCTTCACAAAATAACTTAGATTTTCAAATTTTATGTTAGTTTGTAAAGTTTCCCTAACGCAGCTTAGTTTTGTTGGTGTGAATTTTGGTAGCTCCATGTTGAATTTGGAATCCTTGATGAAGCAGTTTAGTTAGAGCCAGCACCTAAAAATATTTTCAATCAGTAAAAAAATTAACGGTACAAATGCAGTTTTATATTCGTTTTTATTATCTCACTTTTTTGTGGAAAAATTTTGCACAAAAGTGTTCCTCTGCCTTTTTGCAGACCACGCCCCTTCTTCTGAACGAAAAGGCGTACTTCGCCTCTTTTGAAATAAATATTTTAACGAGCTTAATCGCTAATTCATACAAATCGAAAATCAAATTCAATTGAAATCGTAAAAGTAAACCTTGAAGTCCCTTCGTTGCTTTATAAACCACGCCTACTTTCTTCGACCATTTGAACCACACCTTCTTGCCAAGTTTCTCCATAACTTAATCTATGCCACTGCCGTTCACCTGAGCGAGGTGAAATGCTTTACAATCCATTTGCCCTTTACTGACCACGCCCCTTGGACACACTCTTCCTCATAATTTAATCTCTAATGCCCGATTTCTTCACTCATAGTTACCTCAGGTTGAATTGACGAAATAACCAATGAGATGATTGATTTGTTTTGTTGTCGTCTGATTGGCTATTTCGTCAATTTAACTTGAAGTTCGCTAATTTGAAGATAAGTGAAGAAATTGGTGTGGTGACCGGTAATAATCTGTAAAGTTCCGCTTGAAATAAATATACCACGCCTTCTAACGCCACGCCTTGGTGACACGCCCCCTATTTGTGATGTAATCTACGCTCCTACAGCTAACCTGCAATTAACACCTGAACGCAGCCCCGGTAATATGGTAGTGGCAACTTTTATATGAATCACTTTTCAGAAAAACATACATTTATACAGCACTACAATTTTTGGACAAATTAATTTATTTATTAATTAAATATAAAAAATTAAATTTATAAAAAAAACAATTAAGTATTTATGATAAAAGAAACTGATTTTCTGCATATTCTTGGTGTTTGTGCAAACAAACAGTGCAGTAACCTGTAATTGACACTTCAGAATCGGCCTTGTTCTCGGTAAACTCATTGTCGCTTTGCTGGCCACGCCCTTTCGACACGCTTTTTGCTCCCACCTTTTGAATTATGCGGATTATTTTGGTTGAATAAATTATTAGACTATTCCCTTCCTCCCTATTGGTCAATTTTGTTACCTACCCTATTTATGAAAAGAAATACTCTTTGCCGATAGAAAATGTTCCCAATATAAATTTTACCGCCAATGATTTTAAATTTTTTGTGAACCACCCACGAAAATGTGACATAATAATATTATGTACATAAATTATTTATTATGATTAATGAATTCTTTTACTTAATTTAATTTAAAAAAATATGTGTGGGAACAGAGGTAGTTAATCGCTAATTTTATTAATACAATGAGCAATATGCTCATTATAAACAAATAATTCGGTTGCTTTGATGTTATAAAAAGTGACTCACCTTTATATTATTAAAAACACTAAATGAATAGATTATAACAAACCCATAAAGTTCGGCTCGTAAAACGATAAATTTCACTCGAAAATTCTTTGTTTATTTTCGTTAAAATAAAGAATAGAGGTAACAATGCAGTTCCGCAATTATCTATTATTGTTATATTAAATTTTTAGACTGCACTGAATATTTCAATTAGATGGCTGCTTTCTATGGTGAAAGTATTGTTGCTAGTTCGTAATTGTTAGGCTTTAACCTTTGTTAAATATAATCACTACCGAAAAAATTATCGTTATGAAGGTAATAGGGTTATCTATTAAGGCCCGGTTGAATTAATAGTTCTAACAACACAGAAAAACAAATCAATTCAAAAGCAAAAATTCGTTTTTTGACTTGATAGATTGTTGAATATACCATTGCATACTGAAATGGCAAATTACATTAATGCAACATTCGATCATGTTTGAGGTCAACTTTTTTCACTAGAAACTATTAAAATAAATTATTTATTATGTAATGTGTTATTATGTACGATATCAGTTTCTCAAACTTGGGGTGGTATTTTTATAATTAAAAGCGTTCTGTATACAGAAAAAACTTAAAAACACAAAAACCACCTCTTTAAAATAGATCTTCACGATGGGTTTTATATTTAAGGGCCGCCAGTGAAAATGTAAAAGAGACGTACTACTACATCATTTAACTATCGATGCTATAGGTTGGTGTAATTGCAAGCTCATAAAACAATTTATTTCGCTTTTATTAAAATAATATGTATATTAGAAATAATTAACCTTGCAAAAATAATATGAAATTGTATTTAAAAGGCTAAAAACAATTAATTCAATGTTTCCGACGCACAATTTAATTTTTTGTTTATAAATGAAATTACACCAGGGTCTCGTTTTGCGTCGCATCGATTTGCGTCGATTCGATTTGCTTAATATCACGAATATAGGACCGAAAATCTTATATGCGTCACATAATTCAATTTGCGTCTTTTAAAATAATACAAATTAAATTTTTGCTTCATGCGTAAAATTCTAACGACTGTAAATAATTGTGTACGATGCGTTTTCTACATGCAATTACATTTTTCATTATTTAGTTTAAAGCAACCGTCAGAGAAGCTTTAAAATTAGCAGTATTCTTCTGTAATAAATAATTTTATTTATCTTTTTATTTGTTTTTACCGATATTTTACTAAAAATAAATTTTGTTAGCATAATATGTGATTTTATTACCATTGTGAAAAAGTTTTTGATGATTGTAGAACGCATCTCGTGAATTACTATGGAATCTTATGGAAAAATGTGATTCGATTTGAGTCGATTCAATTGCGTAGCACTTTTACAGAACGTATCCCCGACGCAAATCGAGACCCCGTGTATTGGCTTTTAATTTGCATCTCAAATTTTTATCGTGCAACCCATTAAACAATTTTATTTCCTGAATTTTATACTTTTCACTACTAAATGAGGAGAAAATTAGGTTCCATTGATAATGTTTTTTATTAATAATTCCTTTGTGTGTATATTTGCTATGTTTAATTATTAGATTCTCAATTTATTCGCACAAGCGAAAAAACATTCGTAATGCTTTAAAATAAATAGCTACAAAAACATTTATTTATTGCTATAAAAATTAGGAATTATTGTACCACAATCATTAATATTATATTTTATGTACAATAAAATCGTTATTTAATATAAAATACTGAGATCAAAAGATAAAAATTCGTACAAAGAATAACATTATAATAAAACTATATTTGGCAGAATTACGTGTACATATCCAACCTACTGGTGCCACTTTCCTTCAGTAGCCGCTTAAACAAATTCTTTGGCTCCCTTTTCCAAGTGACAAGATGAATAATTTTTGCGAACCATGCGCAATCAGCAATGGCATTCTACAAAATGTTTAAATTTTACCTGCACGTTTATAACAATAAAATTTGACTTACCTCAATAAAACTTGATAAAACAAGGTGGACGAGTGGAAATATCAAGAGCTCGTACCTGAAGAGCATCTCGTCATCTGCACTGGGACCCTGAGCCATCATTTCGAAAAACCACGCCATGGGTTCAACAGGTTTGACAATTAAAAATGCGATGAAACACGTTAAAACAATTAATATAAGAATGAACCAGTGGTTTTTAAGGCGCGATTCACGATAAGGTTTTCCTTTTGAATAAACCAGAGCTAAAATTAAATACTGAAACATGGAAACCAAAAAGACTACGGTGTTGGTCCAGCAAGTTGTAATGATGTTTTGACTTAGAGGCAGTGGAGTGAACCATGGTTGTTCTCTTAAAAAAATTACGGCAGCAATTTGTATGGCACCGCATAATAATACTTGAAAAATTAAAGGTATTAAGTTCTTTAGAGATATGAGCGACCCCATTGGACGCTTCTGTACTAATTTATCACTGGGACCTGTAAAATATGTAAGCAAAATTTTTTTTTAGAGAAAAGTTTAGAATAACTAACCCTGTCTTCCAATTGTTACAGCCAGTGACGTGGTAATAATTAAATCTATAAATAAAAATTGCGTGTCTCCCAATTGCGAGTGAAACTGAAACAGAGAAAAGGTTGCATTAGTTTGGTGGTCAATTTTAATACAAAAAACTTACCCTGTACAGCAGAAGAACGGAACAAAATTGTATGAGGCTGTACAAAGCCATAAACTTGAAAACTGCAAAACTGGTAACCAAAGCACATCTTCCTTCCAAAATTAGGTGATTGATGCAGGAGATGTTCGAGATAGACGAGGTGAATGGGGCAGCAACTCCTGCTTCTGCTTGTGAAAGTGATACCCCAACATGGGCAACTTTCAAGGCCTGCAAGAAAGTAAGAGTAGGTTAAAGCATACGACCACTTGAGTGAAGAACAGAATAAACTAAACAACTTGCGGAAGGATCAACTAGAAAAGGATATTTGCAAGAGAATGACAAGGAAGATGTTGGAAATCCAAGTTATTAATTGGGAGGGGGGAGCTCTCACTTTATTTTAACTCGCTGTTAAGATGAACATATGCAATATGGGAGTATATGCCCCCGGTAAAAAATGAAAAATCTGAAATTTAGAAACCTAAAGAAATCTTAAATTCATCAGAAAGAAAATAAACAAACATGGTAAAGCAACAGCAAATAATTTGAAACAGTCAGAAGTACAAAGCACATTTGTTGGATGAAGAAAATAAAAAGAAGAATTAGAATAGTTCCAAACCTCCTAGGAAAAAAAAGTAAAATCGTACAGATCTACACCCAAACTATCGGGAAATAACGTAATCAAATCAGAAGGCTAACTTACACCGCAATCATTGGCGCCATCCCCTACCATGGATACAATGTAATCCAGTTTCTGAAATTGCGCCACAAGTTGAGTCTTCTGATCAGGCTGAAACCTAGCAAAAACGGTTCCTCGGATTAACAACTGTGGTATCAAATCTTGATACTGAGTCCGTAAAACCGTCCATGTTTTTCCGTCAACTGCAAAATGAAGGTTCTAAAATGCATAATTTTAGTCACTCCAGCCTCTAAACAGTAAAATAAAACCTTACGGGATTTTCAAAATTAACCACAGTGCTATTCATTTCAGACTCGGGATCAAAGTACGAAAAATTAATAGACGAAATTTGATCCACTACAGTGCTCGAGCTAACCAAAACCACCTCGCATTGCCTTCGAATCATCCCACACTCGCGCGCCACCGCCACAGCCGTCCGGATGTTATCACCTTAAAAAACAAACTATCAGACAAATCGCGCCGGATTTGACCAAACTTACCTGTAATCATAACCGTCCTAACGCTGGCGTTATGCAAGGCATAAATTATTGGAGCAGTTTCAGGTTTTAAAGCGTTCTGCATGCTGATTAACCCAAGAAAAATTAAATCGTCTTCGACCTGCAACAAAATAATCAAATTTGGTTCCACCAAATCTTTTAGCCCCTTACAATTTCTCGTTTAATTGCTTGCGAGTTAGGCCAATTAAAATCGGGCAGCGCTTTATACGCCAAGGCAATCACGCGATAACCTTGTGCCGTTATTTTAGCAAGTTTTTTGTTGAAAATTGTCTGGGATTGTTTCGCTCTGACACAGAGTTTGAATTTTTTCAGGGGCTCCTTTGGTGTACACGAGCATCTCGGGGTTTCCCAAGACTTGACAAATTACAGACATACATTGCTGGTTTGATGAGAATGGAAATTTCCTCATTATTCCGATTTCGTAAGGCACCTAAGAACGTTAAATTTTAATACAAAAATTTAAAGGAGAGAAGCGTGAAGGAAAACCTTAACTGCGTTAATTAAATTGTCACCGACATTTTTGGTCTCCTTGGGTTTAACAATTGTGGGTACGATCATTCCAAAATCTTTATTCATGCGGGAATCGGGTTCTTCTAACTCCTAAATAAAAGGAACGAAATTTTGTTGTAAAATTGCTGTAGAAACTTGGCGAAAGAGTACGTAATAGCCACGGTGACTTACCCAATCGGTACTTTCAAACAAATTCAAATCCAATGGATCGCCTATAAGTTTTCCATTCAATTGAGTAAGTGAATGGCAAACGGCCATTCCTCTTAAAAAATTACCATACAAGTCTAGATTTTTCAAATTCGTCACTGGTTCTAAAAATTGTGCGTTGTTGCTTGGTATCACAGAACTTAACTGTAATCCGTCATTGGTCAAAGTTCCAGTCTAAAAATGGGTAAGTCGTATAAAAACAATTTTTTAAATCGGCCGGTACACGCTCACCTTATCGAAACATGCTAGTTTAATTTTTCCGCAAATATTAATTCGAGTCGGACTAATACAAAAGATTCCCAACTTCTTAAGGCGATTTTGACTGTAAACGGTTCCGACGGTCATAGCGGCCGGCAGTGCGGGAGGTACGACTATGGTTACAATATCCAACATGCGAACAATAATATTCGAAATGGGGGCCTAAAAATCACCTCGATTAAATTACGGCATGTAAAAAATGTTTTTGTAACTTACGTTCCGTTTCAGAGATAGGTACACCGAGTACGACATTCCAAAAATGGCGATTATAAACAAAAAGAAAACGAATTTAAAACTGTCCCGGTAAAATTTAAGACCGACGGGGGTTGGAAACAATATACTCTTGACCAGCGATCCTTTCGTTGTATCAAAACCTGTTTTTATTACACGGGCCATGACGTGGTCCGAATTGTATGAACGAACTTGTAAAATGTTGGTTCCGCAGAATAGGGTGTGCTTTTTGTGCACCGTTGAGCTGTAATGTTCATCGCTTGCGTTTGGGGTATTTTGGTAACTGGGACGCTTTCGCCTATAAAAAATAAAGAAAGTTGCAATGGAAGAAACGGGGGTGCCAGAAAAGAAGCGTAAACGTATTGGAAAATTAAATAGATTGTACAAATGGCGCCCAACGCAGAGATGAGATTTAAAAAAATTTGTGGAATGCTTTAAATCTTTAGTAGATCTTTTTACAAAAAATATTTCCAAAACTCAAGTGGAGGTTTTGAAAACCACGACCCCTCCGCCATTGAATTTAGTTATGCTAATTTGAGTAAAATAAATCATAAATTAAATTTTGCGCAGTACAACTCCAATCTTATCGCAAGCTAGAAATGTAAATAAGAAACTCGAGACTTGGAAAATCAGTAAAATATAATGTGTATAGTTACACATATCTGGTGCTTACAAACATTCCAAGATATATTTATATGAAAAATTAAACTAAGAGCCAAGGACGATAAAATTAACTGGACTCACCTGTTAGCATACTTTCATTTACAACACACGCTCCGGCCAATAAAACTGCATCACAGGGCATAACGCACCCCTCAGCTGGTAACAGTAACAAATCACCTGGTACCAAGTCGGTTGCATTAACTTTGTATTCGGTGTAACCATAAATAGGATTCGGGCGTAAAACTTGAGCCGTTTCGGATTTTGAAGAATTTACAAGGTCGTGCAAAGATTCGCTTTGCTATAATAAAGAAAATGAGCAAATAACTACCAAATCAGTTTTTACTAACCTTTCTAGTTTGATACAAGGAAGTGAAAATCGATAATAGAGTCAACAATAAGATGCAAATTGCGTAAATGTAATAATTGTCACAGCTCCATAAAATTATGGAAAATAATTGGAAGACATTGAACGGACTAAAAACTTCGTTTTTGAATAAATTCCAGTACGAATCCACTTCAACTTCAATCGTATTTGATCCGTATAGCGCAAACCTAAAAGTTCAAATTGTAAAATCTAATCTAACTTTCATATCGCAAGCAGTGCCGTTAGTTTTGAAGTAAAATAAAATTTTTGTTAACATATTTAATTTGAATTTCGATAGTGCAGGTTATAGAGGACACTTGGGAGATTTATTTGATATTAAAAAAGTTTGTTTAGACTAGGATTAGGAAAACAATTATTATTATTATATTGTAAACATGTTTTTTACATAAAAATAAAAATTAATGGTAATTTTTGTAAATTACCTACAGGGAAAACCTTGTATTGTGCAATGAGTCAGAAACACGTTCCTGATAGTGAAAATGCTAATTTTATAGTTCTTGAAATACTAAAACGTGATAACTTTGTTGAAATTGATAAATTACTTTTTGATTTAAAAAAATAAAACTATTTTTCAACCAAGTTAAGATTGGGTATTTTAAAGACTTTTGCATTTACATTTTTAAATCTCAAGTTTCCGGAAATGCATGTAAGTCTTGTACAATTTGGGAGTTGATTACAGTTTAATTAACACATCCTCAGGTAATTTCTATAAAAATTGTCCAATTGACTTGAAATTTCCTATATACCAGGTGCCAAATCATGAGGAAAAGCTCATGTCAAAATAACGAGGCAGGTAGTGATAATACTGGATAAAAGTATATCTCGTCAATAAAAAGTTATAATTATAAATTATTATTATGGTTATTGCATAATTGGTATTTATAAAAGTTATAAATAATATACATATTATATAATCCAATAATATTATTGATAAAAAGGTAAATAAAGCTTTGTTTATTTTAAAATAAAATTTCGTCCTTGGGAAAACATTTTAAAATACATTTATTTTGGTATGCTTAATTCAAAACATCACTTCATTTAAGATGTGTTTTATTTCTGATATCCGCAATGTTTTATTTGTTGGCGCATACCGTAAGGGTGATGCTTTTTGAATTGAATACTTCACTCCCGACAATTCATCTGGAATTCTACGAACTACTACGGTATAGCTCTTTTATTTTCTTTAATACATTCTCAGCTTCACCGATGAAATAACGTCCCTCACTCTTCGGGTGCCACGCACTATCAGTGCGTTGACGACTTTCAGTTCTATGTTCGGGGGTGTGTGTTCAAGGTACGTAGGGAACCTACTATTTAACGTGGATTCCGAAAAGTATAATACACATCATTTTGAGAAAGTTTTATCAAGCAGCATTACTTGCAATAGACTTCCAATAGAAGGCGTTCCATTAATAATTACAGATTGTAGGGGCAAATGACCTTTATCTTCTATATTTACGTTAAATATCAATTGTGCAAGAAAGAAACTCGATTTATTTAGCAAACTCGATTTTATAAAAATAATTTCAATGAGGGCAATGATTTTTCTAAATAAAAATAATCAAATAATCAAAAAATAATAAATAACAAGTCAACCCATAGAAAATACTAGCTGTTTAATCAATTACATCATGGACTAATTAAATAAGTACTCATAAGTGTAAACAAATGCACTAATTCAATTAAAATTTTCACTTAACTTGTAATATTATCAAATTAATACCGAACAGAAAATACTATCTAACCTAAATTGATCTCGGTAAAAAATACTACAAGTTTTTATTGCGTTATACATGTAACAATTATTGCACACAATTGTAATTTTGCATTAATTATATCTGGGTGTAGGGTATTCCATACCCCCCACACCCCTCGGTCTGTACAAGTTTGAGCTGCATGCTTTCTTTCATTATTATTCCCACTTTGGACTCATTCAAAAAAAATATAGGGTCGTATGTTCGATTTCCACTGGTGGGTGAAATTCCTTAATCATAAATTTTTTTCCACTGTTCGCTGATTATATCGCAATAGTACCCAAAAATGACTGAAATCTTTAATTCGGTTCTAAACAAAAACAAACAGTATAGACCGGGGGGTCTGAGGGGTGTGGAACACCCCCCCAGTGCACCAGTATCGCTATTCATAATTTAAGATATCGCTGTAATTTTGTTTCTGATTTTTGATGTTCTATCTTTTGAAATTGGTGCACTGGAAGGTGTTCCACACCCCCCGGTCTCTACTGTTTGTTTTATCAAAACCGAATTGAAGATTTCAGCATAATAAGGTAAAACATTAATGTTAGCATTTAAGAGATACTCTTACGGCAACGAAACACTTGGTTTTATAGCCAAACATTATTGCAAAACCGAGACCAATTTTTAATTGTTTTTCAATTTTAGAAAATACTTAATTCAATGACGAGTCTATAATCAATTACTTTTAAAAATTGTAGTAATAAAATTGGTGATCCCAATAGAACATCAAAATTCGAGCCGCCTTGACTTGAATCGTATACTAAAAATAGTCTACAATTCTGCACCCTAGCCAGAAATAATTCATGCAGAAGTGAAATTGAAAAACGTAGTTGTACAATTTCAAAACCTTCGGTCAGCACAACTAATTTCTATTCCAACTTGGTTTCGTTCAAAGAATATTGATTATAATATTCAATAATAAAACAAAGAATATAAAAAAGAAGAAAGAATCAAAGAATAAAATATAGCATCGTAAGTTCAATTCCCACTTGTTTCAAATGTTTCGAAATTATGAAAAGCTTTTATTGATTCTAAAGCAATAGTTATAAAAATAAACTACACAAACCAAGGGAATCCCCTCAGAATTTGTATGCAGAACATGAAATGTTTAAAAAATATGCAGAAGAGGAATATCCCAACACTGGGAGTTATTTCATACTCTCAGATCCTCGGTTGACCGCCTTTAATTTTATGTTGTTGACAGTTTTCACAGATTATTTGAACTATTTTTGAGATATTCTCTAGTTGATATTTCTATTTTTCAGAACCAGGCAAGATTTTCTATGATTACTTGATCCTCAGCCTTCCACGACTCTGTGACCTCATTGTTGAATAATAATTACGAAAAGCACTTAGATCAAACTTTTACAAACCATGAGCTAAATTATTAAATATACAAAAGTTAAACTACAGATAATTGAATTGTTAAACCATAAACAATTGAATTATTCAACCAAAAACAATTAACAAAACAGTTGAATTGTTAAACCAAAAACAATTGAACTATTGACAAAACAGCAGAATTTTTAAAGAAACTAATTGAATTATTGGACAAAACAATTGCATTGTACAACCAAAAAAGACTAAGTTATTAAACCAAAAATAATCGAATTGTTGAATAAACAGAATCAACAGGTCTAGAAGTAATTTAAAAAAATTGCCTTCGAGATTGCCCTTTTTTCACCTAACGCAATTCCAAAACTAGAAATTTCAGCCGTAATTCTTGGCTCACGATTTAACATAACAGTAACATATAATTTTATTGTTCACAAAAAATTTGGAGTATGAGATTTTACTACAAACATAAAGTGTTAAAAGCAATACACGCTTCAAGAGCTCTATAGGTGCTTTTTAAATGTTTTGCCAGACTTTGAGGCAGCGTTCTAATCTACACATTCATTAAAGAAAAAAAGGTTATATAAACATCTGCTTTATCAGTGTCACACAATAGTAAGCGCAATTACTTTATGCTGATAATAATAATTAGATATTAATGAAATAAAAATTACCTTTGCTGTCCCGTAAAACTTTCTAGTAAAGATAAGACTGTTTCGACAACAAAGTCAAAAATTGAGCCAGTTTTTCATTAATAAATCAATCTCTAGAGCCTCCCCTACAACCTGCACTATCGCAATTCCAATTATTTCAAGTAAGTTAGCAGAAATTTTACATGAGTTGAACCGGTAGCTTTCCGTATAACCTTCGAGGACGTCAAGTCCCCAGATAAGAACATACAAAAAATTACTTACAAATTTATATATTCTAACTGAGTCAACCCGCCTGAAAACTCAACAACATCCTTCAGCGTGGGAGCTCGAATAATTTTGTCCAGGGGGACAAATTCATCCGCGTCTCTGTCAAACACAAATTTGGTGTACTGATAATGAAAGTAACGCAAATTATTATATTGCTGTTGATTAACAATGCGTTTCTAGTCGATCTCGACGGGAATGAAGCCACTATAACCATAAGTATTCGACACTAAAAGAAAAACCACCTGTTGCAACAAGTCGGACAGCGCAATTAAAGGAGACTTACCAAAAATTAATTGGGATTCACTTAAATTGCACAACTTAAACTTCAGACTTTTAAATTTTGCAAACCAGGCGCACAGCAGGTAAGGAACACCGAAACACAAAACAGCCAAAAAATGGAACAGGGCCGTTCTTCTGTTGTCGCGTTTGTAGCCAAATATTTTCGTGACCGCTTCATTGTGTCCCTCGTTCTCCAAAACCTGGTAGGTCCTGTCTTGTATCAACTCATAACCTGCATTAGAACAAAAATTAAGATTTTTTACTAAAGAAAACAATTGCATCACCTGAATTCATGTAGAAATATGGCATTTTGTGCAAAAACTAAACTACAAATGCATGGTCAATTAAAATTATGTTCACAGCCGAGTAACAAACACGGAAGGCGAGTTTTACCTCCCCATTCGTTTAAATGATTTCTTTGTTTTGAAATTGGAAACTATTTTGCAATAAGTTAATCGTAAGCTTGCGCAGTACGAAAAAGTTATTTGAAGTAAAGCCGCTTTTACACTGGGACCAGGGACGGACTGACCATTGGCGTAAAACAAAAGCGTGGAGGAAGAGCAGGGACGGCTTATATTAATTTTGAGTGATTTCATCTTTTGAAAACTGTGCACCTTAAGGCAAGGATTTTGAACCTTTTCAATTTTTAACATTGTATTGAAACTTAAACGTATGGAATACCTCCCGGGCGCTCTCAAATTGTAAAAGAAAGCTTTTGAATAATTTAATATTCTGCATCCCAAAACTTGCGCACTGGGGTGTTCCACACCCCAGACTCCGGTTTATTTGCAGTTTACTTTTATCAAAAGTGGAATGAAGATTTCCGTTTTAGAAAGGTTTTAGTAATCATCGGTTAAATCTTCCGGTTTACTAAGTTAATTTTTATTAAAAGTGAATTGCACAATTCAGTATCTTTGCTTGTTCTGGGCCTTGGGAGATTTGTCAAAAAAAATTGGGAGGGGAGGAGACAAAAATCTCCACAGCAGTTTCTTAGATCTTTTCTCGTGCTATAGGGTAAACAACCTTAGTGTCATAGATAAGAAAGAATAATGTAAGAGTAATAAGCTTAATGTGCAGAAACACATTATATTTCTTATCAGCTACATTAATGTTATCGGAATTCACATTACTTTTAGACATGTTGATTTTTCATGTTGTTTATCTGCATATCCAATAGAACTTCGAGCAGAGCTTTGATAAGTACTTAACTTTATCAAAAATAAACTAAGAGAATTATCTTGGCATGAAAACAAATCAACCACAAAATTTAAAAATTCTCACTACAAATAAATAAATTAAAAAACATTAGCAGAAAAGCTTTAATTCTTTTTTATTTTCTTTTCTGTAGCAAATTAATCAATCAAAATCAGTTGCGCATTTAAAAGAAAACTTTAGATTTTAATTGGCTAATTATTCAAGTTACTCACCGTTACATTTGAAACATCCTGTATACATTTTAGAACTGTCAAAGTAACATAACCTCACAAAGTATTTTTCTACACAGTTATCAAATTTTTTTAATTTAAGCGATTTCAAAATGCCCCTTTACGAAGGAGCGAGCACAATAACAGATAAATTAGTTGTCGTAATCGACATTGGATCCGCTTTCACAAAGTGAGCCATTTTCCAAAATTCAAAATTAAATTTGTAATTTTAACATATTAATTTTATAGACTGGGATTCGCTGGGGAATTCGCTCCTCGCTGTATAATCAGATCCGAGGTGCTATGTAAGAAAACCGATAAAATTCGAAATATTCGAGATTACGAAGACAAGCAAGATTTGTACGATCTCTTGGTCGACTTCTTACACCTCCTCTGTTTCAAGTAAGCTAACCAATTGGTTTAAAGCTAAAAGTTATACCGTTTCTTTGTTAGGTATGCACTGTTAAGTCCCAAAGAACGACCAATGGTTATTGTGGAATCGCTCTTATGTCCGACCATCTTTCGGGAGACATTGGCTCAAGTTTTATTTTGTCACTACGAAATTTCAAACTTACTGATTTTACCGTCTCATTTGGTTTGTTTGGCATCTTTGGGGGTCGACACAGCTTTGGTATTGGATGTAGGTTATCTGGAAGCTGTTGCTCTTCCAGTTTGTCACGGTTTACCTGTGATACACGCCTGGCAAGCTCTGCCTCTTGCAGCACAAGCTATTCACCAGTACGTTTTGCTTTTACTTATTAAGTGTTAGTTTTAAATAACTCTGTTTTAGTAACTTAAAGAGTTTGTTAACTCTCGACAATGTCGGAGTTAATGACATGTCCGATTGGACCGTGGAGGATATTAAAGTGAGATGTTGTTTTGTGACAAATGCTAAACGGTCACAGGAGTTTTTGAAAGCAACACCTGACTGTACCCCGTCACCTCAAGTGAGATATCCAATTGAAGGTTCCAAAATGGTGACGGTGAGTGGTAGGGTGAGAGAAACGGCGTTTGATATTTTTTTCGAAGAAGATAACGACCATCAGTGCTTGTCGACTATGATTTTGGACACGATTCTTAAAGTTAACATGGATTTACGCCTCAAGTTGGCCGAAAATATTGTTTTGATAGGGGGAACTGTTATGACGCAAGGTTTCAAAGCCCGACTGAAGGAGGAATTGTACCGGCAGTTAGAAAATCAACGTTACAGTAATTTGAAGATCAAAAAGTTCAAATTTCATTCGCCACCTTGTAAAGATAACTATACAGCATGGTTAGGAGGTTAGTACATATTTTTTATTAATGAATTGGAAGGTTTAAGTGCTACGACATTTTTTTAAATTTTAGCTGCAATCTATGGCTGTACGGAGTTATTGTCGTTGAAAGGTTTAACAAGAAAAAATTACCTCAAAGAAAACCGACTACCTGATTGGGTAAACATGAGAGATAACATTCGAGCCCCATAAATACAGTTTAATTATTATTAATTTTTTATATAATTTATTGTAAGCAGTTTTTATATTAATAATATGATATCGCTTTTTGAGATTGGCTTTCCATTACTTTGCCACTTTCTCAACTGTGTACACCCTTTTCTTTCAACAATATTCAATCGAGTCATACATTTGCTCTCTTCCTATAGACGTTAGTATGTGGTGATGCCTATGTGGAGCTAATTCAGTCCAATTCATGCAGGGAATAATTTGATTGTGAAAAATTCAAGTTTTTAAGAACTTTTTAATTATTCCGATACGTTTTGAAGAACCCGTGGTAAAGAAAAGGCTAGGAATTACTGATTTAAATTATATCGTATCCAAAATTTGAAATGAGAGAGGGCGGAAAACATCCACCTCTTTCACTGTATCAGTCGCCACTGGTAAAGAAATCCCCACTCGGGTAATTAAATAATTTTGTAAATGCTTCCCATTATTATTTTTATTAGTAACCAATTTTTTTAATTAAATATAACTTTTGCTATTTGTTAAGAACTAAAACATTTGTACCCTTATGTATAAAACCTTTAGAAATCAAATAGAACAAAATGCAACTCTTGCTGCACTGTACGTCGCCAAAATTCAGTTGTGGGTCCCTGAGCTGATTACACATTTAGCAAAACAAACTTTTATTAACCCTTAAAATTCATTGTTTTATTTTCGGCTGCAATTTATGGCGTTGCTCCCGTTGAAAGGCTTAACGAGAATAAATTACCTCAAGGAAAATTGACTATCCAATTGGATAAACACGTGGGACAACGTAACATCCCCATAAATGCAACTTAATTATTATTATTTATTTAGTGTAACAAGTTTTTTTGCATTAATAAAATTATGTTACGCAAGGCTTGACTAAAAGTTCAGAAAATTCTTGCACACTTTTCGATCCTCGCACCTCTTTAGTTTGTAATGGCAGTTGGGTAACGTGGAAGTCCTCGTACAAGTCATGAATTTGGTCTAAGTATTTCTTCTGGATGTTGTACCGAGTCGAGCACATCTGACATGGCGTTTCGGCCGGCGTCTTCATCAGCAGTTGGTTTACCACAATATTGTGAGTGTCAATTTCGTAATTCATGAGTTGCTGGACCAGGCGTTCCGTTTCGTACAAGGAGAGGAACTCAGCAATACAAACGCACACAAAAGTGGTTTGTTCTGGGTTTTTGAACTGTTGGTTTACTTGCTTAATTATAGACAACATTTCTTCCATTTTAGACGAAAACGAATCGGGGTTGAAGTCATTTATACCGAGGAGACCACTCAACTGTGAAATCAGTGGAGACATTCGTAATTTCAAACGTAAGAGTTTTCCGAGACCTTTCTCCACAACTTGAGGAAACGATAACAGTCTGAGAGTATGACCCGTAGGAGCGGTGTCAAAAACCACTACGGAAAAGTTCATTCCTTTCACGAGCTTCATTACCTCGGCATAACTCATCGCTTCATCAATACCTGGAAACGCACCCACAATTTCTTGTATAATACTCTTACTCATTCTCATTGCATCGGTGTCTCCTTCAAAATATTCGTCCGGTAGTTCGTTGAAACCTATATTGGGATCTATTTCCATCGCAAATAGATTTTCAAAACCGTTCACCTTGGTTGGTATTTTAGTAAACTTCTGGTCAAAGGCATCAGAAATGTTGTGAGCCGGATCCGTTGAAATGATGAGGACATTTTCGCGCACTTTAGCCAACTGAACGGCCAAGCTACAACTACAAACACAAATTTAAATTTTTAATTACTACACAAAATCCTGGGCTATACCTGCACGTGGTTTTTCCAACACCTCCTTTGCCTCCCACAAATATCCATTTTAACGTGTCCTGTTCGACAACGTTTCTAAGGGACGATTCTAGAGGTTCCATAATATCACAAAAATAATTCCCAGCGCAAGTTAAAATTCACCCTAACCTTAAATTTTAAAGCAAGTTAAAATTGGGATGAAAGTGCGGGGAAATGTGAAAAAAATGTAATATTGACGTGTAAATGTGTTATAAACAATTTCGTGTTGCCAAATTGAAGAAAACCTCTTGATTTAAAAAAAAAATGACTTTCAAAAATTTAATTGACACAAAATTATTGATGCAATAAAAAGGGACGGAGTGTTGACTTTCGAGCGAAATAGCAAAGGATGGGAGATGTTGATAGCGATAGCTCCAGTGGCGGTTTGTGAGAGTTTTTAAAATTACATACCGATGAATTTGTCGAGGTCAATAATACAAATGGTACAATTATTTTGGGTACTTTTTAATACAGCAATTTACAGTTACAGATTATTACAGTAGCGCTAAGTTTTTTATTTTGGGGTTGCAATTAAGAAACGTCAAATTCGAAGTAAATAATTATTGGTGCCGCCTATGGTTGTTAGTTCCGTTAAAGCCACACAGGTGCCACATGACAGCCATAACCTTGACGTTTGACGTGTGGTAACCTTATTAGCCGAACTTATAAAATTGCCTTCACGCTAGCCTAATTATGTATTATAAGTTTACAAAGCCTTCATTTACTAAAAGTTAAATAATGTTATTCAGATAATTTGCTCGCAAACTAATTTTTTTTATATTATGGATAAACTGTTACGATTGAGTCGAAGTGCATTTGTATTGTTTGTACAGTGCTACTTTGTTTGTAGTTTTTTCAATTTGGTCGCTTGTGAAAACGAACCCAGGGAAGATGAACTTGTTAAGGCGAACCCTACAATTGTAAGTTGTTTATTTGGTTTTTCGGTACAACATTTTGTGATGATTTTTTGCAGAAAAGTGAAATTCTCGAAGCGACCGTCAAGGAAGTCCCGATTGAAAACATAGGCTTTATTCACGCCTTTGTGGCGTCGATATCGGTGATTCTGGTGTCAGAAATAGGTGATAAGACGTTTTTTATCGCTGCCATTATGGCTATGCGGCATCCGAGACTGACAGTATTTACAGGTGCAATATCCGCTCTAACTTTAATGACGATTTTGTCAGGTAATAGTTTTTTATGTTATGCTTACTTGAATATAACGAGGTCAATTTTCAGCACTATTTGGTTGGTTGGCCAATGTCATACCCAAAGCATACACTTTTTATATTAGTACGGCTTTATTTGCAATATTTGGATTAAAAATGTTGAAGGAAGGCTATCACATGTCCGAAACGGACGCACAAGAAGAATTGGAAGAAGTACAGACTAATTTGAGGAAAAAGGAAGAAGAGGTAACATTTTTAATTTAATTTTTATCTTTATTTTTAATGTAAATACAATTTTAGTTTGAGAAGGAAACTTCTTCGATAGGAGATGTAGAGGGTGGTTCGACTAGGAGAAAATCTGTGGGAACGTTTTCTCTAATATCTCGTATTCTTTTGCAATCGTTCACGTTAACATTTTTAGCAGAATGGGGCGATCGCTCTCAGTTAACTACCATAATTTTGGGAGCACGGGAGGTGAGTTTTGGTAGTTTTGGTTATGTAAATTTTATTTTATTTTGGTTTCTTTTAATTTAGGATGTGTCAGGAGTTATAATAGGCGGAATTTTGGGTCACAGTGTGTGCACTGGTGTGGCTGTTATGGGTGGCAGGATGATAGCTCAAAAAATATCAGTCAGAACAGGTAATTTATTTGTAAAACTGATTCTATTTTAGGGTTCTCACTTATCTGGAAAAGTCGGGAATTTAAAATTGCGTAAATTTTGTCATAGAAAAGTCAGGAGAATTTTTGATTTTTAAGCAAGTCGGGAAAAGTTTGGGCATGGAAAATTCTTTGAAAAATAAAAAAAGAAATATTTAATTTAAAAAAATTATTAAAATTACGTTTTTGGTTCAACAGTTGAACTGCTGTTGTGTAAAAGTGCAACTTTTTTGTTCAATAATTCTGCTTTGTTGTTTAATTTAGTTGTTTTTTAAATAAATTCAATTGTTTTCAGCTGTTTTATTCAATTATTCAACAATTCAAATATTTTGGTTTGATAATTTGATTGGTTTTGGTTTAATAATTCAATCGGTTTTGGTTTAACAATGCAACTGTTTCGTTTAATAATTCAAGCGTTGTGTTCAGTAATTTTGCGCTTTATTTAACACATTCAGCTGTTGTTATCAGTAATTCAGTTGTTTCGTTCAATAATTCAACTGCTTTGTTCAACATTTCAATTATTTTTAGTTTAATTGAATTGTTTTTGGTTTAATAATTCAATTGTTTTTGGTTGCATGTTCTAACATTGCTATGTTTAATAATTAATTTAGCTGTGTAGTTCAATAATTCAACATTTCATTTATTTTTATTATAATAATTCATTTGTTTTTCTATTCAATTATTCTTGATTCAATAATTCAACCGGTTTGTTCAACAATGCAATTGTTCTTAATGTTTGTTTAATAATTCATTTGGTTTTTCTTCAACAATTCAAATATTTTTAGTTTAGTAATTTAATTGTTTTTGATTTAATAATTCATTTGTTTTTCTGTTCAACAATTCAATTGTTCTTTATGTTTGTTTAATAATTCATTTGTTTTTTGTTCAACAATTCAATTATTGTTGATGTTTGTTCAATAATTCAGCTGGTTAGTTTAATAATGCAACTGCTTTATTCAACAATTCAACTCTTTTAGGTAATACTAAAAGTGCAACTGTTGTTAAATAATTCAACTGTTTTGTTTAATAAGGTCAGCTATTTTATTCAACAATATAATTAATATTAATAATTCAACTGTTTATCTTGAACAATTGAATTGTTATATTGAACAATTTTGTTTAAGAACGAAAATTGAATTGTTAAACAATTCAACTGTTTTAAAGAGGAAAGCTATACTATTTTGTCCAAAAATGCAATTGTTTAGTTTAATGATCAAATTTGTTTGGTTAAACAATTCAATTGTTTTCGGTTCAATAAATTCAATTGTTTTTGTTTGTTCAACAATTCAATTGTTTTGTATGCAAAGAAGCTACTATTTTGTTAAAAAATGCTTCTTCATTAAATAATTTAGCCTTTTTTTTTCAACAATTCAATAATTCAAATATTTTTGATTTAGAAATTGAATTGCGTTCAGTTTAATAATTCAATTATTCTTTATTCAACAATGCACCATATTAGTGCAGCTGAACGTTCATATCAGCATAACAAAACTTACTTTAATTCATTTAATTGTACAATAAAACATGAATAAATCTGCTGTTGAATGCCAAGATATTTGGCAGATTAAAACTGCTTAACCGCTAATCTCAGGGGTGGCTGGTCAAAAAAAGACTTGCCCCTTTGTTAACTCCTTTCACACAGTTTGAAACCACCCCTTGTAACAATAAATACAGAAGACAACAAAGAAACTGCGATGTGTCTACCTGGAAAAGGAACAAGGATCTGGTCTAATGCTGCAAGTAACAAAGTAATAAACGTAATTCGCGCAATGTAAGTAGCAAATTGCAAAATATAACAAATCAAATCTAACGACACAACACAGATTTTAATTTGTTGGAGGTCTTTGATGGTTGGATCGATCTGACAGTGATAGGGGAGCTTTCTGCAGCATTCAGGTGAAGACTGGTGATCTTGTTTTAACAAATTGTGGCAGATTCAAAGGAGACGTTAGCCGATTCCTTTTGGTCGATAACGAAAAAAACTCGGAATACCAATCCAAACGTAAGACGATATCGTTTTGTACGCATAAGAAATCAAAAGGACGTAAAAAACACTGAAACTCCTCAAAACAAAAAATTTTCAGCGATAACTCAAAGTTTAATCAATAATTGGATCAATGCAATGTCCAAAAAAATAGATTTTTGTGTAAAAATTGCAATACGTAAAACTTTTAGAATTGGAAATCAACCGCTGAAATTTTTAATCTTGAACTCAGTGATAAATAATATGTGGAAAATTTAATATAAAATTCAAATTGTGTTGCTGCACATGGGAGTTTTATAGAATTAATTTGAAGGAATCTTCAAATAATTGAAAATGTTATATTTGTTGGCAAAACAGGACCGTAACAATGAGTCGCATCTTGTTTTATTGTACAGTCTCTTTCGTTGGAACGCACAAGTTACCAAAGTTCCAAACCTGATCGTAAACATTTAACTGCAATAATATGACTTATTCAATTTTCCACGATTCAGCAATTCAACTGTCTTATGTAAAAATGCCCACTACTTTGTTCAAAAATTTGATCTTGACTTCAGCCAAGTTGAATTTGGCTTCATTGAATGGCTTGGCTAAGGCTAAGCCAATTATTATTTGCGGAAACATTGTTTTTTAGGTTTAATCTTGACCTGTCAAAATCAAAAAGTAATTCAATCAAATTCGGACATAGAAAAGTTTTTACTCAAAAGTGTCCGAGCTTTGACCTAACCCCACTACTATTGTCCTAGACGCTGTATTGCATGCAACACTGCATCATTTGAACTCGATTATTAAAATTATAAACAGTTTTTATTCTAGTTCGTTTTTTATAACATAATATGGATTCTATGGTTTAATGGCGCTTCCTCTTTCATTCCCCTTTTATCTTAACCCAGTAGATAATGTAATTATATGGATTTTAGTAAAAACTACGATTAATTTTGTGTATTATGTACCAAGATCTGCTTTCTGTTCGTTAATGTTCAAAATTGCGGTATACAAAATTGAAGATAATTAAATTATCTATGAAAAAAAATTCAGCGCAAGTTTTTCTCCGTATAATACCTTCCAAACAAGAACCGCAGAAGTCGTCAATTCTAACATGTCGTATTTAAAAGAATAAAAGTATAGGGTAAAACTTGGGGTTTCCAATCAAAATCGAAACAACTGTAAAATTTCAAGTCAATCGGTGCATAGTTTTGTTCATAATCGTGAATGGAAAAACGCCAAATAGCCTTTTGACCTTCAGGTTTTCCATAAATTTATAGTTGTCACCTTAATTAGATATTTTTACTCCAGAAAAAGGCAGGGTATTGATGGGAACTTTAGTGACGATTGCTTTCACTTCTTCCGCTATACTCTTCGGGATCTTTTTATTAAATTACTCTCTCCGTTGTTTATTTTTATCACAATCGCATAGCTTTTCACTTTATGTTTCATTTTCGATGTAAACTCTCTTTCTTTCACTCTTTCCCCTGCTAAAACTTTTGCAGCTTTGCCATTAATTCCTTTCAGATCTTATTGAAGTCTGTCAGTCTTAAATATTTATACTGCGCTTTTATCACAGCCGACTCCATCTTGGAGATTCTGGTGAGTCCGACTAACATATCCTTTTGTTTTTTACGTACTGTCTGATCAGGATCACCTTCCCAGCAGGGATAATGTCTTCCACAGAGAACTCCACCTCATTCTTCTCCTAGAATATCAATCTGCTCTTCTGTCTCATTTCTCTTGGTCACCTCTTATCCTTCAGATAATTATCATAATTATAAACTGATAATTGCCATATCACGTCAATCAAATCTTAATTTTATTAATTATTGTGTTAAATCTGAATTGTAATCAATTTGATCAAAATTTTAATCATTACTCCGCGATAAAACCGCGAATTAAATTTATTGGATAGAAATGAAAATTCAATTTAATAACAGATCAATAGTGGTTTGGATTCGGTATTAAATATATTTTTTTAATCTAAGGCTAATCTGAGGTTTAAATAATTCGAAGTATTTAAATATTTTCAGTAAACATTTAAATATAAAGGAAATAATATGTAAATTAATTTTAAGTGATAAACAAAATCAAACATTCTTAAACATCAATTCCAAATTCGATAATTTAATCTCTCACGCCAAAGTAATTGAATTGTTAAATTTAAAATTACAAAATTTGAAACTGTTTTTGGTAACTTAAATTTTGACTCGTTTCCAAATGCTAGTTTGGCTCTTCTCTCTTGCCAATGTTTTAAAATTAATCATTTAAAATTTATTTAAAGGTCGATATTTTGAATTATTATTTTTCCATTCTTTAATTTTCATTGTTTAAATTTTGATTTGTTTTTATTGAAGGTGAAAATCAAAAACTCACAGCAAAAATTTATTTTTATTGCTTTTAGAAATTGCACTTTTAATCGCGAAAGTTTGATTATCTAATTTATTAATAGATAATAAGGGAGATTGCATAAATTATAGAAACATTTTGATTAATTATTCAAGTCAGCTTTTCTGAAAAGTTGATGTTTTAGAGAATAGAGCTCAAGTGGTGCAACTCTGTCGGTCAAGCTGAGTAACCAACATAATTATAATATTCGCCATCTCTTAGGATAATGGTGGCATATTTGAGATGCAGAACTGTTTCATTTGCCCTGAGAGATGACGCTGCGCAATAGTTTTTATTTAATTACTCTTATCGGGGTGATCGACCTGGTTGCGTTGTAATCTCGAGTTGGCAGACGGTCAATTATATGATAACAATATAGATTATTAGATTATAAATAATGCTACTGGCAATCATGGCAGATTGATTTATAGTTTATTTCTTTTGGGTTAAAATATTATCAATATATTTTATTCTGAGACGCTGTGGCGCGGGGGAGGGGGGTCAAAGTAATCCTAAGTAGGTTTGTATGAGGATTATCAATGAATAATAAAGTAGGTCTTCCACATTTTTGCTAAAAGGGTGGGGGGAAATAAATGGAAGTCGATACAAAAGTCGTTGTTTTATTGTAAACTAATTTTTAATGTGTTTTTTTTTTCAGTGACCATAATAGGCGGAGTCGTGTTTTTGCTGTTTGCGTTTTCGGCGTTATTTTTTGATCCAAACGAAGCATAGAGACTAAATTATCGCGACAAAAAGTTTTTCACACGGCACATGGCACGAAGAGTGTAATTATCCTATGACGAGTTTTATTTATTCTTAAACTATTTTTATATCCAACTCGCGTCGAAACGGACTCGTTTTATTTTTTACTTTAATAATAAATTAGCAATAAATAAAGACAATTTATTGTGAGATTACAATATATATAAAAAGTGACGTAGTTAATTGTTATGGTTAACGAAATGTTTTCATAACGAATTTGAAATTTAAAAAAGTATTTATTAATGTAAATGATGCAGTTTAGCTAATTAGTTGTTTAAGTTTGTATATACCGATTATATAAATACGCTTTTAATTATTGAGATTAATTTAAATTTTGCCGTTAGGTGAGCAATCCTGCCGGAATCCCAAGATGAGGTTTGGGATTCTTTTAAAATATTGTAACACATCCTGCAGATACTTTTTGCTCACTTCGCCTTAAGTAGAATATTTTATCTTGTTTACAATTTTAATTGTTTAATTAAAATGTAAATAAATCATCTTGTATACCTTAATATTGTAGATGTGATTTTAGTTGTAAGGTTTTTTTTGTTGTGTGATGATTTTCATTCCTTGAAGCATTTTATTTTTAAAATAAACTTAAAATACCGAATTGGACTTTTTTTTGATGCTCCCATCGAACCTCGAACTTGGAGAAGGTAATTTACTCTGACCTAATACAAATTCTAATTAGGATAAAACGACAAATTTTCATAATTTATAAGCGTTGGTTGGCGTGATCGTCTTGCAAACTTCGTTAATTAACGCACAAACTCAAAAATAATTTGTTTCTCCTTACGTCTTATTAATTTTCTTAATAATAATCTAATGGATTGGAAACGTTTTGTTATTGGACAAACACTTTTTCCGTTTACTTTGCGTGTTTATATTATTTAATTTGTTTTACACAAAATTGCCATTATATTCACGAGTTAAAGTGATCGTTCACAAAACGACTTAATTGAAGCTTAATGGATCTTACAATAAAAATGTAACCATTCTAATTGTTATGAGTCATTTCAATGGCAAAGTTAAGTTTTCAGGAAATGGAAAAGCGCAATTCAATTCATCTTAATAGTTTTCTTTTAAGGTTATTAGTAATAAAATTCACGTCTTTCGTTAAAAGCAGAAAAAATTTTAAAAGAACCAAGTGGGACATAAGAATTATAAATGTAGAAAAGATCGAGAGGGACGATAAGAATGGCGATCCAATGAAAATTGGATTTCTCACGACCGTTCATTATTTTTGTTATCTTAATTACAATTTTGAATAATAAAATCATCCAAAAGAATTTACGTCAATTTTGCTTTCGTGTCTACCTTTCACCTAGACAATAAAATTCGTAAAATTTAAATCACGGCGTAACTGTTTTGAAGTAACAATTTCGCAATAATTTTCTTTTATGTTTATGTCAAAACAAAAGCGATCCATTGTCTTCGTTTTTCTCTATTATGAAAATGGAAAATTGAAAAATATGCAAATCGTGCACAATAAAAGCGGGACAATATTTCAACTACTTAATTTGAGTTGAAAAGGCAAGGCGAAAAAGATTGTCGAGAAATATCTCGAGCAATTTAAAATAAAGTTGTCACAAATTTAAAAAGTGATGGATTTAACAAAATTTCTGTTTTTGAATTTAGTACAAAAAATTTGTTTGTAAATCTTACAAAATTTCAATCGCTCTTTATTGGGACCTGTGTGTACTTATGGATCGATCCCGTAAACGCCTCCCAAGAACTTCCGTAATTTCATTCAGCTACAGAATAAACAGAAACAGGGAACTGAATACAAAGTTCAAATTTCACGAACCAGCGAGGTGTGATAAATTATTACATTCACGAATTGTTCGCTTTTTGCAGCTCAACGCTGAGGAGTACTCAGAATGGAAACTTTTTCTGCAAAAAAAAATTAAATAAATAATTTTATTCGCCAATCTTCTGCAGAGACATCCGAACAACCGTTGCTAAGTGAGATCTAACCAATTAAGTTAGTTACCAAAAAAATCTGCTCTCGGCTAACATGACGATTTTTTGGTATTGTTGGAGGGTAATGGGATCTAAGATCAACCTCTGGTTTTACATTGTTATTATCAGACCAATGCTTTGCGACGATGAACTGGTTTGGTGATATCGGCGTCTTCCTTACACCGCATTTATAGATTAATGTGTTTCTCTGATATGATAACCTCCTCTGCGGTATTTGAGACTCTTTCTGCCTTCCATCATTGCTTGATGATCCATTTATTCCAAATAGTCTTGCCCTCGGAGGGGGTAATGTGCCAGAGTCAGCCTACGGACAATTGGATATTGGCCGGAGATGGAGCATGTGATTTATCACTGATCACTTTTGACACAATATTGGGGACAGGGCCACCACTACAAGTAGAATTACAATTTGCTCCCCCCTCCCCCAAGTCACGAGAAAATAGCATAGGGTTTCCACTCGTCAATCTTAATCGCAGAAATCTGGAGAAGTGAGAAAACTTGCTTTGAGAAATTTGGTGAAAACTCCGTTTAATTATTTTTGTTTAAAAATGCAACTGTTTTGTTCAGTATTTTATATTTCATTCAATAATTCAACTGTTTAATTTAGCCATTTAATTGTTTTTGTTGAATAATTCAATTGTTTTTGGTTCAACAATTTAATTATCCTTGATCCAACAAATTAATTTTCCGTGATTTAACAATTCAACTGTTTCTTTAACAATTCAACAGATTTTTCAACAATTTTGTTTTTTTCAACAATTTATTCAAACTGTTTTATTCAATAAATTCAGCTGTTTGTTCGACATATAAATTATTTTTAGGTTAATAATTCAATTGTTTTTTGTTGAATTCTCCAATTGTTTTTGGTTTAACAACACAATTAATTAACCTCGATTCATTAATTAATTTTTCGTTATTCGGCAATTCAACTTCTGATTTATCTTTATCAGCTTGTATTAGGCTTCTTTCCATTCATTCATTTAATTCAACTGTTTTATGCAAAAAGTGATGTTACTTTGTCAAAAATGCAACTGCTTGATTTGGTAAATTTAACTGTTCTGTTTAATAAACTGAGCTGTTTATTAATTTAATTGTTTTTTGTTGAACAATTCATTGTTTTTGGTTCAACAATTTAATTATTTTTAATTCAAAAATCAATTTTCTGTTTAATTATTTAACAATTCAACTTCTTCTTTAAGAATTCAACAGATTTTTCAACCATTTTCTGTTTTTCAAGAATTCAACTGTTTTACTCAATAAATTTGCGGCTTATTGGTTCAATAATTTAATTGCTTTAGTAAAAATGTTGTCAACTAAAGTGCATTTTAATTATAAATAATAATTTAATTGTTTTTGGTTCAACAACTTAATTATCCTTGATTCAACAATTTAATTTTCTATTATTCAACATCTTAATTTTCCGCGATTCAGCAATTCAACAGATTTTTTAATTATTGCACTGTGTTTTTATCAATTCAACTGCTTTATGTAAGAAAGCTATGCTACTTTGTCAAAAAATGCAACTGTTCGGTTCAATAAATTTAGCTGTTTTGTTTAATAAACTCATCAGCTGTTAGATTTATTATTTTTTTTTTTTTTTACAAAAATTCCACTGTTTTATGCATAAAGGTACTATTTTGTCTAAAAATGCAACTGTTTTATTCAATTTTAGCTGTTTTGTTTTAATAAATTCAGCTGTTTTATTTAATAAATTTGGCTGATTGATTCAGATTTTTAATTATTCTACTGTATTTTTCAATAATTCAACTGTTTGGTTCAATACATTTAGCTGTTTTGTTTAATAAGTTCAGCTATTTGGTTGAATAATTCAACTGTTCAACATTTTAATTACTTTTACTTTAATAATTCAATTGTTTTTTGTTGAATAATTAACTTGTTTTTGATTCAACAATTTAATTTTCAGTGAATCAGCAATTTAATTGTTTCTTTAACAATTCAACAGATGTTTTTAACAATTTTACTGCTTTAATAATTTTTAGTTTAATAATTCGATTGTTTTTTATTTAATAAATCAATTGTTTTTCGTTCAAAAACTTCATTATCTCTGATTCAACAATTTAATTTTCTATGACTCCGAAATTCAACTGTTTCTTTAACAATTCAACAATATTATCAATATTTTACTGTTTTTTTCAACAATTCAACTGTTTTATGCAAAAAAAACAAAGCAGCTACTACGGTTGTCAAAAAATGCAACTGTTTGGTTTATTAAATTTAGCTGTTTTGTTTAATAAATTTAGCTGTTTGGTTCAATAATTTGCTTTGCTCGACATATAAATTATTTTTAGGTTAATATTTCAATTGTTTTTTGTTGAATACTTCATTTGTTTTGGTTCAACAACTCAATTAATTATCCTTTTCTTATCATTAAGTAATTAAAGGATAATCAATTCAACTTTTTCTTTATCGCCCTGTATTTATTCACTCCTGAACGTAGTAAGTCTCTTTCAATTTTTTCAGTTTTTCTGACGACGTGAAAAAGACCGCAAAAAAGCTACTAATTGATCAAAAAATACAACTGTTTGCTTCAATACATTTAGTTATTTTGTGTAATAAATTCAACTATTTGGCTCAATAACTTAACTGCTTTGTTCTGAGTTTTATTTGTTTTTGATTCAACAGTTTAATCTTGTGTGATTCAGCAATTCAATTGTTTCTTTAACAATTCAACGGATTTTTCAACAATTTTACAGTGATTTTCCACTGTTTTATACAAAACAGAAAAAAATACCACTTTGTCAAAAAATTCAACTGTTTGGCTCAATAATTTAATTGCCATGTTTAACATTTTAATAATTTTGAGTTATAATAATTCAATTGTTTTTGATTCAACAACTTCATTATCTTTGATTCAATAATTTAATTTTATACGATTCTGAAATTCAACTGTTTATTTAACAATTCAACAACTTTATCAACTATTTTATTGTTTTTCGAGAAATCAAGGCAAAAACGAAAAAGCTACTGCGTTAAAACATGCAACTGTTTGGTTCATTTAATTTAGTTGTTTTGTTTAATTAAATCAATTGTTTGGTTTAATAATTTAAGTGATTTGTTTAATATAAACTATTTTTAGTTTAATATTTCAATTGTTTTTGGTTCAACAATTCAATTCATTATTCTTGATCCATCAATGTAATTTTTCATTATTCAGCAATTGCACTGTTTCTTTGCCTATTTAACTTATTTTTAATTATTTAAAGTAATTTGAATAATTTAACTGTTTTATACAAAAACAAAAAGCTACTAATATGTCTAAAAATGCAAATGCTTATTTAATTAAATTCAGCTGTTTTGTTTAATAAATTCAGCTATTTTGCTCCATAATCTAAATTTAAATGCTGTATTCAACATTTTAATTATTTTCAGTTAATAATTCAATTGTTTTGAATTAAACAACTTAACTTTCCGTGATTGAGAAATTCAACTGTTTCTTGATAATTTAAAGAGATTTTTCGATTATTTTACTGTTTTTCAACAATTCAACTGTTTTATGCAGAAAGGCTAATGTAGCAGAGTTAAACTCTGCTATTTTCGTCTATTAATTTAAGTGGTTTTTTATTGAATAATTCATTGTTTTTGGTTCAACAATTCAATTATCCTTCATCCAAAAATTCAATTTTCTGTGATTCAACAATTCGACTGTTTTTTCAACAATTCAAGTGTTCCATGCATGCAAAAGCTATTAATTTATTAAAATAATAAACTTAGCAGTTTGGTTTAATAAATTTGGCTGTTTGGTTCAATAATTTAACTGCGTTGGTCAACATTTTGCTTATTTTTACTGTAATAATTCAATTGTTTTTTTGTTGAATAATTCAATTGTTTTTTGTTCAATAATTATCTTTGATTCAACCATTCAATTTTCCATAATTCAGCAATTCAACTGTTTCTTTAACAATTCCACTGTTTCTTGACAGTTCAACAGATTTTTCAATTATTTCATTGTTTTTAAACAATTCAACTGTTTTATGCTAAAGCTACTATACTTTGTCAAAAAATGCAACTATTTTATTCAATAAATTCATCTGTTTTGTTTAATAAATTTGGCTGATTGGTTCAATAATTTAGCTGCTTTGGTCAACATTTAAATTTTTTTTAATTTAATAAATTCAATTGTTTCTGATTTAATAAATTTACTATTTTATGCGAAAAAGCTAAGTATGCTACTTTATCAAAAATGCAATTGTTTGGTTCAATAAATTTAGCTGTCTTGTTCTTTAATAAATTCACTTGTTTGTTTCAATAATTTAACAGCTTTGTTCAACATTTTAACTATTTTTAGTTTAGTAATTCAATTGTTTTGATTTGTGAATTCTATTGTTTTTTAAACAATATTCTAGTTTTATGAAAAAAAACAATAATACTTTGTCCAAGAACGAAACTCTTTTGTTATAAATAAATCATTATTTTGTTCAATAACTCTGCTGTTTTGTTCCATAATTTAACTGGTTTGTTTAACAATTCAATTGTTACGTTCAATAATTCAACTATTGTAGATGTAACAACCCTGTTGACAAGGGGCGAAAATTATCAAATTTAATCGGAGAAAGCCTGAAGAATTCAGGGAATTTGTTTTAGAAAATTTGGTGGGAATGTAGGAGGTTTGACATTTTTAATTAGTTGACGTATATTTCATCAAACAGTTTTTATTTTTCTAAATCCATTTTTTTTCATATTAAACTTTTTTTTTATTAATTCTATCCAATCTTAAAATCCTGTTTTCTTTATTCCTTGAATGATTTTGCCTGAATTAATGGCACTTTGCCCGTTAAGGTTCTCGAGTGTGTTTTCTCGTTGAGATGGCTACAGAAATGACAGGAACAGAAATTTTCTTCCTCTCTTACACCGTCTTTTATTCTCTTCTTTGTTCTGACTGCTCTAGAAGGTGGGATTCGTGCATCTGCATTGCTTATGATTTTGCATGTGTGTTTATTTTAGTTATTTAACTGAAAAAGGATGGAGGGTGAAATAAATTTTGTGGTTATAATCTGCTTTTGTTAGAAAAAGCTTTCTAGATTATACTTTTACGATCATGTGATCCTTTGAATTTTTCACGTCCACCTCGTTCTTATTTTCCAACCGTCATTAGTTGCTTCATTTGTTTTTGTTGTTCGCTTAATTCAAATTAAAAGTTCGTTCTGAAACAGCTTTTCTTAATGAATAAAAAGTGAAGGAGCGATTGGTCACAAAATCAAATCCGCAAAGAGTTAATTAAATTTTCACTTTATTTACTCCAGAGTTCATTCAGAACTGAAAAAGCGTCTTATAAATTGTAGGACGAGCGTCGTATTACTTATTAATTTAAACTACATAGGTAATTAATTAACAGCAATCGGATTACGCTATCAGAAATATAAAAGATAAATTACAAGCCGAACAGCGTTGCGAGCGACAGCTTCCTCATCATCAACATTTTAAGCTCTTTACGCTGGGAGTAAATTATTCCGTCAATTTATCGATAAATTAATATCCGCCTTCAGTCATGGAGCGACTTCTTGTGCTACTTTCATTTGGTTTGAAAATGGCCCAATTAGACCGCATTAACGGTTCTCTTTTTTGCGTGCGTCGCGACGCTTCTCATTTTCACAAACCGGGAAAATCGACGCTTGCGCGATTTCTTTAAGCGCTTCGTACCTGAGAAAACTTGCTCAGTTTCTCACCAAGCGTCGGACGGTAATGCGGAGGTGCTGCATTCAAATTTTAACAGCACGTGCGCGTATTTTGGATCGCAAAATCATGAGTGTCCAAATCCGTTGCAATTAATTTTTTCAACGACGCCTTCGTTTGATTTGACCAAGTCGACGACGTAAAGGTGAGTATTTTGTTGTTGTTTAATTAAATCAAAAAAGTGCGTTAAATTAACTGGAGAGATTGACGGTTCTTATCGGAGATTTTAATTTATCGTGAAAACCATTAACACTGAAGTAATCCCAAATTGAGATAAGGATTTAGTTTTCGCTCTAAATGAAGATAAATTATCGCTTTGTTGTTGTTAATATTAAGTAACGCATAATTAATCAACCGAAATATAGTTAGCATATTTTATAACAATCATGTTGTCGGTTTTTCCAAAACAGTGGCGGGTACCGGGGCGAATCAACTAAAAGAATTTTAAAAAGTTTTGTGAAGTTTGGAGCAGCTCGTAGCTTTCCCGGCGAAAAGAAAATTATTTACAAGGTGAAGCAAAGTTTTTGTAATATTAGCAATAATTTGATGTCTGGCAAGCGTCGACTAATTGTCCGTATCATAAAATCCGACGTGATTTGCAAGATAATTACAAGTTGATTAAACAATAGCAGCTTGGTATTCAAGGTTAATTCATAATTTTTCTTAAATTAATTCACCGTTCTTCTTAGTTTAATTAAATTATTTATTATGGAACGTCACCGAAGTAATTAGAAATAACCCAGCTAATAGCACAAATTACGTAATCATTTTTATTTTTAACATCAATAATTATTATTATAGTCTTTGGAAAAATTGTCGAGTGGGATTTATTTTAATCCGGAGTTATCCTGCAATAATAACGTTTGAGAAAAGAAAAGCTAAATAAGCACTTTAGATGCTACTGAGCTATAAAGCTTTTAAATCCTCTAAAAGTTTGACCAGAGGTTGTCAACTTGTTCGGAAGAGCAAGACTTATTCGGCCGGAAAGAGTGAAAGGAAAAAGGGAAATCGCTCCGTATACACACAACCTGCTGTTTTGATGGGTCTTAGTGTGTGTAGAATTCTCACCAAACTATTTTCATTAATGTCGTTCTCAAGTGAGATTAGTTTAAATGACATTTTCCTTTGCTCAACCTTTCACTTGTATACTCTAAAATTACTAGTGTTTTTGTTCGAAACAGCGTTTCATCGTGTTTCTAAGCACGAGCCTTTCTACGGGATGTCTTCGGAAAGACTGATCTTTTGATCAAATTTTATTCTCGCAGATGCTTCCTTTGTAGTCAACGTGGACAGCGTTCACCCTCTTCTTGTAACTTCATTGAAACTTTCGGTATCACATTAGGGCTGTTTCTTTGGTTACTTTAAGATTACATCTTTGTTACGTGCGTACGTTGATCAGCCTTTGTAGAATTGTCAAGATTTCTTGTTTTGGATAAAATTAAATAAAACTTCTAATTATAATTTTGATTAACAAAGTTTTATTCCCCAATTATTTGCAAACAACAGAGATTTAACACGAGCGAAAGTTTGCGACGTTTATTAAAATACTTTAGAGAATAATTAAACAAAAAAATTATTTTCTATGCTGAACGTATCCAGAACTTTGAACCATCGCTGTTTTCTTCGAAATAATCTGTACCAAGTGCTCTTTTTCATGAAAAATCACAGACGTAGGCGAGAATGAAGCATTGCGCTTCTTTGAGAGACAAACGATTGAATGGTAAAGATAAACCTATATGGTATCTAACGTCACAACAAAGTGTACAATACCAAGTTCCGCGATGTCTAATATTGTCGTCTAAATCCAAATCAATATCAAATATATTTGGCTGAAGATAAACCCATAGCATAATGGATATTTTTAGATTTTTATCTTCCCGGAAAGTAAAAAAGAAATTTACCCAAACATAAACCGAAAAGAAACCTAACTACTACACTGCTTTCTCTTAACGTCAAAAGAGGGCAATTTTATTTACCAATAAAATGAAGCTACAGGTCAATTATCCTTTAGGCAATTAACCTTTAGGTGTTGGATGAAGTCCAGTATTTGGGAACACCACTTAAAAGAAAGGTAAACTAGAGAAAATATCTACAAACTACACTAAAAAAGGCAGAATGGACTATTATGCGATCTAAGAACGTCTTCTAGCTTTATACTGCAATTAGGAAACCTCCGCACCTCTGTCGACCTTAACTGTCACTGGAAATATTCTTAATCCATTCATGCGCATCTCGAATTGCACGCAGTCGTACTCTCTCATTGAGAGAGAAATTACAGCGGTATTATAAATTGTGAATTCCGATACTGGTGCACTGGAGGGTGTTCCACACCCCCCAGACCCCCCGGTCTACCCAAATTCACAACAGTGAAAAAATTATTACAAAAATCAAATTTGCTGTGGGGAAATTAATTGTGCAAAGGAGAAGTGCCCTTCGTCCACTAAGCTGAAAAGCACCTCCAGATTCACAGGAATATTATTGCCATTTGAAGAAAATTCAATTTTAGAGACTGTTTCCGTTCTTCGGAGGGCACGTAAAGCCGTCGGTCTTCTAGTGTTGATTATTATCTTCTTTAACAATTAAAAACAAGCTCATAGAGACATTCCCAACTCGGTATAAGCAACCGTAGGGTCTTAAAGCTTAATTTTTCCTTTAGTGGAAGAGGCTTACATCCAGCAGTGGATGAAAACTGACTGATAACAAACGAACTGAAATTAAAAAAAATATTTATAATTAATGCAAAACTTTTAAAGCCATCAACAAAAGACGGCACATCATAGTATAAATCTTCAAATCTAAATCAAATCTGAGATTATATAATCTAAAAGCCTGAAATGAAAATTATAGTTTTATAGATAGGGGTCTGGGGAAGAGGGGGGGGGGTTAAAAAATATTCTTCAGCTATACTGAAATTGTTATTATAAAACATAGGCTTTAGTATCAAATGATCATCAGAAGGATTTTTTAAAGCAACATAAAATTATGGATAGGAACCGGGGGTTTGTTGGGTATAAACGGGGTACACAAACAAGGTAAAGGGTCTGAAATACTCCCCCAGTATTATGTCCTAAAGCGGTAGTACTAAACTTCTACATCATTTTTAATTTTTAATATTTTGTCTCTTGATACTTGGTGGCTTGAACGTTAATTTATATATCGAACAAAGCAATTAAATTATTGAACCAAACAGCTGAATTTAATAAACAAAAATAGCCAAATTTAATGAACCAAACAGTTGCATTTTTTGACAACCGTAGTAGCTTCTTTGTTTTTTTGCATAAAACAGTTGAATTGTTGAAAAACAGTAAAATATTTGATAAATTTGTTGAATTGTTAAAGAAATAGTTGAATTTCCGAATCTTAGAAAATTAAATTGTTGAATCAGAGATAATGGAGTTGTTGAACAAAAACAATCGATTTATTGAACAAAAAATAATCGAATTATTAAACTAAAAATTATTAAAACAGTAAAATTATTAAAAAATCTGTTGAATTGTTAAAGAAACAATTGAATTGCTGATTCACTGAAAATTAAATTGTTGAATCAAAAACAAGTGAATTATTTAACAAAAATCAATTGAATTATTAAGATAAAAATAATTAAAGGTTCAAGTACGCCAACTGGGCCTTTTTCCTGTGATTATTTTACAAATGTTTTTTAGAATTAGGTAGAGAACGTTAATACGAGTGGAATGTACTAAGGATGAATTCGATATTTGCAATAATAACGCCAAAAATCGATTTTGAAAATCACGAAATCGGGCAAATTATTCATTTTCATGCCAGTACGTGCATTTCAATATGCATGGAAAGGTGCTGGGCGGGGGCCCACTAGAGCATCGAAAAGTGGGATTAGTCGCTCCTGAGATCCGCCGCGTCAACTTGGAAACTTTTCGAGTTGGAGCCGCTTAAGGGGTGTTTTAATGAGTTTAGCACGTGTCAAAACCGTTCGAAGCCCGTCCGAGCCCCGGAGGGCGAGGGCGGTGCGGAGAATAGGTTTTGACAGTGCAACCACCTCAGAAACGAATTCACACAAAAGTGATTTTTTAGAAAATACTCCTTAAATCGATGCAATTCCATGTTTTATTCAAATAACAGTACACATATGTGACGTCTGCATCAAAAATGTGATAAAATACGTAATTTTTGTAAAATTGCTACAAACAATTCAAAATGGGCGGGGCTTGAGGTTCAAATGTAGCCTATCATGGATACGTATTTCAATTTTGAGTTTTAATGCCTAAACGTGAAAATTTTAAATCATCCTTAGTTTATAATATTTCTAATTATGTTCTTTTCATAATATTATACCATTTCTATAGAATTTGCGATTTTCGAGGCCCAGTTCTCGTACCCTACCCTAATTAAATTGTTGAACAGTTAAATTATTTAACCAAATAGCTGAACTTATTAAACAAAACAGCTAAATGTATTGAACCAAGCAGTTGAATTGTAGAAAAACACTTAAAAACACAAAAAAAAATTAAAAAATCTGTTAAATTGCTGAATCACGGAAAATTAAGATGTTGAATCATAAAAAATTAAATTGTTGAATCAAGGATAAGTAAGTTGTTGAACCAAAAACAATTGAATTATTCGACAAAAAACATAATATGAATATTTATTAAACTAAAAATAATTAAAATACACTTTCATTGACAACATTTTAACTAATGCAGTTAAATTATTGAACCAATAAATCGCAAATTTATTAAGTAAAACAGTTGAATTCTTAAAGAAGAAGTTGAATTTTAAATAATTAAACAGAAAATTGATTGTTTAGAGCAAGAATAATTAAATTGTTGAACCAAAAACAATGAACTTTTCAACAAAAAACAATTAAATTAATAAACAGCTGAGGAGTTTATTAAACAGAACAGTTGCAATTTACCGAATCAAACAGTTGTATTTTTTGACAAAGTAACATACATTTTTGAATAAAACAGTTGAATTGCTGAATAACAGATGATGTCGTAAAAAATACATGAGTCGTAAGTTCAATTCCTACTTGCTGCTGTTTGCAGAAGAGTTAGTGGTAAGCTTCGCAAAATTATAAGGTGACTAAAATTACCATTCCCATAGCAACGGTTAAACAGAAATTCTAAAATCTCCAATTCTGTTCTGACAAACAAACAGGAGGGACCGGGGGGTCTGGGGGGTGTGGAGCACCTTCCAGTGCACCAGTATCGGGATTCACAATTTATGATTTTCTGTCTTTCGATACTGGTGCACTGGAGGGTGTTCTACACCCCCAGACCACCCGGTCAGTACTGTTTTTTTCGTCAGAACAGAATTGAAGATTTTAGAATTTCTGTTTAACCGTTGCTACGGAAATGGTAATTTTAGTAACCTTATAATTTTGTGAAGCTTTACCAAACAGCAGCAAGTAGAAATTGAACCTACGACGCTACGTATTTTTTACGAGTAGAAATAATTAAAAAAAAATAACTTCTATCCTAAAGTTATTCAACCCGGGTGGGTGGAGATGTGGAATATCGTTCTACATAATTTTCAATTTTTAATATGGTTTGGTACATCCACAACTGGTCTTTCCGAGCAGCAGTCGACAAAGTTAGAATTACCATGATGGTTTCCAACATGCGATAACGGATCGGCACCAGAATAAGAATATTTTGCCTTTCGATACTGGGTGATTTTCAGCTATTGAATGTTGGTGATGCCAGAGACTGGGGGGTCTGGGAGGTATCAGAATTCACAAATTATAATTGTGGATATTGGTGCACTGGAGAATGTTCCACATCCCCGGACCCCCCGATCTCTGGCATCCCTAAAATTCAAGAGCAGGAAGTCGCCCAGTGTCGAAAGCCAAAATGTTAAAAATTATATAGAAGCTTAGCACATATCTAGGATGAATTTAGTCGATCTTCTTATAAGGTCACAATTCAATTTTGAAAATTACGATTTTCCCATAAGAAATAATGTAAGTGTATTATTGTCTAATATTATGCCAAATATGGTAAACATTCTATCACCCATCCGTGCAATGTAGGTGGGTCGACAGTCACTAACGGTGCGGAGTTACCAATCGCTCCCTGATATTTGTCAACATAACTCGACATAATACGACTAAAAACAATCGGGGATATTTTTAATGAGTAAAGCGGTTGTTAAAACGGCTTGAAGCCGCCGGAGCGAAGTGGAGGCAGCCGAAAGTCGGTTTTGACCAACGCAACTACGGCAAATCTCGGATTCACCATAAAAGTGTATTTTCAACTATTAGTTGAACCCTCATCTTTCATAATTCGTTTTAAAAATCAAGATTCGGGTATTTTAATTATTGTAACTACAACTTATAAATCTACATTCTAAATTACTTTTTAAAGCCGTTTTTTAACCAAATTTGTGAACCGTCCGCAAATTAAATTTTTTATGCCTATATAGCATTATCATCTTTCATAATTTACAAAAGAACGGTTAAAATCGCAATCAGGGTTAATTAACTCTCGCCCATAATTGTTAAACATTTTTTAAAACAGCGACAAAACGTATTTTATGGCTCTGGCAACGAAAGACGGTAAATCTTACAGGAAACCAAGAATTATTCCATGACATATACCGGATTGTGACCGGGGGATCTGGGGGGTGTGGAAGTGCACCAATATTGCAATTCACAATTTATGATACCGATTTAATTTCCTTTTTGCATTTTGATAGTCTGCCTTCCGATACTCGTGCACTGGAGGGTGTTTCACACCCCAGACCTCCGGTCTCTGACGATTTCTTATTAAATGTGCATTAAAGTTTCTGCGTATTTGCATGGTCGATTCTATGATGCGGTGACATTATACCGTCGGTGTCATAGTCATGTTGGTAGTGTCACAGCGACGGCAGTATTGTAAAAATAGTTTAGGTAAGTTGTTCGATATGTCAATAACTATAAAATAAAAAATAAAACTAGGGGGTCTGGGGGGTGTGGAATACCCTCCAATGCACCAGTTTTTGAGGGAGGGGGGCACTCTTCTCCTTTACACTTGATTTCAGTACATCAGCGACTGATGTGATTTCGATGAATTTCACTGTTATAATAATTTTTTCACTTATTGCGCATTTGGTATTTAAAATTTTGGGCAAACCGGGGGGTCTGGAACACCCTCCAGTGCACCAGTTAGCAGAATTCACAATTGTAAATACACCTATAATATTCTTTCTGCATTTTGATGTTCTGTCTTTTGATACTAGTGCACTGGAGGGTGTTTCACACCCCCCAGACCCCCCAGTCTATGAAATTTAATTTTAACGAATTTAATATTCCGGTATATCTGCTTTACCGTTACTATGGTTACATGGAATTTCTAATAATGGATCTGTTTCGTGATGCAAGAAATGATGGTTAATAAGTCAGCAAGGGAAGATCGGCGTGGTAACTTGGTTTTAGTGTTACAAAATAAATTTAACAGCGAAATTTAACGGACTGCAACTTTAGTCGAGTAAACATTTTTGAAAAACCATTTTTGTTTTAAATATTGACTTCTAAATTCCGATTCGAGGAAGTCCATCCGATGGTGATGCTCTTAGGCACTGGTGGTTTTCTGTGCTGGTAAATGTTACATTGTGATGTAAAGCTGAAGAAATTATCAAAAAATTGAAAATATGGAAAATTCTTAAATTTCAGTAAATTAATTTCACTAGTTTAATCCCTATAGCCTAACTAGAAAGCTTATTTTTAAAGATCGGGGGGTCTGGGGGGTTTTAAAACAAAATTAAATATATAGTATATAGAAAGATATAGCATCCAAAAGTTTCTACATCATAATTTTTGATACATGTTGATGTACTGTCTTCCAATACTGTGCACTGGAGGGTGTTCCACACCCCAGACCCCCCGGTTTGTCCTAATTCCAAATCCCAAATGGACAACAAGTGAAAAAATTATTAGAAAAATAAAATTCGAAATCACATCGGTCTCTGTTGTGCTGAAATCATGTGTAAAGGAGAAGTGCCCTCCATCCCTTACAAAACCAGGCTACGGCACTAGGCTGAAGAGTACTTCAGACATATTGTCGTTTGAATAAAATACAATTTTTCCACTACTAGCCATAAACACTATCATTTCAACGTAAGTTATCGAACTGTGAACCACGCCTTCTGTCACCTGAGGTGAATAATATTTTATTATTCACTAGTAGTTAATAATGAACATAAATGCGTAGTCCGGAAACTTCGGGCCATTTTGAAAGAAAATTTATGTGTAAAACGAATTAGCATAACCAAGAAATTCTATCAATAGTGTTTAAATAATTAAAATCGGTCTATAAATAAGATTAATTTGATATTTAAAATGTTGATTAAATTGGAATTTTGTGACGTTTAGCAATTAGGCGAAATGAGAAAACGAATTAATTATGACAGCTAATTATGACTAGAAACTTTATAAATCGATTATTAATAATTATTACAATCAATTATCGTTACAAATAGTACACTTATTGACAAAATAGTTTTCGTCAACTATATACTCGCAAAACTTACAAATATCAAAATATTTAATGTAACCTTTATGTCAAAATTAATTAAACATTTTCAAGCAAGTGTCAACATCAAAACAAAAAACTATCATTTGTTTTATAATTTGAAATAAATAATTAAAACGATTTACTTTATTCATTAACAATTATTATTATAAGAGTAAACAATCCTAGTAGTGGAAAAATTGATATAACCACGGTAGTGAAGCGTGTTATAACCGCGCGTTTAAATCCGCGGTGCTACGCACCTTGGGATTTAATCTGGCGCTAGGGTTATAACACTATGCTTCACTACCTGGTGTATAATATACTATTAAATACCGGTTTTGCGCTTTGGAGGACATGTAAAGTCGTCAGTTTTCTACTGTTGATTATTCTCACCATTAACAATGAAAAACAAGGTCACAACATTCTCTAACCGGTATAAGCAGCCGTAGGGTCTTACTGTTTTATTCTTCCTCTAGAAGCAGAGGCTTATATCCGGTGGTGAATGAAAACAGACTGACAACAAACAAATCGAAATTTTAAAGAAAAATTTGTGATCAAGAACTTTTTAAAGCAATTAACGAAGAACGGGAGATCATAGTATAAATCTGCAAATCTAAAACAAATTTGAGTATATAACCCAAAAGCTCAAAATGGAGATGATAGTTATATAGACCGGGGGGGGGTCTGGGAGGTCTCCTCCCCAAGGGTCCAGTATCAGAAGCCAAAACATTAAATGGTTAGAAATTATGTAAAAGTTTTCTTTTTCTTGGAAACGACGACATATCCTAGGAGAAACGAATTCTGTTCCCCAAATCCTCGACTCGGGATATGGCATTTAATCTTCCCAATGTAGCAGTATTGGAAGTAGAACCGAATAACCTATTATTCAATAATTTATTGTGTCGCAATTGTGATTAAAAATTTTACGTTACTATAGCAACGGCTACGCAGAACTACTAAAATTTTGAATTCACTTTTGTTAAAAATAAACTTCATAAACCGGGGGGTCTGGGGTGTGGAACACCCTCCAGTGCACTAGTATCGGAAAGCAGAATATAAAAATGCATAAAGAAAATTACAGTTGTATTTACAATTGTGAATTCTGCTAACTGGTGCCCTCCCCCTAAGACCTCTTGGTTTTCTAAGACGATTCGGTAAAATCGGTAAAATTTCGGTAAAAATGCACCAGGATTGGAATTCACAATTTACGATATGATGTTCTGTTGCACTGAACGGTATTTCAGACTCCCCCCCCCCTCAAACCTATGCATTTTTTATCAAACGATAAAAAATATGCTACAATAACCGGTGAGTCTGGGGGATGTGGAACACCATTCAGTGCAACAGAACATTATAAATTGTGAATTCCGATACTGGTGCACTGGAGGGTGTTCCACAGCCCCCAGACCCCCCGGTCTATACTGGTTGTTTTGTCCGAACCGAATTGAAGATTTCAGCATATGTACCCGCTTGACCGTTGCTATGGCGACATTAATTTTAGTCACCGAATAATTTTGCAAAGCTTTACCCACTATAGCTCTTCGGCGAACAGCAGCAAGTAGGAATTGAACCTACGACGCTACATCATTTTTTGAATAAGTTCAAAGTAGAAATAATTAATAAGAAAAGCTCTCAACCTAAACTTTTGTAAACCGGGGAGTCTGGAGGTGTGGAACACCCCCCAGTGCACCAGGATTGGAATTCACAATTTACGATATGATGTTCTGTTGCACTGAACGGTGTTCCAACCCCCAAACCTGTGCGTTTTTTATCAACAGTAAATTAAAGATTTCAACATATCTGTTTTGCCGTTACTATGGTGACGTGCAATTTTAATGAAGGATGTGGTGGTTAATATTTTAGGTTAGCAAGAAGAGATTAGAGCGGTAACGTAAGGTAAAGCCTAAACTTTTAGTTTTACAAAATATATTAAACAGTAAAATTTAACGGACTGCAACTTTAGTCAAGTAAACATTTTTGAAAAACCAATTTATTTTGAAGAAATATTGACTTTGTAATTCATTGCTGCCGTATTCCGAGTTCCCATATATTTGAGGAAATACATATTTAGTCTATCTAATGATGTTGAATACTTTGGCGGCTTTCTGTGTATGGTAGATGTTCATACATTTGCATACATATTAAAATATAAAGCTGAAGAAATCATTAAAAATTAAACATATGAAATTTTTTAAATTTAAGTAAATTAATTTCACTAATGTAATCCTAATAGCCAAACTAAAAAGCTTATTTTTAAAGATCGAGGGGTATGGGGGAGTAACCTTTAAAACAATATGAAATATTATAAAGTGCCTCTCGGCATATGTTATAGTTTCTAAGAAAATGACAGAGGTATTTAAAAGTTTCTACATAATTTTTAATACATCTGATTTTCTGTCTTCCAAGACTGGTGCAGGTGTTCCACACCCCAGACCCCCGGTCCTTACAGTTTATTTTTATCAGAAGTACACACAGAAGACAAACAACAACAAAATCTTTCATAAGTTTAGAAATGACGGTAAGAAATAAAATTATTATTTGCTCTAGAGTTGAACCATACTCGGCATTAGCAGTTGCGTACTGGGTTCAGAATATATCACCGCTAACATTTTACCTCAGTCGGTTTGCTTGCGCCTTAATTACAGAAATTATGTAATATTTTGGTTCAAAGCGGTCAAAGATCCTAGGAATATATAGCAAACAAACAAACAATCTCTTTCATATGTATATGTACATATTGCTACGATTCAGAAGATAGTGCTACTGCATTAATTGCATTATCTTGACAGGCATAAACCATAAACAAACGGCTTAATTAAATTTTTTTGTTTTTAAATTAATACCCACCTACGTTGACTCGGTTAGCATGAACTCTCGATTGAAACTTTTGTTGTTGACGATTGAAAAATTAAAATCTGTTCCAAAACGACAACGTACATTTTAATTAAATTCAAGCACAGGTTTTTATTGTTTAAAAAATTGTGTTTAATTCAAATTCTAATGAATCTAAGCGGCCATTCAAATTAATCAATGCTTTTTAAATTTGCAAGCGAACAATCTTTTGCTTTAAAAGTTTTTAAATATTTTATGACTTTATTTATGCATAAGTATAATATAATTTTTTTCAACGATTTTCTTTTGTTTTCCAATCTGCTTTGAATTAACGATTTAATTAAAGTAGATGGGCTATATGGTTCTGAATCACTTTTGACCGAAACCTCTCTAAGTCGAATTTCATTATTGCAGATTGTGATTATTTTATATATTTTTGTTATTTTTGATTCTACCTTGATGATCTGGTAGAACGTACTGTCCAATGTTTATTACAAATCCAAGAAATGATATAAGATGGAAATGGCAAGAGGTTCGTTCTTGTTTAATCTATCTATGCCGCGTAGTTTCTGAAACACTTTATAACACTAAAATTTAAAACGTTTTAGTTTTTCTAATATATCAAGAGAAAGAAAGCAATAGGTTCCTCGTATTATTAAAGTTTGCTTTAAATAATGGGGGTAACGGACCACAAAATAAAGTTGCAGCTGAAGCATACAGAAGTCTGCGAATATGTATTTGCAGAATCGATCGCACTTTGTATAACAAATAACTCGAAGCGGAGTTTCATTACAAAAAAGTAAAACAATGCATCAGCAATGATATTTCTTTATAAAAAAATTATATTTTGAAATCGCACTATGGAACTCCGTACCGAAGCTGAATTTTAAAAAAGAGAAACCAGTAATTTTCCAGTGACATATTATTCCAATTGCATAATCAATATTAATAAAAAAACAAATCACGAAGAAAATTGAGCTAAATAGCAATTAAGACTTTAAAATTGTGAAATGGTATGCTTCCGGGTCCAAAAACCCAAAGTTTAAATTTTCCATCTCTCGGTTTCTTATTTTAAGGTTTTCTTGTAATAAATTTTCTTTTATATTAAATAATGTCGTCTGAATATCTTGGGACGTCATTATTTGTGGAGTGCAAATGAATATTTCTCGAGTATCAGGCTATTAGTAGTGAACATAAAAAAAATCAAATTATTTTTTCGAAAAACCGCTGTTTTGCGGTTTACAAATAACAATCTCTCTTCCACGACATTTGAAATTAGACCCCAATTAATTTGTTGTTGTGCGACTTGCGTTTAAGATTTTAATAACTTAATTGCTTTTAGTTTGCGTGTGCTTGCAATTTTAGTTGATACAAATTTAATTAAGTTTGTTTCGATGTAACTAAAACAAAATTATTGCTGGTAACTATAAAATTATTATGTTATGAATGCGTTCTGGTTGGTCGCTCACATCCTTACCGTGTCCCCGCTGTTTAAGCAGTAAACTAGGTGTACAGGGTGTACACTTTCTTTGACCAGTAATATTTTGATTTACGATGCGAAATGCACCGAAGCCGAAAACTGACGCTATTAATGCCAAATTGAAACAAAGTTGTTTTAAAATTGAAAAGTTGCTTTGCTATTTTGGAACAACACTTGATTTTGAAGACAGGGGGGAATGATGATGTGTGTCCCCAAACCCCTGTAAACTAGAAATTTATTTTTACTTCATACTCCAGTCGATGATTTTTGAGACATTTTCTAATCCGAAGTAGGTAGCCATGGGGTTTTAGTGCTGTAGAATTTCTCTATAAAAAGAGATCCACCTCCAGGAGTGGACTAGCATAGGTTGATGAAGAACATCCATTTTGATAATTTCAACCGTTGAGAAAGTTTAAATCTTTTCCTTCCTTAAATGCGTCCAGCTTTAAGTACTAAAATGTAACAGGACAACAATTAACCCATATTAATTTGAAACTGACAAAATTTACGTGTCTGACCTTTTATGTTTAATTAAATTACACGCGCGACAAGTTGCTCTTGTTTATTAAATTTAATTAATTTAAATAGAAATTTTTCTTACGGTTGCGCTGTCTCGAAAAGGTTGAAATAAAAATGTTATAAGCAAAGCAGGATCGTTAATTTGTTCACGTACACGTAATTAACATTATCAATTATGCAATTAATTTCAAACACACGTCTCAATTTGGAGGAACTCTAAATAATAATAGCTATTTATATACCAAGTTTCAAAACCAGGTTCTTTTTCGCGCAATGAAGTTTTATAAAATTTTTTTTCTGCAAACGCAGTAAAAGTTTTATTATAATTTTGTTATAATTACCTACCAGGGTAAAACTGTGTATATTTATTCAAATTAATAATAATTATTAACCATTATCCATTTCTTGGCTTTAAATTAAAACAAATATTTAAATGAATAAATTTTAATTAATTAATGAGAATATTTAACAGAATACGATCCAAATCTAAAAGGTCAAACTAATTTCCAAACCAAAATGACAATCAAAAAGTTACTTTATCTCAACGTTTGTAGAAAAAATTCTTTAAATAGTAATTTAATCTAAATACGAATAAATATAACCACAGTATGAAATAGAATTCAAATAAGATTATATTAATTAGATGTCTCCACTTGACGACATATCTGATGTCACGATTTAAAAAAATTAATTTGAATAGCGCTGAAGCTTCGCTGAAATCAAACTTGATTAAATACGAAATAATTTAATTAACTTTGGGAGGTAAATACGAGTATAGAATATTGAATAGGAAAATCTTTATTACTTACACTTATTTAAAGTTAATTAATTTCAAAACGTTTTCATACAAAGTTCTGTAGTATAACTTAGTCTTTTTGTAAACTGAGAAATGACTGCGATTTATAGTATAATAACAAAAACATTCTGCGTTTGTTTACGAAATTTCGTGCCAATGAGTTGCAAACTTTTTGAGCTACGATGATACAATCGACAATTAAACAGCTTCCAGTTCAGTTTATACTCCCTCTCCCCCTTATTTTACTTTTCGAAGTTAAGTTAAGTTGGTATTTTTTTCTATTTTTGGCAAAAAATGTGGATGTGTTTATTTTTCAGTTAAGGACAAATACCTGTACCAATTGACTTGAAATTTTAAAAACTAGTTTGAAGCACTATCAGATTTAATTTTGTCAAAAGTCCCTAGAATGATTTGGCATGGCTTATGAGATGCTCACTTTAAAACAGATGGAGTTTATATAAAAAGTAATTGAACCTAGCGGAACAGACATGTGTTGTCATATTAGTAGATTTTTTAATTAAAAATGTAAAAGTTAATTATTAATTTCTTTTCCACAAACAACTTGGGCACCGTAATCGAGGTATCTCGGGATAGCTCATTGCGAATCATTGCATTACATGAATAGAAAACCATCCGAGACTTCACCGTACAACGCGGCACATGATAATTAAAAAGTTAAAGCTTTGAAAATGGGAAAATGAATTTTTAAATTAAAAACCCCCTTACGGTGGAAAGGCAAAAAATTCCAATAAAAAATTGACAACTTCTTCTACTTATCGTCTTTCCTACCCGTTTACTTAGCTAATCGTTGTCGTTTACTTCCAATGTAATCAATCAAGCTTGAAAGATATTCGATTTACTTAAAAAATATCGAACAGTTTCATTTAGCAGATGCCTACATAGACAACATGTCGTATTTCTTATTATAAAAATTCACGTTACGTTTTCTATTCGCGCTGTCAAGATCTGTCAGATCTTTTGCGAAACGCTTACTATTACACTAAAATGTTCCAATCAACAGGTTGGAACACCGCATCCAGGTTTTCCTCTCTGAGAAGATAAAAATACTAAAGATTTAATGAACATTTGAGTGCACATTTCGAAACTGGAGAAAAAATTCACTTACAAACTAAACTTAGAAAGAGGGAAAGGATTGTTACGGAATCTGTGATCATCCCCTGACTTTATAGTGTCATTATCAAACCTCCGAATCTCAAAACAGAAAGGTTTCATAAACTGGCATTTTCGTTAATCCATTCATGTGTTTCTCGTATTCCACGCACTTTCTCACTGGCGGCTATCCATGAATAGTAGGTGTGACAATTGCAGAACATCAAAATGCAGAAAAATACATCACAGCGCTATTATAGATTGTGAACTGCCCAGACCCCCGGTTTTTATTCTATTTTTTAGTTGTTAACAACATATCGATCAATTTATCTAAACTATTTTAACAATACTCCCGTTGCTGTGACACTACCGACATGACTATGACATCGACTTATAGCATTATAGAATTGATCATGCAATTACACAGAACCTTCAATGCACATTTAATAAAAAAATCTTCAGTCACCGGGGGGTCTGGGGGGTGTGGAACACCCTCCAGTGCACCAGTATCGGAAGACAAAACATCATAAATTGTGAATTTCGATACTGGTGCACTGGAGGGTGTTCCACACCCCCAGACCCCCCGGTCCACCTAAATTCAAAACTTGTGAAGAAATTATTACAATAATCTGTGCTGTACCAAAATTAACAGTGTAAAAGAGGAGTATTCCTTCCATAAAAACCTGTCTACAGTACTGGGCTGAAGGACATTCCAAACCCTTCGGAATATTGACATTTGAAAGACTGTTTTCGTACTTCAGAGAACACGTAAAGCCGTCGGTCAGACACTGTGTCACCGTTAACAATAAAAAATAAGGTCACAGAGACATTCCCTCCCAGTATAAGCAGCCGTAGGGTTTTATTGCTTAATTCTTTCTCTAGACAAAGAAACTTACATCCAGCATTGGATGAAAACAGGCTGATAAGTGATAATAAACAAACTGAAAATAAAAAAAAAATTGTAATCAATATAAGAATTTCTTAAAACAATCAACGATGGATGGAAAATCATAGAATAAATCTGCAAATCTAAGCTAAAAAGTTCAAAATAAAAATGATAGTTTTATAGACCGAGGGTTTTGTGGAGAAGAGTGGAGTAGAATATCTCTCAGCCATACTTAAATTGTTATTCTAAAACTTGTAGCTTTTAGTATTAAATGATCACCAGAAGAATTTTTAAGGCAACATAAAATTATAGATAGTAACCGGGGTTTGTGGGGTATAAAAAATGGTAATGTGTCTGAAATAATCCCCTTATGTCCTAAAGCGGTACTAAGCTTCTACGTAAGTTTTAACTTTTAATATTTTGCCTCTCTTAACATCTTTTATTTTGCTTTAGGACATAACTCTCGCTCACTAGCTATAATTTTATGTTATCTAAAAAGGATATTCCATACCCCCAGATCCTGGGTTGAACAATTTTAGGCTGCAAGTTTTCTTTATTAATTATTTTACTGTAAATACGTAGGTCGTAGGTTCATTTACTTTGCTGCCGAAGAGTTAGTGGAAAGCTTGGGAAAATTATAAGGTGACTAAAATTACCATTACAATAGCAACGGTTTAACAGAAATTCTAAAATCTTAAATTCTGTTCTGATAAAACAAACAGTACAGACCGGGGTCTGGGGTGTGAACACCCTCCAGTGCACCAGTATCGGGATTCACAATTTATGATTTTTGTCTTCCAATACTGATGCACTGGAGGGTATTCCACACCCCAAACCCCCGGTCTGTACTGCTTGTTTTGTCAGAACAAAATTGAAGATTTTAGAATTTATGCTTAACCGTTGCTATGGTAACGGTCATTTTAGTCAACTTATAATTTTGCGAAGCTTTACCCACTAACTCTTCGGCAAACAGCAGGAATTGACAAGTAGGAATTGAACCTACGACGCTACGTATTTTTTACGATATCATCAACGTTCAATAGGAAGAAGCCACCAAGTATCGAGAGACAAAATATTAAAAATTATGTAGAAGTTTAGTACTATCGTTTTAGGATATAATACTGGGGGAGTATTACAGATCCTTTGCCATGTTTCTGTATCTCTTTTATATCCCACAAACCCCCGGTTACTATCTATAATTTTATGTTGTTTTAAAAAATTCTTCTGATGATCATTTGATACTAAAGTTTATGTTTTATAATAACAATTTCAGTATCGCTGAAGAATATTCTTGTACCCCCCCCCCCAGACTCCCGATCTATAAAAATATAATTTCCATTTTAGGCTTTTGGATTATATACTGAGATTTGATTTAGATTTGAAGATTTATATTATGATGTGCCGTCTTTCGTTGATGGCTTTAAGAAGTTCTTGCATTAATCATAAATATTTTTAAATTTCAGTTTGTTTGTTATCAGTCAGTTTTCATCCACTGCTGGATGTAAGCCTTTTCCACTAAAGGAAGAACTAGGTTTTAAGACCCTACGGTTGCTTATACCAAATTGGAAATGTCTCTATGAGCTTATTTTTCATTGTTAATGAAGATAATAGTCAACACTAGAAACCGACGGCTTTACATGCCTTCCGTAGCATGGAAACAGTCTCTAAAATTGTATTATCTTCAAATGGCAATATTCCTGTAAATATGGAGTGCTCTTCATCTTAGTGCCAAAGCCAGATATTTTGGGGCCGATGGGAGACTTCTCTTGCACAGTGAATTTTGGCAATGAAAATTTGATTTTTGTAATAATTTTTTCACTGTTGTGAATTTGGATGTTGAATTTGGGTAGACCGGGGGTCTGGGGTGTGGAACACCCTCCAGTGCACCAATAAGAATTTACAATTTATGATACCGCTGTAAGTGTCTTTTTTAATTTTGATGTTCTATTTTCCGATACTGTTGCACTGGAGGGTGTTCCACACCCCCAGACCCCCGGTCTGTACTGTTTGTTTTGTTAGAATAAAATTGTTTATCTTAGAATTCTTTCTTAACCGTTGCTATGGTATCGGTCATTTTAGTAACCTTATAATTTTGCGAAGCTTTACCGACTACTTCTTTTGCAAACAGTAGCAAGTAGGAATTGAACCTACGACGCTACGTATTTTTTAGAAGTAGGAATAATTAATAAAGAAAACTTTTGCGGCCTAAACTTGTTCTTTCTATATCCCCCAGGTATAACTATTCAAATTGAAAGTCTCAAACTTATAGCCTGCAGAAACAAATTATCACCAGAGGAATGTTTTTCAAAGTCTGAAGGTGAGGACGGATGACACAATAGAAGAGAAATGGAAAAGGATACGAGACCCAATAATAAGCATCTCTAAAAGTACTTAAAAACACAGAAGACAGACCTCGAAAAGATGGATGACAGAAGAGATTCTTAAACTAATGGAAAAGAGAAGAACACACAAAACAAAGATCAAGAACAGTATAGAGATACATAAAATAATTAAAAGAAAGATCAAAGAAGCAAAAGAAAGGTGGCTAAAGGAAATGTGTGAAGAGATTGAGGTACTGGATGGAAAGCATGATATATTTAACTTACATAAAGAAATAAAAGAACAGCGGAATAATCAAAAGAGAGAACTGGGTATACTGACAAGCGATGATGGAAGGATAATTACGGAGGTTGAAGATAAGCTGCAGCTGTGGAGAGAATACACCGAGAAACTGTTTCAAGATGATGAAATGGAAACCGATGATAGCTACATAGAAACCGGGCCAAATATTACAAAAGAAGAGGTCATGCAAGCCATAAAACGAGCAAAGAAAAGAAAAGCTGTGGGACCAGACGAAATCCCTGGAGAACTACTGCAACTACTTGAAGAACAACATATAGATGTTATAGTAGATCTCTTTAACGCCATATACAAAACAGGCCAACTCCCGGACGACTGGATGAAGTCGACATTTATTCCGCTACCGAAAAAAGTAAACTCCAAGAAATGTCAAGAACACCGAATAATCTCGCTAATGAGCCATGTGCTAAAAATGTTTCTAAAATTATTCATGCTCGAATACAGAAAAAATAGAAGAACGAATAGGAGAAACGCAGTTTGGTTTTAGAGAGGGGCTGGGCACTAGAGAGGCACTGTTCAGCGTGCAGGTTCTAATACAGAGATGCCGCGATATGGATTGCGATGTGTTTGCGTGCTTCATAGATTTCGAAAAGGCATTTGACAAGGTAAAACATGCCAAGCTATTTGAAATTCTAAAAACAGCTGGAATAGACGACAAAGACAGGCGAATCATCATGAATTTGTACAAGAAACAAAGAGCATCCATAAGAATAGAAAATCAAATGTCTGAGGAAGTTGAGATAAACAGAGGTGTCAGACAGAAATTATTCAACATATACTCGGAAGAACTTTTAGAACTGCCATTGAAGATCTGGAAGAAGGAGTTCTAATTAACGGAAAGATCATTAACAACATTAGATACGCAGACGATACCCTTCTTCTAGCGGACAGTGCACAAGGACTCCAAAAAATAGTGGAACAAATAACTGCAAGTAGCGAAGAATACGGAATGAAACTTAACGCCTCTAAAACTAAGATCATGGTTATTAGTAAAACGCAGAATGTGTTGGCGAGAGTGTTTGCAAACGGAGTGGAACTAGAAAGAGTTCAAAATATTACTTACCTGGGATGTACTTTAAACGAGGAATGGGACCACAGCAAAGAAATAAAGATCCGCATAGAGAAAGCCAGGAACATGTTTAACAGCCTACGAAATGTTTTATGTAACTTGCAGCTAGACATACAGATCAGACTCAAAACTCTAAAATGCTACGTGTTCTCTGTCCTCATGTACGGTGTGGAGGCTTGGACACTCACGGAAGAGACTCAACGGCGACTGACGGCATTTGAGTTGTGGTGTTACAGGCGAATGCTTAGGATTTCATGGATTTATCACGTAACAAATGAAACGGTTCTCCAAAGAATAGGAAAAGAAAAAGAAGTTCTCAAGATCGTTAAAGAACGAAAGATGAGTTATTTCGGACATATTATGAGAAACGATAAATACCACCTGCTGCAGCTGATAATTCAAGGAAAGGTTAAAGGCAAGAGAGGGCCAGGCAGAAGAAGAAACTCGTGGCTGAAGAATCTAAGACAATGGGCTGGAATGACATCCACGGACATTTTCAGGGCAGCGGTCAATAAAGTTATGTGGGCCAGGTTAATAGCCAACGTCTAATGAAGATATGGCACTAAGAAGAAGAAGAAGGAATTTTTAAAACAACATAGTTATGAGGGGTTAAGATTGGCAGTATGAAAGGGGTACAGAAAATTGGTAAGGAGTGTGAAATACTTCCCCCAGTATTTGTATAGTACATAAAGTGGTACTAAGCTTCTACATAATTTTTAAATTTTAATATTTAGGTTCTACTGGGAATTTCATGATATTAAACGTTGGGGAATGTTAGAAACCGGCGGGTCTCGGGGGTGTGGAACACCCTCCAGTGCACCAGTACCGGAATTCACAATTTATGATACCGCTGTAATTTTCTCTCTGCTCTTTGATGTTCTGTCTTCCGATACTGGTACACATATTATGTTGAATTCTTCAATTTACAACTGATAAAAAATATACTGCATAGACCGGGGGGTCTCAGGGATGTGGAACACCCTCCAGTGTACCAGTATCGGAAGACAGAACTCCAAAGTGCTGAAAGAAAATTACAGCGGTATCATAAATTGTGAATTCCGATACTGGTGCACTGGAAAGTGTTTCACACTCCCAGACCCCCGGTTTAGGCAGTTTATTTTATCAATTGTTGGTTAAAGATTTCGGCATATTTAAAGTATTACACAGAGGGAGCGGCAAGTATGATGTACAAACAAGTAAATAAAGTACAAAAGTAATGTTTTACCTCTAAAGACTAAGTAGATATACCGAAATCTTTAACTCACTTTTGAAAATAACAAGCTGTATAAACCGGGGGTCTGGGGGGTGTGGAACACCCTCCAGTGCACCAGTATCGAATTCACAATTTATAATACCGTTCTCATAAATATTTTCCGAGGTGAATGCACTGGAGGGTGTTCCACACCCCAGACCCCGGTTTATAAAATTTGTTTTTATCAAAGTGAAGCACCCGGATTGAACCCGTGAGGAGTTTGGCGGTAGAACATTTTTTACTTTATTTACTTGATTGTACTTCATACTTGCCGGTCCCTCTCGCGTCTAACTTTAAATATGCCGTAATCTCTAACCAACTATTGATAAAATAAACTGTCTAAACCGGGGGTCTGGGGTGTGGAACACCTTCTAGTGCACCAGTATCGGAATTCAAAATTTATGATACCGCTGAAATTGTCTTTCTAAATTTTGATGTTTTACCCTCGAATTCTGGTGCACTGGAGGGTGTTCCACACCCCAGACCCCGGTCTATATTGTTTGTTTTTCTCAGAACCGAATTGAAGATTTCAGCATATCTGTTTGGCCGTTGCTATGGAAACTATAATTTTAGTCCCCATAATTATTATAATTTTAGTCCCCATAATTATTATAATTTTGCAAAGCTTTACCCACTAGCTCTTCAGCAAACAACAGCAAGTAGGAATTGAACCAACGACGCAACGTATTTTTTTGTAATTAATTCGTAGTAGAAATAATCAATAGAGAAAGCTCAACCCAAACTTAAACAAACCGGGAGGTTCGGAATACCTCCAGGCGGATACGGTACCTATTGAAATGATAATAACAAAGGTAGTTGCTCTCTTTCAGTCCTTTATCCAAGATAAGAGGGAACTCACGGTTTATAAAGGCAGTTACAGGGTGACTAGGATCACGTTCAGGAGATTTGTTCAGGAGGGAGCTTGATTTTTAAGCGGAGGAACTTACTTAATTCACTATAACTTATTATTTTGAAATTACGTTCATTTTTCAAATGAATTTGTGCGTATGCAGGGGTAAACATAGTAATCCGTACTGGGTGAGAGTGTGGAGTTGTGTCTATTAAAACTTCATGTCGAACAGAGTTTCATTACCCTTTTCAGAGCACCAACCGTTTCTTCATTAGTTTATTAGTTATTTTTTCAGCATTTAAAGTTGCAATTCTTTCAATATTTTTCCCAAGTGGTCCATTAGATACGATGGTTATATGAGCTGAGATCGCGCAGTGGCTTCTTACAAAGACAGATTTTTTCCAAAATAGTGGAAATACTTTTTTGCTTTTGTCAAAGCTTCCAGCCTAAAAAACAGCTTTGATAACCCCGACTTTCAACCAACTGACTAAATTCAACTACCAGAGTCAATAATGTTTGAAATAAAATTACAATACAAAACGGGTTCCGCCATTTGAACCGTTCAAGTCTCCGACGTAAAACAGCTCACATACACAGCGTCGAAAAAGTTATTGGCAAACAAAAGTTAGTAATAAAATCTGGCGAGAACAAAATTTATAATCTTAGAATTACGTTCATACAAGAAATAGCCATAAAATTAATGAAAAGCGAGGTTTTGGAACCCAAAACTATAAAGTGCTTTTTTGGCAATAAATTAAAAACACTCGAACCTTTTTTGGTAATTAAAATATAGGAAGTTACGAAGGAGGGAACTGTTGGAAATTTAAAATAGCAGTAATAAAATTGAATCACTACAGAGATTTAGAGCTTAAAATTGTTGCTTTAAAAAAATTGCCACAAAGAGATGTTCACGTCAAACATTAATTTGAAGTGTTTTAGACAAATTCCACATAATCATAAGCAGGCTGATTGTAAGTATCTTTCATGATGTTGGAAGAGGGAGCTAAAACTATTTAACTGAGCATTCTTGTAAACGACTGTTGCAGGGGCCAAAGGTGTCAACCCGCTTCAAAGCACACAATGCTGGCAAGGAATTTAGATACTCCGAATCCAGCGAAATAGTCGTCGAATATTTAAGGCAGACGACAATAACATTCCACTTCATCTCGTTTGATAATTGTTTCGTCTGAAAATATCAGGATAAAACTTCAACCAAGTAGTAATTTTCATTTTAGGAAAATGAGGTCTCATTAATGGAGAGTCATGAAGGAATATTGTAGTTTTAATATCTAAAATTCAATCTTGTATTTAATCATAGTAGAAACACTACTATATTATCGGGAAGATATAATGAAGCGGAAGCACACTTAATTTCCGTGTCTCTTGTAACGTCACGGCATTATAGTACCTATGTGTACAATTCCGTGGGGACTGGATGCATTAATGGAATCTTGATAACCAATGTGTGTTTGTGTCGTTAATTCCTAAATTAGTGTTTGTAATTAACATAAATATATTCGGAGGGTTGGTAGCACACAAGTTCATTGGTTCAAAATTTTCCGATGACGTTCACATTCAATTTCATTTCGAAAGGGCACAAAAAGAAAATGGTTTGTGTTATTGCGTATACCCTTGATTTGGCTCATAAATGGGAATTTTCAGGATGTTGAGTTTTCCATTTACTCGTAAAAATTTCACCACTGCTACTTTATCAAACAATAAGCTCGAATGTGATTTCAATTCCCACCGTGCCGATTGCACCACCCACCAGTTCATTGTTATTGAATTTGTTCGAAAATAATACCTCTGTTTTCATTTCCGTGGTTCCTGACCCTAATAACACTATCACAATTTATTACAATAAAAAGTGTCACGATTAAATTAGTAAACAATCGCGGCAGTTTTCCCTTGTGGAATCTAAAAACTGGGTCGGCATAAAGCACTTCCCTCTTTGAGTTTCCGTTTAAATTACCCTCATGGAAACTTACTTTTGGTGTCAGAAGATAATCTCTTTTTGACACGAACCGAACCACTAATTTTTCAATTTTGTTGATAGAAACTTCAAACAGAAAACTACGGTCATCGTTAATTGAATTAAACGACCAATGGGCGATCTTTGATACACGAACTGTATCTTAAGCTTTCAATTTTCATCCGATTAGTGGGTAACACCTACTATGTTGATAGAACTTGAAAAACTTTTACGTTTTTATTTTTTTGAAATCCGAAATCCGCTTTTCTATTTAATAAAATGTTGCAGGAAAGTTGCGGACACTTTTTATCTTTTCATTACAAGTTTTAGTATGAAAATTGTAACGTTTATTAAAAAATTTCACTGCAACTATAATTTTCGATCCAACGTTATTGCAAAACTTTCATTTTTTGCGGGCGAATGCTAGCAGCTTTACAAAACAGCCGACTATACCGACCGTTTGAAATTTTTGTTGAAATTTATGGATTGCCAATTTGTTCTAATAAAATTTTAATATTCTTGTAAACATTTTAGCTTGTTTCACAATAGCAAGAAATTGTTTTGAAATATTTAACATGCTTTTTATGAATACATCGTTTAAATTTTATTTCCATATTTTTGTTATTTAAAAATTCAGTTAACGAAGCAGAAAATTGTTGGAACATAAAATATTTTAGTGAATAATAATTTAAAATGTGTAAAAAAAAGTTTTAGCCAGATCTGGACTTGATATCCTAAGGGAAAAACGGTTGATGACGGTTTTAATGCTGAAGGTACCTGGTTCAAATCCGGAGAGATTATATCTTTTTTACGACCATCTCCCTGTTTTAGATATAGTTTTTCCCTTTTTTCTAGAAAAGAGACGTATTCGTATTCTCCCAAACGTACCGAATATCCTGAATATTATGGAAATTTTGAAGTTTCTCCCCATTTGTAAAGTACCAGGGGCATTATAGTACTTAAAAATGCATTTATTTAAACAAATTCAGAGTAGGATTATTAAGTATAATAATGGTAAATTTGAAAGCCGATACTGAATTCCATTAAACCACACAATTGCGTTCAATTTTTTCCAGTATAATTTATTCTTCAATGAAATTCGAATAACCATAGAATCAAAATCTCCGTTTGAATACAAATATTTATAAATGTAAAAAAAATTGTAAAAATTCTGAGTTAGGAAGCTGGCAGCACAAAATTTTGTAATTAAAATTTGCAGTTTTACAGTTCAATAAATCCGAAATGGTTCGAAATAAATAAACATTAACACAAAGCCATTTTATAAATTTCTTTCCACATTGTTAAAATTATTGTGGAATTCACAAAATGTAAAATCACTCAAAAACTGTAAACGCCTGGCTCTCGTTTCGCTTTAAATGGTTCCACAGTTTTTAAAAAAATGCGGAAATGTACCTTCGTTTCAAAACAAATAAACATTAACGCGACATCATTTTGGAAACTGTGAAAACTAGTTTCCGTCAAATGACACAAATGGTTTAAACGGTTCCACAGTTTTTGATTTTCTCAAAATATGTGAAAATGGTACCTCCGTTTAAAAAGTAATCAGTAACGCGATGTCATCTTGAAAATTGTGGAAATTACCTTCTGTCAAATGACTTAAAAAAAGGCGAAGTTTAGGTTCCTGTCTTGGTTTAAACGGTTCCACATTTTTTGAGAATGCTACTTCTGTGTCAATAGTTCTAACGCAAAATAAATAAATATTAATAGGAAGCCATCTTAGAAATTTTGAAACTAAATTTTGTCAAATAACACAAAAAAAGTCATTATCAGGCCCCCAAATTAGTTTAAATGGCTCCACAGGCTGTAGCTTTGTTAAAAAATGTGCAAGTGCAGGTCATCGATCTTTTATTAAAATTATTTTTAATTTATTATTTATAAATAAATAAATTAATAAATCAAATTTTATTTTATTTATTAATAAAAGATCAATGGTAAAAGTCGGCTTCCCAAAGTTTGGGTTTAAAAGGCTCCACAGTTTTTACTTTTCTCCAAAAATGTGAAAATGCTATCTCGGTTTTAAAAATAACAATGAGAAATAAATAAATATATACCTGAACACATCCTGGAAATTGTGGAAACCAGTTTTGACTTCAAACTGTAAAGGTCAGGTTTAGGCCTAGTCATGCTACCGTCTCGGTTGAAAAGGCTCCATAGTTTCTACTTTTTTAAAAATGTGTAAATGCTACCTCCGTTTCATGGAGAATAAAAATGCAAAATAAATATAAATCTAAACACTTCTTGGAATTTAAGAATATGCAAAATGCTACCTATGTTTTAAAAATATCAAAAAGCACAATAAATAAATATTAACATGAAATAATCTTAAAAATTGTGGAAATTAGCTTCTGTCAAATAACCGATTACGGTTTAGGTCAGGCTCCCGTCTTGGTGTGACTAACTCCTCAATTTTAGTTTTCTCAAAAAATGTAAAGATGTTCCTTTGTTTCAAAAATAACAAAGTAAAATAAATAAACATGAACCTGAAGCTATCTTAAAATTAGTGGAAACCAGCTCCTTTCAAATAACTTAAAACGCTAAAGGTAAGGTTTCCGTCTCGGTTTAAAAGTTTCCACAGATTTCAGTTTTCTCAAAAATGTGGAAATGATATCTCCGTTTAAAATTTGTGACGCAAAACAAATAAACATTAACCCAAATTCAACTTAGAAATTGTGGAAATCAGTTTCTATCAAACGACTTAAAAGTAAACTTCAGGAATTTGTTTTGGTTTAAATGGCTCTACAGTTTTATTTTTCTCAAAAAATGTGAAAATTCCCCCTTGTTTCAAAAATAACAAATGTAAAAAAAATAAACATGAACCTGAAGTTATCTTAGAAATTGTGGAAACCAGTTTCTGTCATGACTTAAAACTGTAAAGTCAGGATTTCCGTCTTGGTTTAAATGCTCCACAGATTTTATTTTTCTCAAAATGTAAATGCTTTTGTTTCAAAATAATGAAGCAAAATAAATAAATAGCTCTAAACTATCTTAGAAATGATGGAAACCAGTTTCTGTCAAATGACTTAAAACCCTAAAGGTCAGGTTTCCGTCTGGGTTTAAAAGTCTCCACAGATTTTATTTTCTCAAAAATGTAAATGCTTTTCGTTTCAAAATTAATAGAAAACAAATAAACATTGAACCTAAACAATCTTAGAAATTGTGGAAACCAGTTTCTGTCAAATGACTTAAAACTGTAAACTGTCAGGATTCGTCTTCGGTTTAAACTGCTCCACAGTTTTTATTTTTTCAAAAGTGAAAGTATCTTTTTAAAAATAATAAAGCAAATTAAATAAATATGAATCTAAAACCATCTTAGAAATGTTGGAAACCAGTTTCTGTCAAATGATTTAAAACTGTAAAGGTCAGAGTTTTCGTCTCGGTTTAAACTGCTCCATAGTTTTAGTTTTCTCAAAAATGTGAAATGCTTTCTCCATTTTAAAATAATACGCAAACAAAATAAATAGTATGAATCAAACTTAGAAATATGGAAACCAGTTCTTCTCAAATGACTTAAAACCCTAAAGGTCAAGTTTCCGTCTCGGTTTAAAAGTCTCCACAGATTTCAGTTTTTTTAAAATGTGGAAATGTTATCTCCATTTTAAAATGAATTACGCAAAACAAAATACATCAATCCATCTTAGAAATTGTGAAATCCATTTTTGAAATGATTTAAAATGTAAATTCAGGTTTTTAGTGGCTTCATCTCGTTTAAACTGCTACTACAGTTTTATTTTCTCAAAACATGTGAAAATGCTTCTCCGTTTCAAAAATAACGACGCAAACAAATAATCATAAATCTGAAGTCATCTTAGAAATTGTGGAAACCATTTTCTAACTTAGAAAAAGGTCAGGTTTAAGTGTAGTCAGGCTGTCGTCTCGATTTAAATGGCTATACAAGTTTACCCAAGGGTCAACCGCTAGAGTTATCGTGTACAATTAACTTCACACTTCACGTACTTCATCATAATTCTCCATACTTCTTACAGAAGAGACTTAAGAAATACCAAAATTTGAGCACTGGAGGGTGTTCCAACCCCAGATCCCCGGATTGAGTAGATTATTTTTATCAGAAGTAAACTAAAGATCTCTCGTTGCAGAGGCACTAGAGGGTGTTTCCTCCTCCCCAGCCCCCGGATTACGTAGTTTATTTTTATCAAGTAAACTGAACTCTCCTGTTGCAGAGATCTATCTCCCAGGAGTACGGAATTTATAATTAGGTAGTTTATAATTATCAGATTACGAATTAAACACATTTACTTGGCCACAGCTAATTTTAATAAACTTCAGATAGTGTAGTCAGGCTGTCGTCTCGATTTAAACGGCTATACAGGTTTACCAGGGTCAACCGCTAGAGGTTATCGTGTACAATTAACTTAAACACTTCACGTACTTCATCAGTAATTAGCTCCATACTTCTTACAGACAGAGACTCTGAAGCTATCCTAGAAATTTGAGCACTGGAGGGTGTTCCACACCCAGATCTCCCGGTTGCCAGTAGATTATTTTTATCAGAAGTAAACTAAAGATCTCTCGTTGCAGAGGCACTAGAGGGTGTTTCCTCCTCCTCCCAGCCCCCGGATTACGTAGTTTATTTTTATCAAGTAAACTGAACTCTCCTGTTGCAGAGATCTATCTCCCAGGGAGTACGGAATTTATAATTAGGTAGTTTATAATTATCAGATTACGAATTAAACACATTTACTTGGCCACAGCTAATTTTAATAAACTTCAGATATGCTTAAATATTTAATTCACTTTTAATAAAAATAAATTATTTAAACCGGGGGTCTGGGGTGTGGAACACCCTCCAGTGCTTCTGCAACGGAGATCTTCAGTTTACTTCTGATAAAAAGTAAACTCTCGGTCTGGGGTTCTGCATGTTCTGCAATGTTCTTCATTCCAAAATTTGTGCACTGGAAGGTGTTCTACACCCCTCCCAGTACTTCATGTACTTCATTAGATGTGTACAAAAACTTCACCAGCGGTTAACCCTCGGGTTTACCAGTTTTGTTAAATAGTTAAAAACTGCAACCGTCAGGTTTAGGCTAAGTCAGACAGAATCTGAAGCTATCCTTGAAATAATCAAAATCTTCTTCTTCTTCAGGTGCCTATCTGTTACCGGATGTTAGCGATCATAAGCTTGACCGAAGCCAAGATGACTTTTCTTGGGGAGTAATTCATGGGTGGTTTCCGTTGCCTTCCCCATAGTCCACAGATCGATATTGGACTTTTGAACACAGCAGTGTACCTAGCGCCAGCAGGGTTTGAACCGCGGCTTACCGCTTCGCAGTCGACCCGTGCATGCTTCGCGCTATACTGCTATACTGTTGGTAATCGAAACCAGCTCCTGCCAAATGACTTAAATCGCTAAAGGTCAGTTTTCTGTTTCGATTTAAAATTTTTCACAGTTTTTAGTTTTCCAAAAATGTGAAAATGCTATCTCCGTTTTAAAAATAATTAAACATTAACTAAAATCCAACTTTGAAATTGTGGAAGGCAGTTTCTGTCAAATGACTTAAAAACTGTAAATTTTAGGATTTCGTCTTGGTTTCAACGGCTCCACAGTTATAGTTGTCTCAAAATATGTATAAATGCTCCTCCGTTTCCAAAACATCGATGCAAAATAAATAAACATAAATAATCTGAAGCCATCTCAGAAATTGTGGATACCAGTTTCTGTCATATCACAAAAAATTGTAAAGGTCAGCCTTTTGTGAAACTTCCGTCTTGGTATAAACTGCTCCACAAGTTTTAAATTTTTCAAAAATGTGGAAATGTCACCAACGTTTCAAAAACAACGAAACAAAATATATAAATATGAACCAGAAGCCAGCTTAGATATTATGGAAACCAGCTTCAGTCGCATGACTTAAAAACTGTAATGGTCCGGTTTGTGTCTCGGTTTAAAAGTCTCCACAGTTTTCAGTTCTTTCAAAAATGTGAAAATGTTATCTTCGTTTTAAAACCAATGACGTAAAACAAATAAACATTAATCCAAATCAAACTTAGAAATTGTGGAAATCATTTTCTGTCAAATGACTTAAAAACTGTAAACTTCAGGAATTTGTTTTGATTTAAACGGCTCCACAGTTTTAGTTGTCTCAAAGTATGGAAAAATGCTCCTCCGTTTTAAAAATATCGACGCAAAATAGATAAACATGAATCTAAAACCATCTTAGAAATTGTGGAAACCAGTTTCTGTCATATGACTTAAAAATTGTAAAGGTTAGCCTTTAGTCAAACTTCCACCTTGGTTTAAACTGCTCTATAGTTTTAGTTATCTCAAAAATGTGGAAATGTTTCAAAATTTCCGTTTTAAAAATAACGAAACAAAATGAAGCCACCTTAGAAATTATTGAAACCAGCGTCAGTCGCATAACTTAAAAACTGTAAAGGTCAGGTTTCTGTCTCGGTTTAAAAGTTTCCACAGTTATTAGTTTTTAAAAAATATAGAAATTGTTCAAATTATATTTCTGCCAAATGACTTAAAACTGTAAAGGCTTAGTCAGCCTCCTTCTTGGTTTCAACGGTTCAAAAAATGCAGCGATATCTCCGTTTCAAAATAAAACGCAAAATAAATATACATGAACTTGAATCCACCTTAGAAATTGTGGAAACCAGCTTCTGTCACATGACTTAAAAACCTGTTAAGGTCATGTTTCCGAATCGGTTTAAAAGTCTCCACACTTTTTTAAATTTTTTTAAAAATTTTCGTTTTAAAAGTAATGACGTAAAATAAATAAACAATAAACCAAAGCTAGCTTAGAAATTGTGGAATTCAGTTTCTATGCAATAACTTAGAAACTGTAAAGGTCAGGTTTACGTGTAGTCAACCTTCCGTCTTGGTTTAAATGGCTCCACAAGTACTAGTTTTGTAAAATATATGGAAGTGCTACCTTCGTTTTAAAAATAACCTATCTGAATAATTAAATTTGAACCTGAAGTTATCTTAGAAGTTGTGGAAGCCAGCTCCTGTCAAATGACTTAAAAACGGTAAAGGTCAGGTTCCGTCTCGCTTATTCAACGGCTATACAGGTTTTAGTTTTTCTAAAATGTAAAAAAGGGTTTCCTCCGTTTCAAAAATAAATAAAATTGAACCTGAAGCCACCTTAGAAATTGTGGAAAGTAGTTTCTGTAAAATGACTTAAAAAGGTAAAATCAGGCTCTCTCCTTGGTTTAAGCGGCTCCTAAGTTTTTAACTTTTCTCAAAAATTGTGAAAATACTAGTTCTGTTTTCAAATTAATGATGTAAATTAAATAAATATTAACTCGGAACCATCTTAGAAATTGTGGAAACCAGTTTTCCGTAAAATAACTCCAAAACGGTTCAAGTCAGGCTTTCGTCCAGGTTTAAACGGCTCCTTACTACCTCTGTTTTGCTGACTACTCGCCACTGTTATTTGTTTAAAAAATATCAAATTAAATAAATACATTTTGGCGATCTCTCAATCAATCATTGTTTTAGCCAAAACGCTCGGTGCCCCCAGAGTTTAACTGTTTTTAAAGAATATTGTATATTTCTATTTTCTGTCTAGTTTTTTAAATCTCTAAATAAAATTCCATCGTCGACACTGTAGCCAACCGTAGTGAAAATTATTTAAAATTTTCTTAAACAATTATCCACAAAAATGGTTTTGCTTGCCTCATATTATAATAACAACGTACTAAATTGCTAATGAAAAGCAGAAAAAAGTGAAATCCATTAAAAATGTTATAATTTAATAATTATACACACGAAGAGTGGAAAACAATACTTTATACTGCGGCTGTTTGGGTTAAAATATCCACTGTACCGATTTTGTCGAATAAAATTACAGCAGCTTAGCTTGTCTAGTGCTCAAACCACAATTTTGCTTTGATAGTAATCGCAGCTCCAATAAAACATTACGAGCTTTCTTGTTGTCCCTGAGCGTCTTAATGCTTTCTATTGTTTATTACGCTACACTTATTATTTTGCTTGGTTTACGATTTTATAATAAAATTTTCGGGCCATGCGGTTTCGTGAGTGTTCAGCAGCTCCACTGCTTTCAAGAAACTTTGAAACAAAACTCGGAAACTTTGCAGCTAATTTCTCTTATCTGCTACTGTGGAAAACTTTCAAAAATCTGTCGATGGCCGTCGTTGCCCAACTTTGCTAATGCTTCAGACAAATAATGCTAAATGTAACTTTTATTGAACTTGAAAATCTGAAAACTGGAAAACTCGATTACTTACTTCGATCGGATACATAATACATTGGTGGAAATAGTTTTGTACCCTGTTGAAATCTCTTCGAGGATAAATGCGCCAAGCATTTCAAAATTTCTAAACATTGATCGATATATGTAGCTCTTAGCAACTAAAACCCACGGTTGCAGCTAGTGCTGAATTTTCCGCTTTCCTGTGTCCAAAAGGTAAAATTAATTAATTATTATTTATGTAGTATATTTATATCAATTACAATACCAAATACATTGTTTTCTCTTAAACAATAACGCACAGTAAATAAGTTCATTTGCATGTTTTGGATGGGTTTGTATTCTAGTTTAATGCGGAAAATGTTTTGCTTTGAATTTTATATTATCTAAAGTTTAGAGCGCGAATGAATTAATTTTTAATTACTAAATTATTTTTAAAAAAATTTTATAGTTTCTTTTTACTTTTGGCTAATTTTAAAACAAATATTCTGCAATGTGTTAAGCTTTGGATGAATATTGTGGGGAAGTATCTATAAGAATAATAAATTGATGATGCATACGACGAAATATTTTTTCGCGCATATTAAAATGTGTAATTGAAAACTTTTCAGAATTATCCACATAGCACATTTTTAGATTATCGAAATTGAGATTTGTTTTAACAACGTTGGTCTCACAGTTAGGATTTCTAATTCTCTTAATTTTTTTCCAGTTTTCCTATTATTTGCTTGACTGAACTGATTTCTCTCATGCGCATGCTTTATTTTTAGCAAAATGATTTGATTACGCAAAAGATAAATTTCAAATTACACAGTTAACGTTCCATTCATGTTTACATTGTAATTATTTATTAATCAATGTCAATAGGAAGCTTGGTAATTTTCTTATTGAATTGGCTCGTTAATATCAATATCATCGGGCTGACCGTTTCAAATTTATACTCAGTTCCTGAGATTCGCTCTATAGGTTAATTTGGATTAAAAAAAAGTTTTATTGCATTATTTTTTTGTGTGTGGTGGAAAATTTACTAAAAGCTTTTAGAAGTTTTTCATAATTTTTATTGTTAGGTTTTAGCAAACATTTCGTTTGAAAGTTTTTATTTATTTACAACAAATAGCCTACTTTACTTTAATAAAATTTTAATCTTACTTAATTATTTTTTGGAACAGCAAAAAGTGGACTAATCATTTTGTAATTGATATTACCAATCGTCAGTTGCATGCAATCAAAAATTAATGTAGTATATTATGTGTTTTCATTATAATGACCTATTCCTCAATTAATTTTATAATTTTGTAGTTTGAATCTGAATTTCCCTTATAGTTTGTAACAGCTGAACTCAATTAGGAAACCGCAGTCACAATGAACTATATCATCGGGCTTTGAGAAACTCAAATCTAATAAAAGGAAAGCTAGTTAATTAAAGCGTAATCATGCCAATTAAGATGATCATGTAAACAAGTTAGTCCCTATGACTTCTAATGCCAGAGAGAAACATTTACCGAAATTTTGTGTAACTTTTACGTGTAGCGACTTGTAATAATTTCCCTGCGGGGTAGGTTCATGTAATCGACCTTGAAATTAAAATTTTGTTGTTGTGCTCTTTGCGCTGGATTTATAATTTTTTTGCCAGCGCTAAAATTAAAGTACTTATGCAAATTTATGTTTCGATTCCTCCAGCTGTCGCACAGAGTTGGCCAAATCATAACTTGAACGTCTACGTCAGCAATTTTGTCGAGAACAACCAATCTTCGATTTAATATAAACATTTTAACAATCACGCGGTGATTGATGGAGCGCAGAACAAAAAAATTTTAAAATCTCATTATATCTTCTAAGCTGTAAATCGATAAGATTTAAAAGAATATTGAAAAAAATTAAACTTTTTAAACGCCTGCTTTGAATAAAAATGAGACTTTCATCTATTTTATTTCAACTCCATTTTTAAGGAGTAAATTTAAAATTTTTTTGGAAAAAATAAAATTAAATCAAATTTACATTTAAAAAGATAAAAATAAATATCAGAGGTTAGTAGTAAAATGGTATTACATTAAAATTTAAAAAGTAATAGATTAATTGACGATAAAAATCGAATTGTTTCATCAACTGTCAGCAATAGTTTGTGGTTATTATTATCAAATATGTTGCAATTAACAAACAAATGCAGGCACATAGAAAAGAAACGTTTTATCATTTTTATCGGTTTTGGATACATTGTAGATCTCGACTTTGTCTCGGCCACAAAACAATACCTTTGACGGTACTCCCAGTGACAAGCATGATTGGATTAACGAGATTCTAAATGTCCTTACTCGATTAACCGATTTAAATTAATTGGAAGCATATGGAAACAAATAATGTTTGTGTGGTAGCTGATTTGTCGCTATTTGATAAATTATCAGCGCAGTGGAAAGCGAAAGTTCATAAATTTTATCCTGATTTATTTCGAGTACTTTTCTTATTTTGCCATTGGTTTTTCTTTTTGTTCAACTGTTTTTGCAAGTTTATATTTTTCTTATTTATTTAATCTAAACAAAAACAATATTACGAACCTCCGAAAATTTCGGGATCCCTCAAAAATTTCCCCTCTTTTCCTCGGGTCTTCAAATTATTTTACAATTATTATTGAATCGATTTATCACTATAAATTGATTTAGCATTATGAATTGAATCATCATTGACGAATCAATTTTTAAGCCCAGGTTTATCGACGATTTCATAAATCTACAAATTGATTTGAATCGAATCAAAAAACCTGATTCATCGACACAAATCGATTTTATAGATAGATTTCAAATTAATTCACTCCCTATATCTCCGACCATTACCTTGCATTTTATTTTGTTAAAAATTTCTCTATTAATTATCTCTTGATATGAAAGCCATAAGTTCGTAAATTTCTAATAAAAAATAATTAATAAATTAATTAAAAAATTAACCCCCAAACCTTTTGGGCCTCATAAAACCGGAATTTAAAGGCGTATGCCATGGAATACCATCCAGTACCTCAGTATCAGAAGGTAGAATCGGAATCGAATATTCAATAATAATTACATCCAATAATGATTTAAAATTTTACGTTACCATAGCAACGGCAAAGCAGATATGCTGAAATTTTGAATACATTTTTATAAAAATAAACTTTACAAACCGGGGGGTCTGGGGGGTGTGGAACACCCTCCACTGCACCAGTATCGGAAGACAGAACATCATAAATTGTGAGCAGGACGTCTTTCACTGCCGGGGAGCAAAATATTCTTCTTCTTTCTCAGCCCTTTCCGCCCACTCCTGAGCATCAGCCTCTTTCTCTAAGAAAGGTGAACAGCATTAAGACCCCACGGCTGCTTAAGTCCGGGTTGGGGAATTTGCCTGTAACCCTTTATTATTGTTGATGTTGGCAGTCATCAACTCAGGGGACCGCTGGTTTTACGTGCCCTCAGAAGCACGGGAGACGGTCACCGATAGAAAAGTCAGAAAGAAAATTTTCCTTACTAGACTCCTCCGGGATCGAACCGGGTGTCTTTGCATCAGTAGTTGATCGCTCTAACTACTAGGCCAAGACCGTCTCTTTGCAAAATATTAAATGTTATAAATTATCTAGAATTTTGTCCCGCCTTGGGACATATCCTTGGGGAGTATTTTTATCATTTTTCATTTTTCAGTACCTCTGTCATACTCCCCAAATCTATCTATAATTTTATCTTGCGTAAAAAATTCCTCTGGTGATCATTTAATACTGCAAGCTGTAAGAGTAGAAATTACAATTTTAGTATGACTGGGATAGAGGGGTTCCATACTCTTTAGACACTCAGAGCTATTAAAAAATATGGGAAGGGAGAACATTATATGTTTACAAATTATGTAAATGTTTTATTTCTTTTGGGAATGATTACATATATTGGGGATTACATATACCTCCTTTCAGAACGCCTATTATGACCTTGAACTTTATTTTCTTAAAAAGTTTCTCCATTGATCATCACTTGATACTGAAGGCCATAAGTTGAGTTTGTACTTTATTCTCGCCTCCAAACGCTTCATATTTTAAATATGCCGTAACATTTAACCAATTATTGATAAAAATAAACTGTCTAAACCGGGGGGTGTGGAACACCCTCCAGGGCACAAGTATTGAATTCACAATTTATATTACCGCTGAAATTTATTTTCTGAATTTTGATGTTTTACCCTCGAATTCTGGTGCACTGGAGGGTGTTCCACACCCCCAGACCCCCCGGTTTATACAGTTTGTTATTTATCAAAGGCGAGTTAAAGATTTCTGTATATCTGCTTAACCTCTGGAGACAGAATATTATTTTTTACTTTATTCACTTGTTTGAACTTCGTTTTGCCCCCCGGCTTTATACTTTAAATATGCCGTAATCTCAAACCAACTATTGATAGAAATAAACTGTCTAAACCGGGAGTCTGGGGGTGTGGAACACCTCCAGTGCACCAGTATCGGAATTCAAAACTTTATGATACCGCTGAAATTTCCTTTCTGAATTTTGATGTTTTACCCTCGAATTCTGCTGCACTGGAGGTGTTCCACACCCCAGACCCCAGTTTATACAGCTTGTTATTTATCAAAAGTGAGTTAAAGATTTTGGTATATCTGCTTAACCTCTGGAGACAGAATATTATTGTTTTACTTTATTCACTTGTTTGAACTTCGTTTTGCCCCCCCCGGCTTTATACTTTAAATATGCCGTAATCTCAAACCAACTATTGATAAAAATAAACTGTCTAAACCGGGGGGTCTGGGGGTGTGGAACACCCTCCAGTGCACCTGTATCGGAATTCAAAATTTTATGATACCGCTGAAATTTTCTTTTTGAATTTTGATGTTTTACCCTCGAATTCTGGTGCACTGGAGGGTATTCCACACTCCCAGACCCCGGTTTATACAGCTTGTTATTTATCAAAAGTGAGTTAAAGATTTTGGTATATCTGCTTAACCTCTGGAGACAGAATATTATTGTTTTACTTTATTCACTCGTTTGAACTGCGTTTCGCCCCCCGCTTTATATTTTAAATATGGGGTGTGGAACACCCCAGTGCATCAGTATCGGAATTCAAAATTTTATGATACCGCTGAAATTTTCTTTCTGAATTTTGATGTTTTACCCTCGAATTCTGGTGCACTGGAGGGTGTTCCACCCAGACCAGTTTATACAGCTTGTTATTTATCAAAAGTGAGTTAAATATTTCGGTATATCTGCTTAACCTCTGGAGACAGAATATTATTGTTTTACTTTATTCACTCGTTTGAACTTCGTTTCGCCTCCCCCGCTCTATACTTTAAATATGCCGTAATCTCAAACCAAGTATTGATAAAAATAAACTGTCTAAACCGGGGGTCTGGGGTGTGGAACACCCCCCAGGGCACAAGTATCGGAATTCACAATTTATATTACCGCTGTAATTTTCTTTCTGAGTTTTGATGCTCTACTTTCAAATACTGGTGCACTGGAGGGTGTTCCACACCCCCCAGACCCCCCGGTTTATACAGCTTGTTATTTATCAAAAGCGAGTTAAAGATTTCGGTATATCTGCTTAGCCTCTGGAGACAGAATATTATTGTTTTACTGTATTCACTTGTTTGAACTTCGTTTTGCCCCCTGGCTTTATACTTTAAATATGCCGTAATCTCAAACCAATTATTGATAAAAATAAACTGTCTAAACCGGGGGTCTGGGGTGTGGAACACCTTCCAGTGCACAAGTATCGGAATTCACAATTTATATTACCGCTGTAATTTTCTTTCTGAGTTTTGATGATTTACCTTCAAATACTGGTGCACTGGAGGGTGTTCCACTCCAAACCCCAGTTTATACAGTTTGTTATTTATCAAAGGTGAGTTAAAGATTTCGATATATCTGCTTAGCCTCTGGAGGTAAAACATTACTTTTTTTACTTTATTAACTTGATTGTACTTCATACTTGCCGTCCCTCTCCGCATAACACTTTAAATATGCCGACATCTTTAATCACCTATTGATAAAAATAAACTGTCTAAGCCGGGGGTCTGTTTAGGGTCTCCAGTGCACAAGTATAGGAATTCACAATTTAAGATTACGTGTAATTTTTCTGAATTTAGATGCTTTACCTTCAAATACTGGTGCACTGGAGGGTATCCCATACCCCCCCAGACCACCCCTATTTATACAGCTTATTATTTATTAAAAATGGGTAAAATATTTTGGAATATCTGCTTAGCATGCTGGTGGTACTGCTGAACATTATTCTTTTTACTTTATTTATTTGTTTGTATACTTCATACTCGCCCCTCCTCTTCCTCAGCGTTGCAGACTGTAAATATATCGTAATCTTTAACCAACTATTGATAAAAATAAACTGTCTAAACCGGGGGGTCGGCGGGAGGTGCCTCCTCCAGTGCACCAGTATCGGAATTCACAATTTTATGATACCGCTGTAATTTTCTTTCTGAATGTTGATGTTATATCTTCGAATACTGGTCCACACCCCCCAGACCTTCCGGTTATTACTGTTTGTTTTGTCAGAACCGAATTAAAGTTTTCAGCTTATTTGCTTGATTGTTGCTATGGTGACGGTAATCGTAAGTTGTGAATTCCGATAGTGGTGCACTGGAAGGTTTTCCACCCCTACCCTAGACCCCGGTCTCTGACACCTCTAAAGTTCAATAGCACGATATAATTTGAGTGTGCCTGGGAGGAGTACTCCCAGAAGGTGCATGTCGCCAGCCCCCAATTCGAATTTTTATTCAAAAGGTCTACATCGTTTGTGCATCGTTTGTGCATGATTGTGCATTCTTTATTTTCGTTTGTACCTTTTTCGTTTTAGAATTATTTGAAAATTTAGTTGGGGGCTGGAGACATGCTAGCCCCATTCAGAATTTTGTTTCGAAAATAGTCTTAATCGTTTGTGCATCGTTTGTGCATGATTGTGCATTGTTTATTTTCGTTTGTACCTCTTTTGTTTCCGCGTAATTGAAAAAGTTTTGGGGGCTGGAGACATGCTAAATTTGAACTTTGAATTTCGGGTTCAAAATTGTCCAGATCGTTAGTTCTTAGTATGTACTCGTTTGTGCAAACTTTTTTCGTTTGTACCTCTTTTCGTTTCGAGATTTTAAGCAATACAAAAGCTAAATTGACGCGCAGCAAGATTAACGAGATTCTCATAATTTTTAAAGCCGAATAACGAATCTTTAGATATTTTGATGTACAGGGTGTCCCCGTGACCGTGGAGAAGCTTTGACGTGGTGATAGATGATACTTTTATAAGACAAATTTTCAAATAAAATTTTGTCCAAGTTCAAACCCTTGGGATACTCCTTTTAAAGCAATATTTTAAAGTTCTGCTTTCAAACGGCAATTTCACCGTAAATATTGATTTTATCTAATTAATAGATTAATGATTTTTTAAAGACAATGTACTTATCTACAAATTAGTTTATAACCTCCTATTATCTAGGATGAACGGAATTTGAGTTGTGAATTAAATTAAGAGAATAAATGTTTGTTTGCACTATTTCTCGTTTTGAGAATTTTTAGAAATACGAGTGTTAAATTGACGTGCCGAAGGATTAAAGAAATTCCTCGATATGAAATATTGGTATAAAAAATAAATAATTATCCAAAAACAATAAAAAACTTTATTTCTATTAAAATATTTACAATGTATATACAAGAAATTGGCAGTTAATTTTCTCTGATAACTGCATAGTTTTCATTGAGGTCTGCATATCATCATATTTTCTCCATTTATATTGTTGACTTCTCCAGCAATATGCTACATAGTGACCTATTGCTGATAATTGTTTACATAAAGGTGGCAAAAAACTAATTACACCTCGTAAGCTAAAGGTTTTTGTTAGAAATTTTAATTCTAACGGTATGTTTTTAAGCACAATTTCAATTCTGATGAACAGAGTCCGTCAACACAGGTTCAATAAATATATGGTTTCCCAAATAAAGGTTCGTTCTACTATAACGGCACCGCAATTTTCGCAATTAATATTACTTTCCACATTGTAATTTAATGTATTCTGTAAAATTGTAAATTTTCCGCTGCTAAATTCACACTTAATGTTTTATAAGTGCGGTTACCTATTTTCTCGCAAAAGTGCATTTGCGAATCTCTTGGTAAGAAGGGTATTCTTTCAATAATTCGTTAGTTAGATAATGCGCAGTGCAATTACAATCCAATATTACACAGTCTCCCACTTGCTTTGATTGATTTTTAAATAAAGCCGAAAGAATTATAGCCCTCTTTCGATAGCATTGTACTGTTATTCCGTCTCTAGCAGCATTTTTTATCATTTCAAAAAATGTTGAACTATCGGTGTGAGAATTGACAAAATTCAAGTAAGTGTTACTGTCGATGTACCGATACACGTACTATATACACGTTGTATACACCGATACATCGATACCGACTTCTCCCATCTTCTACTCTACCCTGTATATTCTCTTCTCGCCACTCCCCACAGATTTAGCACCCACTCGGTATATTATACTTATCTAATCTCTAATCACTAATCTATTAATTCAATAAAATAAATATTTACGGTGATATTGCCGTTTGAAGGCAGAACTTTAAAATATTGCTTTAAAAAGGAGTATCCATCAAGGGTTTAAACTTGGACAAAAATTTTATTTGAAAATTTGTCTTATAAAAGTATCATCTATCACCACGTCAAAGCTTCTCCACGGTCACGGGGACACCCTGTACATCAAAATATCTAAAGATTCGTTATTCGGCTTTAAAAATTATGAGAATCTCGTTAATCTTGCTGCGCGTCAATTTAGCTTTTGTATTGCTTAAAAATCTCGAAACGAAAAGAGGTACAAACGAAAAAAAAGTTTGCACAAACGAGTACATACTAAGAACTAACGATCTGGACAATTTTGAACCCGAAATTCAAAGTTCAAATTTAGCATGTCTCCAGCCCCCAAAACTTTTTCAATTACGCGGAAACAAAAGAGGTACAAACGAAAATAAACAATGCACAATCATGCACAAACGATGCACAAACGATTAAGACTATTTTCGAAACAAAATTCTGAATGGGCTAGCATGTCTCCAGCCCCCAACTAAATTTTCAAATAATTCTAAAACGAAAAAGGTACAAACGAAAATAAAGAATGCACAATCATGCACAAACGATGCACAAACGATGTAGACCTTTTGAATAAAAATTCGAATTGGGGGCTGGCGACATGCACCTCTCCCCAGACATGTTTTTTAGTTTGACTTTCGAGATTTTTCACTTAAATTTGACTTGTTAAATTTGATCCTATTATCCCTCAATCTTTAAGTCACTTCTGATAAAAATCTGAAAATAAATTGTGTAAACTGGGTTCTACAGTATCGGACTCATATAAATTAAATATAAAAATAAATAATTATATAATCTTGTGGTACTCAATATTTTGATTTTAAGCGCCCCGAACTTAAATTTAAATTTATTTTATACTACTTTTTAGTTAGTTCAAAAATATGAGCTTGGTTTTTTAAAAGTTATTTTATTATTAGCTTTAATTAATTACTACCATGTTTCAAATTTTATGTTGTCTCTAACAGAGAAATGAAGTTAAATAAGCTTCGTAAATAACCCTGTCTTTGCTATCGCGCAGTCGGGTAAAAAAACAAAAGACCTTTCATATAAATCAAATTAAATTATTCTATAGGTACAACCGATTTTCTTTAAGTCGAATTGTCATCTGCCATGTTAAACTCGAAATTGAGTTATCGATTGAGAGATAGTAGAAGCTAGAAAAATTTTAATTTTTAATCTGTTCATAATTTAATCAACGGTTTCTATGCTGTTGTAGTGGAAGTTTTGTATATTATCAAAAATTGAATGTAAAATCATTAAAATGTAAATAATCTCTCTACAAATTAAATATTATCAGTTTCTACAGCTCGCTGCTACTATGTTCACATTTATACAAAACAAACAACGTAAGTTTTTAACAGTTCATTGTTAATTAAAAATTTGTTAATTTAATAATATTATTTTCTACAAATTTCATTTTCGTCTTATAAGAAAGCGAGCTTAGAAGCTACTAATATGTATTAATTAACAATTAAACTAACCAATGAAATCTCGAGTTGTACTTAAAGGTTCAAACCGGGGCTTTTAATTGGTCGTCTGAAGTACTTAAATTAGTAAGATTTAAAAAAAAAAACTAAAATTGGCCATTGATATGATTTCAGGACTTGTTATCCATAACATAATTTTTCACTCATCAAACGTTTACCTGGTGGCTTCACGTTTTAATTGTGCAGCATAAAATATGCAAATCTTTAGCCAAGTCTTCAACATTAACACTGTTGACAATTTTTTAACAAAATTATTAATTAGAACTGCTAGTGTTTGATGAACGTATTCATTAAGTAGGTTGCTATAAGAAATAATTTTCTAATTTAATTTTATTACGTTAATTACGCTAAAAATAGAAGTTATTATTTCAGAACTTTATTAATATTAAAATATCATTAAGCTGTTCGCAGTTCATTTTCTTTGATCTACCTAATTGCTTTATTTGCTTTACCTAAATAATTATTTTCAGTAAAATTAAATCCAGTGCATTCATTTTAATGCGAATCAAAAATTTTACATTCAATTATTATTTTAATTTTATAAAAAGCATCTACGTTGTGAAAACTTGAAAACTAATTCCGTTAAGTAAAAATGTGCAAAAATTGTTTTCCTTTGAAAGTAATTTCCAATCAAAATATTTCTTAACTACACGTAGTAGGTAGGTACTTGATCAAAATTTATAAAAATATTTCCTAATTAATTTTCTTTTAAAAAGCAACATTTATAACAACAGAAACCTTTTAGACCCTTTCATCCGCATGTTTATTTTCACAAAAAAGTTGTGGATAACGTAGTTACGAGTTAGGTAACAAATCGAGCCTTTTTAATTGATGCAAATATTTAGATGAAAAGATATTAATAAATTATATCCTTGCAATTAAGTGGTTTTACGTGATTGTATTGACGCACGTTTCCGTTTAATTTCATTCATTGTTATTGTAAATAGAAATAATTATTGCCTGTTTAGTCGTTTCGCCTTAGTACAGTCCTGGACTAACCGACCTACTGGCGATTTTTAAAGCGGTTTATGCACACGGCGCAACGCCACGTTTATTTTATTCTTAATAATTATTATTTCTTAATTTGATTTCGATAAAAACACCCCGAATTCGGTTGGATTATTGAAAATATGTGGCGAAAGTTTATTGGATCGTAAAAGCCAAGAAAAAATAATTGCCGAAGTTATTAAGGCTATTAATCAAAAGGCGTTTATAACATTAAAATTTAATTACAAAAGTTAAAGCTCTCGAGGCACTATTAGAAAAATGCATTGTGAACCTGATTGTAGTAATCCATTTTGAAATTTTTTATAAGGTAAATATTTCTGAAAAGACATAAAGTGCAAGATAGCACTCTGGAGACGAGGGTCTGATGGAAAATAAAAAGAAAACCATATTTTTACGTACTTATTTTTTTATAGTTCGGAAAAATTAAATTGACGAAATAAAATTTTATGAAGTTGCTTACGACTAGCTCACTTTCCATTAATTTGTTCCTTTTATTTGACGGTTTTCATTGGCGCTCGAGAATAAAGCTGAATTTGTAGTTCAGTCGTTCACGCTCAAATTGACACTATCAACAAGTAAATAAAATAGAAATATATAAATAAATCATGAGCAAATACATACTTTAAAAGCACTTTGGAATAATACGTAATAGTACTCTATGCATGAAGTGCGGTAAGTGAAGTTTACCACCCGAAGCTAATGTTGACCGAGTAAACCAAGTCGAGGTATCTATTAGGCTGTGATATTTTGCGCCAATTCTCAATCTCTTCTTTCTAGTATTTTTACATATTTTTTCAAAAAATGATATTCTGAAATTTTATTAAATCTCACGTTAAGAAGCCTTAGCATAGAGAGAATACTACTTACATATTATAAACCTGACACAATTTAAAAAAAACTTTGCATGAAGTAGCACGTAAAAATCCAATATTGAAATAGCGAAAAACAACTTAACAAGTTATTAAAAGATAAATTAGTTCGAAGATCATGTTCGCATTGCACATAAACATTTTCTTCTCCCATAGTGCCGTTTAACTTCTACTTGGTTAATTAGTAATTACATTATGAAAAATAATCCTTTGAACTCCTTGCTAAGCTTAATGATATATAACAGATTCGTATGTATGTATGTATCTAATAAGTATTTTCTCAAAATACCAAAGCGATATCTTAAGAACTCTCCCATGTGACTTCGAAAAATGAAAATTTTCCAATTGTTTTTATTTTTGGAAATCATACAGAATACTTTGAAATTATCGGTAATATTTTTCAAGTGCATGGGTTAATTTATAAAAATTCTTCTTATAGAAGAACTATTTAGAACAATATAAAACATAAGTTGAGACACCGACAACTAAGGATAGAAAATTTCCAGAGTTTTGAATCCTAGAATTATTTCATAGCATATACCTGGGGGGGTTTATGTCATAATTGCTAAAAAGAAAAATAAATTGTTATATAAAAAGGTATTCATAATTTAAAGTTTGGCTTCCCGATATCACTATGAGACAGGGGTATCATACCCCCAGCCCCCCGGTCTCTGCAGATTTTTTTTATTAAAAGTGCAGTGCAGTTTTATGCATATTTGCTTGGCCTATAATATGGTGACGGAGTATTGTAAAAATAGTTTAGATAAGTACTTCGATATGTCAACAACATAAAATAAACAATAAAAGCCTGGGGGTTTGAAGGTGTGGAATATCCTCCATCATATTATATTATTTTCATAATTTTCAACAAAAAATAAAACTAAAATTATATCAAATTTCTGCATAATTTAATGTATTGCCCCTCACTCGACTTTAACACTGGAGAAATTCCATCTCCCCCTCGAATACCGGGCCAATGATGCATTTTAATTTTATTAAAAGTGCATTAAAGTTTGTGATATATTTGCTTGGCCGTTGCTATGGTGACGGGAGTACTTTTAAATTAGTTTAGATAAGTTGTGTGGAAAATGTCAGCAGTAACATAAAATAAAATGTAAAGACCGTTGGCCTGGAGGGCTTGGAATACCGTTCGGCATATTATGTTATTGTTGAAAAAAAAATAATTTAAGAATTTTTGCTAAATTTAGTGAATTATAAAATTTAATGTATTATCTGCAAATGCTTTGACACTGGAGGAAGCGGGGGCTCTGGGGGTCTGGGAGATGTAAATCGCAATTTCACAATTTATGATGTTCTGTCTTCCGATACTGGTACACTGGAGGGTGTTCCACACCTCCCAGACCCCCCGGTTTATTTATCAAAAGTAAGTTAAAATTTCAGTATATCTGCTTAGCCTCTGAAGGTAGAACATTATTTTTTTTACTTTATTTACTTCGTTATACTTCATGATTGCCCCTCCCCCGCGTTATACTTTAAATATGTCAAAATGTTTAACCAACTATTGATAAAAAATAAACGGCGTAAACCGGGGGGTCTGGGGGGTGTGGAACACCCTCCAGTGCACCAGTATCGAATTTCACAATTTATGATGTTCTGTCTTCCAATACTGGTGCACTGGAGGGTTAAACAAATATGCTGAAATCTTCAACTTTGTTCTGAGAAAAACAAACAGTATAAACCGGGGTCTGGGGTGTGGAACACCCTCCAGTGCACTCACATCGTAAAATATTTATGATAACGGTATTATAAATAATTGTGAATTCCGATACTGGTGCACTGGAGGTGTTCCACACCCCAGACCCCGGTTTATAAAATTTGTTTTATCAAAAGTGAAGCACCAGTTCGAACCCGTCAGGACTCTACAAAGAAAAGTAAATGAAAGTCCAGTGCACCAGTATTGGGAGTCGTCAAATTTATTCAAATTTATTTTCAAATAATATCAAATTTATTAAAAGTTGCTGTAATTTTCTCGAGAACCCTTGTACTATACTGAGGAGTACTTTATATTTCATGTTGTTTTAAAAGTTTTCATCCCCAGACCCTAATCTATAAAACTATGGTTTTAGTTTGGCTATTAGGATTTAACTTGAACTTGCTAAATTTATGACACTAAAACATAGTAATTCCCATATTTTAAAATTTTCCTTATTTTTAATTTGTTTTATAATGTTTTCAACTTGACATTTCAATAGGAGTGCATTGTGACATCTACCAAATACAGAAAGCCGCCAGTATGTTAGAGCAGCATTTAATAGTTCTTTAAAATAAATTAGTTTTCAACAATATTTACTTGATTAAAGTTGCAGTCCGTTGAATATCACTGTTTATTTTATCTTAAAACACTAAAATAAAATAATTTTGATGTCTATAACCATTTAGGCGGCACGTTACCCCCAGACCCCCGGTTTAAACAGCTTGTTATTTATCAAAAGTGAGTTAAAGATTTCGGTATATCTGCTTAGCTTCTGGAGGTAGAACATTATTTTTTTTTACTTTATTTACTTCTTTATACTTCATTCTTGCCCCCTCGCCGCGTCATACTTTAAATATGCCAAAATGTTTAACCAACTATTGATAAAAATAAACGGCCTAAATCGGGGGTCTGGGGGGTGTGGAACACCATCAGTATCGAATTTCACAATTTATGATGTTCTGTCTTCTGATACTGGTGCACTGGAGGGTGTTCCACACCCCCAGATCCCCCGGTCTCTGATGACTTTTTATTAAATGTGCATTGAAGTTTTTGTGTATTTGCATGGCCGATTCTATGATGTCATAAGTCGGTATCATAGTCAAGTTGTTAGTGTTATAGCGACGGGAGTATTGTAAAAATAGTTTAGATAAGTTCTTCGATATGTTTACAATAAGAAAGTAAAAAATAGAACCGGGGTGGGGGTCTGGGGGGTGTGGACCAGTATTTGAAGTTATAAAATCAAAATTCAGAAAGAAAATTACAGCGGAATCATAAAATTGTGAATTCCGATACTGGTGCACTGGAGGGTGTTCCACACCCCTCAAACCCCCCGGTCTCTGATAATTTTTCTTAAATGTACATTGAAGTTTCAGTGAATTTGCATGGCCGATTCTATGATGCGGTGACATTCTACCGTCGGTGTCATAGTCATGTTGGCAGTGTCACAGTGACGGTAGTATTGTAAAATTAGCTTAGTTAAGTTGTTCGCTCTGTCAATAACTATAAAATAAAAATAAAACCGGGGGTCTGGGGGGTGTGGAACACCCTCCAGTGCACCAGTATCGAATTTTAAAATTTATGATGTTTTGTTTTCCGATACTGGTACACTGGAGGGTGTTTCGCATCCCCCAGACCTCCCGGTCTACGGAGTTATTTTCGGGATACGCTATACCCCCAGATTTCCATTCAACCTTTGGATTCAGTTTACTAATTAATTTAGCCATAAATATTAATTTAAATCTTCAATTTATTTGTAAACTTAATTGTATAAACCGGGGGGTCTGGGGGGTGTGGAACACCCTCCAGTGCATCAGTATTGAAATTCACAATTGAAGGATGTTTCACATCCCCCAGACCCGCCGGTTTCTGATAATTTTTTATTAAATGTGCATTAAATGCATTGAAGTTTCTGCGTATTTGCATGGTCGATTTTATGATGCCCTAAGTCGGTTTCATAGTCAAGTCGTAAGTGTTACAGCGACGGAAGTATTGTAAAAATAGTTCAAATAAGTTGTTCGATATGTCAACAACTATAAAACAAAAATAAAAACCGGGGGCATATTATGTCATAATTACAAAAAAAAATTAAAGTGCATAATACCAGAAAATGTATGTATAATGTCAAGTTCTGCCTCTCGATATGCTGTGATATTAGGGGAGAGGAGAGATTCCTTACCCCCCTAGTCTGCACAGATTATTTTTACCAAAGTGCATTAAAGTTTTCTGCATATTTGCTTGACGGTTGCTATGGTGACGGGAGTACTCTAAAAATAGTTTAAATAAATAATACGATATGTAAACAACATAAAATATAAGATAAAAATCGATGGTCTGGGGGGAAGTTTTGTGGTTTCCGTACGCCCAGACCCATCGATCTTTGGAGTTTATTTATATCAAAATGTGTTGTAATTTTGGCATATTTACTTAGCCGTTGCTATGGATTGCTCATTAACTCATTAAATAGGGAGTCTAGAGTGTATGGAATACTCCCAGAGCATAGACCGCCAATCTGTGGACTTTGTTTTAATTAAAATATTTAAATCATGTTACAATTATTTAAATAATATTTGAATTATTTATTAATATTATCATTTTTTATATAGAAAATAAATTTATTTTTAATTAAAAATACAATAAAAAAGATATTTTAAAGTGAAGTTTTAATACAAAAATTAAAATAATAACAATAATGAATACAAATTTGGTTTATTTTGTTTAACAAATATAGTTTGTTATTTTGTTAAAATAATAATTCCTAGCTGATGTCCGTTCTATCTACTGCATGTCCATTCTATATCCCCGAGTAATGTTCCCAGTTTTCTCTGGATATACTTTGGACAAAATTATAGTTTAGATTGTTTACTTAATCCCCAATTTCTTCAAATAAAAAATGAAAACGTAAAAAGTGTCCAAACCATCCCCAGTTTTCCCTACACATCTGATTGGTAGAATAATAAACACATGTGGTTTTTTATTTTAATTGATTTATTTGTGTGGCTATTCCGTCACTGTCTAGAAATCTTGTCAGGTTTTAATGTGACGTATAAAAAAAGATAGCATGAGAAATGTGTAATTTACTTCATTAGTTGAATTTTCGTGTTAAATGAAAAACCAAATAGAGAGTAAATTGACTCAACTCAATCGTTTTTTTTTTACTAAAATAATAAACCAGTAATAAATTAAATGAAACAAATATGTTGTACATCACTTTCAATACGAATGCTCATAAAGTAAAGTCACTTTATAACACAAATGAATGTTGACATTGTTTTTTTCCGAATGATGGTAGAAAAAAGTAAATTTATTTGAAAATCTTTCGAATGTTTTAAAAAACCTTTTTACGGTTGGTAGTTTTCGAGTGTTTGAAATCCGCCGGGAAGTGCTCGATGTATGAAAAATACTTTTGAGTTTGATATTTCCTATATACTTTTATTTAATGTATTGTGTTGGAGGCACAGGCCCGGTGGGGATATTATTGATATAAAATTTGCTGTAAGCAAATTTGAAGCTAATACATATTCTATTATTGTATTATTTTTAATATACAGGGTGTCTCTGCAACCGTAGAAGACACTCTTTTAAGAAAAATGTTTGTTTAAGTTCATACCCTTCGAAGGTAGCGCTCTTTGACATAATTTTTTGAATTTTTGCCTTCAAACAGCCATAGCACCGAAATTATTGATTTTTTTAGTGATGCTAATGGGTTAGTGATTTTTGAAAGAGTATTCGCTTATCTACAAACTAGATTATAACCCCTTATCATTTAAAAGCAATAGATTTCGAGTTATGAATTAAATTAAGTAAGAGTAGAAACGTATAAAAAATTTCAAGTTTATTTCTTTTTTGTTTCTCTTTCGAACTCTGTATCTTTTAACCGAAATCTCCGTCAAAAAACTAACAGCCCCATACAACTTTAGTCTAAGTAAAACTTTTTGGAATATCTACAAATTTGCTCTAAAACGTATTTTTCAAGAATGAAGAGTTAGTAAGATATTGTATTTTTATATCCGAGCAACCGATCGAAATCTATTAGACGTTTGAAATTGTTTTTTTTAGATTTTATTTTTTTAAATCTTTCATCGAGCACATTTGCCTCAATGTAACACGATTATAAAATAAATAAAAGCAAGCGAGCATGGAGTATGCCCCAAGAGATATTTACAAAATCAAAGTAACTTTTGAATACGTAACTTCAAAGAAAATCCGATAAAAGAAAATTATTCGATTGAAAAACTCAATACGTTACATTTCACAATGGTCCCGATAAGAAAATAATAGTCAAGGATGTTATCCAATTTAAACGACCCAAGATCTGAAACATCACAAATCTGAGTTAATTATCAAAAAAGTTACATGACATAAAAAAAGAAAAAAACAATTATCTTAATTGGGTTGTTTATTGTGCACCAAATGTTGTATCTGCTTGTGGAAAAAGTTTTACAATATAAAAATTTTCAAATTTGACATTCTAAAAGTAATATTCAGATTTATTTTAACAATGATTAATTTTATTTTTCCGAAACCCTAGATGTGCTTTCCCTTCAATTGACCTAATAATCCTTTACAAACTTAGAATATAAAAACGCCAGAAACACAGATTTCCTTCTTTTTATACGGAAACCAAACTGATTTGAATATATAGCGCTATAAATAGGAAAGCTTTTATTTCCTGTCCCAAAAGCTATACAATCAAAAATTTCCTTCCTACTAAATCATCCCTATAGGTAAAACTGTGTTGAATTTTCAAATATTCACGTTACTATAGTAATATTTCTTTTCAGATAAACCATGTACGGTTTAATATTAGAAAATCTATCCGAATACATTAAGCAAACTTATGGGGAGGAAAAATGGGAAGAAATAAGAAAAGCGGCAGCCGTAGATCAACCTAGTTTTAGCACGCATCAAGTTTATCCGGAAAATCTCGTCCCGAAATTAGCGAAAAAAGCCATTCAGGTAAGTGAATTTAAATTTAAATTTTTTAAATGATTAAAAAATTTAGTGCGGGACTGGCAGAATGATTAACTAAAGCTTCGGCTTAATGTTCTTTCAAATAAAGATGAGAGTGATCCTAAGGATCAGGGGCATCCAAAAGAGGATTTTGGGGTGTCTATTTAAGCTTACTTGATGTTTAGCGGTAAAATGGATTAAATTAATCTACTTTATGTTAATTTAACAACTTTTCATTAAACGGAACGCTGAAATAAAATTATGACTTTTCCCGCAAAATTTATATTACTAAAGTCAGAAATTATATGAAAATTGCTCGATGTAAATGCGACTGTAGCTCAATGCTCAGTTACACAGATAATAAAACTGCTTTACATTTTATTTGCATATCATAATACTTTATTGAAGCTGTAATGGAAACTGCGTTTCAAATTTACCAAAACAACCAATCATAATCGATTTTCAATTGAAACTTTACCTACTCGTATATTAAATAAATTTTAATCACAGATCAAACGAAAAAGAAGTGACGAAAAGTAAAAAAGAGAAACGAACTGCTGTAGTGAATTCTGCATTGCTAAAACGACCAAGAAAAATTACTTTGGACTTTCGAAAGGGTTTGAATCTTAAACTAAAAACGTCTGATATTTAATAATGCAATTTAAAGAGCGTTTCCTTGTCGGTACTCTAAAAATAGTAGAGGAACTATGTGGCTTCTGCCATGAAATTTGAATTTAATAACTTAACTTTTAATTCGCGGTTTTATCTGCGGATTATTTTTCATAATTATAAGAGCTTCTATTTCATACAACTCAAGATGGTGAAATTTAGAATTTTCAAGATGTTTTCAGGGGGGTTCGCCCAAATCGTTTCTCGCTATTTTGTTCATGCATTTGCTGAACTTTCAAAGCAGATGCTGGCACTTTTAAAGTAAAATACGCACTTAACATCATGTAAGTGTCTAAAATGTTATTATATTTTTTACATTGATCTAATATTTTATTATACAAATTTTACTAGAAGGTATTCCATTATTTTCTTGTACTTGAAACAAATATTCTCGTTTCAACTCGCTCTTTATTCATGTCAAATTCATCAAAACAACTTCAAAAAACTTTATTATCCTTGTGGCTTTGTTTTCTTGATATCTCAAGATCCGGGATAACTAGCAACATAATACTGTCACGTAAAGCGCTGTCATTACTCTTTATCTTTGTTTCGAACCTCCATTCAGCGATACTAAATATTCATTATGTTCCAATCCAAAACTTGCAGACTTTTACATAAAAATGAATTTCTAACAAGAAAATTAAAGTATATTCAAAAAGTAAAAGTAAAAAAATGTAAAACTTCGAAAAGTTTGCATTGTGGTAAACGAACTTGAAATTATGCAACCCTAAAAAATTTGAAAGTAAAAATCAGCTCAATTTTAACGAAATCAGGAAGTTTTAGTTTTTCAACTTATTTGAAGTCTCAATTTACAACAAAAAAATTAGCACATTAGAAAATTTTAAATTTGAAAGGAAAATTCGTCAAACTGAGTTTTAAAATTTCAAATATCTAATTTATAATATAACACGGGATGTTGACGGCACCATACGTTTTTGACATGAAAATTTAAAAGATAAGGAAGATGAACCAAACTCGATTAAACAAAAATCAATAATTCCACTAAATTGTGCCATACGAAGCTATGTTGAATATCCAATCATCCAATAATAATTATGTATAGACACGTGATAAAACTACCACACCAATTTGTTTGCTTACAAAATTATCCTGCTTTAGTAGGTAGCTCAATAAATAAAAATTATGCAAATATTTCGCGTTGCAATAAATTTGCAGTGCATATTTCCCTCGTAATGCTGCCACATGCTTCCTAAGCTTAATATTCTGATATTCAGTTTCAATCGTTAATTTTCGGACTCCGGTCCTTACCTTACCACCAAGTTAAAACAAGCTTTCATTTTTGAGCGCCAGGTGAAATTAATAAAACAATGTATCGAAGAGTAAAAGCAATTAAAAGAATAATGATAAAATCTGAAGTCTCGATCCCAAAAGTTCTCAAGCCTACAGAGAGGAAAGCTTCTATTCAGTGCTGATCGTTTTCTTCTCATTTGTCATACTTCTGTCTCCTAGAGGTAGCCAGGTTCAGGGGGATCAGCAACCGGTTTCGGGTCAACTGCGAACCTAGGTACAGTTCGTTACCGTGCAAAATATTGCGTAGTTTAACGTCGTGCCAAGGACGCGGTCAAAATAGGCAAACATCAAAGACACAATTTTTAATTTAAAAAAAACAAATCAAGCAGTTATTAATACTAACTTAATAGTCATCAATTAAATTTAATGTCAAAATGTACCTGCAATTAAAAAGCAGTTATGAGTTACTGCCTAATTAATTAGCGGCGAAAGCGTTTACAAGAGTTTCCGCAGCCCGAAAAATATTAAAATTACACGAAAACCCTAAAATATTACTTGACTCGCGTTCGATACGCGATAAAAAATAACGAGCGCGTAAACCGATACTTAGCAATGAAGACGGCGGCGTTTTAAAACTTGAAAGTATCGCTTTAAAAAGTTGCTCGATTCAATTGTTTCGAGAAATTGAAAGCGACTGTGTTTTGTTACAATTGTAGAAATCTAAAGAGATTGTTTTGTTTCAGATTTTGGATGTCAGCGAACGCGAGTTTTTTGACCAAATGGGAGTTTTCTTTATAAGTTTTGTAAGCCAATATGGATACGACAGAGTTTTGTCGGTGCTCGGACGACATATGCGCGACTTTCTCAACGGATTGGATAATCTGCACGAATACCTGAAATTTTCTTATCCCAGAATGAGAGCGCCCAGTTTTATTTGTGAAAATGAAACTCGACAAGGCTTAACCTTGCATTACAGGAGTAAACGACGCGGATTTGTTTACTACACAATGGGGCAAATTCGAGAGGTAACGCGAAAGAGACGACCTGAGGTAGATAAAAAGTGTCTTTAATGTTTCAGGTGGCGCGACATTTTTATCACAAAGATATGAAAATAGAGCTGATTAAAGAAGAACTACTTTTCGATATGATCCACGTGACCTTTCAGCTAACTTTCGACAACAGAGCTTTCAGTTTGGCTTCTTTGGCCATGACGAGGGAGGAGAAACATCTGCCCATCAGCGCAATAATTTTGTTTGAAATTTTTCCTTTTTGCATTGTATTCGGGTAAGTAACTGTAACTTTTAAAGTTTATCTTTAAATCACAAGTAGTAACTCAAGTTTTCTAATGAAAAAACAAGTCCCAGTTGATTTCGGGCATAGTGTACCACTCTGGTCAAGTGCTGGTTAGTAGGGAGGTACCGAAGCGGAGTGTTCTTGAAGCGGTCACCCATCCAAGTGTCGTTTTCAATTGAATAAGTTGTAAATAATTATTTTTAACAGTTTAATTCTGTTTTATATTATTGGGTGCATCGCCCGTTCAGAAAACCCATAACTCTCTCCCCTCCCATTCAAAATATATACACAATATTTAAAAATGCGTTACATACAAACATTATTGTCGATAGTCGTGGTTAAACTGCAGTTTATGTGTCAGCAGATTAACAATAATCCTCGGAGTCAGCTTCATCCTTCCGCCTAACACCAGGGAATCTAAATTATTTAATCGATTTAGATAAGTCATGCAGTAACTGTAGGAAACCGCTCTATTTATCGAAGTTTAGATAAGCTAATTGATCGGAGTGCCTCCAATTTCCTGTTGTTGATATTTTCTATGCTAAAACCTTTGAACCTTTACTTTCTCCAGTACATAAAAGCCACCTGAGAAAACTTCTCTAAGAGTATTTTCCATTGATGAAGGGTCCTTACGTTTTCTAAGGACCAGAAAACTTGTTTCTAAAATTGGACAACTGAAAAAATTCAATTTTGGTAAATGATATTTCTGAAGTACGACTCTTTCCAATTTACATCACTGCAACTGTCGAGAAACAAGTTTTAAATTTACTTAGTTATTTGCTGATTTGTAATTTGAAAGAAACTGAAAGTACTAGAAATGACAAAATTTAATTTTCAAATGACATAGTTTTGCCCTTAAAGTAAATTTATTTTAAATCTTACATCGAAACGCAATCAAAATATTACACAAACTAAAAAACTGCTGTACTGCAACATGCAGCTTCGAGTAAGTGAAACATCGTTTTGACTGTCATAATGTGAGGGTAGGAAGTTCTACGTTAGCAAGTCTGAATAATACAAAAGCAAGCAATACTACCTATATTAGTTTTCAAGAAATCAATATTAAAGGACACATTGCAATACATAATGAACAAATTCCTCTCCAGGCCCGTAGCCAGGAAGGGAGGGCGGCTGGGGGCACGTGCTCCCCCGGAATGAAAAAAGAAACTTTTTGAAAGTAAAAATATTTGAATTTAAGAAAATAAATTAGTATTGGTATTTTCAAGTTGGAAAATTTTTACAAGTGCCTCCCGAATTATGAACAATGACATATTATACTGGGGGGAATTCATAATTCTCTCTCCCCCCAAATTCTCGGTCGCTGCTTTATATTTCTTGTGCTAAAAACTTTCACTATTAATCGCTTAATACTGGTGACCATAAGTTTGAAAATTTATCTATCACAGTTTGAGTGTTCCTTAGACCCCCGGTGCCTAAAACTTTGGTTTACGATTTGGGCTAATTGGGATATTAGTTACTTGAGTGTGACTTGTTAAACTTAGAATTAATTAATTTTTTAAATTTTTTCTAGATTTGTTATGCTGATAACGTTGATAACGCTGATAATGCTGATAACGAACTTATAATCCCCCGAGATTCACGGTCACTGTTTTATATTCCTTGTGTTAAAACTTTTACTATTAATCGCTTAATACTGATGACCATAAGTTTGCAAATTTATCTATCACAGTTTGAGTGTACCTGGGGGGTGCTCCACACCCCAGACCCCGGTCTCTAAAACTTTGGTTTATGCTAATTGAAATATTAGTTCCTTGAGTGTGATTTTTTTAAGTTAGGATTAATTAGTTTTTCTAGAGATTTTTCCTAAATCGGTTGTGCTGATATCTTCATTTTACTTTTAATAAAAAAAACTGTACAAACCGGGGGGTCTGAGGGGAACACCCTCCAGTGCCTTATTTCTGAAAGGCAAAACATTCAATGTTTACAGACTATGAGTATTAGGGTTTATTATAGCGCTTTGGTTTCTTTGAGAACGACGACATATTAAACTGGGGTGAATTCATAATTCCCCCCTCCCTATATTCTAGGTCACTGCTTTATATTTCTTGTGATAAAAACTTTCACTATTAATCGCTTAATACTGATGATCATAAATTTGAAAATTTATCTATCACAGTTTGAGTGTACCTGGGGAGTGACCCCAGACCCCCCGGTCTCTAAAACTTTGGTTTATGATTTGAGCTAATTGGGATATTAGTTACTTGAGTGTGATTTGTTAAAATTAGGATTAATTAGTTTTTCTAGATCGGTTATGCTGACATCTTCAATTTATTTCTAATAAAAAATAAACTGCACAAACCGGTGGGGTCTGGGGGGTGTGGCACACCCTCCACTGAGTGCCTCACTGTTGAAAGCCAAAACATTCAATGTTTACAGATTATGAGTAAGCAGGCCTTTGCTCCCAGGTGCAAAAAATTTAAATTTTGAAAATAAATAGGTGTAGGTATTTTCAAGTTGGAAAATTTTACAAGTGCCCCCCTCGAAATGAAATCTTGTCTACGGGCCTGATCCTCTCCGACGACAATTAAAACATAGATGTATATTTGAAAAATATTGGAAGAAACTATAAAAGCAAGATTTCTAGATTGGAAGAAACCTTTCCACTCTCAAAAACAATTTGGACAATTTTGGACAAAGAATGCGTTATGTACGTAAACAGAAAAGAATTGAAAGAATATATTAATACTCCATATCCAATTAAAGCAGTTCGTTAGAGCTTATCTTTTAATGTCAGCTTTCAATTTACTTCTAGTGACAAGCTCCTATTCGCGTTTTGTGCAAAGAGAAGAGGAGAGAGCACCGAAGAGGCAAGAATTGTGGTTTACGAAAGCGTGAATCGAAATCTCAGTATCGGTAATCGCAGGTAATGCGATTCAACCGTTAGCGGTTTTTTATGTGTGAAATATGTTGTAAAAGTTTATCAGAGTACAAACAAAAATGATTTACCAGCAACAATTTATGGGCAACAACGAACCGGTAAATCCTGCATGGTTTTGAAACCTAGAATAATTCTATGACATTTACTGGCGGAAAATTCATACAGCTTCTGTATGATGATTTTTAAAACAATTAAAACACAAAGTGGGATACTGGCAACGAAGGACAGTAATTCTTGCAATCTTGGGAAAGAGTGGGAAGAGCTCTGAGTGAGGAGATGGAACACCCCGCAGGATAAAGTATATGTCATGATTAAAACTAAAACGCTAATATTCTTCTTACTTCTGCATAATTTTTATGAATTTGTTGTTATTCATCATAGTGCTGCTTCTATTTTTCCAACAGAATAGGACATTCTATACCCTCTAACATAAGATACAGTAGCGATCTAAAGTAAGTTGGCAAACAGTTTTTACAAAAAATTATTAGAAAAGAAATCATTTAGTGGACTATCATATATTTTCTAAAAGTATGTAGATTAATACGTAGTTTAACGTATAAAACTTGCAGTTGGTATAAAACAAAGAAGTATATAAGCGAATTGAATTTTATGGAGGGTTCAAAAGAAAATTGGCATAACATCCAAACAATATCAAAACAATAATAAGCGTTCATAAAAGTTAATTTGATTGAAATATATCTTTCTTGATAATACATCGACATGCCCAGAAGGAAAGAGTATTCAGAAGATTTAAAAAACACGGTTCTTAAATGGTTAAAAAATGGAAATTCATTGAGAGCAGCAGAACGCGAATTTGACATTCCAAATCAAACAATAAGTCTCTGGTGTCACAAATATAATAAATATGGATCAGTAGAGACACGCCCAAGAACAGGGCGACCACGAAAAACAACCAAAAGAGAAGATAAAATGATCGTTCGTGAAGCAATAAAAAATCCTCGTGTAACGGCTACACAAATTGTTCAAAGTTTTAACGAAAATCGCGAAGAAAATATACATGTTTCGACAGTGAAACGTCGACTATATGCAGCTAAACTATTTGGCAGACGTCCTTGTAAGAAACCACTTATATCAAAAAAGAATCGGATAGCCCGTCTGAAGTTTGCTAAAATCACTTACACTGGGAAAAAAGATTGGTCCAAAATTCTTTGGAGTGACGAAAGTAAGTATAATTTGTTTTCCTCGGATGGTATTAAGTATATTCGACGTCCAGAAGGTAAAAGATATGATATTAGATATCAAGTTCCTACTATAAAACATGGTGGAGGGAACGTCATGGTGTGGGGTTGCTTTTCTCGTGATGGCATTGGATCTCTACACAGAATTGATGGCATTATGGATCGGTTTATGTATGCCGACATACTGAGGGATCATATGCTACCACATGGCAAGAGAAAATGCCGCGCGGCTGGATATTTCAGCAGGATAATGACCCAAAACATGCTTCACAGCATGTTAAGCAGTACATGGACAAAGCTAAAATTCGGCTTTTAGAGTGGCCCAGTCAATCTCCAGATTTGAATCCCATAGAGCATTTGTGGGAAGAGCTCGAACGTCGAATAAGAAGTGAAAATTATAGTAATACCACTAAATTATGGGAAGCATTGCAGAGAGAATGGTCAAAATACCATTAGAACGTTTAGAGAAGCTGGTTGACTCGATGCAATCACGATGTAAAGCTGTTATCGCTGCAAAAGGGTTTGCAACAAAGTACTAAATGTTTTTAATCCATAGTTGTTACTATATGTATTTCTTTATTTTTTTGTTTTAAGAGCGTTTTGTCATAACTTGATAAATAGAAATATTTCGAAATTTTCGTTTTTGAATTTTTCACGTTAATAAATTTTCTAGAAAATTATATTTATATTTTTAATTTAAAGCCTTTTAAGGAATAAATATTTGAAAAATTAAAGCAAAATATTGAACTTTGAAAAAAACTGTTTGCCAACTTACTTTAGATCGCTACTGTAGCAGCATATTTGTCTACGATAACGGGTGTTCCACTATCCTAAACCCCCCGGTTTATGAAGTTTATTTTTATTAAAAGTGAATTCAAGATTTTTGCATATCTGTTTGGCCATTGCTATGGTATCGTAAAATGTTTAATTACTATTGCGACACGATTATTAAATAATAGGCCATTCGATTCTATTTCGGATACTGCTGCATTGGGAGGATTTCATGCTATATCCCGAGTCAAGGATCTGGAGAACTGAATTAGTATCTCCTAGTATATGTCATCGTTCCCAAAAAATAAAACTTTTACATAATTTTTTGTAATTATTTAATGTTTTGTCCTCCGATACTGAAACGCTGAAAGGGATACCGACAGTTTTACGTGCCATCCGAAGCGCAAAAACGGTATCTAAAATTGTATTTTCTTCAACACAAAATACCAGAGAATCTGAAGTATTTTCAGCTCAGTGTCGTAGCTTGGTTTTGAGGAGGGGGTACTCTTCCTTTACACTTTTAATTTCAGCACAGCAGCGACTGATGTGATTTCGAATTTTACTGTTATAATAATTTTTTCATTTGTTGTGCATTTGGGATTTAAAATTTGGGCAAACCGGGGGGTCTGGGGGGTGTGGAACGCTCTCCAGTGCACCAGTTAGCAGAATTTATAATTGTAAATACTTCCGTAATATTCTTTCTGCATTTTGATGTTCTGTCTTCCGATGCAAGTGCACTGGAGGGTGTTCCACACCCCCAGACCCCCGGTTTATGAAGTTTATTTTTATTAAAAGTGAATTCAAGATTTTAGTTTATCTGCTTGGCCGTTACTATGGTGAACTAAAAATTTTAATCACTATTTCGATACAATGATTCCATAATAGGCCATGCGGTTCTACTTTCGATATTGCGTATATGTATATTGCGTATACTTAGTATATTATGTAATCGTTTCCAAGAAAAGTAAAACTTCTACATAATTTCTAACCATTTAATCTTTTGGCTTCCAATACTGTACCACTGGAGAGGATACCTCCCAGACCCCCCGGTCTATAAAATAATAATCTTCAGTTTAAGCTTTTGAGTTATATACTCAGCTTTGTTTAGATTTTCAGATTTATACTATGATCTTTCGTTCTTCGTTAATTACTTTAAGAAGTTCTTATATTGATCGCAAATTTTTCTTTAAAATTTCAGTTCTTTTGTTATTAGCCTGTTTTTATTCTCTGAAAGATGTAAGCTCCTTCTACTAGAGGAAGATTTAAGCAGTAAGACTCTAAGGCTGCTTATACTGGTTTGAGAATGTTGTGACCTTGATTTTCATTGTTAATGGTGAAAATAATCAAACTGAGGAACCGATGGTTTTACGTGCCCTCCCTCCGGTATCTAAAATTGTATTTTCTTCAAACGACAATATGTCTAAAGTACTCTTCAGCCTAGTGCCGTAGACTGGTTGTGTGAGGGAAGGAGGAGCACTTCTCTTTTATACTTGATTTCAGCTCAGCAGAAACTGATGTGATTTCGAATTTTATTTATATATAATAATTTTTTCATCTGTTATACATTTGGGATTTGGAATTTGGGTAAACCGGGGGGTCTGGGGTGTGGAACACCCTCCAGTGCACCAGTTAGCGGAATTCATAATTGTAAATACAGCTGTAATTTTCTTTCTGCATTTTGATGTTCTGTTTTCCGATCCTTGTGCACTGGAGAGTGTTCCATAACCCCCGGTCTACGAAGTTTATTTTTATCAAAAGTGAATTCAATATTTCAGTATATTTGCTTGGCCGTTGCTATGATAATATCAAATTTATAATTACTATTGCGGTACAATAATTGAAGAATAGATCCTTTGATTCTACTTTTCGATACTGCTGTACTGGGCGGGGGGGGTATTCCATGCCATACTTCAGTATTCATTGAAGATTGTGGCTCATCTACTTACAGAAGAAATTTTAAAACAATTCATAAAGATAATAACGAAAGACGGTAAATCCAGCAGTATTTCGAAATCAAGATTTACCAAGAAAATTATGAAGAAGATTATGATTATGAAAATTATGAAAGTTACTTTTTGAGATCCCTATGCACCTTCCCCCTCCTCACCCCCCGGTTTATACAGTTTAATCTTATTCAACCTGAATTACTATATGTGACATCATACGAGATCTACTGTACCACTACAGGTATGCTGCAATCTTTAACTCATTTTTAATAAAAAGAACTGCCTAAGCTGGCGGGAAGTGGTGGAGGAAGTGAGTCGGAGTATGGAACACCCTCCAGTGTACCAATATCGGAATTCAGAATTTATTATGTTCTGTCTTCCGATACTGTTGCGCTGGAGGGTGTTCCACACCCCCAGACCCTCCCGGTTTATGTAGTGTATTTTCTATCAAAAAATAGTTCTTTCGAAAGTATTGTCATTCCTTGGGGCGAAAGCGGCCGTACTGCATACCCCCGGACTCCTCGGTCTGTACAAATTCGAGCTGGACGTTTATGCTTTTTGTAATTATTATTCCAACTTTAGATTTAGTCTACCAAAGTTCTCTTTAGTTTTTCGATAAATATTAAATTAAATCTTCGATTTACTTGTGGACTTAATTGTATAAAGAGGGGGGGGAAGTCTGGGGATATGGAATAACTCCAGTGGACAAGTATTAAAAGGTAAAACAATAAATATGTGCAAATAAGAAGAAGAAGCTTTATGATTAAAACCGGGGGGTCTGGGGGGTGTGGAACACCCTCCAGTGCACCAGTATCGGAGTTCACAATTTATGATATATTGTCTTCCAATACTACTGCACTCGAGTGTGTGGTATATACTGGGTGGAAACCGGGGATCTAAGGAGTATGGCGTACCACCCAGTATAAATTGGTATAATAAACTTTATACATCCGCAAAACTGTGTAAATTGGGGGAATTTTATATCTCAGACTTCCCAATTTTAAAAAGTTGGTTTGAATGAATTGAAGATTCTATTTCTGTTTATAGAAGAACTTTTTAAAACACCGAAATAATATAAATTACGACACTGATATTGAAGGACGGTAAATTTTGCAGGGTTTTTAAACTCCGAATTATTCCATGACACATACTGGGGGGAGACCGGGGAGTCTAAGGGGTATAGAATTACCTCCAAGTCAAATTTTTATTCGTCATTATCTACAAATAAAGCGGTATTATAAAGGGTCTGTATAATTTTTCTATATTTAATAATGTATTTTAAAATGCTTTAAAACACTGTGTCACCTGGGGAGGAAAACTCCTTGGACTCCCTGTTTATACAGTATATATTGTCAATAGTGAGTTAAAGACTGCAACATAATATCATTCCATAGAAATTTTTTTAAAACAACAACAAAACGTGGCTGGTACGTTTTTTGCAGAGTTTTTGATATCTGGAATTATTCCATGACATATACAGAGGGGTGACCGGGGGGTCTGGGGGGTGTGGAACACCCTCCAGTGCATCAGTATCGAAATTCACAATCTATAATACCGCTGTAATTTTCTTTCTGCATTTTGATATTTTACCTTTCGATACTGGTGCACTGGAGGTGTTCCACACCCCAGACCCCCAGTTTATAAAGTTTACTTTTATTTTAGTATAATATCTGCGTAACCGTTGCTAGGGTAACGTAAAATTTTTATAATTTTGTAAACGTGGAATACGTTATTTTAGAAAAACCGAGATGCAAATTATTATAAGAAGCAAGCGGGAACCACTAAGACGAATTTGAGAAAGAAAAGATTACAGGATTACACCTGTAATCCCAAAGGTACACAAGGTACCTTTCAAATTGGAGCGGGGTAGGTAAAATATGGATCAAAACGTTCCTTCGTAAATAACTAGAAATTTATAGCAAATATCAAAACTTTGTTTAGATAAAAGTTAAAGCTGATGGAATTATCTAGAATTTGATTTTTTTAGATTTTTTAAATCATAAAAATTGATAGAATTATGATTTTTTTAAAAGTTCAAATTAACATTTACTTTGTCTCTTTAGGCAATAGATTTTCAGATTATTAATTTGATATAAGGAAATTACATCCCTCGAACCTGCACGTTGCAATGCAGCCAAAGCCATTAAAATTAAGAATGAGACTTTTTGGTGTAATGTTTCCTCCTTGGTTTTAATTAAAACAAATATTTGAATGGTTGTAAATATGGGAAAAGCATCAATTCTTCCAAACGTGTTTGACGTTAAAATAAAAATTCAACAATTTTAAAAATTCGTAATACTTCACTATGTGAACGCGTAGGTTAATAAAATTCTTTGGATTTGAATCGAGAAATGCAGACTACACATCCGAGGATAATAAATTCAACCAGATGGAAAGGCTTATGAACAACTTGCTGGAATGCCAGATATTTTATTCAGAATAAATTGCAAATATATCGATAAACTGTCAAATTATGTAACATTTTAAGCTACAATATCGCAGTGTTTTCTGAACGGATAGACTCGAAAATGGAAAACCATTTTTCTTTCACTGTCCACAGAATTTTCTCGAACATTCCGTTTCTGCTTCAGAAGGCGAATTTCTTTTATCTTATTCGGTGTAAAAATTTATTTTAAAAATTTAAACGAAGTTAAGACGATTGTAAGAGAAGAGGTTTTCAAAGCTTAAAAGTGACAGAAAAAGCAGTGTGGGTCGTAAAATCCTGCGAGCTTCGCGTGCTTTGAACCGATTGTGAGATTGCTCAACTACTTGCTGACGACTTCTCCTGTTATGCGCTTTTCAAGATAAATATTACATTTCTCAAGCTTTGAATTAAAGTTTCTTAGATGGCGGATAGTGTAGCTATTAATGACGGGGAACAACTGAAAGAAACTCTTCGAAAGGGACTTTATGGAAAGGCAGCCACGATTTACAATAGAAAGCGCTTCAGGATATTTTATTTTTAATTTTATAGTCAAATATATGTTTGCAATTTTTAAAACTTAATCCGATTATTCGGCTTTGATCTTACATTCTGTTGGTCAGATTTAATGCAAAGATACGAAAGAACTAAATAAAATAGCCAGAGCTTATTAATCACTGTTGATAACCTAAAAAATTATTTACGAAGTGGTGAGTCGAGATCTGATAATCCGCTTCACGAAGTATCAAAACAAAATTAAGATTTAATTTGTTCAAATCAGTTTTAATAACTCTATCGATCCAGAATCCAATATAAAAGTTCTTCTTTACAACCTCGTCCGTTTCGTTCTCATTCTCCGTTGATCAACTCGGGGGGACTGACGTCTTTACGTGTCCTGTATTTAGTTCAGACCACCGTACTAAGCCCTTTTGTCCTTTTTAATCCTTCTATTCCATTTACCGATGCCACTAAATTTCATTACATTTTCGATTATTAAAATAATCTTTTTCCAAAAGCAGCTAACGATCATGTTATATACTGAGTGTTATTTTTAGATCCGACATGATAGTACACAGCATAGGAAATTCCTTAATTGTAATTTTACCGGACGTGGTTGGAAAAAAATTAACAAATTGGTTTGATTTGGTCAGACCTTTAATAACATTCAAATTTCAGACGGTAAGTTTAACTTTTGTATCCCCACCTATATACTGCTTAATCAAAAAAATGATAAATGTGAAAAAAAACCATTTCAGCAGTCGACAGCATTCCTATGTTTTTAAAGCTCACTTGATTACTTTTTGAGCTAAGGGTTAAAATATAATTAAAGTTACGCGTTTGGTTCTAAATGAATCGACTTTCGGTAGATTAAGATGCGTATTCACATGTGCGAATCGAACCTGCTCGTTCGTGCTCATTTGTGTAATTTTCAGATTCTCAATCGAACGAACAACATCTTCGAGCTTGTTTCCGTCGAACCGGTGCTAAACGACAAAGCAATAGAAAAAAGTAAAAGGGAATTGCTGCTCAGCGACGAATATGAGGTGCAAGAAGAGAAACATCTACGACTAAAAGGTATAATTTGGACATAATATATTTTATTTAATATCAGGGGTCACCTTTAACATTTCAATTAAAAGTTTTGCAATTTAATTCCTAATTAAAAAGTTTAAAACGGAAACGTAAGCCCTTTAAAGGAATAAATTTTATTATGAACTTCTTTCAGTCGATTCGACTAAATATCTGTTAATGAGTGCCGTTAAATTGGAAATGTACTATTTTTAAAGTGTTTTATGAAAACTTGGGTGTAAATTTTTATTATCTTCTGTAATGATCCTCGTAAAGTACGACAAGGAGCTTTCGGAAAAGTCAATTTTCCGAATGACAGTTTTCACATCATAAAAAAATTCTTATCGCATTACATCACCTTCTGTGACGAGCATACTTTAACGAAAATGACGAATTTTAAAGTACAAAGAAAATCTGTAGTTTCGCATTTCCGTCATTTAAAATTTTGATTTTCAATCCTTCCCCTTGGGAACGTTTCATGAACAGAAAGTGAGCGGTTATTAAATCATGCGGGAAATCTTCTGGGTCAATACGACTCCATTAAATATTAACGTATTTTTCACGTTGTAGGTCAAATGATCTACATGGAAAGTTGGAAAATGATAATGTATTTAGGTACCCCAGTAATGCCGGATTTAAATTCGCTCATCTCTTCGGGTCTTTACATTAACGACCTCTCGATGCACGATTTTAGCAGGTGATTAAGTTTCAACTTGAGGTGGAAAACCGCATCGTTTATTTGTTTTAGAGATTTAATGTTAGCTGGAACGCAACAGTCGGTCGAACTTAAGCTGGCGCTGGATCAAGAACAACAGAAAAGTAAGAAGTTGGAGGAATCGATGAGAAAACTCGACGACGAGATGAGAAGAACGGACGAGCTTTTGTATCAAATGATACCTAAACAAGTGGCTGACCGTTTACGAACAGGAGAAAATCCCATCGACACGTGCGAGGTAATTTCTATTTTTAACTCGATATAATGCTCTATTTAATAATAAAATAAAATTAAAAATCTTCTGCCCCTTTGTGAAAATGTTTCTGACCAACTGTCGCGGTAAAAAATTAACTTTCTGCGTTAGTAGATATGAAACGTCACTCCTGGGACAGTAGTGCAATTTATGATGAACAAAGCAGTTTCTGCTCTCTTTAAATTTGAATTTAAATATTTAAAAACATGTAAACGGAATGCGTTAACAAAAATTCATCATGTCATAGACAAAAACATTCTAATATTTTTGCAATTTTTTTGTGCAAGTTCTCGTTGCATTCTCACAAGTTTGCATTTCGAAAGAAATATATTTTTACCAATTTTCCTGTCGAAGGAAACTGTGTTCAAACCTGTAATTCACAAAATTTTTATTCTTAGAAATCACTCTCGCCGTCATATTTAGAACTAGAACTACAACGCTTACCAAAGTTAAAATCTTCAATTCGCTGTTATAAAAGTAAATTATATAAACCGGGGAGTTATGGCGAATACAAATATATTATACGAATATATACGAATATACTAATTTCAAAATTATGCAGAAATTTTATGATACCGCTTTAGTTGTAATGATGACTAATACTTTGTACTGGAGGGTATTCCATATCCCCAAGACCCCCCGGTTTCTTACCATTATATGTCATGGAATAATTCCAGATTTTCAAACGTTGCAAAATTTACTATCCTTCGGTGCCAGTGTCCTAATTTACATTCAAAAAAAATTTTTTTTTTTAATCCTTCTATCAACAGAATGCTGTAAACTTCAATCTCCTATTGACAAAATAAACTGTATAGTGTATTTGTACAATATTTTGTACAGCAAGATATACCATACCCCCAGACTCCCCGGTCACCCCACCGTATATATCATGGAATAATTCTAGGTTTTAAAACCTTGAAAGATTTAACGTCTTTCGTTATCTATTGTAAGTTTTTTCGTTGAAAATATACTGAAAAAGCCGGGGGTCTGGGAGTTTCCCCTCCAGTATCGGAAAGCAAAACGTAAATGCTTACAAATTATGTAGTAGCAGTTTTACTTCTCTTTGGAACGATGATATATACTAAAGGATAATAATTTTGTCCCCCGCCCCCCGATTCTCCATCTGGGATATGGCAAAGAATACCCCTCAATGCCACAGTATCAAAAATAGAATCAAATTGCCTATTATGCAATAATTGTATCGTAATAGTGCTTAAACATTTTACGTTACCAATACTATAACGGCTAAGCAGAAATCCTGAAATCTTAAATTCACTTTTGATAAAAATAAACTTTATAAACCGGGGGGTTTACCGGTGCACCGGTATCAGAAGACAGAATATCAAAGTGCAGAAAGAAAATTACAGCTGTATTAACAATTTATTGTTAGTTCCAGACCCCGCTGTTTCGACAGTTTCTTTTTATAAATAGTTGGTTAAAGATTTCGGCATATTTAAAGTATAAATCGGCGAGGGGGGAGGGGGTATGAAGTACAAACAAGTAAATAAAGTTAAAAGAAATGTTCTGCCTTCAGAGGCTAAGCGGATATACTGAAATCTTTAACTCAGTTTTGATAAATAACAAGGTGTATAAACCGGGGGGTCTGGGGGGTGTGGAACACCCTCCAGTGCCTTCTAAAATCGGAAGACATAACATCTAATGTTTACAAATTATGCAGAAGCGCTTTATACCGCTTTAGTTATGTTAGAAACGATGAGATATCCTGGGGAAAGAGATGGGGTTCTCCATGGGAATGAAACATCTAACCGCTCCCCCGGTTTGTGAAGTTTATTTATATCAAAAGTGAATTCAAGATTTCAGTACATTTGCTTGGTCATTGCTATGGTAGCGTAAAATTTGTAATTTCAAAACTTATAGCTTTCAGTATTAACTGATCACCAGAGGAATTTTTAAACCAATATAAAATTGTAGATATGTAGATTTGGGAAGTATGACAGAGGTACCAAAAATGGTAAAGGGCTGTAAAATACTCCCACAGCGCTAGTGCGGTACAAAATTAATAACATGTTGAATAAAATATTTTAAAAGTTAATGAAATTTGAAAAGAAAATTTTTTTTAAATTTTTATAATTAATAACGTTTAATATTTTGCTTCCCGGCAGTGAGAGACATCTTGCTATTCAACGTTGATGGTATTGGTGACCGATGGGGGGGGGGTTAACACCCTCTAGTGCCTCAATATTGGAATTCATAATTTATGATATCGCTGTAATTTTCTTTCTCCATTTTGATATTTTGTCTTCCGATAATGGTGCACTGGAGGGTGTTCCACACCCCCCAGACCCCCCGGTTTATAAAGTTTATTTTTATCAAAAGTGAATTTAAGATTACAAGATATCTGCTTCGCTGTTACTATGGTAACGTAAAATTTTTAATCACTATTGCGATGCAATTATTGAATATAGGTAATTTGATTCTATTTTCGATACTGCATCATTGAGGTGTATTCTTTGCCATATCCCGGGTGCGGGATTGGGGGGGCGGGGGCAGAATTATTAGACCCCCCGGTTATTAAGTTTATTTTTATTACAAGTGAATTCAAAATTTTAGTATAACTGTTTGGCCGTTGCTATGGTAACGTAAAATTTTAATCATTATTGCGACACGATTATTAAATAATAGGTCATTCGATTCTACTTCGGATACTGCTGCATTGGGGGGGGGGGAATTCTATGCCACATCCCGAGACGGGGATCTGGGGAACAGAATTGGTATCTCCTAGTATATGTCATCGTTCCCAAGAAAAATAAAACTTCTTCATGCTTTTTTGAAATCATTTAATGTTTTTCTTTCGATACTGGAGCACTGAAAGGGATACCCCCAGACCCGCCGAACCGACGGTTTTACGTGCCCTTCGTAGTGCAAAAACGGTATATTTTTTTTAACACAAAATGCCGGAAGGTCTGAAGTACTTCAGCTTCAGCTCCCGGCAGTGAGGGACATCTTGCTATTGAACTTTGATGGTTTTGGTAACCGGGGTCTGGGGGGTGTGGAACACCCTCCAGTGCACCAGTGTCGGAATTCACAATTAATGATGTTCTGTCTTCCAAACTAGTGCACTGGAGAGTGTTCCACACCCCCCAGACCCCCCGGTTTGCCCAAATTCCAAATCCCAAATGCATAACAGATATAAAAATTATTAAAAAAATAAAGTTTGAAATCGCATAAGTCTCTGCTGTGCTGAAATTAAGTGTTAAGGAAAAGTGCTCTTTTCTCTCTCTCTCTCATAAAACCAGGCTACGACACTAGGCTGAAGAGTAGTTCAAACATATTGTCGTTTGAAGAAAATACAATTTTAGATACAGGGCACGTAAAGCCGTCGGTTCTCCATTGTTGATTATTGTCACCATTAACAATGAAAATCAAGGTCACAACATTCTCTAACCGGTATAAGCAGCCTTGGGGTTGTAATGCTTAATTCTCTTTCTAGAAGAAGAGGTTTATATTTGGCAGTGGATAAAACAGGCTGATAACAAACGCGTTGAAATTTTAAAGAAAAATTTTTGATCAATGTAAGAACTTTTTAAAGCAATTAACGAAAAATGGAAGATCATAGTATAAATCTGAAATCTACAAATCTGAGTATGTAACTCAAAAGCTTAAAATGGAGATTATAGTTTTATAGACCGAGGGTCTTGAGGTCTCCTCTCCAGTGCTCTAGTATCGGAAGCCAAAACATTAAATGGTTAGAAATTATGTAGAAGTTTTACTTTTCTTGGGAACGATGACATAGTATACTAACGAATAGTAATTCTATTCCCTAGATCCCCAACCCGGGAAATGCTATAGAATACCTCCCAATGCTCCAATATCGGAAGTAGAATCGAATGGCCTATTATGGAACAATTATTGTATCGAAATAGTGATTAAATTTTTTGGATTATCATAGCAACGACCAAACAGATATAGATGAATTCACTTTGATAAAAATAAATTTTATAAACTGGGGTCTGGAGGTGTGGAACACCCTTCAGTGCACTAGTAGCGGAACACAGATCATCAAAATGCAGAAAGAAAATTACAATTGTGAATTTCACTTATTGGTGCACTGGAGGGTGTTCCACACCCCCCAGACCCCCCGGTTTGCTCAAATTTTAAATACCAAATGAACAACAAGTGAAAAAATTATTAAAATACTACAATTCAAAGTTACATCAGTCGTTGCAGTGATGAAATCAAGTGTAAAGGAGAAAAGTGTCCCTTCCTCGCTCAACAACCAGGCTATAACACTGTGCTGAAGACTACTTCAGACCTTCCGGAATTTTTGCTGAAGAAAATACAATTTTAGATACCGTTTTTGTGCTTCAAAGAGCACGTAAAACCGTCGGTGCGGCGGGTCTGGAGGTATCCCTCTCAGTGCTCCAATATCGGAAGAAAAGACATTAAATGATTACAAAAGTTTATGTAAAAGCTTTATTTTTCCTCGAAACGATGACATATAATAGGAAATACTACTTCTGTTCCCATATCCTCCACTTGGAGTATGGCATGGAATCCCCCTAATGTAGCAGTATCCAAAGTAGAATCGAATGGCATATTATTCAATAATCGTGTTGCAATAGCGATTAAAAATTTTACGTTACCATAGCAACAGCTACGCAGATATATTAAAATCTTGAATTCACTTTTAATAAAAATAAACTTTATAAACCGGGGGTCTGGGGGGTGTGAAACACCCTCCAGTGCACCAGTATTGGAAGAGAGAATATCAAAATGCAGAAAGAAAATTATAGCAATATCATAAATTGTGAAATCCAATATTGGTGCACTGGAGGGTGTTCCACACCCAGACCTCCGGTCACCCCCCCCCCCCGGTATATGCCATGAAATAATATGAGGTATCAAAACCCTGCAAAAGTCAAGTTCTTACGTTGCCAGCCACCTAATTTACGTTTTGTCGTTGTTTAAAAAAAAATTCTATCTGCTGATTTGCTGCGGTCTTGAATGTACTATTGACAAAATATGCTATATAAACCGGGTGTCCGAGGGGTTTCCCAACCTCAGGTGACACAGTGTTTTAAAGCACATTATTGAATATAAAGACATTATACAGACCATTTATGATACCGCTTTATTTGTAATGACAAATAATAATTTGACTTAGAGGTAATTCTATAACCCTTAAACTCCCCGGTCTCCCCAGTATATATCATAAAATAATTTGGAGTTTCAAAATCCCGCAAGATTTATCGTTCTTCATCTTCTGTGTCGTAATTTACATTATTTCGGTGTTTCAAAAAGTTCTTCTATAAGCAGATGTGCTACAATCTTTAATTCATTTTGGCAAAACCAACTTTTTAAACTGGGAAGTGGAATATGAAAAAAACTGCTAAGACCGTGGGGGTCTGGGAGATATGGAGTACCCCCCAGTGCTACTGTATTGGGCACATCATAAAATGTACAAAAATTATGTTAAAACTTAATGATAGCACTTTAATTTTAATAACGAGTTATACTTTATACTGGAAAGCATTCCATCCACCCAGACCCCAGTCTCCTCCAAGTAAAATTTACCTCTCCCCCCTCCCAGATCTTGGATCACTCTCTTGCATTTTATGTGAATATTTTATTTTATTCAATATTAGGAATATTTTCAATACCCAGAAGATATTTCTTATGTTTCATGTGTCGAATACTTATGTCCCTGTCTACCAGCTGTTACTATATATAATTTGATAGAGTTGCCATTCCTTGGATCTCGGCGAAGTTAAAATTTGGCTGACAATATTTACTTTAGCGATTTCTAAACAAAATTTGAAAAGGGGTTGGTGGAGCTGAGAAAACGAATCTTACACCATCCAAACTGAATGTTCGATAGAAGAAATTTCCTTCCACATTCCAACAAGCACGATCGCATAAATGGCTCATCAGTACGTGCAAAACATATCGGCGCTTGCTGTTAATTTTGCTTAGTATTTTACTTTCGTCTGATATTTGCTATTGGCTTATCGATGGTTACGTGTTGACGTTATTAGCCGATTCTCTAAAAATTATACTTCTAACTCCGCATAATTTTCCAATTGTTCCAATTTTTGTAAATTATATATCCCCGGCTTCCATTTGCAACATTTTACACCATTTAGACTTTTTGTATAAAATAATCGTTTGGCAAAGGTGAAAATTTACATTTTCCTTTTTTTATTTCAGATGTTCGATAGTGTTTCCATTTTATTCTCCGATGTCGTAACTTTTACGGAGATTTGTAGTCGAATTACGCCGATGGAGGTTGTATCCATGCTAAACGCAATGTACTCAATTTTTGACACCCTGACGGAACGTAATCGAGTATACAAAGTAAGTGATGTTTCGTGCATGACTTTTACATTTTTCCTCGCTTGTACATCATTAATGCAAATACATTGTAATCATTTTTTCGGTTCTATTTGAACTACCTAATTTTTTTGTGGTGACTCAGAAGATTCGTTTCTCCCTTTCAGACTGATTGCGCTAATTGCTCCCCTGGCTATAATCAAGTTAACGCTTTTTATTAATAAGTAAATCAATAGGGCATAAAAAATGAGAATTTTATAGCTGCAGTATTTTTGAAATCAGAAGCAAATCTAATTTTAGCAATTTCAAAAAAAAATAAATTGGTGTCGGATTTCTTTTCCTCGCGACCTAACTGTAACTGGATCGTTATATGTTTCAGAAAAATTTAACTCGAACGTTTATTTGTATGAACTTACCTAATACCAAAACTTAGCAATCTATTTTATAATAATTGAGTGAGATTCGTTTACTAACGCTTCACTGATGAGCTTTTTGCTAACCCAAAATCACCTCGATATTAGTGTTCCTTCTTTTTTGGTTTTGTGTGTGTTAATGGTTAGGGTTACGTGATACCCTGTACGGATTACGAACGGCCTATTTCTGTTTTGCGGCGTCAGGTAGAAACCATAGGGGATGCTTACATGGTGGTGTCAGGAGCGCCCGAAAAGGATATCAACCATGCGGAGAGAGTCTGCGACATGGCTTTGGACATGGTGGACGCTATTACCGATCTTAAGGATCCTTCTACAGGTAAATAAAAACTTTTATTCAAATCCTGCAATGCTATAAATTTATTATTTGTATTTTGTAATTAGTTCAAAATCTTTTAATCGGACATATTGCACTCGATCCAATACAAATACTGGTAGATTCTTGTGTAGACATCCGGAAAACCTTTTCCGCAAGGAATATTGGCGGATACTATTCCAACTTGTTTTCCCGACTTTGCATCAACAAGTGGCCCTCCAGAGTCACCCTGAAAATTAAATATGTTAATAATTGTAACACGGGGGATTGCAATTTGTGCATGTACCTGACAAATACCTTCTCCAGATTTCGTAAACGTGCATAGATTTTCGTTCGAGATATGAATTCCGGGGAAGGAATTTGCACACTGCTTGTTGCTTATGGTCAACAAATTTATACGTTGCAAAACAGTAGGGGTAACATGTTTTGCGTTCTAAATTTAAAAAAGGTGTATTTTAGGTTTCAAAAATGTTTTGTAAGTCGCTTACGCTGGTATAGCCCCATCCGCTCACAATTACTTCTGTATGTGGTTTGGTGTTAACAGAAGTGAGTGGAATGATTTCAATCGACTTTGAAATTAATTGAATTTTCTCTTGTAGCTGAATTAAAGCGATGTCGTATTGAGGTGTGTTGTGAAATTCTGAATGTATGACGTATTTTTTTGGAAAGTAAACCGCACCTCCGGAATTTAGTGTGTTGGTGCCTATTAATACGGTACAATCCGTTATGTTGGTTCTAAAAAAAAAAATTCTATAAAAACTGCCTTTGGTATACACGTCAAAAGTGCTGTTCTACCACCTCGAGTGTGCTTCTTTAGTTTAAAATTATAGTATTTTATAAGTTAGTGTTTTGCTTCTCGTCGTCGGTTCTTCAAAATCCGTCAAATTTAATCTCTGTATCTTTTTTAAATTATTACACTATTTCATTCGTAAAATTTAAATTTTTAAGCTAAATTTTAAAACATCACCAACAACTGCGGCCTCCATTAATTCTTCAAAACTTTTATTTCAATTTAATTTATCATTAACAGACTTTCAGTTATTATTTCATCATGAAATTCATTATTTTATCAATTTCATTGGTTTACTCATTTTGTTTCTAGAAAATTTAATTTTGACATTCATTTTAAAACACAACGCATTGATGGTTGTCATGGAACTGGCTCTTTTCGGAAATTTTGTTGTTAAGCCGATGACAAATTTCAAACTTAACCTTGTAAAAAAAATTCCTGCTTTGTGTTTTGATTTTAAATTTTGTACATTTTTTACTACATATTGTTTATAGTTTTTGTAATTAATTTCACTGTTTAAAATTAGTGATCACAATTTTAAAATTAAATTAAAATTAACGTCTTAAATTAAACTACTTTATGCCTTTTATTTTCAAGTTTTGTTATTATTTTTTTTACTTCTTTTCCCATTAGATAAATATCTATTACAATTTGAGTGTGAATTTTACCCCCAACAGACCGCCCCCTGACTATATATTATTGTTTTTTGAAAGTGGAAGAAAGTGGAAGCCAAAACTAGAAAATATAGCGTAGAGACCGTGGAGTTTAGGGGGTACTTCCCCTTCTCCTTTCCCGTATATTTTATCATTTTCATGAATACTAAAGCAGTGTTATAATACTTCTGTATAATTTTTAAGCACATCATGTTTTGTACAACAATACTGTTGTACTGGAAGGTACAGACCCCCAGCCCCCCCGGTCTATGCAGTTTATTTTTGATGCAGATTTTTATATAAATGTAGAACTTCTGGTAGAAACATTAGAAAAAATTTAAAATAATAGGATGAAAAAGATGAAAGGCACAGAGATTTTTTGTGAAATATTTTTAAAATATGACGGCAATCATTTGTTTCCATTAAGAAAAGGAAATTGTTAATTGTAATTTAAAATTTATACAGTGTAAAGTAAAATTATAAAATTGGAACAAAAAGTAAAAAAGTTTAAAAATAAACTTTATAAACCGGGAGGTGCACTAGAGGGTGTTCCACACCCCCAGACCCCCCCGGTTTGCTCAAATTCCAAATCTCAAAAGCACAACAGATAACAAAATTATTATAAAAGTGCAATTTGAATTCACTTTTAATAAAATAAACTTCATAAACCGGGGGTCTGGGGTGTGGAACACCCTCCAGTGCACTAGTATTGGAAGACCGACCATCAAAATGCAGAAAGAAAATTACTGCTGTATTTACTATTGTGAATTGCACTTACTGGTGCACTGGAGGGTGTTCCACACCCCCCAGACCCCCGGTTTATCAAATTCTAAATCCTAAATGCAGAACAGGCAACAAAATTATTATAAAAGTCTAATTCGAATTCACTTTTAATAAAAAGCCGGGGGTCTGGGGAAACACCTCCAGTGCACCAGTATCGGAAGACCGACCATCAAAATGCAGAAAGAAAATTACTGCTGTGTTTACTATTGTGAATTGCACTTATTGGTGCTCTGAGGGTGTTCCACACCCCCCAGACCCCCCGGTTTACCCAAATTCCAAATCCCAAATGCATAACAGGTAACAAAATTATTATAAAAGTAAAATTCGAATTCACTTTTAATAAAAATAAACTTTACAAACCGGAGGGTCTGGGGGGTGTGGAACACCCTCCAGTGCTCCAGTACCGGAAAATCGACCATCAAAATGCAGAAAGAAAATTACTGCTGTATTTACTATTGTGAATTGCACTTACTGGTGCACTGGAGGGTGTTCCACACCCCCAGACCCCCCGGTTTACCCAAATTTCAAATCCTAAATGCAGAACAGTTAACAAAATTATTATAAAAGTGCAATTCGAATTCACTTTTAATAAAAAAAAACTTCATAAACCGCGGGGTCTGGGGGTGTGTAGCCATGTGTGTTCAACACCCCCCAGTCCCCCAGGTCACAAGGTTGCTTTGACCAGTCCCGTAAAAAAATCCAATGCAAATTCCAAAAATTTTAAAAATTAATTTTAAAGTAAAATTGTTTTTTTTTTAATTTTCAATTTGTTTAGCGAGAAAGTGGCAATTACAAGACGAAAAATTTTGAGTGCTATAGAAATTTAGAAAATAAAGTAAAAGGTTCATCAAAATTAAGAATGCGGCAATGTCTGTAAAACTTTAGCAAAATAAATAGAGGTTTTATAAATAAATCGGGGAAAACTAATGAAAGGTTTGAATTTGGAAAGTTTTGGACCAGAAGCGGTTATTTTGGAAAGCACAGGTAAATGGAATTCAAAAATACTACAAAAAAAATGAAATCAACAAAAAATAGACGATGTTAGCTACAAAAATTCAAAAATGAAAAGCACAGCAATAAATAAAATTGAAGTTCATGCAAACCGAAAAGCGATAATACCAGGTAATTTATAACAACAACAAAAAATTATATTTAACGTAAGTCTATGGTCCTTGGCCCCAATTTCACACAAAGCGAAAACATCAAAGAAATTGGACCATAGCAATATATTTGCAAACTTAACACTCGGTTTTCAAAGTATGGAGACGCTGATAAAAAGTTAAGACCAATGAGAGCCTTACACATAATTTGTACACTTGTTCGTAGAGGTGAAAGCCACTAATGACTGTAAGTTCCTGTTGCATAATACAGGCTCTGCAGATATAGAAAAGCGCAAGCTGTTTAAAAACTGGAATATGGCTACGTGTTTTAGACAAAACATTACATTTTTAAGAGAGTCTAAAAAAACAAACTATTGGGTGTACGTCAGATTCTTCAAGCCGGTCGTAAGAATTAAGTTGTATAAAATGTAGTCGAATAAACCAATACTCCTCCTTTGCCTATAGACGGACATTCTTGGTCATTTACCTTGGTGGATTGCCACTATCTCACAGGAAAGAATTCTACATTGTCATAGCACACCCATTTTAATATTCCTATATTAAGAAAAATTAGTGTGAAAAGGCGTCACTTTACGTACTCTTAGTAGAACGGAAAAGTGCTACTTTATACTCTCCCGGACAGAAATTCTTTTAAAACAAAACAATTGAATTTTTTGTAGATTTGCTAATGTACCAAAAATAAATGAAGTAAGACTCAGATTACAAGATACTTCGTTTCACTTGGAACATATTCAGTATTCTAAAAGCACTTTTTTTATTTTAACTAAATCGATCAATTCTTTATCGCAAATATATTTTTATTATTTCCTCCATATGGTTGCACCTTCAAACATGCGAATTCTTTTAAGTTCGCCGATATGTAATCAAACATTTATTGCAATTAGCACGTAGGTACTCTATAATGGACATTAATCAAATAAAATTTATTTTGCATACGTGGCGCCATTTTCATTCTAATCTCCAACTTCATTTCCTCGCTTAAATTTAATATCCTCACCTTGCAACACAATGGGCAGCAGTTAAAATCCATTGATCTCCAATTATAGAGCCACCGCAAATATGCTTAAAGCGCTTTCGAATTGATGCCTGATACGGAAATTCAGAGGTATCGGCATTAGCTCCTCCAATCACGAAATTAGTAAGTTGGGCGTCTAAAACAAAAATTAAATAGTACTTATTTCGTTTTATTTTTTACATCCCCCTGTATATATAATATTATAAAACTTACCGTAACATTTTAAGAAGATTACTAATATAATTATACGGCACATCCATAGAGGAAATTGTCTCTCCATTTTCTTATTAAAGTTTGAAATTGGTTCTGGGTGTATTGAGAAAAAAATAATCCAACTTTTAGTATCGCGTAACGCTCCATTAATTATTTTACTTTGTTAGATCACGTATACTTTCATAAATTAAGATTAAAAGTCGATTTTGTGTTAAATATTATGCAAACTGCAGGATAATTAACTATAAAGTTTTAAAAATGTTAATATTTTTATATTATTACATGAAACCTGAACAACCAATTATTTTTCTAATTAACAATTTACAAATCAAGCTTAAACATCAGAACACTGTCATCGACGACCAAACTCGACAAATTGCAGAGCTTTAGATCCAAAACTACAAAATTCTCAGACTAATCCAATTTTAAGTATTCTACATCGATGATTTGAATTCTCCAGGGCGTGCTTACCTCTTCCACACATGAAACGACTATAAATTGAAAAACGTAAGGCAGTTTCGGGGTTTTTTATTATTTTCTATTGACATACTTTACGAGGTGTACTGCAAATATATACTTAGCAAATTTTAAACTTTGTTTCCAATTTTAGGTCAACATTTGCAAATAAGAATTGGAGTTCACTCGGGAGCGGTGGTCGCCGGAATCGTGGGACTGAAAATGCCCAGGTACTGCTTATTTGGCGATAGCGTCAACACTGCATCGAGGATGGAATCGACCAGTGAAGCCATGAAAGTGCACATTTCGGAGTCCACGAAGGAGTTACTGCCAGAAACATATCGAGTGAAAGTGCGCGGGGAAATTCAAGTCAAAGGAAAAGGTTAATTTAACTAAAATTTGCGCAATTTTTACTGGGCGATAATATCGAATGGTCCTATTTCATGTTTAAGTCGAGCTTATACATCTTTTTAGTTTCGTGTCTGCAGGTTCCATGAAGACGTACTGGCTTCAACAACGAGAAGCTCGAACTCCAATTCACAGAAGTATCGACCCGCCCATGTCCGAATTAGAGAGCGACTTTGGAGATCGGTATTCAAAATCTTCAGAAGACAATCGTCGTACAGGCGTTTACTCTCCGATTACCTTTCAAGATGTGGCCAGACGTAGCATCGCGAATTCTCCCATTAAGGATGCAAGTTGTAGAGGTAGGTAACTGACGGGTGGTTTGAAAGTAATCCTTGGTTACTTTGATTTGTTTAAGGCTCGCGATCGAATTCGACCGGAGCGTTAAATGTATTGGCAATTGGAAGATCTCAGAGTGAAGGTGACCACCTCTCCCCATCCAGGATATTTGGATCCGCAGTCACCGACCACGATGAATTCTTCGAATCCGCCTGCGCTTTGATCAAGCTACCCCCCAATAAATCCAAATTTTCGAAACAGATGTTTAATCCTCTGAAGGTTACGAGAAGTAAATCGGATCACGTTTTACAAAACAAATCCACTGCGATATTTTTGAAAACGTCTTCAGAGAGCAGCCACCATTCGCATTGCTGTTGCAACAAACTCCCAGAAAGTCCACAAAACAACGACAGCAGACTGGAATATCTCGCCGTACCTGTGTCCTCCAACCACGTGGCGAATAGCCCTCCAAATGCTTATAGTCAAAATTTTATTAAACCCCACTATCATCAGGAATGCTGTTCAGGGTTTGCATCCAGCAGGCATAGGTTACAGAGCAACACGTGTGCAATAATTTAAAGGAACCGAGTTCCTGCAAAAATCTAATACTCAAAACTTTCAATCTAACTGTACAATAATAATTTTTCATGTAATTAAGATTTATTTAAATAAATTATATTTCAAATTATCGGAGTATCATTACAGTGCAGGGAAAAAGAAAAAAAAAATGTAAAAGTATCAAAAAATTTATTTGGTTTAAGTATAAAATTTGTTAATATTAGTTCCAATAAACTTACATTATGTCTACCATCTAAATTAGTATAAAGCCTAAATTAGTAATATACAGGATTATTCAAAAAATGTAGAAACAAGAAAATTTTAGAAGCAATTAAAAAATAATCAGTAAATTAAAACCTCGGAAATAGTTAAGTCCCCATGGGCAATCGTAGAATTATTTCAAGAGGAATGGAACTCAAAATTACAAAGATACTTATATTAATATCCCCCCGCTTAAGAGTACTATAAATAAAACGAACATGGCAGACTAAATTAAAGTTGTTCTAAATTTTTAGACTTTCAGAAAAGGGCCAATAACCTGTTAAGCAATTCGAGCACATAATACTCCATAATGGAAGTGGTAACAGCAATAGTTTCTGTCACGATCAGTCTTATGTTATCAATATTTCCGGGATAAAATTTTAAATAACCCTATATTGTAATAAGCATTAAGTCACGTACTTTGGTTAAATTTTAAACATTTTCAAACATACAGTACAACCCGATAATCCGAACTTTAATTCGATTTGTTGAGGTTGCACCGTATTAAATACAGTTAGATTTGTTTCGCAATTCTATGGCTTTGGGACCAAATTTATATACGAGTCGTTTTTCCTCGACCGAGTTGAGAAATCCTTTCTTGTAATGATATCTAAAAATACACGAATTAAAAGGTATAATTGGAAGCAACGGAAACTTACCTTAGAGCTCGCGTGAATTTATTGTAATCCATTTTTGTGTTATTTTTCCTCAAACCCCATAATTGGGCAACTTTCTTGGGCTGAACGAATTTAAATGTCCCCGCTTTGTAGTCGTCCCACTTTATCAAGCTGGGGCAAGTGTCCTTATTCGATAACAACTTGTCGATAAATTCCCATATTTTTCCATACGGCTTGTCTAAATTTAAAAAAAAAAGTTTATTTATTTTGGAGGTAAACGTGCGACAATATCGCGAGCTTTTGTTGACATGTGGCGCCTAATAATTTGCGATAAGGTGTCTTATCAAACATACATTACATATTCAAACGCGAACTTACGTTTTTTAGTTTTATGATCATTTTTAGGTTCCTTGCGAGGTCGTCCAGGTCCTTTGGTACTTTTAACTTTATTGTTGACAACTGAAAAATTTCGATATAACACAAAAAATTGTTTCAAAAAATATTAAACCTACCTGGATTTGTTACAACGGTCGGTAACCGATTCGAATCTAAAAAAAAGGGTTAATTAAAGTTAAAGGTAAAAGTTTTTTTTTCAAACTCACCAAAATCTTGTTGTACAGCTTGAAAATTATTGGGAGCACTTTCGTTAGTACCGTAACAGTTTCTTTCCAACGACAGGATTCCATCTGTACAATAATTAAAAGTCAAAAAAATCCGAAAGGCAATTTTCTTTTCTTCAACTCACCGAAAAGATTTTGCTTCGCTTGAAACAGTTTAATTCCAGCTTCGAAGGATCCGGCGAGATCAATGCAATTTTCTGGAGTTATCTTCTCCAAACTTCTTCCATCTATGTGGTTGTAGCATTTAGGATTAAAGGTATTATAACAAAGACCGTTATCTGTAGCCGTGTCAGCAATCCAGTCGAAAACGTTATAAGAGGTCCAGTTTTCGACGTTGATGTTTTTTGTACTGTCTGAGTTGATCCATTTCGGGTAAATCTGAAAATTATTTATCATAACAAATAATGAAAGTTTTCAAAAATTTCTTTCGGAAAAGTTTTATCAATCTGAAATTGATAATCTTGACATTTGGAAGCATGGAACCAACCTTTTACATTTTGTGGTTAATTCAAACAGGAAACTGATTTGGAAAAACCAAACTGAAAGCTTAAAATTAATTCGTTCTCAAAAAATTATTTTCATTTACGGTATCACAAATCGTAAATTCCGATTCACCCGTCTCCGACATCCCCAACGTTAAATTGCAAGAAACCCCCTAGTACCGAAAGACAATTATTATTACATAGAATTTTAAACCGCTTTAGGATATATACTAAAGGGGTATTTCATACCCCTTACCAATTTTCTAAACTTCTTTCATATTCCTCAACTCCTATATCTATAATTTTATCTTGCTTTAGAAAATTCACCCTCTAGTACTCTTCCAATATTGGAAGGCAGAACATCAAATTTAAAAACTTAGATACTGTGGTAATTTTTTTTAGAACGTTACCATGCACCGAGGAGTACTTTATGTTTTAAGCTATTTTAAAAGGTCCCCTTTCTACGGAGCCCCCTGATCTATAAAACGTTGTTCTCTAGTTTGGCCATTATAATTAATTAATTCAAATTTATGATAGCAAATCATTTATGAATTCTCATTTTTAAGAATTTTCCATATTTTCAATTAAAAAATTATTTTTTTCAGCTTTATATTTTAATATATGTGCAAATGTAATATCTACCACACACAGAAAGCCCCAGTGTGTTAGAGCAACATCATCGGATGCTCTTTGCTATTTTAAAATATTAACCACCATTTCTCGTACCGAGAACTAGATTTATTGTTAAAAACGCCACGTTACAATAGTTAGCAACGACAAAACAGATATGTTGTAACCTTTAATTTACTTCTGATAAAAAATATACTTTATAGGAGGGTGTTCCACACCCTCTAGACCCCCGGTCTATGCACTATATTTTTTATCAGATGTAAATTGAAGAATTCAACATAAATTAATGTACCAGTATCCGAAGACAGTACAACAAAGTGCAGAAAAAAAATTACAGCGGTAACATAAATTGCGAATTCCAGTACTGGTGCACTGGAGGGTGTTCCACACCCCCCAGACCCCCCGGTTTCTAACATTTAATATTATGAAATTCCCGAGAAGCAAAATATTAAAAAATTATTAGAACCTTAGTACCGCTTTACGTACTTTACAAATTCCGAGGGGAGTATTTCACACCCCATACCATTTTTCTGTACCCCTTTCATACTTCAAATCCTTCCCCCTCGTAACTATCAATAAGTTCATGTTGATTTAAAAAATTCATCTGGTGATAATTTCTTTTTGAAGGCTATAAGTTTGGGACTTTCAACTTGAGTAGTTATAGCTGGGGGATATAGAATGAACAACATGAACAAGTTTTGAAAATACGTAGCGTCGCGTCGTAGGTTTAATTTTACTGTTTGCCGAAGAGTTAGTGAAGCAATTATAAGGTGACTAAAATTACCATTACAATAGCAACGATTAAAGAGAAATTCTAAAATCTTTAATTCTGTTCTGATAAAACAAACAGTACAGACTGGGGACACTCCAGTGCACCAGTCTCGAATTCACAATTTATGATTTTCTGTCTTCCGATACTGGTGCACTGGAGGATGTTCTACACTCCCAAGACCCCGGTCTGTACTGTTTGTTTTGTCAGAACAGAATTGAAGATTGTAGAATTTCTGTTTAACCGTTGCTATGCTAATGGTAATTTTAGTAACCTTATAAATTTGAGAAGCATTATCCATTAACTCATCGGCAAACAGCAGCAAGTATCAAGAGGCAAAATATTGAAAGTTAAAAATTGTGTAGAAGTTTAGTACTACCGATTTAGGACATAATATTTTGTAGTATTTCAGACTCTTTACTATGTTTCTGTACCTCTTTTATATCCCACAAACCCCCGGTTACTATCCATAATTTTATGTTGCTTTACAAATTCTTCTGATGATCATTTGATACTAAAGCCTATGTTTTATAATAACAATTTCAGTATGGTTGAAGAATATTCTTTTACTCCCGACCCCCCGATCTATAAAACTATAATTTTCATTTTAGGCTTTTGCATTGTATACTCAGATTTAATTTAGATTTGAAGATTTATACTATGATGTGCCGTCTTTTGTTGATGGCTTTAATAAGTTCTTACATTAATCATAAATATTTCTTTAAATTTCAGTTCGTTTGTTTTCAGTTAGTTTTCATCAGTTGGGAATGCCACAATGAGCTTGTTTTTCATTGTTAATGAAGATAATAATCAACACCAGAAGACCGACGGCTTTACGTGCCCTCCGAATCACGGGAACAGTCTCTAAAATTGTATTTTCTTCAAATGGCAATATTCTTGTGAATCTGGATGTTCTCTTCATCTTAGTGCCGAAGCCAGATTTTTTGGGGGTCGATGGAAGACTTCACCTTTGCACAGTGAATTTTGGCAATGAAATTTTGATTTTTGTAATAATTTTTTCACTGTTGTGAATTTGGATGTTGAATTTGGGTAGACCGGGGTCTGGGGTGTGGAACACCCTCCAGTGCACCACTTTAAGAATTTACAATTTATGATACCGCTGTAAGTGTCTTTTTTAATTTTGATGTTCTATTTTCCGATACTGTTGCACTGGAGGGTGTTCCACACCCCAGACCCCCGGTCTGTACTGTTTGTTTTGTTAGAATAAAATTGTTTATCTTAGAATTCTTTCTTAACCGTTGCTATGATAACGGTCATTTTAGTAACCGTATAATTTTGAGAAGCTTTACCGACTACCTCTTCGGCAAACAATAGCAAGTTTTGAATTGACACTACGTCACTACGTATTTTTAGAAGTAGAAATAATTAATAAAGAATTTAATGCTATTAAACGTTGGGGAATGTTAGAAACCGGGGGCCTGGGGTGTGGAACACCCTTCAGCGGACCAGTACCGGAATTCACACTTTATGATACCGTTGTAATTTTCTCTCTGCACTTTGGTGTTCTGTCTTCCGATACTAGTACATAATATATTATATTATGTTGAATTCTTCAATTTACAGCTGATAAAAAATATACTGCATAGACCAGGGGCCTGGGGTGTGGAACACCTTCCAGTGTACTAGTATTGGAAGACAGAACTCCAAAGTGCTGAAAGAAAATTACAGCGGTATCATAAATTGTGAATTCCGATACTGGTGCACTGGAAAGTGTTTCACACCCCAGACCCCCCGGTTTAGGCTGTTTATTTTTATCAATAGTTGGTTAAAAATTTCGGCATATTTAAAGTATTACGTGGAGGGGAGGCTGCAAGTATGAAGTGCAAACAAGTAAATAAAGTAAAAAATAATGTTTTACCTCCAGAGGCTAAGAAGATATACCGAAATCTTTAATTCACTTTTGATAAATAACAATCTGTATAAACCGAGAGTCTGGGGTGTGGAGCACCTCCAGTGCACCAGCATCAGCAGACAGAACATCAAAATTCAGAGAGAAAATTTCAGCAGTATCATAAATTATTGTGAATTCCGATACTGATGCACTGGAGGGTGCTCCACACCCCACAGACCCCCCGGTCTCCGACATCCCTCATAATTGATAGCAGGAAACCCCCCAGTACCGAGAGACAAAATATTAAAAGTTAAAAATTATGTAGAATTTTATACCGCTTTAGGACATAATATACTGAAAAAGTATTTCATACCCCTTTCCATTTTTCCATACCCCTTTCGTATCCCTCAACTCCTCTATCACTATCTATAATTTTATGTTGCTTTAAGAAACTCACCCTCCAATTGGAAGTTCAGAAATTAAATGAAAGGGGAACCCTTTTTTGAAAACTTTTTTGTATTTTTGAGAGGGATTGCATTTCATTTTAAACGAGAGGAGTAAATCATTTTTTTAAACCCCCAACCCTAAGGACCCGTTTAAAATTGTTTTTTTTTTGTTTGAATATTAGTATTAAGTAGTACTCACTTAAACTTAACTCGTTAAATTTATGTTAGCACATCATATTAAATCCCATTTTTAAGAATTTTTATTCAGTTTTACATTTCAATAGATTTGCAAAACACACAAAAGTGTTTGAGCAATATCAGATAGACTAAATACGGATTTTCTTGAATGGGAAAATTCGGCAGTATGGAATTGCAAAATCAATATTTCTTCAAAATAAATTGGGTTTTCAAAAATGTTTACTCGACTAAAGGTGAAGCCCGTTAAAGTTCACTGCTTAATTTAATTTAATTTTTTTACAATAATAAACCATTTAGGCTTTAAAGAAGGCGTCACGGTACCACGCTTATCTTTCTGCGCTAATATAAAATGTTAACCACCATTTCTTGCGTCGAGGCCCAGATTCATTATTAAAAATAGCAACGACAAAGCAGATATGTCGTAATCTTTAATTTACTGTTGATAAAAAATATACTGCACAGACCGGAGGGTCTGGGGGGTGTGGAACACCCTGGAAGGTAACACACTGGAGTGTACCAATATAATATATTACAGCAGTATCATAAATTCTGAATTTCAATACTGGTGCACTGGAGGGTGTTCCACACCCCCCAGACCCCCGGTTTCTAAATATTTTCTGTATTTTCTAGTACCGGTATTGCTTTTTATTACTTAAATAATTTAGGAGAGTAAATAATTTTAATTATACCAATTAGTCTTATTTTAGACTTTGTTTTTGTGGGGTTTCTTTAAAACGATGACATACTACGTATGTGTACTGGGAGTATTTTCTAATAAATTGAGGCTCGAGATTAGGTTACAGGTTAGAGGCTGAATTAAATTAAAATTGCTGAAATTGACTTTGTACTGGAGGATATTCCATATCCCCAAGACCCCCCAGTCTCTCGCCAGTATATATGGATTCCTGAATTTCGAAACCTTGCAAAATTTACCATCCTTCATTGCTAGTGTTCTAATTTACATTTTTTCCATTTTTTAATAAATTCTTCTATCAGCAAATCTGTTGTAAACATCAATTCCCTATAGACAAAACAAACTGGGTGGACCGGGGGGTCTGTGGAGTATTCCAAATCCTCCCAAGTACCACAGTGTTGTAAAGCACATTATTAAAAGTATAAAAAGTATGCAGAATTTTCTGATACCGCTTTAGTTGTAATGACAACTAATACTTTGTACAGGAGGGTACTCCATACCCCCTAGACCGCCCCCACCCCGGTTATCCTCCAATATATTTCCAAAATCTTTCCAACACCTTGAAAGATTTACTGTCCTTCGTTACCTATTGTCCTATTGCCAGTTTTTTCGTTATTTTATAAAGTTCTTTTATAAGCAGATATATACTACAGTCTTTAATTCACAATTCACAATATATACAGCATAAGCAGGGGGATCTGGAGATCACTTCTCCAGTATCGGAAGGCAAAATATTAAATGATTACAAATTATGTAGAACTTTCACTTTTTGACACGATAATATATACTGAGGATAATAATCTGTCCCCACCCCAATCAGCATAGCGCCCCCAATGCAGCAGTATCGAAAATAGAATCGAATTGCTTATAATTCAATAATTGTATCGCAATATATAGTTATTAAAAATTTATTGTTACTATAGTAACGGCCAAGCAGATAACCTGAAATCTTAAATTCACTTTTGATTAAAATAAACTTTATAAACCGGGGGGTCTGGGGGGTGTGGAACACCTTCCAGTGCACCAGTATCGGAAGATAGAATATCAAACTGCAGAAACAAAATTACAGCGATATCATAAATTGTGAATTTCGCTAAGTGGTACAGCATTAGCATTTCGCTAATTTTGTTTTTCGGTACTGTTGCACCATTTCGAGACTGGTGCACTGGAGGGTGTTCCACACCCCAGACCCCCGGTCACTAATTATTTTCCGTATTTTCAAGTATGGGTATTACTTTTATTACTTAAATTTAAGAGAGTAATGCCGTTTTCACCAACCAATTCTAACGTTTGGAGTTCCTAACTTTGAGATAGAATTACCTAAGGTTAGATTTCTTTACGCCTCAAGGAATTCTTAGCGCTTGGTGAAAATCAAATTTGACATAAAATGTTCTTATGTCAAAGTTAGGAACTCCTAACGTTAGGTATTTTATTCAACATAAATAATTTTAATTACCCCAATTTATCTTATTTCAGAGTTTGTTTTTTAGTGAGGTTTCTTTAAAACAATAACATACATATACTACTGGGAGTATTTTCTAATAAATTGAGGCTCTAGATTAGATTGCAGGTTAGGTTAGAGGCTAAATTAAATTAAAATTGCTGAAAAACTTGTTGGCACAGTTTTCCAACTGCTGTAAGATTTTCTATTAATAAAAACGCCACGTCACCATATCAACGGCCAAACGAATGTGCTGAAATCTTGAATTCACTCCGAGAAAAAACAATCTGATTAGACCGGGGGGTCTGGGGGGGTGTGGAACACCCTCCAGTGCACCAGTATCGGAATGGTGCAATAGTATCGAAATGATGAAATAGTATCGGAAGACAGAACATTATACATTATTGTGAATTCCGATATTAGTGCACTGAAGGGTGTTCCACACCCCCCAGACCCCCCGGTTTCCGGCATCCCAACGTTCAATGACGGGAAGCCTCCTATTACCGGGAGACAAAATATTAAAAGTTATAATTTATAAATACACCGAGGGGGTATTTCATACTCCCTACCGTTTTTCTGTACCCCTTTTATACTCCCCAAACCCCGATCCCTAGCTATAATCTTATGTTACTTTAAAATATTCTTCAGGTGATCATTTGATACTGAATGCCCTAAGTTGGAGAATAAAAATTTAAATATAGCTGGGGAATTTCTTACCCCCCCCCCATCCCCACCCTCGATTTATAAAACTATAATTTCCGTTTTAAAATTTTGAGTTATGTTCTCAGATTTTACCTAGATTGGCAGATTTATACTAGAATCTTCCGTTCCTCGTTAATTAATTTAAAAAGTTCTTACATTGATCACAAATTTTTCTTTAAAAATTTCAATTCATTTGTAATCTTGTAAACCTCTTCTTCTAGAGGAAGAATTAAGCATTAAGACCCTATGGTTGCTTATAACGGTTTGACAATATCTCTGTGACCTTGTTTTTCAATTTTAATGGTGACAATAATAAACACTGGGCGACCGACGGCTTTACATACTCCCAGAAACACGAAAAGAGGTTCTAAAATTGTAGTTTCTTTAAATTACAACATGCCGGAGGTTCTGAAGTACCCTTCAGCCCAGTCCCGTAGTCAGATGTTTTTGAGGAGAGAGCACTTCTCCTTTACACAGTTGATTTCTTCACAGAAGAAACTGATAGAAATACGAATTTTACTTTTGTAATAATTTTTTCACCTGTTGTGCATTTGGTAGTGAGAATTTGGGTAAACTGAGGGGTCTGGGGGGGTAGAACGACCGTGAGAGTACGACCGCATAAATGACGAAATTCACATTGCCACTTGATAAAAACGTTTTTCCTTGAGGTTTGGAGGTTTGGTAATGCAGTGTGGATTTGGTTTTCGCTTTATTGAGGAAAAAATACTAATCGTAAATAAATATGGATGCTGTCGAAGTCCCCGATCGCGGGGTGCTGATGTTGGGTTTCCTATTTGTATGTTCGTCCACTTCTATTTTGTCTGTTCTTGGTTATCCGTATTTCCTTGACCTTTGCTACTTATATATATGTTTTTAAGGTTGGAGTACCAACCTAATGGATTAAAATCACAATTATGTGTCGAGAATGGCGCGACAACTCCAACTCCTGAAAATAGCATCCGCGTGGTCTGGGTCGCCACAGCAGTATAAAGTCAGAAGATGATCTTAGATCACATAACAGTCATATCCGCTTTTCTCAGTTTGGCTTATAGATTTTTGTTACTGTTTAGCTTCCTTTCAAAAGTTATCCCCAAACTCTTGACTTCGTCCACCTTAAGGATAATTACCATTAAATCTGGCATTACCGTTGCTTGCACCTTCATTTTGCTGGTAAAATTCTATTCCTCTCACTTATGCAACGTGGTATGCTTTCGCTTAACCTAACAAAGCGAGAACAATTCTATTTACCAATAAAATTTCACGTTTTTTTCGGTTTATCAAAACTTTCTTCTTTACTTCATATTCCCCCTTTCATATTCCCCAAAGCCCCGGTCACTATTTATGATTTTATGTTGCTTCAAAAAATTCCTCTGGTGATCATTTTTGATACTGAAGGCTAAAAGTTAGGAATTACAATTTACATATAGCTAGGGGGTATTCCAGACCCCCGGTCTATGTATTTTATTTTTATATTTAAATTTAACTTTTCATTTTAGAATAGCAAATCGTTTAAATTATGTATGACACCCGAATAAGAAAACAATGTAACCGTTGCAACTGCCACGCGGATATGCTGAATTCTTCTACCCATTTTCGATAAGAAATTAAATACAAAGACCGGGGGGTCTGGGGGGTGTGGAACACCCTCCAGTGCACAAATATAGGGAACCAGAATTTTAAATGTTTACAAATTGACGTAGATGCTTAATGAAACCCCTTTAGTTTTCTTGAGTCTAACCCAAGAACTCAACAAGAGAGAGTTGAACTCTCCCCCCAGCCGCCCAATCACTTTCATGCATTTTTTGTTGTTTTAAAAAGTTTCTTTATTAATTACTAAAAACTGAAAGCCATAAGTTGGCTTATATGATGTTGTATATTATTTAGTTTATACAATTTCAATGTGTATAGAAGGTTTATAATTCGCCCTCCCCCCCGGTCTAGGTATTTTATTGTTTTTGCGATTAAGATTGATTACTTGAATTTAACTTGTTAAATTTAAGATAGCAAATCATTTAAATAGTGCAAGGCACCCAAATAAAATAAAATATCACTTTAGCTGCTGCCAAGGGGATATAGTGAATTTTTCAATCCTGTTCTGGATCTCTATACTGGTGTACTGGAGGGTGTTCCACACCCCCCAGACCCCCCGGTCTACACAGTTGATTTTTATTATAAGTGAATTGAAAATTGACATTATATCTTTTAATTTAAAGAAATTAAAATTATTTGCTATTTTAATTTTTCAACTCATATTTAAGCAATAAATCTCCAAGCGCAAACTAAAATACAAATTTAGTGACCGGGGGGGTCTGGGGGGTGTGGAACACCCTCCAGTACACCAGGGTAGGGAACCAGAGAACATTACATGATAACAAATTGTTCAGATGCTTTATGATACCGGTTTATTATTTTTTTTTGAGAATGGATCCCCGGCCTCCCCGCTATTTTATTTTTTTAAGCAATTAGGATTCAAATAGCAAATCATTTAAATAGTGGATGGCACCTGAATTGGAAAAAAATGTCACCTTAGCAACTGCCAAGTGGATATATGCTGTTTTTCAATCCTGTCCTGGTTTCTTATACTGGTGCACTGAAGGGTGTTCCACACCCCCCAGACCCCCCGGTTTGCGCAGTTTACTTTTATTATAACCAAATTAATTTTTTTTTTAAATGGGAATTAAAATGATTTGCTACTTTAAATTTATCAAGTCATATTTCAGCACAAATTAAAATACGGTCTCATAGACCGGGGGGTCTGGGGGGTGTGGAACACCATCCAGTGCATCAGTATAGAGAACCAGGACATTGTATGATAATAAATTATGCAAATTCTGTGAGATACAGCTTAGTTTTCTTGAAAACGATGGCATGTGCTGGGGGGGGAGGGTAGTTCATTCGGAATTCCTCCTCCCCGGTCCCCCGTTCACTATCTTAGATTCTGTATTGTTTTATAAAAAAATTTTATTAATCACTTAAAACAGAAAACAATAAGTTTGCAAATATATTTTTGTTGCAATTTGAGTGTGACTTTCGAGAGTCAAGTGACTTTCCTGCTCGTCTTGGGTTTCTTCGAGCATAAGAAAATCACTTTATTTTCTCTACGCTTGTTGGTGAAAACAAGTTTTTCAAGCGGTCAGTGAGCGGAAAATCAATGGCTACTAAGATAATTTGTTTCTACCTCAGTGAACGCCAAAAACTTGTGCGAAAGCAAAGTCTTCGTGTTGTTGAGCGCCAAGTGAAATTAATAAAATATATTAAAGGGGAAAAATCTGCTTGTTATGACGCCAACAGATAACAAATAAAAGATGGGGTTAATATAATTTTAAAATGCAAAATATGGGATAAACATAAACAAGATGGGCTAGAGGTGCGGCTCCACATATAAATAACACAAGTAAGTATAAAATGTGATCATACTAACGAAATGGCACAGCAAAATTAAAAAAAAAACATTAATTGCATTGTTCAGAAAAAACAAATGTAACCAAATATCAGAAAATCTAAAAATGATTTAAATATTTTGTAAACTTACTAAAGATATGTAATATTAATTAAAAAATTTGGATATACACACGAAATCCCACTCTTAATTTTTTTATCTTTAATCGGTTAGGTTTTTTATGAATCTTTGTATATTTAAGCGCTAAGTACCACCCTGTTAAAAATTTCCAGATATCAGTAAAATTTAAAATAACTTTAATATTAAGAAATGAAAATTTCAGTGGGGTTTGGGGAAATCAAAAACATTTTTTTGAAAAACAAAGTGCAGTTTGCATTCTTTAAATTAAAAGTTTTAAAAATAAAAACGTGGAAAACCACGAAATCGGGAAACTAAACCAGAGCTAATGCTTTAGACGCAAATTCAGAAAAATCGGTTCCACTTGGTGGACCTGAAGATGAAGTTACATAACCAAACTACGTTGTGCTTTTTTGTAAACCTTGACCCCAGCAAATCTTCAAATCACATTCAGCAACAACATTTTCTGTCATGTGATGGAATGGTTCTTTGTTTCACATAATGGAAATGTTGCGGTTCTAAGATAGCTTTTCAATTATTCAGGATGTGGCCGTTTTGACTATTCGGTAGATACTTTATTTTTTCACACCCAGGATAAAATTTTGATATTGTAAATCTACACGTCAGCACTATCTGCGTAACAAATTTTTGTAAATTTTAAAATTCAAGAAAGTTTTTAGAAATTTGAGATTCAAAGCCGCTAAACCAACAAATATGTGAGAATTAAATCACGTGATTGGCGAGCTATGCATTAATTTTCGTAACACCCTATATATCAACTACTTTTACAAAATTACATAATCTAGCAGAAAATTATAGTTTTTACTTTGTGTGTGGTTTCAGGCGGGTAGGCCTAAATAAGGTACGGGACCGTCGCACCGGAAAAATAAAAAAAAACTCACCAGTTAAAGAAGAATCGCAGCCTGTCATAAGGTCGTAATCCAATTGTGTTGGAAAAAGTAAATTTTCCTTTAAACAACAAACAAAAAAATTAAACACAAATCAAAAATATTTTTTTAACACTTACATCAAAGGTATTACAGTAATAATTTGATACATGCATTTTTTTTGTAAAAAAATAAAATTCGCGGAGATTTTCGCACTAAGGAACAGCACCGCAGAAATCGTGAGACAGTTTGGCAAACTTTATCAAATTAAAATTTTGTTCAGTTAATATAACTCCGCCTTGGATTTCCCGGAATATAAATATCAATATCCAATCATACGTATGTTACGCTATGACGTAACACTAAATTTTTTTAATATGGGTTTTTATTGATGGTACATCTTTTAGGACCCCTCGAAAAATTTCCAAAAATTGGTTTTTCTGAACCGATTTTTCACAAAATTAAATTTTTAAGAGTGATTTTCAAAAAAAAACTAACAAAATGGCGAAAAAATTAAGGTGGTGAACTTATTATTATTTTGTTTCGTAGAAGGTGGTGCCCAATGCTAAAACGGTAAGTTGTTCGATTAGATTAGATTTCCTTCAGACACCTTATCAATCCAAATTAAAAGCACTTTACTGCTGTTGCTTCATTATTGAAATTTTCAGAAAACAATTTGTCAGGTAGGAGGAAAACCATGTATGAACTTATACAACCAAAGTGGATAGATTTCACAATTAAAACCACAATTAAGCTCCCGAATTTCGTAGGTTTTGAGTTCAACCTTGTTTTAATTTATTCTAGAAGAGATTCCTTTGTCCTAGAAATTTCGATTCTAAAATTAGCGAATTACCTAACTCCATGCTTGAGGAAATAAAAAAAAGATCAACAACCTCCAATTTTCTTTAGTTTCAATAAATCAGGAGATTATTCTCAGATTTTTGAATCGATCGACCAAAGAAATTTCTGATGGTTTTCGTTCAAAATTCATGACTAAAAGTAGACAAAACCAAAGTTCGTAAGTGTAATTTTTCCACAATTCAAGTAATGCCATTTTCCATCTTCACCAGTGAAAGAATCCAGTGGGACTCATTTAGATTTTAAATAAGTTTGATGGCAATTCTTATTTTTTTTTAATTTGGACATCATATTTAAATAAAATTGATTCTTAAACTCCAAATTTAACAACATGAACCTCAAAGATAACTTTGTGTGTTGTATACAGTGAAAAAATGAATGTTCAGAATATCAAATAAATTGATTAATTTCTTTTCAATTAATCCATAAATGCAATGGAATTTCTCGAATAAGTTTTGTTCATTGGTGGAAATTCATTGAGTCCAAGAACATTTGTTCAATGTAGAAAATTTAATTTAAATAATCATATTTATTCAATACAAAAACGGGAACACTTTCCACTCTCATTACACAATACATTATTACTTAGCTTATTAATTTTAAATTAATCTTGGATTATCCAGTATTTGAACCACAGGCTAAAAAGTAAGTTTTAAAAATTTAATTCAAGAGCACCGAAAGTCAATTACCATGAAGCCACTAAATTCTTCTTTAAAGAATATTCTGATTATTAATTTATTATTAATTTAGTAATAATTATTTAAAATAAAATTAATATGATTATATTTTTAATTGAATTTTTAAAAATCTAACGTTTCACTTTTTTGTGAAAGCAATTGTTTTACTTTATAACCTTCTATAAGCGGCACTAAAGTACTTTTAAGTATTTGGCGCCTCTATACACTTTCGTGATGGACAGCCATAGTTCAATACTGCATCATTTTTTTCTGACTAAAGGGTACTCCATACCCCCGAGACCATCCGGTCAGTATAAATTAGAACTACGTGCTTTCTGGAATTCTCTTTTCCATTTTAAAATTATTTGAAAAAAATTTGTAGAGACGTAAGTTCCCACTTGATGCCGCTTGTTAAAAAACTGACGGTGAAGTTTTTCTGAATTATAAAATATTTTCAATGATTCTATCGCAATGGTGACTAAAAATGTCAGGTTACTATAGCAACGGCCAATATACTGAAACCTTCAATTTGCTGCATTTATAAAAATAACCTGCATCAACTGCTGGGGGTCAGGGTAATATTGAATACCCTCGAGATGTAAAATATTAATCATTTAAAAATTATGCACAAGTTGTACGATACTGCTTTAGTTTTCTTAAAAATAACGAAATACGTAGATGGGGAGAAGAAAAATTGCCCTAAACCACCGCTCACTACGATATATTTTCTAGTTTCATCTATTTGAATTAATTACTAAAATTTGACTTCTTAAATTTAAGATAGCAAATCATTTACTGAATAAGTAAAAAATGTCACGTTACTATAGCAACGGCCCCAAGTAGATCATATGCTGAATTTTTCAGTTCATCTCTGATATAAGAAATAAAATGCGTAAACCGGGAGGTCGGGGGTAGTCCATACCTCCTAGTTCCTTGGTATCGGAAGGCAGAACCCAGGACAGAATATTACTTTAGTTTCTTTATAAATCATATCCTATATTACTCGGGGGGTTAGTTTTGTTGACCCCCCGCCCCTCCGGTCCATAGGTGGCTAGCTTGCATTCTATCTTGTTTTAAAAGGTTTTTTATTAATCAATTAGTGGTGAAAATCATAAGTTTGCAAATATTACAATTTGAGTTTGACTGGGGTATTTCATATCTTCTAACCCCCTCCTCCATGTATTTTATTTTTCGGCGATTAAGATTAATTGCTTACAATTGACTTGTCAAATTTAGAAAGACAAATCGTTCATGGTATCCGAATAAAAAGAAGTCAAGAAACTAAATGCATAGACCGGGGGGTCTGGGGGGTGTGGAACACCCTCCAGTGCACTAGTTTAGAGAACCAGAATACTGATTGGAGGTCTGAGGAAGGCGTTACTAATAAATTATCCCCGTCAGATAAGATGGTTCTCAACAAAACTAAAACGGTATTATAAAGTATCTACATAATTTGTTAACATTTAATATCCTGTTTCCATAAACTGGTGCACTGGAGGGTGTTTCACCCCCCCTCAGACTCCCCGGTCTCTAACTCTGTATTTTAGTTTGCGCTTAGGGATTTATTGCTTAAATAAGTCTTGAAAAATTAAAATAGCGAATAATTTTAATTCCTATTTTTTTAAATTAAAAAATATAATTTCAATTCACTTATAATTAAACATAAACTGCACAAACCTGGGGGTCTGGGGGTGTGGAACACCCTCCAGTGCACCAGTATAGGGATCAAGAATCGGATTGAAAAAGTCAGCATATCCACTTGACAGTTGCTATTTGAATCCTAATCCATTTTCAAAAAAAAATAAAGCGGTGTCATAAAACATCTGAATAATTTGCTATTATGTTTTGGTTTTCTATACTGGTGCACTGAAGGGTGTTCCACACCCCCAAGACCCCCGGTTTATAGTATTTTATTTATTATCAGAAGCGGATTAAAGATTTCAACACATCACCTTAACCAGTTTTCACTATTCGTACCACTTAAAACTAAAGTCAATAATTTTGCAAAAAAACTGTTGAAGTTTTAAGGCATTCCATATCCCCCCGCCCCCCGCCCAGTGTATGTTATTTTTTTTAGGAAATTAGGATTAATTGCTTAAATTTAACTTGTTAAATTTAAGAAAGTAAAGCATGATTTAAATAATTCATGCCAAAAGCTAAGAAATTGAATGCATTGAGTGGGAGGTTTGGGGGGTAGCGGATGTACAACAGTACAGGGAACCGGGATAGTGATTAGGGATCTGAGGGGGATTCCCAAGAAAATTAAAGCAGTATCATAAAGCATCTACAAAATTTGTAAACATTTAATATCCTGGTTCCTTATACTGTGAGGGTGTTCCACACCCCCCAGATCCCCCGGATTATGTATTTTATTTATTATTAGAAGTAAATTAAAGATTTAGGAACATCAGCTTAGCCAACTTTCACTATCCGTGCCACTTAAAACTAAAGACAATAAGTTTGCAAATAATCTGTTAGAATTTAGTGTGCTAGGGGCATTCCATATCTCCCCTCCCCCGTCTATATATATTTTTTTTCGGAGATAAGGGCTAATTGCTTAAATTTGACTTGTTAAATTTAAGAAAGTAAAGCGTGGTTTAGAGTTCATGCCAAGAGTTAAGAAATTAAATACATTGACCGGAAGGTCTGGGGGTAGTAGTAATTGGTGGTCTGGGGGAAGGGGAGTTACTAATAAACCATTCTACGACATTAAATGCCATGGTTCCCAAAAAAATTAAAGCGATCTCATAATGCAACTACATAATTTGTAAACATTTAATATCTTGGTTTCTTAAACTGGTGCACTGGAGGGTGTTCCACACCGCCCAGACCCCTCGGTTTATAGTATTTTATTTATTATCAGAAACGAATTAAAGATTTCATCACATCACCTTAGCCAGCTTTCATTATCCGTGCCGCTTAAAACTAAAAGCAATAAGTTTACAAGTATATGTTACAATTTGAGTGTGGTTGGGGGTATTTTATACCCCCTAGGCCTCCCGGTTTATGTATTTTATTTTTTTCAGCGAGTAGGATCAGTTGCTTTATTTTGGTTTATTAAATTTAAGATAGGAAAACATTTAAGTAGCACATAGTCCCCGAATATAGAAAAATGTCATCATAGCAAAAACCATGAAATAAATGTATGGACCGGGGGTCTGGGGGGTGTGGAACACCCTCCAGTGCACCAGTACAAGGAACCACGATAGTGATCGGCAGTCCCTCATGTCCCTCAGTAGATGCCATGGTTTCCAAGAAAATTAAAGCGGTGTCATAAAGCACCTACATCCTAGTTCAAAATACTGATGCCCTAGAAAGTGTTAAGACACCCCCCCCTCCCATATCCCGGTTTAAATACATATGTATTTTTTTATTATCAGAAGCGAATTAAAGATTTCAGCACATCAGCTTAGTAAGCTAGCTCTATTTGTGCCTTGATGACTTTATCATCTGTTAAATTTAAGAAATTATAGTGTAACGACCGGGGGGCCTGGGATTCCCCTGCTTCTTTATTTACTAGCTCAGAGCCAATCACAAAAATTAATAAAAAGTAAACAACAAAGAGTTAAAGAGTGTTACACTTTCTTCATGGTAAAATAGAGTGTTAATTAAAACCAAAACAAATAAAATGTACTTTGGAAAATACAGCAAAATTTTTGAAATTATTCTGGATTTGATTTTGTCATTATTGTTTTAACAAGAAAATAAATTTTCTAATTTTAATTTTCGGTTTAGAAAAATGTGACCACTAAAAACAAGCAGTGAATAATAAAAATCTTTAAATTAAAATGCTAATAAAAATTAAATAGGAAAACAAAGGAAGCAATTTAACTTTTGTTAACAATCAAGCGATAAATAATTTCGACAATTGTAAATTTTAGAGGAGAAGCTTGAGGTTCTGTGGGGGTGTGGAATGCCTTTTATGATACCATTTTCGTTTTTTTGGGAATGGTATTCCATTGCTGAGAAGTATTCTCTAACCCCAATTCTTTTTTTTATGTTGTTGATAAATTTGCCGGCTTATTTGACCTACCGTAATGGTGATTAACGTAGCAAAGGCCAATAAAAGGGGTATAATACCCCCCAGTGCACGAGATTCGAGAGGCAGAATAGTAAATGTTTAAGAAATTACGTAGAAGCTGTATACATCCTACCGTTTCTGTTTGCATGGGAATGATGATATTATATACCACCTAAACCTTTCGATTCTTTATCTTTTATGTTGTTTCCCCCCAAACATTAATAAAATTTTCCTGAACCATGTAGGATTTACCATATTTATTTCAATAAAGAAAATACTTAGGTCAAACTTGTACGCACTAGAGGGTCTGTGAAATAATCCCCCCCCCCCGCAGATAAGTGCTAGAGGCTATTTTTCTGAAAAAGGAAAACCATCAAGGTGTATGAAAAGATTTTTGCAGATATTTCATTTACAATTCAGATGTAGATTTTGAATTGTGCAGAACTGATTGAAACGACCTTCCATTTAATAGGTCTGGATGCTGCCACGAAAGAGGTGTTAAGACCCAAGGAGACAAAGCCGACCTGAACTAGAAAAAAAAATCAATCCTAACTACAATTTGGTGTGACCGACGGTGATGGAGACTCCGAAAATTCAAAAACACATCCTCAAGACTTTTTCCGCCTCGGGCAATCAAAAGCAAAATTATCACAAAAGTAAAATTCAAATTCCGACAGTGTTTGCACTTTTTGATTAAACATAACAGCTTCTACGAATTTTCTTATCATTTATAACAACAACATTTCAACGACCTAATTGAAAACTTAAAAAAATTAATTTTATAATGTTAAAATCAAGGCCTGCTCGATTTCTAAGTAACAACAAAAATAAATTATCTGCTAGGAGCGGGGGGGGGTCTTAAGTCGACATAGCCCAATATAACCCTAAAAGTCCCCGACACTTCTTGTATTTCAAAAAAGCTACAATAAAGCAAAATAAATATGTTTGACATCAGCACTATAAATTCTGTTTCCTGCGGAGCATCTCAATTTTCCTCCAATTGTACAATTAATTAAATAATTGTTATTAATAACATTTAATCAGCAAATTAATAATGTCTATTTAAATTGTTTCCGTTGAAAATAATTTGTTTGGTCAGAATTGCCCTAACTTTCCTCCAGCATTGACCAGATACGAAAATTCAACTGCATCATTTGGAAAAAGTTACATAAAATGAAGTAAGTCAAAAATCCATTTTAAGCGAGAACGATCTGCACGTTTTTCCATTTCCTTTATGGAATGTACGCACCATCACATCAATTCAACATACGCACTTCAATGGTTTTAATCGTGGTTTTTTATTATGATGCACATATTTTTCATGTTTGTAGTCAAATTCTGCGGTCGCCACCTAATTACCGACCACTACCGTCATTGCTTAACTTCGATGATGTAGCAGGCTCTTATTTTAGAAAATTTTTTAGCAATTAGCAAATCAATACTTCGCCCATTATATAACCCAAAAATTTTATTACTACATGAAATACAACCGGTTGACTGTGAAATATTCGGCATAATCCAGGAATTACAATTTTATCTGGCCTAGTTCTTTATCGTGGAATTACAATGTTGCTATTTTTTAAATGATAATTGTTAATTACGGTTTTCATTGTGCGGTTAGTTGTAGCATTAGTTGTGGGTCAAAAATAAGAAATAAAAAAAAATTGAAATAAATCAAAATCAGTGTCCCTCACTGCTATCATTCCCTTTAAATCTCCCCTTTTTAAGACGATGTCGCTCATTTACACCACAAAACATAATTTTACCTTCCAATTTTGAAGAAAACTAAATTCACCTTCGAATGTAACTTCACTCATATCGGGACGAAACTGATTGTGTAAATTAAAAAAAAACTGCATTCAAAATAAATTCTGTGGGTGAATCCCCGGATAAATCTACATCAATAGATAAAAAAGAAACAAAAATGATAACAAAATCGATAAGGGTCATACACTGTAGTTTTTGTTACTAATTCATTTTTACGAGGAAATTGTTTATTTGCAGAACACTGACGGCTGTACCCTCAGAGACCACTGACGTAACCATAGCAACGGCCCCAAAAATATCACGTCACCATAGCAACTGTCCCAAAAATATCACATCGCCATAGCAGCTGTCTCAAAAATGTCACATCGCCAAGCAACTGTCCCAAAAAATGTCACATCATCATAGCAACTATCCCAAGAATGTCACATCAGCATAACAACTGTCCCAAAAATGTCACGTCGCCATAGCAACGACTAATACGTTAAAATTTTCAATTCGTTACTCATGCAGCTCTATTGTATCATTTTTTTTTTCTTTCACTTTCATTTTTTATGTTTGACTAATCTTTACGAAATATTTCTTAGCCATGTAAGACTTATTATCTTTTGTTATTTTGTTTTGAAAGAGCGGTGCAGTGGAAAGAAGATGAAGAAGGTAGGTAGAAGAGAATGATTGCACAGATGAACCTTATGTGTTACATTTTTGGAAAAAGACCCAACAGTCGATGGTAAAGACGAAATGAGATAATGTGTGGTAGTAAATAAATGGAAACTGAAGTGCAATTAGATGAAAAAAAAGATTAATAAGAAATCCCATCTAAACTGAATGAATTTACTCAAAAATTAGTTTAATGGCTTTGTTTAACCATAAATAAAAAAATTACCTAGTACTTTTTATTGTACGCTAATGGTTTTTTCTTTGTTATACTCAAAAACAAATGTTTTATTTAAAAAAAAAAGATATTTTTAAGCTGTAATAAACCTTTAGTTTATTCAACAAGACCGAAGAATGTCATGGTCTGGCACTCGAGTGTTTCGAATACCAAACCGAGATACCCGGTTCAAGCCCGGGTGGAGTAAAAACAAAAGTTTATTCTGAAGTTTATTCTTTCATCGGTAAGAAGTGGCTACCCATCGAGGTAAGTAGCCAAGAAAGCTCCCCCTTTTAAGGAGGGGTCGCGACACTCGAAATCGAGTTAAGGACAAGAAGAAGAATAAACCTTTAAAAACCTAGCAGCTTTTGAGGTCACTGATTGCAAAACTGTAGTCATAAAAATAAAAATTACAAAATGGTGGCTTTAAAATGGCTAAATTTAAGATAAAAACAATGCAAATTTTATTTAATACTTACAAATATTTATTATTTAAGTTGAAATAGTGTAGGATAAAGATTTTTGAAAAATGGACAACATTTTAGTCCTTTAGAATTTTACTCTTACCCCTCTCCCGAAGGAAGATTTTATTATTAATAAAATGGACCGGGGGGTCTGGGGGGTGTGGAACACCCTCCAGTGTACCAGTATAGAAAACCAGGATAGTGATTGGGGGTCTAAGGACATTACTATCAAACTATTCCCCATCCCCATCAGAGGACCCCATGGGTCCTCAATATTTATTATTTGAACCAAATCAAAAACTAATTTAATCTGCTTTTCACGCATATTCCACAATTGCACTTGTTTATTTTCAAATCTTTTGGTGCCTAAAAATCCGATCCTTACTGATAAAAAACATGACAATTGATTTGGCTAATTGTAAGCTCAGACCAATTAACTGCTCCTCAGAAGTATCGTCTAGTCAGTCTTTGACCACTAATGCAAGCGGTTCTCAGCCGGGGTTCCCCAAGCTCCCCAATATTTTTCAATAAGATTACTAGACCTGCCCTGTCTCAAAGGAGGTATTCTGTGAATAAAATTTTCATGTAGTATGCATCCGCACCTGCAGTTAAAATTTAAATATTTTAACGTTTATTGGTAACTTCGGTAAACGTTTATTTAAAGAGAAATTATAACATTTTAAAATAGCAAAATTTCCATTTATAAATAGAAACTTGAATGTTTACATTGCGATATAAAATTTTTAAATAAACCAATCACAATATAGGGATTCCCGACGAGGTTATCGCCAGAACTGTTCCGTTCAGCAGCCAACTCTTATCGTCCAGAAACTCCAAGCTATCGAAACGTAATTTCCCAGTTCGGGCTAATCTAGGTATTTTAGCGAGAATTAGAATTAAAATTGTCAGAAAATATTGGGAAATTCACAAACCAACCTCAAGTTGCAGCCAATGACTCAAGAGAATCCGCTCACCTTTTTATTTATAGATTATTTAATTTAATTGCAAGGAAGTTGTGTTTGTTATGGTTAATCGTGGGTTAAATTTGTTTAAAATATTTGTGGTTTCTAAACCCGCTACGTGGATAGAGTAAGAACATTTTTAATATTCAAATAATTATGCTTGGTGTGATTCGGGTCGAAGTTATGAGTTCGCATCCCAGATTTCGTGTTTTTCTAACGCTCAGCCGTTCGATGAAAGTCGAAGAGAAAATGATTCAATCTAAAAATAGAAACATTTTATCTTTTAATGTCATGACTTTGATCACTAAGGCCCTTTGATTTTACCAGGGAAAAATAATTAATGGGGTTATTTTAGATAATTTTATGTAGTATATAAAAATTCAGCCCATAAGGAAAATCCAAGCTGCAAATTAATTTTATATAATGCAATAATCTGCTTAATGACTGATAATTATTATCATATTATTTGATAACGTAAAGTTGGCCAGTGTGGTTCATACTATGTAAATAAATTAAAACAATAAAAAATTCGCCAATTAGAGTGCAGATTGGGCCGAACTTTTTTCGAAACTCGAAAATTTTAATTAAGCCCAAATTTTAAAATTCCACTGATCAATTTGTTTTATCATTTTTTTGTTCAATGTCAACATAATAATTACTAATGAGTCATTCACATTAATCATATAAAAATATTTTTATGTTTATAAACACAAATATGCAATTTTATACTTATGTATACAATTTTATGAACCTTAATCTGTCCTGTCCAAACTATCACTTTTTCTTCTCGACTCCCATTATGAATTCCATTTCAAATTTATATATTTTTTAAAAATTAGTTTAGCAGTTACGATCGAATTTTTAAGACTTTTTTGATAATGTCTGTAGCTTTACTTTAGGTAACAGAGCTGATTGCAAACATACTCGTAAAATTGAATTGACTCAGTATTTTGTCATTTTTGGCTTATCGAATGGAGAACAAATGTATGGACCACACTTGAAAATTTTCTTAACATTTTTGCATTCCAATAATTTGTCTTTAGTCTTAGTTATTATTTATGTTTGTGGCAATATTATTATTCAAATAGCGATAGAATTTCACCAATGCTGAGATTGAAGTTGGATATCGAGAACGTTGCTCCGATGTCTAACTTCAATTTATTATTGTAAATTAAAGGAATTCAAAAGGTTATATTGAAATCTTCAATTCACTTCCGGTAAAAAATGAATTACATAGAACGCGAATATTGGGGAGTGTTGAATATTCTACAGACTCCCCCAGTTTATGTATTTTATTTTTTTGGGTGAATAGGATTGATCACTTAAATGAAAAGAACAAAATGTCACTTTAGCAACTACTGAATTCTTCTACTCACTTCTGATAATAAATTAAATGCATAGACCGGGGGGTCTGGGGAGCACCCCCCAGTGCACAGATATAGAAAACCGGAACATTAAATGTTTACAAATTGATGCAGATGCTTTATGAAACCGGTTTAGTTTTCTTGAGAACGATGGTACATATGTAAATTTATTGAACCAAACAATTGCATTTTTGATAAAGTAGCATACTTAGCTTTTTTACATAAAATAGTAAATTTATTAAATCAGAAACAATTGAATTTATTAAACTAAAAAAAATTTAAATTTTGACCAAAGCAGCTAAATTATTGAACCAATCAGCCAAATTTATTAAACAAAACAGATGAATTTATTGAATAAAACAGTTGCATCTTTTGACAAAGTATAGTAGCTTTTTGCATAAAACAGTTGAATTGTCGAAAAACAGTGAAATAATTGAAAAATCTGTTGAACTGTTAAAAAAACAGTAGAATTGCTGAATTACGGAAAATTAAATTGTTGAATCATGGATAATTGTTGAACAAAAATCAATTAATTGAATAATTATTTAACAAAAACAAAATAGAATTATTAAAGTAAAAATAATTAAAATGTTGACTAACACAGTTGAATTTTTAATAAATTAATAGTTGTTATGCATGAAACAATTGAATTGTTGAAAAACACTGGTAAAATTGTTTAATTGTTAAAGAAGCAGTTGAATTGTTGATTCATGGAAAATTGAATTTTTGAATTAAGGATAATATTTGAATTGTTAAACCAAAAAAAAAATTATTAAACAAAAACCTAAATTATGATCAAAAACAGCTGAGTTTATTAAACAAAACAACTAAATTTACTGAAACAAAACAGTTGCTTTTTGACAAAATGTCATTTTTTTTATAAAAACAGTTGAATTATTGAAATACAGGAAAATAATTAAAAAATCTGTTGAATTGTTAAAGAAACTGTTAATTCCTAAATCACGAAAAATTAAATTGTTGAATCAAGGATTACTGAGTTATTAACCCAAAAACAATTGAATTATTCAACAAAAATGGAGACGGTCATTGCACTGGTTGTTAGCGCGATCAACTGCTAACGTAAGGCGCCCCGGTTTGAATCCGGGTAGAGGCTCACTTTTCAATGCTGTCTCCGTCTTTCGGAAGGTACTTAAAGACGGTGTTAATGTTAATGAATTTTAACATTAACAATAAAAAATAGGTAACAGTCACATCTGAGGTAAACCTAGCAAGCTACTTCAGATGTAAAGGTAAAATGCTCACTGTACTGACAGTGATTTCGGAATATCGCCGATGCTACTGTTAAGTAAACAGATCAACACATCTGAGCATACAGAGTTATTTTTAGCCAAAATAGAAGAAGAACAACAACAAAGAATAATAAAATTATTAAAGTAAAAATAATTAAAATGTTGACCAGCGCAGTCAAATTATTGAACCAATCAGCCAAATTTATTTTACAAAACAACTGAATTTATTAAACAAAAGAGCTAAATTTATTAAATAAAACAGTTGAATTTTTGATAAAATCGTAGCTTTTTTGCATGAAGTAGTTGAATTGTTGATAAAAACTGGAAAAATATTTAAAAAAAAATTTAATTGTTGAAAAAACAGTTGAATTGTTGAATCACAGAAAATTGAATTTTTGGATCAAGGACAATTGATGCAATGAATTATTCAACAAAAAACAATTAAATTAATAGACAAAAACCGCTGAGTTTATAAAATAATAAAACAGCTAAAGCAAACAGTTGCATTTTTAACAAAGTAGCATAGCCTTTTTGCATAAAACAGTTGAATTGTTGAAAAACACAGTAAAATAATTAAAAAATCTCTTTAAATGTTCAAGAAACAGTTGAATTTCTGAATCACGGAAAGTTAAGTTGTTTAATTCAAAACAATTGAATTATTAAATTAAAAATAATTAAAATGTTGAATACATAAACCATTTAAATTATGGAACAAAATAACTGAATTTATTAAACAAAACAGCTGAATTTAATGAAATAAGCATTTGCATTTTTTGACATATTAGTAGCTTTTTTGTCTTTTGTATAAAACAGTTAAATTATTGAAAACACAGTAAAATAATTAAAAAAATCTATTAAATCGGTACAGAAACAGTTCAATTGCTGAATAATGAAAAATTACATTGATGGATCAAGAATAATTAATTGAATTGTTGAACCAAAACAATTGAATTATTAAACTAAAAAAAGTTTATGTTGAACAAAGCACTTAAATTGTTGAACCAAACAATTGAATTAATTAAACAAAACAGCTAAGTTTAATGAACCAAACAGTTGCATGTTTTAACGCAGTAGCTTTTTTGTATTTTTGCCTTGAATTCTCGAAAAACAATAAAATAGTTGATAAAGTTGTTGAATTGTTAAATAAACAGTTGAATTTCCAAATCGTATAAAATTAAATTGTTGAATCAAAGATAATGCAGTTGTTGAATATAAAACAATTGAATTATTATACTCAAAATTATAAAATGTTAAACATTGCAGTTAAATTATTATTGAGCCAAACAGTTGAATTTTTTGACAAAGTAGAAATTCTTTTCTGTTTTTGTATAAAATAGTGGAAAATCACAGTAAAATTGTTGAAACCTCTGTTGAATTGTGAAAGAAACAATCGGATTGCTGAATCACACAAGATTAAATTGTTGAATCAATGCAGTTAAATTATTGAGCGAAATAGTTGAATTTATTACACAAAATAACTAAATGTATTGAACCAAACAGTTGTATTTTTTGACCAATTAGTAGCTTTTTTGGCGGTCTTTTTCACGTCGTCAGAAAAAGTGAAAAAATTGAAAGAGACCTACTACGTTCAGGAGTGAACAAATACAGGCTGATGAAGAAAAAGTTGAATTGATTATCCTTTAATTACTTAATGATAAGAAAAGGATACTTAATTGAGTTGTTGAACCAAAAACAAATAAAGTATTCAACAAAAAACAATTGAAATATTAACCTAAAAATAATTTATATGTCGAACAAAGCAAATTATTGAACCAAACAGCTGAATTTATTAAACAAAACAGCTAAATTTAATAAACCAATATATGTATATGTAGGTACATATGTATGCTGTGAAGTAGAGGGTAATTTATTGGTGACTCTCCTCCTAACCTCCCGATCACATTAATGCATTCTTTGTTGCTTTAAAAAGTTTCTTTATTAATTACTAAAACCTGAAGGCAATAAGTTTGCTTATAGTATATTATTATTTAATACAATTAGATTGTGTGTAATTGTAAATGTTTATTAACTTGTAAAATTATATGTTGAATAAAATATTTTAAAAATAATACAAGTTTTATGAAATATGAAAATTTTCCAACTTACATTTTAGATTAGGACGATTAAAACGAAACCCTTTTGCGCAACGGGTCCTAAACTAAAATGTAAGTTGGAAAATTTACAAATTTCATAAAACTTGTAATTTTTAAAATATTTCATTCAACATAGAATGTGTTTAGGAGGTATTAAATACCTCCGGCCCCTCCGGTCTCTGTATTTTATTTTTATAACATTAGGATTGATTACTTAAAGGCTAGCAAATCATTTAAACAGTGCATGGCACCCGAATAAAAAAAATATCACTTTAGAAACAACTGCCAAGGGGATGTGGTGAATTTACAATCCTGTTCTGGATCTCTATACTGGTGCACTGGAGGGTGTTCCACACCCCGCAGACTCGCCGGACTATGCAATTTATTTTTATTATAAGTGAATTGAAAATTGAAATTATATTTTTTAATTAAAAAATAGGAATTAAAATTATTTGCTATTTTAATATTTGAAGTCATATTTATGCAATAAATAAACCCCTAAGGGCAAACTAAAGTACAGAGGCAGAGACCGGGGGTCTGGGGGGTGTGGAATACCCTCCAGTGCACTAGTACAGGGAACCAGAGGACATTACATGTTAACAAATTATTCAGATGCTTTATGACACCGCTTTATTTTTGTTTTTGGGAATGGATCTCCGGCCTCCCCCAGGTATTTTTTTTCAGCAGTTAGAATTCCAATAGCAAATCATCTAAATAGTGAATGGCACCTGAATCAGAAAAAATGTCACCTTAGCAACTGCCAAGTGGATATGCTGATTTTTATATACCTGCTCTCGATCCTTATACTGGTGCACTGGAGGGTGTTCCACACCCCAAACCCCCGGTCTACGCGGTTTATTTTTATTATAAGTGAATTGAAATTATTTTTTTAAATGGGAGTTAAAATTATTTGCTAATTTAAATTTATCATGTCATTTTAAGCAATAAATCCCTAAGCGCAAATTAAAATGCACAGTTTTAGAGACCGGAGGTCTGGGGTGTGGAACACCCTGCAGTGCATCAGTATAGAAAAAGAAAACCATGACATTACATGATAACAAATTATGCAGATACTGTATAATACCGATTTATTTTTCTTGAGAACGGACCCCCGACCCCCCGGGTATTTTAATTTTTTCGGCAATTAGGATTGATTACTGGAATTTAATTGTGAAATTTAAGATAGCAAATCATTTAAATGGCACCCGAATAAGTTAAATATCAGTTTAGCTGCTGCCAATGGAATGTTATAAATTTTTCAATCCTGACCTGAATCTTTATGCTGGCGTACGGGGGGGGGGTACCACACCCCCCCAGACTCCCCGTCTATTCAGTTTATTTTTATTTAAACATTTCAAATAGAAATCATCTTTTTTAATTAAAAAAATAAGAATTAAAATTACTCGCTATTTTTATTTTTCAACTCATATTTAAGCAATAAATTCCTAAGCGCAAACTAAAATATAGAGTTAGAGACGGGGGGTCTGGGGGGTGTGGAACACCCTCCAGTGCACCAGAATAGGGAACCAGGGGACATAACATGATAACAAATTATTCAGATGCTTTATGAAATCACTTTTATTTTTTTGAGAATGAATCTCCGGCTTCCTCCGTATTTTTTTTTCAGCAATTAAAATTTAAATAGCAAATCATTTAAATAGTGGATAGCACCCGAATAAGAAAAATATGTCACTTTAGCAACTGCCAAGTGGATATGCTGATTTTTCAAATGCATCATTGAACCCTATACTTGTGTACTGGAGTGTCACAATAAAACATGTGCTTAAATTTAATTAAATTTTGCGTTGTCATTTTGAAACAGATTTTAATTTTTCAATCGTCAACAACAAAAGTTTCAACCGAGAGTTCGTGCTAACTAAGTCAACGTAACTGGGTATTAATTTAAAAACAAAAAATACAATTAAGTCGTTTGTTTATGGTTTATGCCTCCCAAGATAATGCAATAAATGCAGTAGCACGATCTATTGAATCATAGCAATATGTACATATGCATATGAAAGAGCTTGTTTGTTTGTTTGCTATATATTTCTAGGCTCTTGACCGCTTTGAACAAAAATATTACATAATTTCTGTAATTAAGGCGCAGGCAAACCGTCTAAGGTAAAATGTTTACGGTGATAAATTCTGAACCCAGTACGAAAGTGTTAATGCCGAGTATAGTTTGACTCTTGAGCAAATAATAATTTTATTTGTTGTAAAATTTAAATTGTTGTAAACTGCCCTGGGAACCTTCTCAAAATGAAGTTTGTATACACTTGCTTTCTTCGGATCCCAGTTTAACAGTACGTCCCCTGTGTACATGATAATACAACAGACAAACTTATGAAAGATTTTTTGTCGATTTTGTTGTAATGCAAAAAAGTGCACCATTGAAAGACAGAACATCAAATGTATTAAAAATTAAGTAGAAACTTTTAAATACCACTGCAATTTTCTTAAGGACGATAGCATATACCGAGGGTACTTTATGTTATTTTAAAAGTGTACTCCCCGCAAACCCCCTTAGATCTTTAAAAATAAACTTTCTATTTTGACTATTAGGATTAAATTGGCAATGAATTACATAGTGAATGTTCCTTCAAAATAAATTGGTTTTTTAAAAATATTTACTTAACTAAAGTTACAGTCCGATAAATTGCACTGTTTAGTATATTTTGTAACACTAAAAAGCAACTATTTAGGCTTTAAAGAGGTCGTTACGTTACCGCCCTAATCTCTCTTTGCTGACCTAAAATATTAACCACCACATCCGTTATTAAAAAAGTCTACGTTACCATAGTAACGGCAAGGCAGATACGTTGAAATCATTAACTTACTGTTGATAAAAATGCGTTGCATAGAACGTGGAATCTGGGAGGTGTAGAACACCCTGCAGTGCAATAGAACACCATAAATTTTGAATACCGATACTGGTGCACTGGAGGGTGTTCCACACCCCCCAGACCCCCCGGTTTGCACAAGTTTAGGTTGTGCGCTTCTTCTATTAATTGCTTCTACTTTGAACTCATTCAAAAAAAATATGTAGCGTCGTAGGTTCAATTCCTACTTGCTGCTGTTTGCCAAAGAGGTAGTGGGTAAAGCTTTGTAAAATTATTCGGTGACTAAAATTACCGTCGCCATAGCAACGGTCAAGCAGATACATATGCTGAAATCTTCAATTCGGTTGTGACAATACAAACAGTATAGACCGGGGGTCTGGGGTGTGGAACACCCTCCAGTGCATCAATATCGAAATTTACAATTTATGATGTTCTGTTGCACTGGAGGGTGTTCCACACCCCCCAGACCCCCCGGTCTACGCAGATTATTTTTATTATAAGTGAATTGAAATTATTTTTTTTAATAGGAATTAAAATAACTTACCACTTTAAATTTATCATGTCATATTTAAGCAATAATTCAATTTATTTTAGGGACCGTGGAATCTGGGGGGTATGGAACACCTTCCAGTGCACTAGTATAGCGAATCAGGACATTACATGATAACAAATATTATTCAGATGCTTTATATAATCGCTTAAATTGAATGAGAAAACTGAACGAGACTCCCCGGTCTGTACAGCTTATTTTTATCATAATAAGTGAATTGAAATTATATTTTTTAAAATTTAAAAAATGGGAATTAAAATTATTTGCTATCTTAAATTTATCAAGCCATATTTAAGCAATAAATCCCTAAGCATTAACTATATGATAACAATTAAATTAAGCAGATGCTTTATGATACCGCTTTAGTTTTCTTGAGAACAATAGCATATGTTGGGGGCGGAGGGGGAATTTATTGCTGTCTCTCCCGTCCAGATTCATGATTATTTTCATACATTCTTTGTTTTAAATTTTTTTTTATCAATTATTTCAATCTGAAGACCATAAGTTTGCTAATATATAGCTAATACAATTTTAATGTGATTGGAGGTTATGGACTCTAGAGGGTTATGGACTCTGGAGATTATACTCTCAGACACCAGAATAAGAAAAAATATCATTGTACCAATGAACAAGTGGATATATATTGAGTTCTTCAATTCAATTCTGATAAAAAATTAAATTTATCGACCAGTGGATGTAAGGGGTACGGAATGGGGGCTACCCCATCACTACCTACCCCGTATCGGAAAATGGTTATTAAATGTTGACAAATTACCCCCAGTGCTTCAGTGCCAGGAAGCAAAACAATTTGACAATCACAGCAATTCAATATTAAAAACATGAAAATTATAAATTAATACCCCCGTCTCGAACTATCATAAAGCGGTATCATAAAGTATCAAATGTCTCCTGGTTCCCTATCCTGGTGTACTGGAGGGTGTTCCACACCCCCTAGACCCCCCGGTCACTAAATTTGTATTTTAGTTTGCGCTTAAGAACTTATTGCTTAAATATGACTTGAAAAATTAAAATAGCGAATAATTTTAATTAGTATTTTTTTAAATTAAAAAATATAATTTCAATTCACTTATAATAAACATAAACTGCATAAACCGGGGGGTCTGGGGGTGTGGAACACCCTCCAGTGCACCAGTGTAGAGATTGAAAAAGTCAGCATATCTACTTGGCAGTTGCTAAGGTAAAAATTTTTGCTCATCCGGGTGCCATCCGCTATTTAAATGATTTGCTATTTAAATTCTAGTTATTAAAAAAATAAAATACCGGAGAGGCCGGGGATCCATTCTCAAAAAAAAAATAATAAAGCGCTGTCATAAAGCATCTGAATAATTTGTTATCATGTATTGTCTTCTGGTTCCCTATACTGGTGCACTGGAGGGTGTTCCACACCCCCCAGACCCCCCGGTTTGTACAAATTTGAGCTTCATACTTTCACTATTGATGATTTCTACTTTGAACTTATTGAAAGTAAATTCCTATCGTCGCCGTTGTGTATTCGAATCCTATTTGCTGCCGTTTGCTGAAAAGTTAGTGGGTGAAAAAAAATTGCCACGTTACCATAGCAACGGCCGACTAGATATGCTGAAATCCTTAATTTGCTTCTTATAAAGAATGCAATGTAGAGCAGAAGGTTTGAGGGTATGGAATATCCCCCTCGGTTTCTATCCTTCATTTTATGTTGTTGGCAGATCCCGTAACTTATTTGAATTGTTTTTGAAAACTTCTTTTTTAAATATATTAAATAAATAAATACCCTGCAGTGCCGCAGTACCGTAAGCCAGAACTTTAAATATTTCATTTTCTGTTGTTGACGGATTCTCCACCTTGCAGAATATTCCCACCAGTAGCTCCCCGAATCAAAAAGTTTGAAAATCTTTATTAAATCCGCAAAAATTACAAATAAAGCAGGAAATTTTTTAAATATTTATTTAATCTTAACTTTTTTCTAATACTTAGTTTTTGTTTTAAAATGCAGGATGTTTCCATGTCGCGACGGATGCATAGCGAAAAATTTTGAACTAATTAGTATTTTATGGGGCAAGTAAGTAAAAAAATATTGAAAAATTCAAAGTGTGTGTACTCTTTAAGATTGTTACAAAAAATTAAAGCCCCAAAAAGTCGGGTGAATTTAAAAACTCGGCCATACTATCCGGAATTCAAAAACAATTTTGGACCCAATAAAGTTCCCCGCACTGGGAACCCCAAGAGGGCACCAACCACCACTAAATTGTTTAAAATTTCTTTTGAAAAATTGTTAAAAAATTTTAAATTCAACAGAAACCCGCAAAAAAATTAATAATAAAGCAGGAAAATTTTTAAATCGCTCACCTTTCGAGTACAAACAAATTTCTTTATGATTAAATTATAGTAGAACCTCATTGGTTGATGAATGCACGCAATACAATGATAAGCTCCTGCTTCCTAGAATTTCGATAAAATGTCATATCAACTGCTTACCTTAAGCTGATACCATCTATTAATAAAAATATTTGCAAATTATAACTAAAAAGGTAAAGATTCGTCCAATATTTTATCTTACCTGCTATTCCAATACCGCGCACTTTTTGTAAGATTTCTAGAATAATTCTCAGAAATAAAGCGTGCTGAATACAGGCATTTTTATATTATTGATTGTATTTATTGATAAGTAAAGCTGATAAGTTGTGATAGAAGAATAAAATATGAGGAAGTTTTCTACAAAAAGTTTCCTTCATTTTTTTCTTCCAATTTGAGTTTGATAATTTTTAATTTTTATCTTTTAATTTCTTGGAATTTCTAAAGTGAGAAAAATGTAACTTTCAGGTCAACTTTCTCCCAAAAATATCTGCTTTATCGAGCAATATAAAAAATCTCGTGCATTCTTCATTTAGAATTTTTGTGAAACCCGGATGGCATCACCACGAGCAAATTTTTTATTATTTACGGTTTTATTAAATATAGAAATTACATAAAACCATATCTTAATCATGTAGTAATTTACATCAAAAATTTTGAATTATTGGTTAAACTTCCGTTATTCCGAAATTTTTTTTGTTTCAAAAAACAAAATTTGTATTCGTACAAAAATTTTCTGCGAGTGAAAAACCAGCTTAGCAAAATTTGCCATTGAAAAAATTCTTTTAACCTAATTTTTCAGATTATTTCGTTTTCTACGAAAGAAACGACAATATTTTAATTAATTTAAAACAATAAATTAAATTCGTAACGGAGAAAAACCATTTCAATTTTCCTGCGCTAGCGCCACCTCTGGTGGCAACGTTCAAATTGTTATCGCGACCACCTGATGTTGATGAACAAAATCATGAGGAACGTGGAAATTAAAGCGCAAGTTAAAAATTTAACTGAAATCATTTCGAAGGCCAAAGCCTTAAGTGGTTCGCACGGCACGATAATAAAACAAAACGATATGTTTTATAAAGTGCAGGAGGGTCGTTTGAAGTTACGAAAATTTGAGGTTAGCATTTTTCTTCAAATAGTGTTATAGCGTTGTGCCGCTAGGTGGAAGGAGCCGGAACATTTAACAAAAATTATTCTTTTAGGACGGAACTGCAGAGCTGATTTACTACGAGAGACCGGATTCGGCTGGGCCTAAAATGTCGAATTATGAAAAGTGCTGGATTAATTCCCACGAAGTGGACGGTTTGAACAACGTTTTGGGAAGAGCCTTGGGCGAAGTCGGAGCGGTTGCTAAAGTCAGGCGCCTGTTTCTTATTGGACAAACACGGGTTCATATCGATCAGGTGGAAGGATTGGGTGATTTTATGGAGTTGGAGGTTGATTTTCACCATTTTTAGAGTTTCAGATGTTTTAATGCGTGATTGTTTAGGTCGTTCTGGAGGCTCATCAGGAGTTAGTGGAAGGCGAGAAAATCGCATTTGCGCTCATGGAAGAATTGGGAGTTGATAAAGAGCAGCTGTTAGTCGGATCTTATCGCGACATGCTGTCAAAAAAGAAATAAAATTTGTTAGTTTTGAAATAATAAAGATAAAATAATAATAAAATTGCCCAAGATTATTTGAATTGAAAAAGTTGGATTAACCCTGAAACGAACCAAAATGCAGATACCTACTTTACTTTGTGCAAATTAACGTGTAACACTCTGTACAAAAAGTGAAAAACTCTTTACAAATCCCCGTTTCTTCGGGAAGCATTTACAAAATCTAAAATTCGTTACTAAAAATTTAAAAATAGCATTTCGGCAACATAACCTAAAAAGTCATGAAACCTGCAATCTGACGTTTTGTTTATTTTTATTAATCAAATGAGTATGTTTGTCAGGAAAAACTTGTCGATTTTGAGACGTTTCGGTTCAGATGGCCAAATTAAAAGTTTCTTGTCGAGATTTAGACAGCACAAAACCAACAAGAAGACACTTTTATTTATGAATACCTCCAACTACGATAGTGTATCGAGACGTCCATTTTACAACACAAGTTCTGATTTTGAAGGTTACTTGAAGAGAAACCAAAGCCCCGATGATGAAATATTGCAACAGTATGCAGTTCGAGATTTTTTATACCCTAATTTAAAGGATTCTTTAACGGAAGACCTAAATAATTGTAAATCAATTCAAGACGTTTTAAATTTTATCAACAACAAAGCCCACCAAATGAAACCTGAACATGTTGCTCGAAGCGTTTTAATTTTGTGGGATTTCCAGAAAATGTTTTTTGACGCTTACCAAGTAAGCGTGTCTCAAAACGTGGCCATTCAAGATCACCTATCTCATGTCTTGGAGCACGAAGATTTTAAAATGTTACTGACTTTGGTAGACAAAAATATAGATCATTTCAACTCGGAAGCGTTGAGCTGCATGCTGATGTACTTAAATAAAATGGGGCTTAGTTTACAAACCGAAGTGCTTCAAAAAATTATCTTTAAGTTGCAGGACTCGCTAAAATCGGATATTTCTTTAACCTCATTGTCGTTGTTTATTGTTACCGCTTCCGAGGAGAGCTCGCTATCTGCCTGCTATTTAGCACGGGATGCATTTCCCTTTATTCTACAAGAGTTGGGTGAGATTTTATACTTAAGTCTATTTTATATAATATTAAAATTTATTTTAGAAAAATGCGAAACTGTGGAAGATTTTAAATTAATCACGATTTGTTTGAATGGATTACGTGATTTGGTGACCGATGACATCTTAGATATGTATACCGGAAAAGTTAGAAACTTCTTAGATAAAAATTATTGGATGCAAATAATTTAAGGACGATTTTCAAAATCCTTACGTTTTTAAGTTACTCCCGCTGGAACGAGAAGACCACTACCTTGACATCAGAAGTCATGTTGCTCTTAAAAGGTAATTTACACCATTTAAGTGTCAACGATTTGGTTATACCATATATGGTAAGTTTTCAATTATCTGTTTAAAACATTTAATTTTGGTCTGCACCTGGATTGAAAAGATTAAATGTTTGAAATATTTCGAATTAGTAGGTACCTACTAAATTACTATTAGGAAAATACATATAAAAGGGGGTGGGGTTTCTATTGCTTTCTCCATAACTTGCAAATTGATCACGAACTTTTGCTCGCCTGTGTTGATGATTGCTGCCATTACAATAAAACGGTCATAGGTGCAGCAACCAGGGGCGGATTAGTAACATACAAGTAATCCGGGAAATAACTTTTGTCGTTGCTGCTAAGTTACCTTTTAAATCCGAGTGCAGACCAGCGTACCTAACTTTAAAACCAGAATCGTACAGTATAATTTTTTAAGGTGTTTTGTAAAAACCAAGAGCCGGGCGTATTGCTGTCCGAGTTCCAAAGCGTCGCTGTGCAATTATGGAAGGAAGTGCATGAAGATCTAAACGCACCCATGAATATTAAAATCAAACTTTTAATGTATGCGCTGTATTTTACCGATCTCTCAAATCGTTCCGTTTTTGAGAGAATCGTAACAAATTATTTAAAAGAACCGCTAGACAAGACTGCGATTTTTGACATATTGAAGATACTCCTAAGTATTAAGTCTTCTAAAGTTCCATTGTACGACGAAGTATGGAACAAATTGATTGAAGAAATTAGATCAGAGAAATCGGAAGAGGACGAAAACGTACTCCTGAATTGTTGCCGTAAATATGTTGGCTTTTATAACTCCACACGCTTTAACAATCCAGTTTTTGAAAAACAGATGACATCTTGGTTATCAGAAATTATTGAAAACGGAACTATCGGCCTAATACCATCAAAATTGGCTTTGGTTGCTTCCTTTCTACTAATGTTTGGAAGCAACCAGAAATTGATGGTTGAATGGTGTGTGAACAAAATCGTAGATAATCGCGAGCAATTCAACTACGTCGATTGTCTCACAATATCACGAAGTTGGCGTAACATGGAAGCCAGCAAAAACCCATTTGTTGATTCCAGAACCGTACACGTGGCAATGGATAAGTGTGTAAGCAACATTTTACCAAATTTAAAAGATTCTAATGAAGTGGTCTGTTTAATCAAGGCTTGTGCTTACAGAAAACGACTCTTTGATAAAATTACAATCAATAAATTATTGTTAATGCTAAGGGAGGCCCCCATTCTTTCTTCAAATTCGATTCGAAACGTGACGTCTGCTTTGAGCTTAACGAAAGCTCTCCTGCCAGACACTTTGGATATAATTTCAGAATATGTGGTTGCTCACAAAGAAAATTTGTTGGGTTTTAATGCGGCTAAGATCGTGCACCTATTTTACACTTTAGCGTACACACCTAAAAATGGGGACGAATTCTTCAAGTCGATTATTGATGTCGTGGAAAGGTAAGCTACTAGTTTTGGGATAGCTCTCATTGACATACAGTTTGGGTAACAAGTATTAATTATATTAAATAACTATTACCACATGTACCTGCAATCGTTAGTTCGAATTAACCTTAGTTTGATCTAAGCTAGCTCGCTTTTAATTTTATCGCACAGGTGTATGCATGCTTTTATTTAGTTCGAATTGGAAGCAATGTGCCTAACTTAAACTTTGTGTTGACAATTTAATCGTGTTAATCTAAAATTAACCTAAAATATCTCAAGTGAATGGCAGCACTGCGTAGTTTGAACTAATCGACCTAAGCCACTAGTCCAGGTATTTTGCTCGATCTAACTAGGGTCGATCCAGCAGATTAGATCACTTTACCTGAGTGCATACATGAAAGGACTAACCAGGTCAAACTGAGTTAGATCGAACTAACGGCTGCATGAAAACAGTATATAACAACTTTTGTTTTATGATGTTTTAGAGATCAAGAACGACTTTCCACGTATTCTTACCTGCAGTTTGCACTCGCACTGTGCTTTTTCAAAAAGTTACCCGAACATTATGTGAGGGATATTTTCAATGAAGAAGTTTTGGTTAAAATTGAAGAAGAATTGAAAGATTGCACCCCTATGGTATATAATTTAATTTTGCTAAAATTGGGGGGGGGCCAACTGAAATTATTATTTATTTAGCTTTTGCTATTTGCTACAAACAAATTTGTTTGGTTACTTTCAAATATTTTCTTTTTTGTTGACAATTAACGTAATCTTACTGAATTATTTATATTTTCTATTTGCTTGATTACAAAAAAAATTTAATTTTGTGTATTACAGCCGCATTAGCTGCTATTGGTATCAGAGATTCCCAAACAGGAATTTTATTTAAATAAACTATATTTCAGGATCCATATCCACTTCGTGTGCGAGATTATTTGATGCAATTAAATAGAGCCGTGTTTTTTGATTACCCCGAACTGAAGCTACCCTGGTTTCACGAAAATTATGTAAAGGAAATTGAAAAACAAGGTAATTTTAAAAGGTAATTTTTACGATCATAAAAATAAAATTAGATTTTAGTTAAAAAGGTCCCGAAAATCGTAACGGATGTTAAACCATACCTGCTACAAGTCTTGGAAAAAACGAATTACATATTAGGTAATTCCGGCACATATTATGGCTACACCACAGAGTTTATTCTTTATTCGAAAAATTACGACAACGATTATATTGATAGTGAGAAGTGCTTGAAATATCCTACGTAAGATTAAAAAAAATTGGTACTTGTACTTTTTTACAATTTTTTCTCTAGATATAGCATACTTTGGGCGCCATCTAAGGCATGCACGTATAATGATGAGCAGCTGAACGGGGAGTTTCAAATGAAAATAAGGCATTTCGAATCGTCCCATAACAAAGTTATAGTACTGAGATCATCGCATTGGAATTACTTAACTACCGATGAAGAAAAAATTGATTATTTAACGAATTTATTAAAACAGCACAACATTGAAAGTTCCGATTCTTCATTTTGCTTTGCTCCAAGTTGATAGTCGAATTAATGTAAATTAAATTCGTAAGGTTTGATACTTATTTTGTAATAAATTGAAGTGTAAATGTAAATTTAAATTGTTTAAGTAAATTGTTAATAATAAAGTGAAGAATGAATATGTTTATGGCATGAGTGCCGTAATTGTACGAGAGTGTAACATGGAGATTTGAACTTTGTGTTCCCATTCTTCGAATATGTTTTGTTCATTCAATAATTCAAGTTTCTTGTTTAATAATTCAACTGCTTTGTTCAGCATTTCATTTATTTTTAGTTTATAGTAAGTAATTTAATTGCTTTATACTATCGAAATTTTTTTGAAATATTTAAGATTTGATAATTTTATTGGTTTAATAATTCATTTGTTTTTGATTTTATAATTCACTTGTTTTTGGTTTAACAATGCAGCTGTTTTGTTCAATAATTCAAGAGTTTGGTGTAACATTTCAATTATTTTAATAATGTAATTGTTTTCGGTTGAATAATTCAATTGTTTTTTATTCAACAATTCAATTGCGTATCCTCGACGTTTGTTCAATTATTCAGCTGTTTGGTTCAATAGCTCCACTGGTTTGTTCAACAATTCAATTGTTTTTGATTTAATAATTTAGTTATTGTTTTTTGGTATAATAATTCATGTTTGGTTCAAATAATTCAACCGATTTGTTCAACATTTCAGTTATTTGACTTTAATAATTTAATTGTTTTTGGTTGAATAATTCAATTGTTTTTGGTTCAGCAATTCAATGGTTCTTGATTCAACATTTGTTTAATAATAATTCAGCTGTTTGGTTCAATAATTCAGCTGTTTGGTTCAATAATTCAACTGTTTTTTTCAAACAATTCAATTATTTTTGGTTTAATAATTCATTTGTTTCTTGTTCAACATTTCAATTATTTTACTTTAATAATTTAATTGTTTTTTAGTTGAATAATTCAACTGTGTTTGGTTCAACAGTTCAATTATTCTTGACGTTTGTTTGATAATTCAGCTGTTTAGTGCAATAGTTCAATTATTTTTGGTTGAATAATTTATTCATTTGTTTATTGTTCAACAATGCAACTGTTTCTTTCATAATGCAACAGGTTTGGACTGTTTTCAAATAATTCAACTGTTTCATGCAAAACAGTTATTATTTTGGCCAAAAATGCAACTTTTTGTTAAATACTTCTGCTGTTTTTCAAAATTCTAAATTTGAGAAGTTTGCTGCAAAAATGGCATATTCCTGACTAAAAGAAAAATATATATTTGACGTACAACTAAATTTATTTAATTAAAATTGTAAATATAGCAATTAGATTATAAACTAAATATTACATAAAATTATCACATAAAAAGTTCAATTGTCCAGCAGATTTACACTTTACATGTTTTTATGTTTTGTTAATTGGTGCCACTGGTACTGGTACTGGTATAGTTTTGTTAGCGATTACCACTTGTGCTGGTATAGTTTTGTTAACGATTACTTCAGCAGAATGTGAAACTATAGTACTATGGGGCACATGGAAGAAATACCACATAAAACCCGCAGCCAGCAGTAAATGACAACCAGCTATGCCTACGATTAAAAAGAAGCGGTGCTTAGATATCCGAAGAGAAGGTAACAAAGTTAAAACTAAAACTAAACCAGATAATAAAGCCGAGGTTAAAACCAAAAGCCACTGAAACCAGCCAACTTGAATCCACCATAAAATTGACACCGGAATATAAATAAAAAGTGAGTAGCCATAAACGCAAATAAACTCCAAAGGACTAGAAATCACATCCTCTTCCACCTCATTTAAATCCAGCTTATTGGAACTCCATCTCACCAAACCCCACAGAGTTAAAGGTACCAGAGTTATGTACAAAATTATGGCGGTGGCCGCATAGGACACCAAGTGAAAGTCATACTTCCAGTGGTACTGTGCGTTTGCGTGTTGTAAGTAGTTGCTGATATTTCCACTTATCGCAATAGTGAAAATGAGGGTAAGAGAAATCCAAAATGGTCCATACAAATCCGGATTCATTTTGATTTTGTCACTCAAGACGTTGTTACGGCTCGGCGTTATGGAAGCCAGCAAACGTTCAAGCACATCGGACGTGTCCACATCGAAATACTTCTGGTAATACTTCAACGTCCAAAACAGCTTTGTTTCCTGATCTAAAAATTGACATTCAAATTTGGAAATTTAATAAGGTAGATCGACTCACTCTTGTCGGTTTCTAAAACATCATCGTTTTGTTTTTCTAGCGTGAAACTTGGGGTAGTTTCAATTGTGATTGGAATCGTGGTTGCGGAAATGTCGATGGGATGATGCACGGGGGTGAAATCTTGGAATGATAACAGCTCGTCGGTAGGAACTTCTCTTAAATCGGTCATTTTGCTTTTTTAAATTTGAGATTTAAATGATACAACACGACATCGAAACTTTTATCTTTTCTGTCAAATTTGACGTGACAGATGTTTGACAGTAGCAGTTTTGGGTTATACAGAGTGCGAACAAAATTGTAAAGAATGATTTTTGAAAATTTTAATGTTTTTTTTAAGAACAAAAAGAAGTAAAAAATGAATTGTGGTTCAATTTATTTTATGCTTAAAATTAAAATACAATTTCTATTTCGAACCGGACAGAACAGAACATGAAAGAAGAGAACAGTGAAAAACAGAACAGTGAAAAACAAAACAACGAAAAAACAGAACAGTGAAAAAACAGAACAACGATAAAACAGAACAAGGAAAGAACAGAACATTGACAAAAGAGAACACTGAAAAATGAGAATGACTTTGAGAAAATGAGAAAAACACAATTAAACACAACTTTTAATCAGGGGGGGGGGCAAAAGGGCCCAGGCAAGGGTAGATTGATCCTCACAATTAATTGTTATAATATTACCATAAATAGTATTTTTTGCAAAGTTACATTCATTTGTTCGGAAAGTTTTATGTTATTTTGATAAAAATCCAAACTTGATAAGCAACAGATGCGCTATTTGTTGACAATTGACAGCAAAAGTGAAATATTAAAACAAAAATTTGTAGAAATATTTTAAAACCCACATTGTACGTTTTATTAATTTTTGGACAACGCGGAGTGGAGTGATAAGCAATTTAATTTTCGTTGATAGTGTTATGGATATCTCAAGATTTTAGCATTTGGGGAAAAAACAAATCAGAATGTGTCAAGCACGGCATAAGTGTAATGGATATTGTAATGACTTTTGCTATAATTGCATTTTATTGGATAATCAGATTGAACAATTAGTAAGTTCATCTTCACCATTGCTTGGTTGTGGCTATGCTAAGAATTCCATGTTTAGAACGTTTGGGCAATGGAGATGTTCGTTATGTAGAAGTTCCATTTTCCCCCCATGTCTGATGTGCTTCTGTGAATTATGCTCTACAATTTTTCAACATTTTTGAAGAAGAAATGAATTTTTGAAAAATGGATTTTAAAATTGCAATAATATTTTTATTTTATATGTACTGACGAACGTTTAAAAAAATTTATATTTATTTAAATTTTTTATGCAATAAACAAAGTAAATTTGGATAAATGAAGCGACGATTTTAAAATGTTAAGTTAGCATAAATTTTATGAATAAAAGTATTCAATTCTTTTGGGTTTTTTAATATTTCTCCAAAAGGAATCCCACCATATTCAGGGCAGACTCCCCGATCGCGGAAATTATGAGATGGAAATCGGGAGTAAAAAGCAGACCAAAGGCAAGATGGCTAGAAGAGGCTGTCAGCAAATTGGACAAGATGGAAATAGGTGACTGGAGAGAGAGAAACACAAAGAAAAAATTGAAACAAAATAAAAAATACAAAAATGAGGTCTAATCCACCCCAAATAATGAATGTGGCGATATTCCGAAAGAAAGAAAAGTCCAAGAGATGAGTTCTCCTTTGCTTTCATTCGGTTCCACTTTTAGCCAACTGCTTTTCATTCCTTTTGTAAAATTTTTGATCTAGGAACCCTGATAAATTTTTGCAAATCATAATTTTGTTAACATCAAACATCAAAATTGTTGTCACTCAAAAATGCTCTAAATTTTAATACTATCAAACTTTAAATATTTTTGGATTTTACAAAATTCTTGTGGGTAAGTCTTTAAAAGGTTGCCAAGATGGTGATGGACCAATTTGTAACGACCTATCGAAAAGATTTTTTATGGCCCTACGTGAAAGTTATAGGAAACAGGTAATTTCGTCTCATTTTTCATTTCTTCCTAAAACTTTTTCCTAGGCCAGCACCGGATAAGTTATTTTCTCCTTCCACGCGAGATCCGAACCAGCCATTGTGTGCTTGTCATTGCATCAAGGATATCAGCGGTGACCAAAAACTCTACGGTCCAAATGCAGTGAACGATGATTCGTGGAGTCGAAACGGCCCGATGGGACCGTTACTGGACCCGAAATTGTACCCAGCGCGAGTTGGAAGAAGTCCAGAAGCCGACACCATGCGGTTTAACCAACCGAACGTGTTCTTGAAGAAGCTGCAAGAGAAGTATCCTTACATCTACGAAGTTTTGCGAACCGCACCACCAGATGATTTAATCTCGAGGATCAACAAGGATCGGCTGAGAACAACCTACCAAGTTGACTTTTGCAAATTACGTAAGCGTTAAAAACATAAAAACACGTTTGTTTAACTCTTTTTTTTACAGAGGAGTATCCTTCTGCTCCATACGATCAACTGCTGCGATCGGCTGGTGTGGAAGGAATGGCGCCGTGTCCGGAACCAGTCCGACTTCCAGGCGACCCATGCCGTCCAAACCAGAAACCTATTGCGTTTAGGCCTGGCGTCATATCGAAATCCGCCGGGGGAGGGGGTGGAGGTGGCGGCGGCTCTGGAGGAGATGGCGGCGGAGAGGGAAAATGCGGTAAATTTCCATTTTTGTTTTATTTCGAATTTTTTAATCGAATTAATCAGGTGGTGGTCTTGGTGGTGCTACTTCTGGAATGACCGAATACCAAGATGGAATTTCCAAGATCGGTCAATTAATAATCCGTGAAAAACTTCACTCAAGACCAAAATAGTATTTGTTTTAACGAAAATGTACTGTGCAATGTGTAATTTATGTTGTGTTTTGTAGTTTTTTTTTAAGAAAATATAAATTTTATTCAAATTTGTTTACTTTCTTTGTTTCGTAGGTAAAGGCATTTCCGCTTGGGATCCGTACGATAAAGATCAAAGCAAATATGACGAAAATATTAAAACGTGGGGCAAAATGTTCCACATGGATACGTTACACGCACATGGTTCGAGAACGTCAGGCAGATATTTATTAAAAAAAAAGTAAAAAGAAAATTTACAAATATAAGATTTCAATAAAATTTGTATTCATAAAAAATGTAAAATTGTGAAAATATACGTTAGACATTGACTTTTTCAAAATAATTAAAAATCCTAATTCACATTTCAACTCAGGGTGAAATCCAGCAGTACCTAGCGGCAGTTTCTTTGCGTTTTTACTAGTAGGGGGCTGTGGGCGTTCTAGCGCATTTGCCGACTCAAAACATCAGATTACGGCAATTTAATTAATTTGCCATATCAATCCGTAAAAATTTGTAAAAAAACAAAAAAAATTCGGTAAAATCGCAGTTGTGTGAATATCTCAACAATGCAATTTTCTACTATTTTGACAAGAGTCATCTGCAGCTTTTTAGAGTACCATGTTGGCATTTTTATTTTAAAATTATTATGTATAGCTGTTTCAAAATATTACAACAAATCGAAAATTAAATCTGAGAGCTAATGTGACCAAATTTTTCAAGTATTCAAAATTTGAAGTGCTACGATGGTCGATAAGGAGACTTTCGTTTCGGTTAACAAGAAGGACTTCAAATGGCCGTATTCGAAACCCGTAACCGCCAAGTAAGACTTTTGATTTGAAAACTTCTACGCCTAAATTTTTTCTTATTTTTAGGCCTGCTCAGCCCAAAGTGAGCACCAAACCGCACAATTACTTCGTGAAGGGTCCGGTGGACGCGTACTGCCACTGCGATGGTCACTTGTACGACCCCCTTATGAACAGATACCTGAAACTGTCAGAAAAGGAGAAACTTTTACACGATGAGTTACTGCAGCTTAACGCTGAGGTAAACAACTTTGGAGTTCAGTTTTCGGTGTTGTAAATTTAATTCTTTCAGATGGCTGATTTGGGGAACGAAATATTGGATCACGAATGCGATACATATGATGAGAAAATGGACACCACCTATCGCATCGACTACACCAAGAGAGGTAAGAGGGTCGGTCGGACTGATGGTCTTCCATTGCCTAACCGTTTCTTTTATAATAGGCATGGAACCAACCGAGTACATAAAACTAATGGCCGCAGTTGATTCGCCAACGGGTGTTCCGGTTAAAAGTCCAAGCATCGGATTAGGAAACGGATATCGCGATCCTACACGATTCAGATACTCGACATTCCTGCGACCCTCAATTGATCCATGCCAACCGGTCACATTCAGCACCAGTAAGACTTAATCACGAAGCCGAGTTCGAATCACAACATTTATTTTCAGCTCCGGCCACAGTCCAATCGTGGTTTAACGCCACGACGGGTAGAACCGAATACCAAGACATGATCGGTAAAGTAGGCATCAGCATTACCAAGAGTCGCCAACAATATTCGCAACCTCTTCCTTCAAGTCGATGCAGATACGGCGATATGAATTTCTAGAAAATAAGAACAAATAAAAATAAACAAAAATATGTTTTTACATGATTTCATTCTAATAAATTTTATAAAAATTAAATTGTTGTCTAAGAGCCGGAAACCGGATATTCCTTTACTACGATTGGTGTTTTGCAACTAACCGTCGTGGAGAAACAAAATGCTGACTCAGATGAGCGCCAGGTAAAATTAATAAAATATTTGCTTTATTATGACGACAACAAGACCACCGAGTGGTATATTTTTAAATTCCATGATGAAGATGAAGAACTAAGCCTGAACGACCAGCATCGTAGAAAATAATACAGGTAAAAGTTGGTAGCGCCCTCTATCTTTAAGCCATATAGTATATATTTCAGATAACTTCAAATTTTGACGTAGCCGTCATTTAAAAATTTTCGGGAGTAGGTTCAAAAAATAACTTTTAAGTATGGCACAGGCCTTTGTGACTATATACCGAGACGCGTACCGAGTTCATCCCATCGAGAGAAGAAAATCGTAAGTTGATAACCCAAAAGTGTGAATTTTTATTTTTCCAGTTTTTAGCCTTCGGCCAGTTGATAAAGTTGCCGAAACACTGCCAGATGGCGATATTTGGATCGTGCCTCAAAAAATAGGAGAAGACGATGGAGGAGTAAGTAAAAACAGAAATTCGCTTGGTTTACCCGATTATTTTCAGGGTGGCCAAAGTCTGGCCGAGGCGAAAGAAGCCATAAGGAAAATGAACCGGAGACGTCTGTACAGTACATATCAAGTTAGTTACTCCATCGATGGTAACTCTTTCCACTCTCGAGTGAAAGCAATGAATGAATAACAAATTTTCAGCTATAACCAAACCGATGCCTGTAGAAGAAGAAGAGAAACAAGGAAAAGGAGACAGTCCGCTGATGGAGATGTGTAAAACTTTGTACAAGGCGAAAACCCAAAAAATTCCACCACCACTACCATCAGCTAGGAGAGGTTTCGGTTTACTAGCATTGTTTTCAATATTCTACCTGTTTTTTTTGCAGTGTATGGGTACATTCGGCCCACAAGGATGTACTATCCCTCACTGTTGTTCAAAACGTTTATGGAAGGGTTGGATGCGAAGTTATGATTAACAATCGAGAGAGGATACGAGCAGTAGAAAAAAATAAAACTACTTCAGCAACAAATGGTTCGCAAGTTAAAGAAAATAAAACTGAAGCGAAAAAGTTGGAAATAAAAACAGAAAAACCGCAAGTAAATGATTCGGATGTCTGCGATTGTACTTGCTTCAGAGGAAGAATGTTGATTTCGGAGAAGCCTTAATTTTTTGTTATTACAAGTTTTTTGGATTTTACACAAAATAAACAGTAGCCATTTTATAATATCTATGAATGTGTGTAGCTTCAGTTTTTTGAACAATTTGGATTAATTAGCTCTTAGACTCATTTCTGATCAACCGTCGTCTCTCGTTTTCTGTAGCTTTAACTATAACAAAAATTTACGAGACGTAACAAATCATCGCAATCAAATTTAGATCGTTGGGTTTGGATTTTGGATTAAATGTGGAGAGATTCCTCTTTCAGCTGGAGAGTTGGAGAATCTGCAAGTTAGCCTCTGAGCGTTTTTGCGTTCTCTGCACCAACACCAATGACAATGAATTTTACACGTTGACTTCCACTTAGGGCTTCTGAGTACCTCTCCAATCTATTCAGGTTTCTCTCTCACTATCAAAATAGTGGCTTTAGACAGCCTAGGCTAAATTTCCAGGAGTCTGGTTGAAAATGCGTGAAGTACTAGGAATAAAGTTCACCCGTTTCTCGCACTGCAAATTAAACAAGCCGTGCACACTAATGTTACTGTGGTTGCATAGAAAAACAGTTCTAACAACCCGAGTGAAAAATAATAACGGGGGGTCCGAGGGAGGGAGTATAAATATAGAATACTCTCCGGTGTACTGAATATTTTTTTTATCAGAGCGTAAAATAAAAACCAAAACAAATGAAACCGAGTCGATTATGTAGTAAATATAATTTCAAATTTAAAGTAAATTCGTTTAGCATTTTTAATAATAAACCATGCACGCAGCCTTGCACCCCACCCTTGAAAAGCAAAATTTTCGATTTAATACGGGCGCTCTTATTGGAGAAACGGGAGATATATTTCGTACAAATTAGGAACTACGGTTTCTGAGCCAAAAGTTGCGGTTAGAATGAAATTTCCGCGTTACAAATTGTCTGCGGCTGTTGGAAAGCAGAAAAATAAATAAAACAGTCCATTCACGTTACATAAAGGATAGAGTTGGCTCTAAATAAAATAGTTACAGGTTAATCAAGTTTTTTTACTTTTTGTTTGTCTAAATTTGTAAGTTATAGTAAATTTAGTAGCTGGAAACTAATCTATGATTAGCAATCCAATGCCAGTTGAGAGAAACAACCGAGTCGTGCTACTTGGGGGGCTAAATATACATTTACGTCACTGCTAAATATATTTTACTAAATTGCATATCATACGCTGGTGACGTCAAATGAGAAATAGGTTCGAGAACTGTCATTGCCCCTTAGATCATTTATATCATTTTAGCCAACATGTTTTTTTCTTCAAAATATATTCGGTTTCATTATTTTTTTGGCAGAAATATCTCACAAATTTTTTCATAATTAATAATTCTCAGTCACACATTTAGCATTTGCCAAATTGCAAAAGTTTTACTCGACTCGACACCTACAAATCTTTCAATGTCCTCAAAAGAAACTAGACAAACCGTGCAGGTAGTCGTCGTCTTGGTCGCATTGCTCTCCTGTCGTTCAATTGCTTTGTGTAGAGTGACAAAGAAAGTTTAAACTTCAAAAGTAATAAAACAAAAGACGTATAGAAAAACAAAATTTTTGTCGTAAGCGTACAAACAAAAATAAACAATGTAACGATAACTACCAAATTACGCGCACAATTTAAATATTTAGTGAGACTGACATTTGTAGCCGATCGATTCTATTTTACATCAATTCTGATTTAATTTTGAAGGAGCCAACGTTTAAAGCACAGTTGCCAATACAAATAAATGTATGATATGGCTAAAATATATCCTAACGAATGATTGATTATTTTATTTTTATGTAACACTATTTCGTGATTTATTAACCTCGCGCGACCGTGGGACCGTGTAATTGGAAATTTAATTAAAATTTATTACATGTCGCTCTTTGGAGCTGTGTAAATTTATAATTTCTACGCTGCTTCTCTCGTTGTCCTTATTTTCCCAAAGAAACCCCACTGTAAATCTCGGGAAGAAAATACTTTTTATATTGAAGAAAAATTTCAAAAATAAGTATTATTGGGGGGAGGGGGTCTGAAATCCATATTTCATTGGAACTTCTACTCAAACCCTCCGATATGTACAAATTCAGAATACTCCTCATTGACTTGGTTAAAATATTATGACAATAAGTTAGAAGATCTGTCAAGACATAAAATGAAAGGTAGAAACCCGGGGTTAAAGAATATCCCCCTTTCCCTTTATACCTGTTTCTGACCCCCCTTGTCTTGTGGGGTCTTATGTTTGTCAAAAGTGAAGTGAAGATTTTCTTCACTTCACAGTACTTCTATATTTGGTCGTTGCTATGGTGACGTTGTCGTTGCTACGGGGAAGGGTATCAACAGAAAACAACAACAAATGACGGTAAATCTTGCATTGTTCTGAGGGGGAGTGCTTCACAAATATTTCAAATAAACCTGGAAGATCTCCCAAGACAATCTCTCTAGTCCACATTTAGTTAACAACTCGGTTAAGCCGCAGACTTCTTGCAGAGCAAAACTTCAGTCTGCAGTCAGTCCCTTGGTGTGGCACATGCTATTTTACTAATTAATTTTTTCTTGTAAATCATTATATTTTTATTTCTACTTCCAGTTTGCTATTAAAAAGATGTATAGTTAAATTTTTTACAACACATGATTTTCTCGAAATGACTCGAAAACTTTTTAATATTTTTCGTAGGAATTTAACAAGCAGTAAAATTACAATAATTAAAAATACTTGGAAGAATTTACAATAAAATAAAATTACAAAATCTAATATTTACCGTGAAAAAATTATATATTTATATAAAATGCACAAACTGTGTATTAATACGGTAGATATTGAAAATCAAACCTACAACTTCGCGGTTTAAAGCTCAATTCTTTATTCGCAAAGTCAACTCTTGTACAATTTCAAATTAGTTACAACTTTTATGTCCGGTTTCACAAACGATTGTTAAGGAATTTAACCTTTGATTAGAAAGATAATCATTGGTTAAGTCACATTTCGGTTGCAGAAAGCCAGGTATAAAGTTAACAAGTGATTAGTTTAATCAGAGGTTAAATCTGTTGTTAAGTGCCAATTTGGGTTTCACAAACGATGGTCAGCGCTTAACACAGGTTAACTACCAAAATATTTAATCACCCGAAAACCAGTGATTAAGTGACATAACAACCGATTTTAACCTAAAAGTTTACCTAAGTACGGTATGTTAAACGGCCAGTATACTTTCATGCGTGTTTTTTTCATTTTTGAGTTGTATGATTGTGATTTCTCAAACGTGGAAGAAATTACCATCGTCAAGATCATTCATTGTGTTATGAGAGCCTTTTACTTTCTCATTTACGAAAGGAAAGTGCGTTTGTAATCGAGTAAAAAAATTTTTGAGTTAGCATTTTCCATGATTTACGAGTCCATAGAAGTCGTTTAAGACAATTTTGGAACGATGTTCGGATGTGAGCAGTCTTAGAAACAAATAGCATGTCGGAGATGTTGCAGTTTCTACTAACGTTTAGATTTTATGCAACGGGGGATCCCTTCGGCAACTTTAAGGAATTTTACAAAAGCAATGCTACAGTGATTTTTATGAAATATTTATTTATGATAAATCACCTAATTATATAAATTGACATAAACTAGTGTTTTTTGAAAATTTATATTAGAATAAAAATTATGACTTAATTTGCTCATTTCTACTAAGAATAGTTTACGGTAACAACTTAATTCCAGTTGTGTTGATTAAGTTTTGTCAAGTTTTGTTAAGGAGTCAATAGATACGAAGTACATAACCTTAATAATAATTATTATTGTCGGTAACTGACGTTTATAAATGTCAATTTCGTACTATGAAGTTAGCGTTTTGCGGTACCAACATAACGAATCGGCACATAATCAGAGGTTAACTAATCATAGATTTCAGGTAGTTTCTGCAACCCATTCAAAATTTAACAAGAGGTTACCCGCTAACAATTGTTAACTAACAATTGTTAAAGTGAACCTTTCTGAAACCGGGCATTAGAAGGATTAATGGCTAAAACGTCTAACACAGTACATCGAGTTTTAAGCTTTTGCATATGTTAGAAAAACAATTATTATTATTATAACTTCTTTACAAAAGTATTTAAATTTTAAATTGTAGTTCTGCTTCCAAATTGAATGCCAATTATTTGCCACAGTTATACGTCTATTTCAGATGAGCAAACCTTATGAAAGCTTTGAAAACAACAGATGTAGTTCAACAGCTTTTCAATAGATGACGCAGCTAAATTGGAAGACGAAATAAATTGTTTTATCGCTGAAATTCTTGGTCCCAGTTGGTACTAATCCATAATGGTTCATTATCCTCGCTTCACAAAAATTTCAATGCTTTAGAATTAAAGTTAAATACAAATTTTGCATAAATCAAGAATGAGACAGAAACATGTCTATCGCTCAGTGTTGATTTATACAAAAAAATTTGATTAATTTGTTTTTTCAACTGCTTAAAGTTCGATATACAGTATAGACCAGACGGTCTGAGAACCCATAGTAACTAAAAGATCCCATATACTGCAATAGTAACTAAATATTTCTTATCCTCCAGGTAAAGGTCAGGTATACAAATAATGTGGAAACCTTCAATTAAGGACTTCGAACAGAGCGAGGAAACCGAGAATTATTAAAACGACGAACTTATGCATTCCAGCATTAAGTAATTAAGAATTAAAGGCACAATAAGTGTTTAAGGGGGGGGGGATATAAATTACACCCCGTATATGACATCGTTCCACCGCAAAATCATACAGAATTTGCAAAACTGTAAACATTTAATGTTATGAATCTCAATACTGGTGCACTGGAGGGTGTTCCACACCCCCCAGACCCCCCGGTTTATGCCAGTTTATTTATATTATAAGTGAATTGAAATTATATTTCTAAATTTTTAAAAATGGGAATTAACATTATTTGCTATTTTAAATTTATTAAGTGATAATTAAGCAATAAATTCCTAAGCGCAAACTTAAATACATAATTTCGGCGACCGGGGGGTCTGGGGGGTGTGGAACACCCTCCAGTGCACCAGAATAGGGAACCAAGATATTAAATGCATACAAATATAGCCCCACCTAAATTGTTAAAGACATATTATGAACACGTGGTTTTCACTATCAAGCAATTAATAGAACATTTTTTAGAACAATATAAAGGCATGCTAAGTGTCCAAAGGGGGGGGAGATATGAATTACACTCACCATAATGACATCGTCCTCAAAAACTGTATAGCAAAATCATACAGAATTTGCAAAATTGTAAGCATTTTATGTCCTGGATCCCAATATTGGTGCACTGGATGGTATTACACACCTCCAGACCCCCTTCCCCGGCCCCGAAATTGAGTATTTGGGTTTGCGCTTAGAAATTTATTGTTAAAATATGATTTAATAAATTTAAAATAGCAAATAATGTTAATTCCAAGATTTAAAAATTTAGAAATATAATTTAAAAAATTCAAAAATAGCAAAATCATACAGAATTTGCAAAATTGTAAGCATTTAATGTTCTGGATCCCAATACTGGAGCACTGGAGGATGTTTCACACCCCCAGACCCCCCGGTTTATGCTAGTTTATTTTTATTATAAGTGAATTGAATTTATATTTCTAAATTATCAAAAATGGAAATTAAAATTATTAATATCTTAAATTTATTAAGTCATATTTAAGCAATAACTTCCTCAGCGCGAACTAAAATATACAATTTCGGGACCGGGGGTCTGGGGTGTGGAACACCCTTCAGTGCACCAGAATAGGTAACCAGGATATTAAATTTAATATTGTAAGCATTAATGCTTACAAAAATACATATTTTGAACTCATGGATTTCACTATTAAGCAATTAATAAGAAATTTTTTATAACAATATAAAGGCACAATATGTGTCTAAGGGGAGGGGTTAACGATAACCCCTCATAAATGACTTCGTTTCCAAGAAAATTATAGCAAAATCATACAGAATTTGCTAAATTGTAAAGATTAAATGTCATGGATTCCAATGCTGGTGCACTGTTCCACACCCCCAGACCCCCGGTTTTGTAGTTTATTTTTATTATAAGTGAATTAAAATTACATTTCTAAATTTTTAAAAATGATAATTAACATTTGGTATTTGTTATTTTGCCATGGGCCTACTAGGCCTGTAGTGCTAATATACATACATTTGTTATTTTAAATTTATTAAATCATATTTTAGCAATAAACTCTTAAGCGCAAACTTAAATACTCAATTTCAGGACCGGGGGGTCTAAGGGGTGTGGAACACCCTCCAGTGCACCAGAATAAGGAACCAGGATATTAAATGCTTACAAATATAACTCCACCTAAATTGTTAAAGACATATTTTGAACTCATGGATTTAACTATTAAGCAATTATTAAAGAAATTTTTTAGAACAATGATTATGAAATTATGATAAGTGTCTAAAGGGGGGGGGTATGATATACATCCAGTATTTGACCAGTGCATTAACATCAGAAGGTAGCACATTATGTAAATCTTTATGATACCACTTCAGTTTTTTTTGGGAACGATGACATATATTGGCGGGAAGGTGTATTTGATACCCCCAAGACTTCCCAATCTTTATCTTTTATTTTATTTCTTGGCAGATCTTACGGGATACCCCTAAACATATTTCTTATCCCCCAAAGTAAATGTATTCTATTTACTTTACATATCCCCTAGACCCGGGGGGTCGGGGGGTCTATTATTATTAAACGTCTGATGACAGCAATAACCATTGCTGAAACCTTACGAATAATTTCATTTTATTTGCTTTTAAACCTTTTAATTTTAAAAATTTTAATCTAATGTTCTTATAATCTAATATATATTTCTCAGTGTGTGTGTGTGTGTTCGTGTCCTTTGCGCTTCTGATTGGTTCGTTCATTTATTATACCAACCCAAAAGAAAAATTTTTCGACCAATGAAATAGTCGAATCGAGATATTCTTCAACTTCAAACACAAGCTATTGCTATTCAAAGGTATTAAGAGGGATTTTTATCAAAGAAGAAAAATTTTATAAGCATTAATTTCTTTAAAAAATGAGGTTGTTTAAGCTTTCTCAACAAGAGGCTGTATTATCACGTTATGGATTTCGTTAAACCGATAATCCCCCATGTACCAACTACAATTTATTATATATATAAATAATTATATATATCATCATATCTATAAACTAAAAAAGAAAAGATGTCCGAAATTGAATATATTGTTGTTGATGACGATATTAATGGAACGGAAAATATTAACGAGTGTCATAAAAGAAAGTTATCTATAACAGATATTTCAGGAACACCTTCGCCTAAAAGAATTAAACTTGGAAAGTCTTCAAATACGGCTCTTAAGCAAGAAAAATCTGATGAGGAAGTAGCGGTCCAGAGAGAAGCAGTAAAAAGACGGAAGGCGGAGCGAGAAAAGGCCCGTCGTGAATATATCGTTATAACTGAAGGAAACGAAAATACTGCCTTGATTCGACGTGAAGCTAATAGGTTGAGAATAGCCAATGCTAGAAGTAAAGAAAACGAAAATGCTGCTTTGATTCGACGAGAAACTAATAGGTTGAAAACTGCTAATGCTAGAAGTAAAGAAAACGAAGATGCTGCCTTGATTCGACGTGAAGCTAATAGGTTACGGCAAGCAACAGCACGAGTTGCGAAATGGTCTTTGTTGAAGAATGAAGCATTACCATATAATTGGTATTGGAGGATTGACAGCAGTTTGTCCTCACTGCAATTTTGCACAGTTACTCTCTAGGACCCTAAAGAGGTTTTCCGCTAAAAACCGGGACCGAAAAGCTTAATTTAAAAAAAAAGTGAAAAATTGCGGACGAGCATGAATGGATTAACGAGATTCCCATCGCCAATACCTGTAATTGATATATGGTAATTTTACGTTGGTATATTCACATTCAGTACCTACACTATTATAAGTGATTTCAAATACTGGAGAAGAAAAGCTGTAGAGAAAATTGTAGAGTACAATATAAACCGTTCTGAAACACTCGACAACGGGAACACTAAAAATCATTCTGAAACGCTCTAGCAACGGGAAGCAAGATTTCCCGTCGAGAAGAAAACCTTAAGCGAAGCAGGATACTCGGAAAAATCTAAATACTTCACACAAAGGCAAAGTATTTTAATTATAGGGAGACCCCGGGCGAAGCCGGGTATCCAGCTATTCAATCATTCAGACAAAGGCAGAGTTCCACCTTTTTAATGAGACCCCGGGCGAAGCCGGGTATCCAACTAGTATTATATAAAATAATAATATGACTGTTATTTGAAATAATCTGTGAAATACTCCCTTCCATACTCTTATTTGCTATGTTTATATTTATTTTATTATACCTATATCTTATTTTTGTTTTTAGGGGTAAAATTAAAATCTGTTTTTATATGAATGACAATAATGAACAATTCAATTTCCACCTAAGTTCGACTTTCAATTTTTTTGAATTTGTTATCAAATCTGTTCAAAATTTGTTCAAGAAACCACTTCCTAAAATGTTTTCAATTGTGAATCTTAAAATGAAATTGAAATAGAATTTTGAGAGACTTATGTATGTGGCTTTTGTTTTTTAAATTTGTTGTTATTTGGTATTTTTTAAATTTTACCGCATTTTGTTGCTTGCTTATATTTTTGCTTACAGTTGTTTTTAAGTTTCCCAAGTCATCTTTGATTTTTCAAAATTTAAATTTTTGTTTAAACCTTGATTTTTAAATTTATTTATTTCATTTGTTTTCATTTCACTGTTAGATCAGTAGTTACTTATTTATTAAATATTAAAATTTACTTTCTTGGTGAACAATATTTACTAAAATCTTATTTACAAAAGTAGTTTGTCAATAATATTTCAAAAATTTTTCCAAATATAAAACTATTTTTTTGTTTTGTTATTTTTACAATTTTGTTGGTATGATTTTGGATCAATATAGATAAAAGACGGCCATTATAATTATAACTTAGATATGGATTTTATGATTTGAAAGCCATAGGCGCAGCTTTCAAATAAAAATTAGCATCCTTCTGCCAAAATAGAATTTATCACTACAAATCATAATATTAATTTAATTAATTATGATTAATAAATTATAAATATTAATAACTAAAAATAAAGCAATGAGAGGTGATTGGGGGATCATTATGCTGATGTTGACAAATAAAATTTTTGTGTATAATTCTTAGTACATTTAAGATTTTAATATAACTTATCTGTCGTTCGATATAAACTTCCTTGAGGTTTGATTTTGAATATGGGGGACCTACTGTCAAATGTCGGTTTCAAACGATCAATATTAGAGCAAAAAAATAAATTGGTATTTAGATGACTCTCTATTATTTAAAAATCTAAATATTTATCCTACAAGAAAATACTTTTCAATAAAAAGGTACCAAAATTACAGATTATAAGTGATTAAATTCGCTGTTTTATAATCTGGGAACCACAAAATATCAAATTTATTTAAAAATTCGTGTTAGAATTTCTTCTAATATTTTGACCCCCAACAAACGCGGATTCATCAAAGTTGGGTATCTCGTTCGTGTACATTGAATGTGCCAACTGAGAGTATCAGATTTAATTTTAGATTTCAAAGCATCAAATTCGCGTTTTAAATCCAGCCGATTTGCTTTTAAATAGAATTTCCGTATTTTGTTTTTTTGTTCAAGATTTGTTTGTCAAAATATTTTTTTAAAATGCTATTTAAAAAGTCGTTATCCCACTCAACGTAAAGGAACATGGCACGGCACGGCTTAGAAAAGTAGGACGCGGAAACTGGACCACTTTTCAAATTTTATCTTTTAGTAAATTAACTCACAAAATCTCAATTTATTGTCATAAACTCCCCGTATAAACTTACACAGATAACGACAGTTTCGCGTTCATCGATAATATCATTTAATTCCAAAATCAATCATTTGCAGCAGTCGCGCTTTGAAAATGAAGCCAACTGTGGTTTTTATGTGCTTAACAATTTTAAAATTCGCGCGGTGTCAAAACAACACTACCGAGCCGTTAATACTAACGCCGTTATTAAAGGAGGGGAAAAATTCAAGAAGCTCAAGATGCCGCACGAGTGCAGCTAAACGATCTTCCTGATTTGGAAAGTTACGCGGGTTATTTCACCGTAAACGATCAGTACAATTCAAATTTGTATTTTTGGTTTTTTCCATCTGAAACGAATTACGTTAACGATCCTGTTATTTTGTGGTTGCAAGGTGGACCTGGTGCATCTTCGTTGGTATTTGGTGTGTTTCAGGAAATCGGTCCGATAGTGATAAATGCAGATATGACGTTCACCAAACGGGAGTATTCCTGGACCCAAAACAATTCGGTGATTTTTATCGACAATCCCGTAGGCGCTGGGTTTAGTTTCACCAATGACGATGACGGTTACGCACGAAACGAAACCGTTATAGGCGAACAACTGTACGAGGCGCTTCTTCAGTTTTTTTCAGATGTTTCCACAATTACAAACAAATCCCTTCTTTGTAAGTGGAGAATCGTACGCTTGTAAATATATTCCTGCTGTATCCTACATCATTTTCAAAGAAAATCAGAAGGCGGTGCAAAAAATTAACCTGCAAGGTTTGACCATCGGTAACGGATTTTGTGATCCGGTCCACCAGTTCGACTATTCGGATTATTTGTACCAAATTGGATTAATCGACACAAATCAAAAGATTAGGCTAAAGAAAATAGAGCAAAGTGGAATTGAAGCGATGAAGAAGGGGGAATGGATGAAGTCTTTTCACATTATTGACGATTTGATTCTGCAGTGGGAGAAACCTACACATTTTCATAACGAAACTGGATTTATGAATTATTACAATTACTTGAAATGGAATCAGTTCCAAGTTTTCATACCAAAAATAGTCCCCATCATCGAGTATCTACTAAACGATGAGTTTAAAAGCCAAATTCACGTAGGAAACGTTTCCTATGCCTACGACAGCAGCAATGTTAAAAAAATTTAGCAGAAAGTTTCACCAAATCGGTTGCTCCGCTAATTTCAGAATTGTTGAGTCACTACAGGGTTTTGATCTATAACGGACAATTGGATATCATCGTCGCGTATCCGCTAACCGTTAACTTCCTCAAGCATCTGGATTTTGATGGGGCAGAAGAGTACAAAACGGCATCCAGACATCCTTGGGTTATTGGAGAAGAACTGGCCGGATATGCTAAAAAGGCTGGCAATCTAATCGAAGTTTTGGTGAGAAACGCGGGACATATGGTTCCGATGGATCAACCCATGTTTGCATTCGATTTAATATCGACATTTACCAGAAACTTACCATTCTGGTAATAATTGTAATTTTATTTGTGTTTTTATGGAGAATAAATATATTTTTTATTTAATTACTTTTTTGTTTGAGGGGGAGGAAGCACAGTGCAGGTAGACAAAAACGAAACTTTTAACTAACTTGTTACGTCATAAATCAGTCAATGAGTCACATGCCTTATGCTAAACTTTACATAAAAAGTTATAAAATTTCTACAACTTTGATCTAAGTTTTGCTGCAAATGAAAAAATATTTTAAAAAATCAGCTTGTACCGATGCAGTAAACTTAAATATATTATTCCATTAAGTGCGGTCTTTAGGCCGCACCACCTTGGAAATCTAGTAATTATATAATTATGTCCACTTAAAGAGCAGTATGGAGCCTGCATGTCATCATAACATATTTCGGCACCACAGCAAAAACTGGGCGGTATTCCCCCTGGATTGCATGATATCTCTGATTACTATTATGTCATTTATCAAGGCTTGAAATGGAAAGAAACGTTCTGGTTGGTGAAAGCAAGCGGTTTACCTAGTATATGTATTGTGTTTGTAATATTATATCAAGACGTTTACAGACTTACAACACCAATAAGACATTTAATTAGTGACGCACATGAACGGATGAATGAGATCTTTTTTTAAATACAGATTTGCTTGGTAAATTTTTAATTCCGAGCTTTAGTCTTCTTAAAGAACCATTTCCTATAAACCAGAGTACATAAAAATTATAATTACATATTAAATTTCAAGAATATGATATTATGTCGTTACAGCCAGTGCCGTAACGAGATATTTTTTCTAGAAAGCCACCAGTACATTTGGAGTTCAGCTTCCGCTGATGTATTACAAATTCTAGTGAAACTATGTGTGACGTTTAGTATGACTAAAAATTTTACATCATAACCTAAAAATTCTTTTGGTAGTGATGACATACACTGAGAAGTGACCTTCCCCCCTGACTTAATAAGTTTACATGTGAGTCAGTAGGAGTGAGTTTCATGTTTGGGACACTTCGGAACCTCCAAGTTGCACTCTTCACTTCTGTTGCTCCCGTTGTTTTGAGAAGCTTCGGTTTTGAACCTTACTTTCTTGAATCCGCGATCGGAATACCGCGAACTATCATAATTAATATTACATTTAATTAATATTATAGGTTTTTCATATTAAATTCACCGTTTTAATATTCAATTTAATTTAAAGCAGAACGAATACTTAAATAAAATTTAATTAATTACATTCGAACTTAGAAAAGTTTTACTCAAAAGTGAGTTAGCTCCACCTTTGTATATCTACTTATTTGAAAATTAGTAGCCTTCATAAATCAAACTTAACGGATTTCGAATCAAATTCAATTATTTGGATGCAGCTGCATAAAATAAATTAAAATTTCGCTTCTACTCGGCGACGTTCGAATGTTTTTAGGTGTTCCACAACTTCGAAAACGTGACACGGATGAGCACTTCATCCGCCGAAAAAAAGTCGATAAACTTAATTTTTATCTTTCATTTTATGTTTCGACAGATCTCCCGGCTTTATTTGAAATATATTTATTTGGAATACTCTCCAGTCACTATAGTTTTATTTATCAAAACCATGCAAAATTTACTCTTATAAAGGGGAGGTTACTCGCATCTTAGGTTCTACCACTTTCTTTATAAAAAATGAAGACTGAAGATAAAAAATTCAGAATACAGATACATATACTGTAATCTTTAATTTGGTGCTGACAAACCAAATAGTACAGACGGGTCTGGGGATGTAGAACACCCCAGTGCACCAATATCGGAAGACAAAACTTTAAAACTCAGAAAGAAAATTACAGAAATATCATAAATTGTGAATACCGCTACTGGTGCACTGGAGGGTGTTCCACACCCGCCAGACCCCCCGGTCTAATAGCCCTAAATTTAACGACAAATTTAAGTAACAAATTCTAAAAAAACTAGAAAATAATTAGAAACCGGAGTCTGGGGAGGAGTTCAGTTCACTCAAACTAATAGATAAAAACGAATGGGTTTCAGTATCAAGTAATTAATTGAAAAGGTTTAACATAAGTGGTTGAGATGGAGGATTGATATGTCACTTTTCAAAAATTGTATTGAATTGAAGGTATAAGCATATGCAAACTTATGGCCTACAGATTAAAGTGGTCAATAAAGAAACTTAGTAAAACCGCATAAAATAATTAAAGTCGGAGGTAGAGGACAAAATTATAATAATACCGTACAATATGTCATGGTTTTAAAGAAACTCCAAAAAACCAGAATTGAAATACTGTAATAATTAAAATTATTTACTATCCGTAATTTAAGTAATAAATCCCAATATCCACACTAGAAAATATAGAAAATAATTAGAGATCGGAGGTCTAAGGGGAGGTATAACCAAACTATAATAGATCGATTTGCAAACTTATGGCTTTCAATATCAAGTCATTAATAGAGGCACCTTTCAAAACGACGTGAATTAGGAGTCTGGGAGGGGAGTAGGTATAAAATACTCCCAGTACATGTCATCATTCCTAAGAAACACCATGAAAACAAGATCTAAAATAAGATAAACTGAGTTCATTAAAATATTTGCTCTTCTAAATTTAAGTAATGAAAAGCAATACCCATACTACAAAATACAGATAATAATTAAGAACCGGGGGGTCTGGGGGGTGTGGAACACCCTCCAGTGCACCAGTATAGGGAACCAAGACATTAATGTATGGAATACCTCCAAGCCCAAAAACATATTTGCAAACTTATAGATTTCAGTATTAAGCGATTAATGCAGATACTTTTTAGAACAACATAGAGGTAAGATAAGTGTCTAGGAAAGGCGATGGGGAATATAAATTAACCCCAGCATACAACATCGTCCCCCTCCGGTTTATACAGTTTATTTTTTAACATAAGCGAATTGAACATTTTGGATAAATTAATTAATAAACTAAATTCAATGGTGGAATACAAATCTGAGAAATATAGCGTATCCCCCAGACGCCCCCCGTCTATACAACTAAGTCCACAAGTAAACTGAAAATCTAATCTAATATTTATCGGTGAACTAAATCTAAAGTTGGAATAATAATTACAAAAAGAATAAGCTCCAGCTCGAATTTATACAGACTGAGGAGTCTGGGGTGTACAGTACCCCCCTCACCCCAAGAGATGTCAATACTTTCAAAAGAACTATTTTTTGATAAAAAAGCACTGCATAGACCGGGGGGTCTGGGGGGGGGTGTAGAACACCCTCCAGGGCGCCAGTGTCGGAAGACACAGAACATCATAAATTGTGAATTTAGATACTGGTGCACTGGAGGGTGTTCCACACCCAGACCCCCCGGTTTCAATCATAAAGCTTCTTCATATTTACACATCTTCTTCTTCTTCATCTTATTCTGTTATAAAATCTGTTGATTTGTTTTAAACCGAATTTTACTTTACACATATTTATTGTTTTACCTTTTAATACTTGCGCACTGGGATTATTCCATACCCCTAGACCCTCCTCTCTATACAATTAACTCCACAAATAAACCGAAGATTTAATTTAATATTTTCGATTAACTAAGCAGAATTTCGGTAGACTAAATCTAAGTTGGAATAATAATTACAAAAAGTATAAATGTCCAGCTCAAATTTGTACAGACCGGGGGTATGCAGTATACCCCCACCCACTTAATAAATTATGAATTTCGTTACTGGTGCACTGGAGGGTGTTCTATACCCCGACTCACCCCCTCCAACCCTGCCAACTGGTTTAAGCAGACTGAGAAGTCAAGGGTGTGCAGTACCCTCCTCTCCCCAGGGGATTTCAAAATTTTCAAAAAAACTATTTTTTGATAAAAAATTACTCCATAGACCGGGGGGTCTGGGGTGTGGAACACCCTCCAGTGCACCAGTATCGGAAGACATAGAACACGATAAATTGTGAATTCAGATACGGGTGCACTGGAGGTGTTCCACACCCCAGACCCCCCGGTTTACACAGTTTATTCTGATCATAAGTGAATTGAATATTTCAGCATATTCATTTGGCCTTTTTTGTTATGGTGATATCAAAACTTCCGAATAAACTAAAGCGGTATCATAAAACTTCTTCGTATGCACAAATTTAATTTTTCCTCTTTATACCTTTAGGATATTCCCCCCAGTACACAAGTAGGCAAAATGTTAAATGTGTGAAAATCTGCAAAAATCTTACGATGCCGCTGTTGTTTTCCTTACAGGAGAGTATGGGATACTTCTAAAAGAACTATGGCGGTGCCATAAAACTTTTGTATTTTTACACATGTAATGTTTTTCGTCTCTATGCCTATGCACTTCCATACTCCCCAGACCCCCGGTCTGTACAAAATTTGGAATACTCCTTTAATTCAGTTAAAATATTATGCAAAAGCTATCGCTTTAGTTTTCTTGAAAATGATGTTGTGCACTGGGGTTATCGTGAAATATTTAAAATTCTGCTACCGATAGCAATAAACTGCATATACAGGGGAGTCTGGGGTGCATGGAATACCTCTCACTGCCTCAATATCAGAAGACAGAATATTTTATACATATAGTAACGCAGAAGTTTTATGACACGGTTTTACTTTCCTTTTAGAAACAATGTTATATTCTGGAGGTTATTAAATACTCCTCCCCCTCCGGCTACTATCTATCATTTTTATGCTTTGACAGATTTCCTAACCTCATTTAAAATATTTTTTAAATTATATATAATTTTGTTTTTAGAACAATACGTTCAAAACAGCTCATTTCCGGAGTAAAAGGGGGTTTGTGCCCCCAGCGGTCCTGTTTGGCTACGGCGGGAGGGGGTAAGTTCTATAAAAATATCAGACAATTTAAGTTTTTTTGCAATTTAAAGTTAAAGATTTCAATTACGTAAATTTTTTTAATGCTCACAATTTTTGACTATTTTTAGGTAAATCCGTCTAGCCGTTTTTTAGATGAGTATTTTCTACGTTTTCTTTTGGAGTGCTTCAACAAATTAAAATTATTTTTTTCTTTATAATAAGCAGGGCTAAGGAAATCTCTGAAGAGACCCCGATTTTGCATTCTTCTCCAGAGTGGCTTTCTTCTATGCATTCGGATCGGCTCTAGAGCTCCTTCCATCTTATTTCTGCGGGAGAGCGGATGTTTTCTGTAAATTTCTCGTTTCGTTTTCAAATTTCTGAACCTTGGCCATCAGGCCTGTTATTACCTTCTAATTGTTCTCGTTAATGAGCATGGTTATTACTAAGTTTTCGGAAGTGATTGTATTGCCGATAGCGCGTTAAATAGAAACTTAATCCCGGGGTGGAATCATGCGTTAATAAATTAAAATTTCAAAGTAGAGGGGGTAGAGTGCAACTCGGGCACACCGGCCACCTAACATAATTATTTATTCATTCAATTAATTATAATAATAATTGCCATATCAATTCTTTTTATCAAATTAAAAAAGTTTGATAAAAATAAAAAATTAATTAATGAAATATGAACTTAGAGAAGTACGCCAAAAATTTCTAAGCTAAAAGGGGAACACGGGGAAGGTTAGGACAACTTGAATTTCTCGCAATAAAATGCTATCATACCGAATTATTTTAAACACGTCGACATAGTAGAATAGCGTTAAATTCGATTGGTACAAAGGTGCCCCATATCAAAACCTGTCCTTCTTTCCTATATTATTGTGTTTCCTGGGGGGTCACTCATCTTGGTATTAAAAAATAATACAAAATAGAGCTTAGGAAATATTATTTATTGTTTAAAACTTCGGTATGCGGCAGAAGCTTGAGTCATCCGATTAATCAGCGAGGCGGTCACAGCAAGCTCGTTAATCTAGTCTGACGCGCGGGGGAAATTCCTGAAGCTGATTTTCTTGTGTTCTGGGTTACTTGGAAGACTTCAAAGAGTCCAGCCGAATAGCCGTCTCGATAAATCATATTACGACTTAGACGGCCCCTTTATACTCGGACTTATAAATATTTCAACATATTTAAAATTTAGTGGCAGTTAAAAACTTAAAAATTTTAATCACACACCTATTATTACAGATCTTTTAAAAATAAAATCGCTAATAAATTAGAAATTAAAAATAGCGCGCTAAAATTAACGCATTAATTCTAAATTTAAGAGAGAAAATCTTATTAAGCTTAAAGAGGTTTTAGCTATGTGATATCTAGAAATTTCATGGTTTGCGAGATTCAAAATTGGCGTTTTAAATTATTTCGACCTTGATTAGTTGCGCTTGGTGTGTTTGGCAAATATTTTGAGGAAACGCGCAAAATTGTCATTATACAAAGACAGTAGGAACGGACGATGACAAAGATAGGAAAGCTTTAAGTAGTTGAGCCAAAAATTAAACACAGTCAGGAACAGTATTAACTTTTATGTTTTACAGTACAGTATACGGTTTTAGAGCTCAAAATAGTTCATCGTGTATATTCTTTCAGTCATCAAACAGAATTCATCCATCACGATATAATCGACGCATCTAAAATTAAAGTTCTACGATTGTGTGAACTTAACACTTACTTGTAGGACGACGGTCCTAATAATACGAAATGTATTAATTGTTTTAGTTCTTGTGCCCTACGATAAAATTGAAGTGATGTGAGTTTTTTTGAAAAATTTGTGTGATCAATGATTTCGGTGGCCAGATGTAGTGTGGAAATAGCGAGTTTGTCAATCACATCTTCTGCACTCATGGGAATCGAAACTGTGCACATTTTGGAAAAAACTAACTTAATCGGTATGAATGCAAATTATTATTATTTTTTATAACTTACAAATTTTCACTAGAGTTCACGTTATTGCCGTACGTGCAAAAATTAATTACCACATAATTATACCAAATGCGCTATTCCGCTCACCAATTATTTAATTAGCTCGGCTGAATTTTTCTTTTTTTTATTTCTGTCGGTTACATTTTCTTCGTAGTTTATTATTAGCAAGCTTAATGTTGATGAAATCATGTTGTCTAGTTTTATGTTTACTATAAATAAAAGTTGTGTATTTTCAGATGCTAATTTCCATGATAATTCAGAATTTAATGCTATCGTTTCAATTTCGACGTTTATTGAGTTTGAAATTTGTAATTTTCGAGTTATAACAACTAATTTACTGCTTTTCTGTATCGGCTAACAAAAATTAAATTGAAATATTCGCAAAATGAAAGTTTCTGATTTCCGTCTCCTAATTGGCATCAGTCTCCTAATTTCACACCAGCACAGTCGTTGTCTTTGCGAAGGTGTCCTACTGTTATACCGTACGAAAATAATACTGTCGTCCCTCACACCTGCACAACTGAACAGACAATAATTAAATACTTTGTAGTTTTAGCATAGCGATCCTTGCGAAAATATAGAAAAACCAGTCATGCTTGAGAAAAACGCGTGGTGCGTGAAATACTCTTCCGCAGACAAAAGATGACGACGCGTCAGCTTCCATAAAATTTGTCACGGTGTTAATTTTGAAATCAGACAAACTCTAAAATTAGGAGTCTAAACTAACTGGAAAACGAAAATTCCAAAGTCTGTCTGTGTACATCGTAATCCCTAATTTATTCATATTACCCTTAATAACCTCGTTAGTATTATTTATACTATTAACAAAAAACAGTTGAACTTGAATCTCAGACGTTTATGGCCAATTTAAAATTGGTAATTATCCCATAGAAGGCGAGAGATTTACTCCTCAACAGTGCACGTTGTTCGTATTTTTTTAAAGCTTTTACGTATTTTAATGTTTTGTCCCCCTATATGTGTGCATTATGGAGTTCTCTATACCTCCAAGAAGAGAGAGGTATTTTATACCACCCGATCCCCGGTCAAAACAGTTTGTTTTTATTAAAGATTAAAGATTTCCACATTTTTTTACATATTTAATATTTTGTCTCCATATAAAGGGTCTACCAATCAGGGTTTGTTTTAAATTTTAAAAGAAACACATATTTTGTATGAAAATTTTCTAATTCTCTACTGAAATATGTTGTAGGGGCTTGAACATTTATGAATGGAAAACAATATCCGGTAAATGTCCTCCACGACTACGTTTGCAGACGTCGATTCTTTTAACAAAATTTTCGAATACATTTTGCATAATTGCGAACTTATTTCTCGGATGACGGCTTCGATATTTGTTTTAGTTCTGAAATTGTTTGTGGATTATTCGCGTAAACATTATCTTTCACATAGCCCCACAAAAGAAGTCCAATGGCGTTAAATCACAGGATCTTGCTGGCCAGTTGACGTCACCTTTTCGCGAAATTAAACGCCCGTTAAATTTAGTTTTCAATAGTTGGATTGTTTCTCGCGCTGTATGGCACGTAGCTCCATCCTGTTGAAACCACAAGTCTTCCACACCCATATCATCCAAAATAGGCCATAAAAATTGGTTACCATATCCCTATAGCGAACTCCATTGACAGTAACGAAAGCACCAGCCTCATTTTCGAAAAAATAGGGACCAATGATGCCCCTACCCATAAACCACACCATACAGTGACACGAGATGGATGTAGTGGTTGTTCAACAACTGCTTTTGGATTTTCAGAAGCCCAAATTCGACAATTTTGCTTGTTAACATACCCGTTTAAGTGAAAATGTGCTTCGTCCGAAAAGATGATTTTTTCTGAAAAACAAGCACCACGTTCAATGATCCAATCAGCAAATCTAAGACGTTGAGAATGATCTGCTGGCTTTAATTCTTGTACCAGTTGTATCTTATAAGGCTTTAGAGCTAAATCCTTCCGTAAAATTCGCCATGTGGTCATTGTGGACAGGCCTAATTGTTGAGAACGTCGTGAAACCGATAAATTTGGGTCCTCTGTGACACTTTCACGTACTGCAGCAATATTTTCGATTGAACGACATGGACGAGCACATATTTTTGTGCTTACGTTTACTACTGAACCGGTGGACTCAAATTTTCGCACTAAATTCGCAATTGTAGTCTCAGATGGACGATCGTTACAAATAAAAATATCGCGAATTTTGCGAAATGTAGTCTTCACGGATCGACCATTTTCATAATGGATTTGAATTATCTTAACACGATTTTCGAGCGAAATCAAAGGCATTATATTACTTGTGGACTGGCAAGTATTCCGTACCTCTCAATCCCCCCCTCAATACAGCTTATACTCTTTAAAAAATTCCGCATAATATGCTTACTCTATATATTCCAATAACATTTAAAACTAATAACTAATATAAAATCAAAGATAATTTCAACTTCCTATGTTTGCGCACTGGAGGGTATTCCCCAGAGAGTATTATACCCCCAAACTCCCCGGTCAATGCAGTTTATTCACATTAAAAATTAAAAACTTCCGAATATAATGGTTACTCTAATATTCAAAAAAAAATTGGAATAAACCAAAAATATAAAATGAAAGACAATTTCAACAGCTCAAATTTGTACAGAACGAGAGGGGGAGTATGGAGTACTCCCCAGTGTAAATCATAACTCCTAAAAGAACTAAAAGCGATATCATAAAACTTTTTTATGTATTCTTTACGCATGCAATGTTTCGCCTCAGTCATGAACTGTTCTCATGCAGTTTATTCTAATTAAAATTAAGGTATTCCATATCCTCCAAACCCCGGTCAATGCAGTTTATTCTTCTTAAAAATTTAAAATCTGCGCATATATTATGCTTATTCCAAAAGTATTCGAAATCAGGATCTGGGGGTCTCTAACATTATTTTATGCTGACATTTTTAATTTACTACATAGACTATACAATCTTCTACTTAGACCAGGGGTCTGGGGAGTGTGGAACACCCTCCAGTGCGGCAGTATCGGAATTCACAATTTATGATACCGTTTTTATTTTCTATCTGAATTTTTATGTTCTATTTTCCGATGTGGGTGCACTGGAGGGTGTTCCACACCCCCCAGACCCCCGGTTTATACTGTTTGTTTTTCTCAGAACCGAATTGAAGATTTCAGCATATCTGTTTGACCGTTGCTATGGTAACGGTAATTTTAGTCCCCATAATTATTATAATTTCGCAAAGCTTTACCCACTAGCTCTTAGGCAAACAGCAGCAAGTAGGAATCGAACCTACGACGCAACGTTTTTTGTAATTAATTCGAAGTAGAAATAATTAATAGAGAAAGCTCGCAGCCCAAACTTAAACAAACCAGGAGGTCTGGGAGGTATGGAATACCCTCCAGGCGGATACAATCAAGACGGTACCTATTGGAATGATAATAACAAAGATGATGATAAGATGATAATGACATTTTTAATTTACTACAGAGACGGTCTTGGCCTAGTAGTTAGAGCGATCAACCACTGATGCAAAGGCACCCGGTTCGATCCCGGGAGGAATCTAGAAAGAAAAATTTTTTTCTGACTCTCTTTCTATCTATGACCGTCTCCCGTGCTTCGGAGGGCACGTAAAGCTGGCGGTCCTCTGAGTTGATGACTGCCAGCATCAACAATAAAAAGGGTTACAGGCACATTCCCCAACCCGGCCTTAACAACCGTGGGGGCTTAATGCTTAAACCTTTCTCTTAGAGAAAGAGGCTCCAGTCCTGCAGTAGGCTGAAAAGGGCTGAAAGATGATGATGATGACATAGACTATACGATCTTACCCTAAAAAAACTGCTTAGACCGGGGGGTCTGGGGGGTGTGGAACACCCTCCAGTGCACCAGTATTTGTCATGGAATCATAGTTATACCAATTGACACAGCTTTAGTGCCTTTGGCATTGATGGGATATATTAAGAGATAGTTTTTACAAAATTGTGATATATGTACACTGAGGGGGGGGGAGATATCAAAGGAGATTTTAAAAATACGCATAGTTAAGATTATCTTTCCAGTATCAAAACTGCTAGTGGCCGAAATCCTTTGTAATCCACCCTCCAGACCCCCCCGGTTTAATCAGTTTATCTTTGATCAAAATTCCGCTTAAACGTTGCTATGGTGCGGTAATGGTTTTAATAACAGAAAATCTTAGTTAAATGTAAATGATTTGATATCCTAAATTTAAAAACTAAAATTTAAACATCACTCTAGAAAACATATCTTGGGGGCTCGCAGACGTATGGAATATTTAAGATGTAACTGGGGGTCCGAGGAAAAGGGGAGTATGAAATATTTTCAGTGTAAGTCATAGTTGTCAAGCAAATTACACCGCTATCATCACGTTTCGGATTAATTTGTAGACATTTTTAATGATTTGTGTCCCAATTCTTGTGCACTGGAGGGTGTTCCACACCCCCCAGACCCCCCGGTCAATGCAGTTGATTTTATTAACAGATTGGGATTTTCGTATATTAGTTTATCCTGTATATTCTAAAAGCATGTGAAATGAACCAATAATATAAAAGCAAAGATAATTTTAACAACTGGAATTTGTTCTGACGGGGAGTCCGGGTGTTTGGGGGGGAATAGGAATAGGGTCCCATGTCATCACTGCCGTAAAAATTAAAGTAGTATCATAAAACTTCTAAGTGCCTATTTATTGCACATGCAATGTTTTCCCCCCTATATACTTGAGCAATGGGGTGGGGGGTTGGGGTATTTTATAGCTCCTGACTCTCTGGTCAATATAGTTCATTCTTCTTAAAAATGTAAAACTTACTCATATTATGTTTTTTCTATGTATTTCAAAAACATTTAAAATAAGCTATAATATAAAATCAAAGGTAATTTCAATAAATCGAATCTGTACAGACCGGGAGGGTTCTGGGAGGTAAGGAATACCCCCTACTCCGTGCATGTAATCGCTGCCGTAAGAATTAAAGCAGTATCGTAAAGCGTTTATGTATTTTTTAAAGATTTAATGTTTGTGATACCGTCTTAGTTTTCACCAAAATGATGTCATCTACCCCCCGCTCCCTGACTCACCGATCTTTATTTTTCAATGTTGCAGTATCCAGTGGCATAACATTGTATTGATTAAAAATTTTGAAATTGCTATTATACCTCTTTACTTTTTTTAAAAATTATTAGATATACTGATATGTACATTATATTTTATAACCCCCCCCCTCTCACGAGGCTTCTGAAATTATATAAAGCTGTCAATAATGGCATTTTCTTCAAATGCGCTTGGAACGGGACTAACAATTGCCGAAATATGTATATGATTAACATTTATAATTTTATCAAGCCCCTCCTTTTTTAAATTTGCATAACCATGTTATTATTATTATGGCAACGACCAATCTACTGTAATCTTCAATTCATTACTTCTTTTTTTTCGAGTGCTATTATACTCACAGGACGTAGGCAATCAAGTATTCCCCAATATCCTCTAGATCCCATTTTTGGCATTTTGCAAAAAACTTTAATAATCTTCTGTAAAATAAGCAGAAAATACTATTTCGGTTGCAAATTAAAATTTTAGCGACCACGAATGAAGTAATGGACGTCAAATTGACTTTTATGTATATGACGGGATAGTGGCGGAACGAGGTTTAACAGCGGTAGCGGAACAGAAAGGCGGTTAAACCCAACAAGGTGGTAGTATCGCACTGATTAATTTAGACAACCAACGAGATAATAAAACAGTTGCGGAGCAGTATTAATTAAATTTAAATAATCAACTGTGGAAGTGCGGCCTTCAAGCCGCACAATCTTGACAATCTAATTGTATAATATATAAACTCAGATTCCGAACGATTAGCAGTATTCAAAATGCGTTATTCGCCAGATAACTCGGATGTTTCTCGTTGGTGGTGGTGAAAACTGCACCCGTTCTTTTTTATAATTTTAATTTTAAAAAAGGAGGGGACAAATGCAACAGCTTTAACAACTTAAATGTTTATCTTATAGTTTAATATTAATTTGATTTGATATATTTTAATAATTAAGAAGTTCTTGAAATGAACAGGAAATTGAACAATTTTGAAAGTTTAGGTTTGCCCAGATAAGTTTGTTGTTATATATTTTATGGAGAAAAGTCAAAAAACACATTGTGTCTAATTTAAAATGCTGAACAAAAATGTGTTCAAAAATAAGAGAGTTACACAGTTTTCGTTAGAAGTGCAGTTAAAATGCAATCGCTGCCAATTTTGTATGCTATTTTTTTCTAATTTGTGCAACAATGTGTTCTAGAAACGCTTGCATTAATTTTAACAAAGACTTCCTTTCGAAAAAATTTTATTTTACAGTTCTTTGAGATTTTCAAAAGCAAAATTGTGTATTATATACCTAAAGACTAAAGTGCCATTTTTAATCCCAGGTGCAATGTTTATATTTAGTGCCGTGGTGTATATACTATTTTTTATAATATCGATTGCGGATTTTGAGATAAAAAGCAAATATTTAATGCACTCCATCAATGCGATGAAGTTTTCTTTTTCTTTAATATTGCTTTCGTGTTAATTATAAAAATCCGGCAGATTCCAACAGAATTTTAGTTCTTTGTCTGACTCATCTTTTATTTTTCAAAAATGTTATTAAAATTCAAACAGCTTTATTATATAAAATACCTCTAGATATTTTTGATAAAATAAATTATTTAAGAAAATTTGAAAATTCGAGATTGCAGCGTGCACCCACCGATGGATGGTGATATATTAACTGCGTTTATTTTTACTTTTTATTTTAAATTTTGTTGAATTTATTTAACGACGTTTATTTTAACTTGTGTAATATTTTTTTCTCGGATTTTTAAAGTGAAATTGGATTTTGGAATTTTTGCTTATGTTGGTCTCTTGTTTATATTCTTTGTAACTGTAACTTTATTAGGTTTGGACCAAGTTAAAGACACAAATATAGATTTTAACTAGAATTTTATATTCTACCAGATCGTCCTCTTGGTATTTTTTAAAGAAACAATTAATAAGGAAGTTATGAGTGATAAATGTAACCTATAGAAAATTTTTTATTTTTATGGTTTTGAGTTTCTTATCTACAAAAAATTTTTAAAGATTTTTTGATCAAGCGAATAATGACAAATATATTTTAAAAATTATAAATTATATTAAAAAACAGACTGAGTAAATGGCCGTGGCCGTAATCACGAAAGCTCGAGTATGACTCGTCGAGTTTTTTTTTAAACCACGCAAGATATCAAAACTGTTGAAGACGTCAAAAGCGTTCAGTGTAAAATGGCACATCTTTTCAAAAATTATTGATAACTCTCACCGTTATCGAGATATTACAGAAAATCCGTTTAAAAAACTCTCCTTAGATTTGAACCCAGTAGAAGAAAAAAATCTTCTCAGAGATTAAAGAAAAAATTTTCATAAACTGACAGGTTCGTCACCATCTTTGAAATAAACTTAACTATGATACTAAATTTTAATTTAATCAATTGAGCATCAGAGAACATTAGGTCAACTTTTGCAAATATATACACAAAACGTAAAATAAATTGAAACGATACTCCGAGCAAGTTCTGAGAGTTAAACTCACCTGCTTCGAATCTAAATTAATTGTTAATTTTTCAAAACAACGAGTTCAAGTCGAGATACTTCAGTATTTCTGCGAGTTCAATTTCAATTGAATTTAAAAAAAAAATTAAAAGTGATTGCGTCACGTAGCAATAATTATGTTTTGCCTGCTACAACAAGCAGACAACCGGAGTGACCTGCCCCAACGTATAGAAGTGCCACGTATGCATACTTTTTAATTTTAAAATATCGAGATAACGTCTTGGCCAAAGTACTTGGAAGAAGGTCACAGCGAAGTCTAAAATTGGATCATATGAGGAGCGAAGCGGGAAAACATAAATCACAGAGGTTGTAGCAGCCCAATTTTTATAAATCAGATGTAACAACTTCATTTAACTATGTTTCTATAATTTATTGACTCTTTAAAAGAAACCGTGACTAACGTGCATACGCACATTCAAATATTGGGTTTTCCAAAGACAAGCGGACTGCCAAAAGATTCGCAGAAGTCTCCTGCGCTGGAACGACCGTTGAGTGATTGGAAAATAACGAATATGAAATTGTGTTCGAGAAGAGCACCCAATGATGTATAAGAAAAGCATTACATAATAATAATATGTCAGCGGGCAAAATAACAATGCCGTTAAAATTAATTATTACATCATAAGAAACGGCAGAAATAAAAATGCATGTGTAGTTGTTTGCAAGATTTTAATGACGACACACGAATGTATTGCCAAAATGTTTCTAATCAACTTGGCGATAAGATGGTTCTGCCAAATTCATGCACTGTCCAATAAAAACAACCCAGAGGCGCCGTTAAAAAATAAAAAAACATGCACGTATGCCGATGCTCTCTGAAGATTATTGGCGACGAGGTGAGAGTCTCCAATTTTCAAGCCGTTAATTAGATAATTTTGTGTTTAAAAATTGTAAAATTTAAAAATAGGTAAATAAGTTCCGTTCTGAAACTCGTGGTGCTTCCTAGCGTGGAAAACGAGAAAATTATCGAACTTATTTTTAGCGAGGTTTTTAGTGCTGCGTTCTGTGAGGAATATTTAACTTGGTGCATTAGAGAAAGTTCGACAGGTGGCACCAATATTTCGTTTGGTTTTCAAAAAAAAAATTTTAAACTTCATCATGGGAAAAATATCGAAAGGGTATGAACCGATAACGTATTTCTCGACTCGAAAGCATCGGAACGGGCCAAGACCAGCTGGAAGCCATGCAGTTGACGAAGAAAATCTGCTGATTACAAAATTTCAATGAAGCAATTAAAAAGAGCATTAGAATGCAAGTGACGTTATTTACTACCATTATCCTTGTTCAAGATGTATTTTAAGCATATCGTAGGTATATTTAGATGACCCAGGTCTTATTTTAGAAATGGGTAGTGATTGATAAATTTAGAAATTTTTCTTTGTTGCCCCTGACACTTAATGAAAGTTATTTATCTTATATTAAGTTATTGTAACCAAAAAAATATAAAAGCTCATTGACGTAAGTAACGAAACTGTTTTCAATATCATTTCAACAAAAAAATTATTTTTAAGTGAATTTTTTATTGACATACCATGGTATGCACATTCTCACTGAGGTCGGACATTACATAAAAATGTTTGCAATACATTGGACCTTTACAGAGATCCAAGTGGCATAGGTTATCTCAAAAAGGTTAAAAGTAAAAAATTTCTGATTTCAATTCGGTTCCAAGTCCTAAGCATCACGCCGTGTACTCAGAAAGTTCTCGTTCAACTAGGCAGGGCTCCAACGACAGAAACCTGGGCCTGGTAGGAGCATCTCAGGGGGATCTGTTTGAAAGTTAATAAATTTTCTTTTATTTATTTAGTCTAAAAACTAAAATTAAAAGGTACAACATTTCGAGTTTCCTAAAAAATTCCGAGCCGGGTGGGATTTCCTCCTCTCTCCAGCCCACCAGGTTTGCAACTAAGAAGTTTGTCCTTTCCCCTAAAGAGGTAGCTTATTATAATGTAGTAAGTGCTTCTTCTTTTTTTTAATGCGGCTGGCCGAAGCCAAAATGCCTTACTGGGAAAATATAGTAACATTCGAAATTTTATCACATACATAGGGAACCTACTGTTTAACGTGGCATTTGAATTCTACATTATTTAGAGATAATTTTACTAACCATATTGCCCTCGTTGATTTGCAATTGCCTTACGAAAAGAGACGGTTAGAATAAGAGTTTGGGAATTACTAATCAACGCACTTAACAAACACGTCACTGGCTAACTGGAAGAAACCAAATAGACAGTGAGTCACATAATTATTGATCTTTGTTCTTTGAGAAGCATTGTTAGAGATATATTATAATATTGGAGATTTTTATATTTTTAATGAACCAATGAGTACGTCTACCGAAGAAATGCTTGGATATGGCATACAACCGGACGAGGGAAAGTATTTCAAAAGGTCTAGCCCGTACACGTTTGAACTACGTGCTTTCTCTATTTATTAATCTTGTTTCCCCTTCTTCCCGATAATCCAGTATCGGAATTCACAATTTATGATTTTCTATCTTCCGATACCGGTGTACCCCCCGGTCTATGCAGTAATTTTTTTTATCAAAAAACAGTTCTTTCCAAAGTATTGGCATCCCCTAGGATGAAAATAAAAGGGTGGGGGGTACTGCACACCCCCAACCCCTCGGTCTGTACAAATTCGAGCTGCAACTTATGTATTACTTACCTACTTATGTATTATTCCAATTTTAGATTTAGCTCCCCAATAAATATTAAATTAGATCTTCAGTTTACTTGTGTACTTAATTATATGTCCGGAGGGGGGGGGGTCTGCGGGATAAGATATACCCCCAGCCCCCAGTTTTCCATTCAACCTTAAGATTCAATTTACTAATTTATTTAGACATAAATATTAATTGCTCTTGAAATTATTTTGAACTTAATTGTATAAACCGGGGGGTCTGGGGGTGTGGAACTCCCTACAGTTCACCAGTATTGGAATTCACAAGTTATGATGATCTGTCTTGCGATACTGGTGCACTCGAGGGTGTTCCACACCCCCCAGACCCCCCGGTCTACGCAGTGATTTTTTTATCAAAAATCGTTTTTTTTTGAAAGTATTGGCAATTCCTGGGAAGAGGGGAAGGTGGGAGGTTTATTGCATACCCTCCATATGCCGGTCTATATAAATTCTAACTAGACGTTTATGCTTTTTATAATAATTATAATTCCAACTTTAGATTTAGTTCAACGATAAATATTAAATTAGTTCTTCAGTTTACTTGTGCACCTAATTATGTAGACTGGGGGCGGGGTGTCAATACCCTCAAAATTCCATTCCATCTTTGGATTCAGTTTACTAATTAATTTAACCATAAATATAAATTTAAATCTTCAATTTATTTGTAAACTTAATTGTATAAACCGGGGGAGGGGGGTGTAACCACTAGTATCAGAATTTACAATTTATGATGTTGTCTTCCGATACTGTTGCACTGGAGGGTGTTCCACACCCCCAGACTGCCCGGTCTATGCAGTGATATTTTATTAAAAAATAGTTTTTTTGAAAATATTGGCAATTTCTGGGAGAGAAAAAAGGGGGGTACTGCATATCCCCAGATCGCCGTTAATAAAAATTCGAACTGGACGCTAATGCTTTTTGTAATTATAATTCCAACTTTAGATTTAGTTACCGATAAATATTAAATTAGAACTTCAGTTTACTTGTGCACTTAATTATGTAGACTGGGGGGGGGATACTCAATATCCTCCAGATTTCCATTCCACCTTAGGATTCAGTTTACTAACTAATTAACCCATAAATATTAATTAATATCTTCAATTTATTTGTGAACTGAATTGTATAAACCGGGGGGTCTGGGGGGTGTGGAACACCCTCCAGTGCACCAGTATCGGAATTTACACCTCCCTACATCCCCCGGTCTGTGCAGTGAGTTTTATCAAAAACTAGTTTTTGAAAGTATTGACATATTTTATAATTTTAATTTCAACTTTGGATTTAGTTCACCAATAAATATTAAGTTAAATCTTCCGTTTACTTGTGGACTTAATTGTATAGACTGGGGAGTCTGGGAAATATTCTATACTCCCCATATTTCCATTCCATCTTTAGATTCAGTGTACTAGTTAATTTGCACATAAGTATTAATTTAAATCTTCCATTTATTTGTGAACTTAATTATATAAACCGGGGTCTGGGGGTGTGGAACACCAGTATCAAATTATGGAGATCTGAGGGTTACCTTTTGTTATAGAACTGGCTCTTAAAATTTCTTTGAATAATATTTACTGAGGGTATTTCAGACTCCTTAAAACCCCAGTGCACAAGTAGTATAGAAAAGCCAAAACAATAAATGTGTGTAAATAAGAAGAAGAAGTTTTATGACACTGCTTTAGATCTTTCGGGAAAGTTGACATCCCTTGGGAGGTATTCCATTCCATACCTCCCAGACCCCCCGGTCTGTACATATTCAAGCTGAATGCTTTTGGGAATTTTTTTTTCTTTGGATTTAGTTTACCGATAAATGTTAAATTATTTTTTTAATTTACCTGGTAACTTTATTGTATAGACGGGGGATAAGGGGGGTCCCCCCTCCCCGTGCACAAGTATAAAACGTCAAAACAATAAATTTTTGTAAATAATACAGAGAAGCATTATGATATCACTTTAGATCTTTTGAAAGTATTCACATCCCCTGGGGAATCCATACATACCCACACCCTCCAAACCCCGGTCTGTACAAATTTGAGTTGGATGATTTTTGTAATTATTAATCCAACTTGAGATTTAGTTCACCAAAATTCCTTAGTTTAACAATAAATATTAAATTAGACTTTCAATTCGCTTGTGAAAATAATTGTATAAACCGGAGGGTTTATAACCGGGTCTGGGGGGGTACTTTATAACCTCCTCCCCCCCCGGTTTATACATATTCGAGCTGAATGCTGTTTGTAATTATTATTCCAACATTAAATTTAGTTGACCCAAATTCTGCATAGTTTATCGATAAATATTAAATTAGACTTTTAATTCACTTGTGAATTTAATTTATGGACCAGGGGGTCTAAGGAGTCTTCCATACCCCGTACACAAGTGTAGAAAATTAAATATGTGTAAATAGGAAGAAGAATCTTCATGATACCGCTTTAGATCTTTCGGCAGTTCATTCTATATCCCATAATCATCCAAATCGTTTGGTTAATCCTCGATCCTAGTATAGTGGTTCCCAACCTTTTTTTAGTCATGACCCCTTTTAGATTTTCTCAAAGTGTTGGCAACTCCTCAGTATATTCTTAAAGGCTAGTGTCGCTAAACTAGAATAAACAGCGGGGGTCGTGGGTAACCCCCGGATTTTTTTTTGAAAAATAAGCCTGCAAACGTAAATTTCATCATATTCTATCACTATTTATTGCCCTTAAATATGTCGGTTTTTTAGTTGTTCATTCAGAAGAATTAATAATTATAATGAATCCCTTTTCCATAATTAACATTAAATAAAGAAAAAAATATTTGTGTTGAATTTAGTTTTTAAAACAGCGGAAACTGACGTAAAGGCGGCGACCCTCGAAAAAAACCCACTGCAAACCCCTAAGGAGTCGCGACCCCCAGGTTGGAAACCGATGTCTTAATTGTACCATCATCCATTCATCCGTAAACTGTAACCATGAATTAGTTACATCAAAATTTAGTTTCGATAGTTAAATGCAGCCAGGGACAAAAAGAAATTTAAAAAAACACACAAGTACGTTTTCTTTCTGGGGTCACCAATACAAAACGTTGAAATATGTTATAACTCTGTAAGCGGCGTGGTATGTGCAAAACCAAGATTTAAAGAATTTCTTTATTTACATTCTTTTGAGTGGTGATTGATTTAGAGACTTAAAATTGAGTACAAAGTGGCGTCATGCCATATATAATTTACAAAAGCACATTATCGAGTCATAGCCGCCGTTATAAAATTTAAGATAGGGTTTTAAAACCATTTTGCTGTTTTTGAAACAATTGATTTAACAAGGTGAAATTTGGTTTGAAATCTTCTTCTGGAAGATCCAGATACTTATGCCTATTTTATTAATTTCCACTTTACTGCTGGGCGTTGACCATCTTCATGATTTCATGATATGAACTTCACTGTTGAGTGGCTCAGTGAATCTCTCTCTAATCTTCCTCTTGGATTATTGTGTATAAAAAATCTCAGGATAACTTGAAATGCTAAACTTCCACCCAAACTTCGATTAATTACTTTTAAAAAATTTATTACAAAATATTTTCTTCCAGCATTTGCTTACTTTATGTAATCTAAAAATAAATTAGATTAAACAGTTTGTACGTGCCTAAAGTATGTTTTCTATAGTTAGATTGATTAATTTAACCCACTTACAATATAATGTTCAATTTTAAAAGAAGCATTTTAATAAACAAACCTTGCTTTTCATTTTGTATTGCCATTGAACGCCAATGGAGGTTGCCTTACATCAAAATGCACTCGAGAAAACACCAACAATGTAACAAACAAATTTATCTTCTCTGAAGTTCTGTGGCCTGACCCTATAAACAGCCTTCTTATTTTTTTCATGAGATGCGTTACCAAACGAATAGAAGAACGAAAATTCTATAATGGTGAGTTTTGGATGGGTTTAAGCGAAGATTATAAGAATTGTAATGTACGAGCATAATTTTTTTATTCTTTTCACACCGATAGATGGTGTTACTTATGAAAGAAAAACTTAACCAATCAGAGCATTCAATTAAATCTAAATAACCTTTTTTCTGATTTTCTAACCAATCAGAACACTTATTTTTACTAACGCCATCTACCTATCAGAAATAAAGTATTAAAAAATGATACATATGGTATTTTCCATCTTTTATATCAATGATTTAAAGCTTTTTACCCATTTTGCTAATTTGAACGAAGTCAAAATTTTCCGATTTACGTCCAAGCATGTGACACTACTTGTGTCGTGTGGTCACATTTTTAATCAAGCGTTTATTGCGCGTACATTCCGCTTACTAAATAGTAGGTAATTGTCAAGTTGGCATAACAAAACGAAAAATAGGTGGGCGAAATCTATAAATGTTTGCGTATAAATTTTATTTATAGAAGTCGGGCAGGTCAATTCGTGCATTATGATTGAGTTAAATTGGAAATTAATAAAAATTTTGGCAGCTTCAAGTACGACTTGATGGAATTTGTCAAACAAAACAAATTTGAATTTCAAACAGCACCGTTCTGGGTTTTATGTTTTAAATCACGTCTAGGTTTTGGCGATGACAGATCTGCTGACCCAAAGACAACTTCTCTAAATGATTTGATATTGCTAACAAAGCTCGGAATTATTTATTATTTAAATTTTTTTAAAAGTATTTTTAATTTATAATTAAAGCAGCACATTCGAAACGGTGGAACGACACTTTTGATGAAACATAAAGACAAAATAAGATTATTCATAGTTTGTGAATTCTGAATGTCCAATAAAATCTGTCACTTCATCAGTAGGTTCTTTTACTGATTTTTGCATATCTTCAAGAAGAAGTGTTTGATTTCCATGGAAACAAACATAATAAGCCATCAATTGACCAAAAGTATCTTTAACAAAATTTTATATTTTTTTGAAGCGTAAAGCTTTGATGGCGTGAGCCTAATATGGGAAAGAAAATGGAAGCCACCAAAGCTTCAAAAAAAAATTTAATTATTTAATTTAATAGAAATAAATTTTAATAAAAAATTAGTGCGAATTAACAATTTTCCTTGAAAAGTTGAAATTCTTTGTGTAGGGGGAGAGAGAGGTAAACAAATCCAATTCTTCTTTTCAGAAATCTTTGTCCCTCAAAGTTCGGATTTAATATATTTTCTTTTTCTTCTACTACTGCTAAGCTCTTCGGGCCGATTTTGTTCAAGTTTGAATAAAAGCACATTTTCTATTTATATTTTTCGTTTTTAAATTGTATTTTAAAGTCCAAAGTTTGGAAATTAACGTTAATCATTAAATCGACTCAAAAGAAAAACTTTAGGGCGTGGTTAGTAGAGAGGTTATGAAGTATATAGATCACTTTATCCGAAATTTTGTAGTCAATTTAAAAGCGGTGGATAAGATATCCAGAAATATAATTTTTACGTTCCAAAAAGTATTTCTTTCCCCGTAAATAAAAAAATAGGGTGGGTCATAAATATATACTTTAAATTAAAAAAACATGTTTGAAGTAAATGTATTATTTTGTAAATACATTGAATCTAGAGGAAAATGCATAAGGTCTTTCTGAAAGTGGAATCACAACTATAAATATATTTTTAAATGGCGTTGACTTGATTGCCTACAAATGCCACGTCACCATAGCAACGGCCAAGCAGATGTTGAAATCTGTACTTCTAATAAAAAATAGGGGGTGTTAAAAATAATTACGTGTAATGCCATGAGGAAAATCAATTTATCATTGGTAGCAGATTATTTTTGTTATCATTAACTTCCTAACTGAATACTGCGAGGTTAGGTTAGAAGTTGAGCTTACTGTTGGAGTTACTGAAAAACTGATGAGTCAATATCTTAAATTCACTTATGTTGAAAAGGCTACTACATAGAATGGGGAAAGGAAAGGGGGCTGGAAGTTGTAGAACACCCACCAGTGCCCCAAAATCGGGAGGAGGAAGATTTAATTTTTACAAATGATAGAGAAGCTTTACGACACCACATACGGCATTTACTTCTTATGATACTGCTTATATTGAAACAATGGCGTATATCAGCAGGGTATATCAGTCCCCCCAGACCCCGGGCTTTATCTTACATTTTATGTTGCTTTAAACAGTTTTTCTATTGATCACTTAATACTGAAACCCAAAAGTTTTTTAATTTATTTATTACAGTTTGAATGTGCGTGGAATCCCAGCCTCCTGTTCTCTAATTATTTTCTGGTCTGAATATTGGAGTTTATTACTTAAATTTAGGATATCAAATAATTTTAATTCTACCAATTTTTATTCTTGGTTTTGTTTTCTATGTTTTTTTTTAAACGATGATAATTATATTATACTGGGTGTGATGTATGCCACATCTTTCCCGTCCCCCTCAAACTCGTGGACCCTTATTTTATGCCTGTTTAAAAAGTGTTTTTAATGATCACTTGATACTTAAATCAAACATTTTCAAATTTATGTATTATAGTTTGAGGGTTCTCTGGGGGGTATAAAAATATACTGATTATACTAGCGGCGTTGAAATGACGGTAGTGTTTTTAAATTGAAAAACTGGCCAAGAGTGAAAGGTTAAGTTACAGGTTAAGCTAGGGGCTGGGTTAAGTAAAACTGCAGAAAAGCTGACGGGCGAAGTTTTTCAACTGATATAAGATTTTCTATTAATAAAAATACCACATCGCCCTAACAACGGCCAGGAATATACTGAAATCTTTAATTCACTTGTGAGAAACAAAAACCAATTAAACCGGGGGGTCTGGGGGGTGTGGAACACCCTTCAGTGTACCAGTATCGAAATGGTGCAGCAGTACCGAAAACAAAAATCATAAATTGTGAAATCCGATACTGCTGCACTGAAAGGTGTTTCGCACCCCCTACACCCCCCGATTTTTAATTATATTTTCTATTTTTTAGTGTGGATAAGAATTAAATTTAGAAACGAAAATCATTTTAATTATATGAATTCTTTTTATTTTTAATTTTGTTTTTATCGGGCTTCTTTGGAACCATAGCATGATTATATTGAGAGTACTATATACAGACCGGGGGGTATGGCGGGTTCACCTTCCAGTGCACCAGTATTGAAATGGTATAACAGTACCAAAAAACAAAACATCATAAATTGTGAATTCCGATACTGGTGCACTGGAGGGTGTTCCGCACCCCCCAGACCCCCCGATCTCCAATTCATTTTTGTATTTTCTAGTATGGATAGGAATTAAATTTAGAAAGAAAAATAATTTTAATTTTATCAATTTTTTTTATTTTAAATTTTGTTTTTATCGGGCTTCTTTGGAACCAAATCATGATTATATTGAGAGTATTATTTACAGACCGGGGGGTCTGGGGGGTGTGGAACACCCTCCAGTGCACCAATATGGAAATGGTGCAATAGTACCGAAAAGCAAAAATAATAATTGGGAATTCCGATACACGTGCACTGGAGGGTGTTCTACACCCCCACACCCCCTAGACCCCTCGATTTCCAATTATATTCTGTATTTTTAGTATGGATAGAAATTAAATTTAGAAAGGAAAATAATTTTAATTTTATCAATTTTTTATATTTTCAATTTTGTTTTATCGGGCTTCTTTAGAACCATAACATCATTATATTGAGAGTATTATTCACAGACCGGGGGTCTGGAGGGTGTGGAACACCCTCCAGTGCACCAGTATGGAAATGGTGCAATGGTACCGAAAAGCAAAAATAATAATTGGGTATTCCGATACTGGTGTACTGGAGGGTGTTCCACACCCCTAGACACCTCGGATTCCAATTATTTTCAACATTTTTTAGTATCGATATTCCTATTATTTAATTAAATTGAGGAAAGAAAATAATATTAATTATACTAATTCTTTTTATTTTCAATTTTGTTTTCATGGGGTTCTTTTGAAACCATAGGGAATTTGTTACAGACCGGGGGCCAGGGGGTGGGAGGTAGAACACCATCCAGTGCACCAGTATCGAAATGGTGAAACAGTACCAAAAAACAAAACATCACAAATTGTGAAATCCCATACTGGTGCACTGGAGGGTGTTCCACACCCCCCAGACCCCCCGATTTCCAATTATTTTCTGTATTTTATATTGTAGATATTGGTATTTATTACGTAAATGTAGTATAGCAAATAATTTAAATTATATCAATTTTTCTTATTTTTGATTTTCTTTTCTTCATAGACCAACGCACCTGGGGGTACATAACATTAAAACATATTGCGAGAACAAATTACTTGAAAAAATCTTCGTGAAGATTTGCATCCTGGAGTGAGCTTCGGAATGTTATTATTTTAAAACAAATGGAAATATTCCTTGGTTTGCACTATTAATTTTCTAGGAGAACCTTTGGAGTGCGATTTTATTCACTGGCACCCAACGTGGCGCCCTATATAACAGAGGTTTTAGTTTCCTTTAGTAGATGAAGAACTAGTTACCTATAAAAATCATTGGTTCATATCCAACCAATCATGGATTTTGTGAGGAGTACGACAGTAAATGTTGACATTTTATGCTGACATTTAAAAAAAAATTGACTACATTAGATTGAGGATCTAGTACATGGATCTAGAATGGAGTACACTGTGAGGTTATCTCGTACTGAAGGACCTCCGGTTTTTACCTTTGTATGCTGATATCTTTAATTTATTTTGAATTAAAATAAACCACGTAGCTGGGGGGTCTGGGAGGTATAGACCGTGTTCAACTTGAAGCTTACGCGCTGTTGGCGCCAACGAACGCTAACGCTTATAGAACGCAAATTTTGCCGTTCGACTTGGAAAATATGCGCTTACAACGCTCACGCTGACGTTCCAAATCGAACGGTATGACAGCACCATCAGCGCTGCAATTTAAAAGTGACAGTTGCTTAACCTATAAAATATTCAAACAATCTAAAATAATAATTGTTTTTAAATGCGATTACAGTTTTAGCTATTTTTTCACAAATTAATAACTATAATTTCATACAACAATTTATTTTGGGTCAATTAATTTCATTTACAATCTTGTCACTAATTTTTTTTATAAAAAATTGAGCGGTTAAAACAAGGGAAATAAATTATTGAAGTAATAATTAATATAGGACAACTAATTTTATGTTTAAATTTAAATATTGAATTAAATAGTAAACCTAAAATATTTAGGTTTCAAATAAATTCAAAAATAGTTACAATTTTACCACTACAGCGCCGCGCTTACGCTGCCCTACCGAAATGAAATTTGCGTTGTGAGCGTGAGAAAATGGCGAATCCATGACGTCACGGTTGCGTTTACACGATGCTGTAAGCGCCAAAATTCCCAAGTCGAACGCTTAAAGCGTTTGCATTTGCGCCAGTTCGTACTAACAGCGCTGTAAGCGTCCAAGTCGAACACGGTCATAGAGTACTCCCAGTTATAACAGTTAATGCCGCAGTTGAGGGATAATTTAAAACAAAATACGTGGGGTTATAGGTCAGCTTTCTACTTTCTGAAAAGTTGGCTAACAAAATTCTTTGGAATCATGAAAACTTTTCCATTATTCGTTGATTCTATCATAGCAGTGACTGTAAACTCCACATTACCGTAGCAACGCCCAAGCAAATATACTGAAATCTTCAATCGATTTATAATGAAATAAATTACAATGGCTGGGGGGCTTGAGGAGTTTTACAGCTTTAGTTTTTCCAAAAATAATAACATACATTGACATACCTCCAGACCCCCCCCCAGACCTCTTTCTGTCATTTTGTTTCAGAGACAGATCTCATAGCTTATTTGCATTATTTTTGGAATGCTCTCCAGCTGCGAATTCTTTTGGAATTTTAGGGGAGACAAAACTTTCCCCAGTGCCCCTCTCTAATTACAAAAACTTTCGGTAAAATTTACTAAAAATGTGGATAGAAAATAATGTTTTATAGACAATTTTAGACAGTTTTAGAGACTGGGGAGTCCTCCTCAGTGCACCAGTGCCAGAATATAAAATGTTTAAAAATTATGAAAATTAAGCTTTATAATATCACTTTAGTTTTTTTTTGGATTGATGAAATAAGTTAACTGATATGCTATATCCCCTCCCCAAACTCCCCAATCGCTTTCTGTAATTTTATGTTTTTGACAGATCTCCCTAGCTTATTTGAACTAATTTTGGAATCTTCCTCGGGTACGACTTCAATTTTTTTAAATAACGCAATTTTTATCGTCTTTTGTTACTGTTGTTGTTGGAGAGGGGGAGTAGTTTCCCCATAATTTTTAAACAGTTAAGGTACTGTCTCTCGATATTACGGCACTCGGGTTTGGGAGGGGGTATTTGAAAACCAGGGGAGTACAGAGTTAACCATTTTAATGGGAAGTAAAGTGCCACTTTACTTTCGGAACAGAAAAGCGAGAAATTTGTTTCTAGTGATAATAATATTTAGTAGACTTTCAATTACTTTCACGTGGTTCGCCGAGGTTCGAATCTAGATCGAGGAACACATTTTTCAGCACATCATAATTTTTTTAATAATACATTGGCTCACCGAGCGATTGTAACGAGTCCAAATGTTTTTGTTTATTTTTGCAAGGAATTTGTTGTTTGAGAAGTTTATGTGTTTTACGTGACCGCTTAGGAGGTTAGGTTTTGATCTCTCGGAAAAACTCTTCCACGTTTTCTCTACGAATGTTGCTTATAGCAAGCTCAGATGCTTGGGAGCTTTCGAAAAATATATTCATCTCCATGGGCGTGTTTTTTTATCGTCGAGTAAATATTTCTTCATCTCGCAGTTCCAACTATCACCATATTTGGAGATGGACATAAAAAAGTAAACTTTGCAACGTGAAAAGTTGAAAAAGAATTTTTGAAATATAATAATTTCGGCAGCCACTTAAAAAATCATTAAAGTGGTGATGAACTTGGAAAAAGAAAGTGGTTGAGTCAAAAATTTTAACGATTTGAATAAAAATTTAACTATGCAAACATTATTAAAAATTTTAAATTTATCTTTATTTTACTAACTTTGTCTAGCCAGTTAGATGTCTCTTGCCAAATGGGATATTTTTGTTGCACAGTAACCGTTCGCTTCTGCTGTAGTGGCAGTGGTGAGTGGTCAGTAAAGTGCTTTTACAACTTGATCGGAGCTTTTACTAAATTTTATCGCAAAATCAAACAAAAATTTTATTGGTTTAACGAACATTTAAAAATTCATGTGCTAATTTTGTGCGAAGTGAAAACATTTCCTCAAAGCTTAATATTTTTTTTAATAATGTACCTTATGAAAAAATGCCGAAAATCTTAAACACCGGTCCAACTATATTTTTTAAGACCTACGCAAAATTTTGAGTTTTGCCAAGAATTGCCTGGATTGTACAATTTTAGAACTGAACAAGTTTATTAAGTGGCTATATTGTTCGATATCGAATTATTAAATAAGAAATTTTTTTAATCTTAAAAATTATGTGGATTTGGTTAATTGCCAAGTTAGTGCAGCACGGAAATATCTAAACCACAGGTGACACAAATTTACTCTACAATATTTTCACACCAAGCATCTCCATGTTTTTCCAATTCGAATTGCAACATCTTGACTTTATTAAGTAACAACATAAGGCAATATGGCCGATCGCAATGTGAAACGAAAGTCTGGTCGTTTATCAAGAAATCCGTCCACCGAAAGTGCTGACGAAACTCAATCCGGTATGGGCAAGTCGGTTAAAGAGAAGAGACACAAAAAACCCAAAGAGAGGTTTCTCCTCACGCGAAAAACATGGCGATACATGGCAGATGCTGGTAGGAAACTGATACCAGAAGGAGTTCACAACCGTCCCGAAGATATTCCAAAAATCGAGGCTTACTTTCAAGAGGTTTGTAAACGGGAACCTAATTTTCTGTTATGGAGGAAAAATTCCTACCCGGGCGCGTTGGGATTAAGATCGAGCCGAAAGCGAAAGGATAGTAAAAAAAGGGGAAGTTGGCGAAAAGCATCCTCTGCAGACGAGTTGGAACTGGTCAAACCCCAACGGCCCAAAGATTTGTCTATCCACGCAATTTCAGGCGGTCGATTTGACATTCAAAAAATGAAGTACGACTTCTTGAACAAACCGCCTTCTTACTACGGCAATCAGACCGTTCCTAAACTGGATTCGCCGTCCCAGTCGGAAGAACCCACCGAAAATCAACTAATCGATATGCTGGAAAAATATTTAACGATTTCGAACAGGGAAGTGAGCGAAGGCCCCAACACCGATTTGAATTATCAAGAATTGGTCGATAGGCTGCAGAGGTACTTGACAAGTGCGAGTCAGACTGTTTCCGGTCAACCTTACGTTGCAACGCCGAGAAGACAACAAGTCCACTTCGAAGGCGACCACTTTCAAAAATCTCTTGCGGAAACCTTGAGTAGGTATTTCAGTCGGTACCCTAACCGAGATAAGGTGATTTCGGACCTGCTAACCGACAGGAAGGCACTGGAAAAGTTGTATTTTGAATTGAGGCAGGCTAAGGGTTTTAGGGGTGCGCGTGGTGGCGGCGGTTCGTACAGCGCCACCAATCAACCGTCACAGTTTTGGAGTTCGAGCGATCTAGAGAATTTCAAAGGATGGAGAGAGCCGTTTAAAAAATCCAACGATTACTTCGTGTCGCCTCCACCTTTGATCGAAGTTCAAGGGGAATCGAACAATGAGCCCACCTACGACACCAGCGGGATTCAAACCGACAGGGTTCCCGAAACCGTTTTGGCGCAAGCGGAGGAAGAATACAAAAAGATTTTAGCGGAACGCGAAGAAGAAAATCGCGAGTTTAAATCGGGGATGCACAGACGAAGAAGCAGTGTGGATAACGATGACGTTTCGCAATCGGTTAGTGATACGATAAAGCGTTACTTGAGAATGGCGCGTAAAAAAAGTGTGGACGGTAAGCAGGGGGATAGGTTTAAACGTGTAAATTACGATAGGAATTTGCGGAATATCAAAGCTAAAGGTGAAATTACAAAACCGGGCGATGACGACGGTCTGAGTAAGGGTTGTCAAACCAACGAAGATTGGATTGTTTATTTTAAAAATAACGACTCTAGTGAAAATTTGTTAGGGCCAAAAGATGTTATCGATGTTGGTAATAACTTAGAATGTGAAAAACCCGCCACTAATAGGTTCCTTTCGAGTAGTCAATCCTTTTTATCAAATCTCTTGCACGGCAAACACTCACAAGATAAAACGCCTTCTCCAACAGCTACCGCCGGAGCCATGCAGAAATCCAAATCTTCGTCCAGTGTTATGCATCAAGGCACCAAGTTGGTTGCAAAAAAAATATTCAGATCAAGGTCCAAAAGCCAAACAAGACCAGCACCCACGCATTCGAGTTGGACACCACAGGTAAAAATATGTTTACGTTTTTTTAAGTTACTGCAATGCTTTATACGCAAGCCAAAACGTAAAAAATTTCAATTTCGAATAATATTTCGTAACTTATTAATAGTTTGGGAAATTCTATTTTTAGAAAAATCAACACTTTTAAGAATGCGTTGAGAATGTGGAATTATTATAAGTGTAGCAGCAAAATTCTACAACCAAGTTAATTAAAGTAAAATTCAAACACACATTTTTGGAAATTTAAAGTTATCGAATACAAAATTGCAGTATTGTAAACCGTAATTTCAAAATTTCCAGTTTTGAAAATGAACTTTGTTGATTTTTTTCCAAACACAAACCACCGAATAAATAATTTCAAACAGGGATTTTCCGAAAAATTTACGAATGTTTACAATCGCGCCCTCTCCACGTCAAAGCTTTTGCTTTATAATTATTTAGTTTAAAAAAATTGTTTTCTAAGTAAATTAATTTTGTTTTGTCTAACTGAAATGAGATTCTCTTGAACATTTCAAAATGATATCCCGTCGACAAAAAAATGTTGCATCAAGATAATCTTGTGATGGCGAAACGCCTTGACGTCAACCATTCACTGCAACCTTCTCCAACTATCAAATTTTTTCATTCACAACCAACACTAATTAATCTTTGTATTTTTAACGTGAACGATATTTTTAGGGAAGATGTATGTGGACCAGTATGTCAGGGAAGCAAGTTATTTTGGAAGACACTACCTTAATGCAATTATCTAATATCGAATATAAATTATTGCAGAAAGTTGCTTTGGCAAAACTGCAGGCCCTCAGTTTGGGAGTCACGGTTAAAATTCCATCGGGTAAGCTAAACTCTGCAATCGGACTGTCGGTTTTTATCAGGTTGTTTTATAGAAACTGCGAGCAATGTGCCCCAGAAGACCAAACGACGGCCATATTTGCTGAAGCGAAAAGCCCTAACTACAAGCTTTTTTGATGCGAGTCGAAAAGATGGAGACAAGGATAAAGGTTTGTTGTACGTTTGCACGATCTACTTATTTACTCTTAAGTTACAATTTTCATAACGTAGGTTTTCTGGATTACAATTAGGAAGAGTTGAACTGCTTAACCATTTTTCTAAACGCCAATTAAATGTTTCTTCAAGTTGATCCAGAAAAATTATGTTATAAAGATATGAATATACAGGTTGTTTCCAAAATAGAGAGAAAGCTCTTTTGTTTATTCATAAAACGAACGGACAAATTTTAAAACAGCTATTTAGTATTATGGCATTAGGGAAAACATTTTTCCATAATTTTTTTGGTCATGAGACTGAGGTATTCAATCATAAATTAAATAAACACAATAAAAGAATATGGGGTAATCCATAGGAATTTGATGGGTTGACAAGAAATTTAAAACGTGGTTTACCCATACTTGGGGATACTCCCCAGATCCCCGGATTTGCGTCAGCTGTTTTGTAAATAACTCTCTTTTTAAGTTGCCTTAGGTACTACCATTTTCTGCATGTTCACATTATTAGACAGAAAAAAATTTAAAAACTTGGATTATCTGTACCTGGGGGGTAATCCATTCCCCCAGACCCCCAGATTTACGTCGGTTGTTTTGCAAATACTCTCTTTCTGAACCGCTATGCACAAGGTAAATAGAATACTATTTACTTCTATTTACCTTGTGCTATGCATACTAGCATCTGTTAAACCTTCACATTATTTGGAAGAAAAAATTAAAAACTTAGAATACCTGTACTACCTAGGGAATACCCCCCTGGCCCCCCGGATTTTGTCTGCTGTATCGTAAATTTTTCTTTTTAAGCTATCATACGTACTACTATCTTGTGAACCTTGTCATTCTGGAAAAAAATTTCGGGATCTCATTATTTTCTTTTTCTTATCATTTTAGGTAGAGTACCTACCTGCATTTTACCAACAGTATAGCCACTACTTAGTACCGTGGAGATATTAAAGGTTTTACTTTTGAGTTAGTTTGTTATGCCTGTAAACCAGTTTTATTGTTAATATTGACAATCGTCAACCCAGGAGAACCGACGGCTTGGCAGTTCATTGAGTAAAAATTGGGTAACTTAGGGCAGTTTTAACATCATTAGCTTCAGAAGGAACTCTAGAAAGATCTTAGCGCCTAGTACTCACTATATCTGTACAAAAGAGGCTTGAAAATAAGTCCAAAACTGATAGACACTTTCTGACCAATAAAAAGAGAGTAAGATACTGGCAGATGAAATAAATCGGAGAGGGTCATTTAAAAAAATAAATATGTATGGTAGAGTCGTAGGTTACTTTTCAGTTCTGAAAAGCTAATGGGCGAAGTTCTTGAGAACTATGGAAATTTTTTCGAATAGCAGCAACTATATTATTATATGCTACGTCACCATGGCAACGGCTTAGCAGATACGCTGAAATCGGCAAGAGTTCGAATTTAGGGGTTCGAAAATACACTTTTTCCTATAGAAATGGCTTTACCAAACGAAAGAACAAAACAATACAAGCTCTTTAAGGTGAAGATCAATGTTGTCGGACTTGTAATAAAACCACAATTTAATTTTGAAAATTGCAATTTTCCCATAAAAAATACATTTAAGTGTATTATTACACAATAATTTTATGCACTGTATTAACGGTGCGTGTGCTCCGATATGCACGTATCAACCAAAGGGCGGGGCTAACTAAAGCAGCGTTAGCAGGAGTCAATCGCTCTCTGACATCTGTCGGGTCAACTTCCACACTTTTTGATTGTCTTGGGGATGTTTTTAGTAAGTAAAGCGCTTGTTAAAACCGCTTGTAGCGTCCGCAGCGGAGCCGAGGGTGCAGAAAGTCGGTTTTGACAAACGCAACTACGTCAAGACTGGAAATCATACAAAAAGTAAATTTTTTTCCGAAATTTATTGACCAACCATAAATTTTACTTTTTTATTCGTCAATTACACCCTCATCTTTTATAATTCGTTGTAAAAACCGAGATTTTGGTATCTTTACTGTTGTCACAACGTATTTTAATTTTGGTGGGCGGGGTTACACTTCAAAAGAGCCAATAAGAAAATTGCATTCCAAATTAATTTTTAAAGCCGGTTTTTCCTAAATTAGTAGACCGACTGCAAATTTTATTTTTTTATATGCTAATTAGAACCTCATCTTTCATAAACCACTTCAAAAATGGTAAAAATCCCGATCAGGGAATTCGAACTGTCATCGCTAAAATCTTGAATCCACTTGTCATGAAATAAACTATGTAGACTAGGCTGTCTGGGGATATTCCTCAATGTCTCAGTTAAAATATTATGCAGAAGCTCTAATAAACCACATAGACCGGGGGGTCTGGGGGGTGTGGAACACCTTCCAGTGTAACAGTAGTAGTGTTTTTAGCATTAATGGGATATAATAAAAGAATAGTTTTTACGAAATTATGACATCCCCGAAGGGGAAGTTAAAAAGGGATATTTAAAAAAATACGTAGAGTTGAGGTAAGAATTCCACTTTCTGAAGAACTGTGAATAAACTTTTTGAGAATCGTGAAAACTTTTCTATTATTTGTTGATTTTAGCACAATAGTGATTACAAATGCCACGTTACCATAGTAACTCTCAATGAGATGTACTGAAATAATCAATAAAATAAAACGGGGGGATCTGGGGTCTGTAAGACCCCCCTTCCCAGTGAATCAGTTAAAATATTATACAGAAACTTAGTGGCACCGCTTTAATTTTCTTGAAAATGATGACATACACTAACATTTCCCTCAAATTCCCCCTCCCCCCCGCCGAAAACCTTCTTTTATTTTTTGGTTTTGACAGATTCCACAGCGTACTTTCATTAGTTTTGGTTCAGAGTTTTCCAGAGTCGTTAATTTTATTTTTCAGAAAAATACAAGATTTATCGTCTTTCATTGCTGCTTTTAAATTTTGGGAGAGGAGGGAATAGAGAATTATGACAAATTATGGTCTGAGGAGGGAATATGAAATACTACCACTGATATATGTCATGGTTCTCAGAAAAGCTATAGGGATAATTTGTAAACATTTAATGTTTTGTGTCCCAATACTTAGGCACTGGAGGGTGTTCCACACCCCCCAGACTCCCCGGTCGATTCGGTTTATTTTTTATCAAAAGTGAATTGAAGATTTCAGCGTATCCTTTTAAACGCTACTACGATGAAGTGACAGTTTTACTAACAGAAAATCTTTGTTGAATGTAAATGATTTGAGATTATATACTTAAACTCAAATTTAATTAAAAAATCCTTAAAAAGCTCTTACTAGAAAACATGGGTTAATAGAGGGGGGGGTAGCATAATTTGTAGTAAACAATTGGTATCCTTCAGTCTTCTGGTTTATGCATAGTTTATTTTTATTAGATTAATATTTTTAAAATTAAAAGGTTAAATAAACAATATAAAACGAAATTATTCGTAAGCTTTCAGCAATGATTACTGCTGTCATCAGACGTTTAATTTTAAAAGTTTTAATCTAATATTAATTTTAGAGGTTAATAATACATAATTTTAATAGTTTATTCTTATTATAAGTCAATTGAAATTTTATTTCTAAATCTTAAAAAAAAAGGGAATTAAAATGATTTGTTATTTTAAATTTATCAAGTCATATTTAAGCAATAAATCCCTAGGCGAAAGCTAGAATACAGCTTTATAAACCGGGGGGTCTGGGGGGTGTGGAACACCCTCCAGTGCACCAGTACAGGGAATTGAGGGATTACATTTTTACAAATCATGCTTACTCGCAGTTATTATGCACGTACGGAAAACCCTCCAGCACCACCTAAACTGTTAAAACCTTATTTTCGAACTTATGGATTTCAATATTCAGCGATTAATGGAAATACTTTTTAGAACAACATAAAAGTAAGATAAGTGTCTGGTGAGCGAGGTGGGAAGCATCTGCATAAATTGTTAACATTTCATGTACTGCTTCCCTACACTGGTGCACTGGAGGGTGTTCCACACCCCCCAGACCCCCCGGTTTGATTAGTTTATTTTTTATCGGTAGTTAATTGAAAATATCAGCATATTCGATTGTCCGTTGCTATGGTAACGTGACATTTTAAAGAAATTAACAGAAAAATCCTTTGTTGATGAATTGCCATTATTGACAATAATATAGGGTAACAGGCACATCTGAAGCCAGTCTAGCAAGCTACTTCAGAGGTAAAACAACTAATTTAAGGATCTAGGGCGAGCGGGGTTCTATGAAATTCTTTTAAATTAGCAAACTTAGGGGTTTCAGTATTAAACGATATAGAGGACCGAACAACATGAAATGCAAGATAGCGAACGGGGAGCTCAACCCCCAGATACATCATCATTGCAAGAAAAAATGCGGCATCATAAAACTTTGTAAACATTTGATTAATCCTGCAATTGAAGTGTGGGTCTCCTGTGCCTGTAGATGCAATAACTCATTCACCATGGACACTAGGAACAAACAAGAAGAGGGCCTAATGCATTGCATTGTTTCCAAATATTCAATTCGCGAAATAAGCAATTTTATTTACAGGTTAACTTAAAATAATTTCAAGTTCAATTTATTTTTTTTGTTTGAGCGAAAATGACAACCGCAATTTGCGTTTAAGATATTTAAACATGGATTGAGATGGTAACTTCTCAATTCTCATTGAATAATAGAGCTGTCAGCCATAGAATAGTTTAACGCTATCGTTCCGAAGATAACTGAGAAAAATAGATTTCTAAATTCTTACGTGAAAAATTCCGTCGTGCTGAATTATTCAGAATATAAAAAATAATTGAGTTCAAAATTCATCAGCAAAAAAATGTCACTAATGCAACCTTTTTTGGCATGCAATGCCGAAAATCATTAGTTCTGTAATAATGGAACATGAGATCATCGGTGATGTTCTAAAACTCGTGAGAACATCGCAGGCGTTTCTCTATTTTGGAAAAAATTGCGAAATATTCTACTTTGATTGTTTGTTTAAATTTATGCGACTCAGGGCAACTCCCGAGGCACACACCATGCCTCTTGCAGGAAACAGGGAGCGGGGAACGTGGTGTTAATATAAATAATCCAATGATTAAGTGCCCCGAGTTATTTTAGTAGTTATTTGGTTTTTTATTATTTTAGAAAATACGTCGAGTACAGGAGGTTTGGTATTTGGAATTCCTCTATCGCAATGTGTTGATAACGATCGACTATTGAGAGGATCGATTGCGGTTGCTGCTAGCGATTCCATCATCGATGAATCCAATTTAGGAAGACATGCCAGTCGTGCCAGCTTCAGTTCATTAATCGATACACCTCGAGACGATGAGGTTAGTATAACATTTTTTCCTATTTTAAATTAAGAAGAACAACACAATAAATTTTCAAGTTTACATTTTCAAAACATCTTTCCAAATATTTACATCAAACCAATTTAACTACACACTTAGCTTTCGAGTGGAAACTATCCAAATTTAATTACATTATAAACGTACTCATCAGCCATGTAATGGATACACCTAGTTGATAAAAATAATTTTGCTTCCTTCACACCTTTTTACTAAAATAAAAATTTTACTTGACCTGATTAACAAAAGTTAAACTTAATTTAACTGATTAACAAAGTTGTTTCGAATGTCGTCATTCCCGTTGCATCACAGTTATTGACGTCAGTGCCGGTTTATTTGGCAAGCGTTCCAGATATCATGCATACGCTAAGTGTATTTACAGATTTTTAAAGCTTTATAAACATGAGGAAAGGAAAGCTGTACAGCGAACTCTCATCTCTCGTCAAAATTTTAAACAATCTCTTTCCTTTTCAAGATCTATTCCTCCGAGGACTTCCTGTCGCGCGACAGACTTATCATTGGAAGCGTCCCGGGCCAACTCAACAAAATATCCGCTGGTTCGACCGCCGACATTTTGGGCTCGACGCGGCAACAAGAAAAATCAGTACCTCACATAATAAAAGAATGCATAAGAAGTTTAGAAAACTTCGGCTTGCACACCGTGGGAATCTTCCGCGTCAGTTCGTCCAAGAAGAGAGTCCGACAGCTCCGGGAAGATTTCGACTGCGGAAAAGAAACTTCTTTGGGAGATGATCAGTGTCCGCACGACGTGGCGACGCTACTCAAAGAATACCTTAGGGATTTACCCGATCCGCTCCTCTGCAAAGATCTCTACAACGCGTTTATTCATACACAAAGTAAGTTGCTTTGTAATATTACAAGCACCATTTTAAATTTTCCGCATTATTTTATTTTCAGAAATACGCCACAGAAGAATACAACTGGAAGCGATAGAGTACCTAATCCAGCTCCTTCCGACTCCAAACAGGGACACCCTGCTAGCGCTACTTACTTTTCTATCGACTGTTGCGAGGCACTCCGAAGCTCAGACAACCTCGACAGGCGAATGCTTACAAGGCAACAAAATGGATTCCAACAATTTGGCCACCGTTTTCGCCCCGAACGTCCTTCACTGTAATAAAGCAAACAGTAAGGAAACCACCGAACGTCCCGAAGACCACCTCGACGTGATAAACGTATTTAGAATTCTCATCGACCATAATAAAACTCTATTTAACGTTCCTGCCGAACTTTTAGATGAAGTTTATGTCGAAATGATGGATTCCCATCCGGAAATGTTGGACAGTTTACTTAATAAACGTTGCGCTGCGAATATGGACGAGTAAGTTGTCGTTACGTGTATTTTACGTTATTAATACGGTTTTTCTAGTTTTGGCGACGATTTCGACAGCGAAAGTAATTCCGCACCACTGACACCAACCATACCAACCTCTCACATGACGATAGAACACTTAGTCCACACCGATTCGGACAGTTGCAATACACCGCCCGAAAGGAAGAAATTTTGGTCACGTGAAGAGTTTTTACACGATCACGCAGCAACTGGTGCACCGAATCTAAACACGCGGTTAAAGTTAGTAAAAGCAAAAATCATTGATAATATAAATTAATTTGGTTTCTTTTAGGAGTAAAGATAAAGAACGGGATCGTGTTCGGGACAGAACAACCAAGAAACGACGGGACGATTCCGTTACAAGACGAAAACGAGATGACGAGAACAATAATCCCAGTTCGGGAATGGCGATGAGTTTAATCTCCAGATTGAGGAATCAAAAAGACGAGGACGTAAGTTTGAGCAAACTGAGATCTTCGTCACTCGACAGTAACGCTTCGATCCCAAATGATGCGACCGAAATAGGAAGGGTTCCGAGAAGTAACGAAGAAATGCAAGGAACTGATAGGCGAAAATCAACTCCGTACATTTCCGATAATCGCGGTGTAATCACAGCTAGTCTGACCATTCCTGTTCAAGCATCAAGTCAACCATTATCGTTTAGTATTGACCACACCGACATTCCATATATTGAGGATAGTTCTTATAGCTTAGAAGACGTACAGCAATCGATGGGCAAAAGACCGGAAGTACCTAGACGAAGAAATCGTTCGACGAGTGGAAGCGACTCTTCGGCAATTTCAGCCATTCAACCAATAACGGGCTCGTTATCGTTAACTCAAGGCTGTGATTCCGCTATTGGATCATCGTCGGCAACTATCAGCAGTTACTACCAGCACAATACCGCGCCTTCTTCCATAAGTAGCAGCATAGCAGACGCGGGATCGCCACTCTCTTGCACGTCCACTCCGCCAACTTCCCCCGACAGCGTACGCGCTTACGCAAACTACATATCCGAAGACAACTTTCCTCAGAATTGCTGGAAGACCTGCCCAAAAGTTTTCGACCATCACCAAAGAAATTCCTAGTCTACAAAAAGTTGAGCAGAAGCACACACCGAAACAAAGTTACGAAGTCCAAAAAGCCACGAGCACGCCCGTCATCCGAAGTGCTGACAAACAACCGAAATTTACTCCCAGTATCACGAGCATCGGTAACGCAGTATTAAAGTCCCGAACGGCCGATTTCGAAAAAATATCGAAATCAGATCCGAAATCCAAAACTTCCACTATCGAGAAGAAGAAGTACACGAAGCGCAGGTACACGGACTCCAAACATCCGACCCGTCATATACCGGACTCTGAAACTCTCGAAGCCAGCAGTGTCCAACAAAAAGACGAATTAAATTCTTCTCAAAGTGGAACGGTCTACAAACGCAGAGAGTTAATTTCCAGTGTTCCTTCGAAGTAACTTTGTGTTCACAAAACTTTTTAAAATTTAGAATAATTGCTTGTCTCTCTCTCTCTCTCTTTCTAGTCATATGATTATTTTTTAAGACTTTTCTGTATGAAATGTTGAACTAAATGTGTGTTAATGTTATTGTATCATCGCAATATTTTCTAAATACAAATTTATTTTAACTAATTTGACGTTTTAGAAAATAAACTTAGGTTAGGTCTTTGAGATAATTGTTGCAAAACGTTTTTCTTTTGATCTTTTTAACTCACCTCCGATTGATTAATTTTCTTGCCAACCTAAGAAGAGAAATAAGTGTGGATCGGGGACTCTAATCGGGAATTGGTGGAGACTGGCCAATCCGAAAACACTTCTTTGGAAACATCTTTTGTTTTTGATAGAAAAGTGGTTTCCATAGCAACAATTACAAAACAATAGTGAAAGTTAAATTAAATTGTGTGTTCTTGTACCTCTCGTTAATTTGGCTAATCTTTAGGGGTCAAAATATCATGCCCACCTCCCTGGAAGTTCTAATCGAGTAGGTTGACAGATATTGTAAGTTAAGGTTAACTTCTCCACGATTTACGAGTCCTCTATTTAAAAGAACCTGCAATGTTTGGTTACCGCATATCACAACGTATGGGTATTTTTTTTATGATTACGAGACTACGACGAGGTAGAAAGCGTAGATTTTTAGTTTCTCAATCCGTCACTTTTTAGTCACTCAAATCCGTTAATTACAAAATGTATTTCAACTAAAAAATTAGGTTAGCTGATACTGTGATAGCTCGTCACCCCAACAGATAGAGGAGGAAGCACGGTGGAGTATTTCAATCTTCCCAGAGAGGAGAGAAAATGCCTTGATACACCGGGAATCGATGAAAACCTTATAAAAAAACAACATAGGGCGTAAATAAGAAAAAGTATTTCAAAGAGAAGCTAGAGGATCTGTCCATAATATAAAATGAAAGACTGGAATCGGGGATCTCCCCAGTTTATTTAATAATTCCAAAGAAAAATAAAAGGATACCATACAGCTTCATTTTAAATATTCTGTCTATTTCATCAGAAAACAATAATTGCAAACTACTGGGGTATAATTTGCTTAAGAAAACTTCTCCAAAATAAAGTGCATTACATTTTTATGCTTCGGATCTCACGTTACCAGTAGGTCCCCTATGTATCTAATGAAACTTTGAATACACACCACAGACATATAGTAAAAGAGAGTCACCAAAGCACTGATAGTGCATGGCACTCGCGGAAGAACAATTCTGCATTCCGATTCCGGGTTACTGAAATATAGTTAAATTCCCCCAAGTCTCCCAAAGATGTAAAAAGAAATATAATTCTGGGAGATATAGAATGCCCCCCCTCCCAGTGTAAGTCAAAAACTACGACGATATCACCAAGTCTTTGCATACTTTTTAAATATTAAATGTTCTACCTACCTTTTTTGGGGTATACTGAGTATACCTTTCAGAGACTGTAGAGGAATCTACCCCCAGAACCCTTAGTATCTGCAATTTATTTTATTAAAAACTGAAGATTTCGTATATTCCAATTATTATGTACTATATTCGAAAAACATTTAAAAAAAGCTAGAAGATCAATCAATAATATAAAATAAAAGATAGAGAGCTGGAGGTTCGGAATACCTCCCGAGCAACTCATGATTACAAATAAAACTACGAGGTAATCATAAAGTTTCAGATTACTTCTTAAACATTCTTCTTTTATTCTAGGCCACTGAGGTATTCCATACCGCTCTGACCCCCATTATACAATTATTTTGATTAAAATTAAGATTTCGCATATATATAGACTTAATTCAAAATTTGAAATAAGCTAAGAAATCAGTCAATTCAAAATGATACTCCCAGTAAATAACGTTACAATTCCAAATAAAGCCTAAAGGGTAACTTATTTATATATATAATTTTTTATTATTTATTTATTTTCTTAATTATTTTTTTTATTTATTTTAACAAAACAAAAATTAAATTTTAGCCTGTAGTTACCATAAAAACATCAATTGTTTTCGATATAGAGGTGGTTCCATGGTTATTGTTTCTGTAGTAATCAACAAATAAAGTTAGGTTAATCAGTAACCCCATTATAAGGATAGCCTTTGTTTTCACAATGAGGTGAATCTCCAAAACAAAGTAAGTCAGGTTAGCCAGATTTCATTTCGAGAGTACTTGTAAAATTTTCCACTTGAAAATAGCTACACCTATTTATTTTCAAAATTCAAATTTTACTTTCAAAAGAATTTTTTAACATTTCTGGACATGTGCTGCTACGGTCTGCTTACTCATACTCTGTAACATTGAATGTCTGCAAATTAAATTTTAGCCTGTAGTTACCATAAAAACATCAATTGTTTTCGATATAGAGGTGGTTGCCATGGTTATTGTTTCTGTAGTAACATCAACAAATAAAAGTTAGGTTAGATGCAATTATAACCACATTATAAGAATAGCCGCTGTTGTTTTCACAATGGAGGTAAATCTCCAAAACAAAGTAAGCCAGGCCCGTAGCCAGGATTTCATTTCGAGGGAGTACTTGTAAAAATTTTCCGACTTGAAAATACCTACACCTATTTATTTTCAAAATTCAAATTTTTAACTGTCGAAAAGAATTTTTTTTAACATTTCTGGACATGTGCCTGGCTACGGGTCTGCTTACTCATACTCAGTAACATTGAATGTTCTGCATATCAACAGTGAGGCACTGGAGAGTGTTTCACCCCCCCCCCCCCCCGAATCGCCGGTTTGTGTAGTTAATTTTTTATCAGAAATGAATAAAAGATGTCAGCATAACTGATCTAGAAAAAAGAAGTTATCCTAACTTTAACAAGCCATACTTAACTAATATCCCAATTAGCTCAAATTATAAACCATACTTTCAAAGACCGGGGGGTCTGTGGGGTGCTCCACACACCCCAGGTACACTCAAACTGTGATAGATAACTTAGCAAATTAATGGTCATCAGTATTAAGCGATTAATAGTGAAAGTTTTTAGCATAAGGAATATAAAGCTGTAACTGAGAATCTGTGACTGAGGCACTGGAGGGTGTTCCACACCCCCAGACCCTCCGGTTTGTACAGTTTATTTTTTATTAGAAATAAATTGAAGATATCAGCATAACCGATCTAAAAAAAATCTCTAGAAAAACTAATTAATCCTAACTTTAACAAATCACACTTAAGTAACTAATATCCGAATTAGCCCTAATTATAAACCATACTTTTAGAGACCGGGGGTCTGGGGGGTGTGGAGCACCCCCCAGGTACACTCAAACTGTGATAGATAAATTTGCAAACTTATGGTCATCAGTATTAAGCGATTAATAGTAAAAGTTATTAGCACAAGAATATAACACAAGGAATCTGGAGGAGAGGGATTATGAATTCCCCAGGATAATATGTCATCGTTTTCAAGAAAACCAAAGCGCTATAATAAACCCTACTCATAATCTGTAAACATTGAATGTTTTGCTTTTCAACAGTGAGGCACTGGAGGGTGTTCCACACCCCCCAGACCCCCCGGTTTGTACAGTTTATTTTTTATTAGAAATAAATTGAAGATATCAGCATAACCGATCTAGAAAAATCTCTAGAAAAACTAATTAATCTTAACTTTAACAAACCACACTCAAGTAACTAGTATCCCAATTAGCCCAAATCACAAACCAAATTTTTAGAGACCGAACACCTCAGACTGTGCGATGATTATGAAAGTTTTTAGCACAAGGAATATAAAGCAGTAACCGAAAATCTGGGGAGAAAAGATTATAAATTCCCCAAGTATAATACTCGTATGTCATCGTTCTCAAGAAAACCAAAGTGCTATAATAAACCCTACTCACAGGCCCGTAGCCAGTATTTCATTTCACTTGTATAAATTTTCCAACTTGTAAATACCTACACTTATTTATTTTCAAAATTCTAATTTTTACTTAAAAAAAATGTAACATTTGGAAGGGGAGGGGACACGTGTCCCCCCTCCTAGATAGGACCTGAAGTAAGCCATGAAATGTCATGAATTACATCAAGCGCCATAGAAAACTTTATTTTAACAAAACAAAAATTAAATTGTAAACGGTAGTTTCCATAAAAACATCAATTGTTTTCGATATGGAGGTGGTTACCATGGCTATTGTTTCCGTAGTAACATCAACAAAACAAATAAAAGTTAAGTTAGATGCTATTATGACAATTTTCATTGCAATTATGGGCATGATAAACGCTGTTGTTTTCACAGTGGAGGTGGATCTTCAAAACAAAGTAATCCATGAAATGTTATGCATTACATCAAGCGCCATAGTAAACTTTATTGTAAGGAAACAAAAATTAAATTATTGTAGACAGTAGTTTCCATAAAAACATCAATTGTTTTCGATATGGAGGTGGTTACCATGGGCATTGTTTTCATAGTAACAATAACAAAACAAGTTCAAGTTAGGTTAGATGCAATTTTGTGATCTCCAAAACAAATTGTAATAAGCCACGAAATGTTATACACTACATCAAGCACCATGGCTAAATTTATTTTAACAAAATAAAAATTAAATTGTAGACATAAAAACATCAAATGTTTTCGATATGGAGGTGGTTACCATGGGTATTGTTTCCATAGTAACAATAACAAAACAAGTTCAAGTTAGATTAGATGCAATCTTGTTTTCACAATGGAGGTGGATCTCCCAAACAAATAAAACGAAAGTTTGCTTCAAAAGTTATGGATAATTTTTATTTCTCTTAAAATGATATAAATAAGGTAAACTTCGATTGGGCTTCAATTTCCCAACTGTATCACAAGTTAAACTATTTTAAGTTAAGGTTGAATATTCTCTTAATCTTACGTTAGAAGAAAATAATTTATTTACATATTACTCTGACGTCACAATACAACACCCTGAAACTTTTCAAATTCGAACCTTCCCTTTCAATGTTCAAAAAATATTGCAAAAATTCGGAACTACCTCGAGTATGATAATGCTCAGACTACAAAAAACTGCGTGCGTTGTGTTGATCATACTCCTCCGCGATCGTCCGTTATTATTCTGAAATTTTACTACAAAAATTCAACAAATTATACATTTACCATTAAAATTAAACCACAATAAAATATATAAACGAATTAAACAAAAAATATTTAAACAAAAATATGGTTTCTCTATAAACAAAACTGGACGGATGTTAAAATATCACTTACAAAATTTTACAATTGGGCATATTTTACTAAAAGATTTTTGTACTATAGAAAAAACCATCATACTTCCGTACTGTGGGTTTGTATTCTTACTTTCTTCATACTTCCGTTTCTTGAAAAAGTCGGCGACGAACCCGAAAAACCGGGATTTTGAATTCCATAACCGTCTTTTGGTTTCGGTTTTTTTAAACTTGATCTCAATGGCGATCGGGTGACGGACGAATCGACGGTCGATCCGTTCGACGCAATCGACGATGCACTTGTTATTGTGGTTCCTATCGACGCCATGCTTCCGTTTGTGACGTAGGGCTTCCCACTAGCATCGGTCATCGAAACACCTGACGGACAAAATATTAACAAAATCAATATATGATTAATTACGAAAATTACCGTTGGTGTGTCCTCGGTCTCGATAGCCAGGATTGCCGTATGTGGTAGGTTCCTCCGGAATGGAATGGCTTAGGGTTGGGTCTCCGCCGGCCCTTTTCGAAAAAATCATATCGTAGATCGTTAAGACAAATAAAATCGCGTTCAATATTATTAAGATAATCTAAAACGAACAAAAAAAATTAGAAAAAAATCTCGGCAAGAATTAAACGATTTTGTTTACCTGTATATAAAATCCAGGACCTCTGGTTATCTGGAACCCATTATGGCGAACATCGTCAGTTTGGAGGGAAAATAATCCTGCTGCAGCAATTGCCAGCAAAGCTAAAATTTGACTGTCAGTTTTAGTTGTAAAAAAATCAACAAGTCAAGTTTTACCTGCTAAAAGACCCATCACCAGTTTTGTTGTAATCATGGTGCTATATTTCATAACAACCCTTTCCTTTGAATTCAACATTGCTAATTGGATAACGCTTAGAAAACAAAATATTCCCATAACAACCACTCCGATAATTGCTACAACTCCGGAAACCAACACAGCGACTGCAAAAAAACACTTGATTAGATAGTTTTCTTTATGTAATTGAACCCTCCCAGATAACACTAGCGGGAATGAAAACTACGGGATAGCAATGGAAAAAACAAATTCTTCAGAACTATGTCCTGAGAAAGGTAAAGCACAATCGTCTAATATCATCTACGAGCATACAAGTGGCCATTGTCCCAGCGCCACGCCCAGCACACCGCAAATATTCTTATTTGACGTATTCGTTACATTTTTCATATTATTACTAATGTATTCATGCAAATCAATAAATAAAATAATTTTTTAAAAGGAAAAACTTTAAGTGGAAAACATCGAATCAATTGCCTCTCAAATATTCCGATTAGTTCCATACGACGAAGCAATTTAAAAGTTCAAAGAAGGAAAACTCGAGTTCAAAAAAAGCATTAAAATTATTTATTAATTTTGAAATGCTGAATTAGAAACCTTGCAGAAAAATAACCAATATATTACGTAATTGTTGAAGTATAAATAAGAAGACTTAAATTTGTAACGAGTAATAAAAACGAGGCACACATGTTGGAAGGTCAGGGTGTGGATGGGAAGGACGTCGGAAAGGGTTCCGGTGGAACTGGGTCAGTGGGTCATTAAATGGTCAAGACAGAACGGACAGGAAACGAAAAAATAGGATCAAGTTTTTTAGGAAGCTATAATGGGCAATTATTTCGTTAAACTAGGTTTTACCCCCCCGCCCAAAGTACAATTTACTTACTGGTTGGTCGAAACCTTGAGTCATCTTTTCCGCACCTTTCTCGATTGTACAGTAATTGTTTGCAAGTTCTCCATGGTCCAAAATATCCTTTGTCTGAACTGGGCCCACCTGAAATTGAAAATAAATAAATTAAAATAACAAAATTTAAAGTAGCTTAATAATTATGGTTTTGACATTTTAACATCTTCAGATGAGGTTTTTGAAATTAATTGAAAAAGTATTGCATCGGTAAATTAGTTTTTTACAAATTGGAAATCGTCAGCCCATGAAAAGTTGTAAATTAACAAATTTGTCTCCACGTCAAAATGTCAACGTAATTTTCAATTTTTGTAAGTTAATAAATACTTTTTGCATTTCATTTGCGCTTGGTTAAATTACTTTTTGTGATTAATTTTACAGTAACTAATTAATGTGATTAATTAACTCGACAAAATTTTAAATGTTGTTCGAAACGTTCAATTTCCATCTGCAAATTATTTAAAAAAATGTGTATATGATCATGGACCTAGATCCTCCCAGTGTATTTATATCGATGACTTCTGCAGAAGTTTATTTCGGAGCTTTTCTAAAAGATAATTGTTTAAACTAAAAGATCTCTAACTATAATTTTCTTTCAAATTAACAATTTTTAAGCAATCTATTGCAGCAGTCTAAAAGATGCTTACCTTTCTATCAACCTGCCCGCCCGAAATAGAAATAAATAGTTTTTACTATTTTATTTAAACCACAGTCTTAAGAGCTTTAATTGTCAATGCAACAAGTCCTGAGTTTCTTGAAAGTTAATTCTCGTTACTCTTTGTCCGCTATAGCTATTTAATACTCACATGTTTGAATTCCCATGTTCTCCGGACAGTTTATCTTTTCGTATAGAAAAATCCCCCGAGGTTAATGATTTGGATGTTATAGCTATAGCTAGCCAAAAATTATCAGCATTTTGCCATTTGATTGCCTTTAAATTTGAAGCAGTTAATTTTATCTATTTAAACCACAGTCCTGAGAGCTTGAATTGCCAATGCAACAACAACTCTTGAGTTTTTTCAATGTTAATTATTTATCACACGTTAATCCAATTTAAAATTTCCCAATACCCTTTGTCTGCTATTGGGATTTCATACGCACATGCTTGGATTTCTTTGTTTTCTTTACAGTTAACCTATCAAATATACGACGGGAAGGGAGTATTCCATACACTGAGGGTATTCCATACTCGCAGACCCCCGGTCTATGAAATTAAGTACAGAAGTAAATTTAATTTAATATTTATACGTACACTAAACGACATATCGGTAAATTGAATCATAAGTGGAATATCAATTGCATAAAACCGGTAGCTCAAATTTGTACAAACCGTAGAATATGGGGGTAGTACCCCTCCCCCCGGTGTGTCATCACTCTCAAAATAAATAGAATGCCCTGTATGTTTTAGACATTTAATGCTACTATGCCTCTTTGTACTTGAGCACTGGGGGATATTTCATAATCCCCATTTCACACGGAACACTCAACACGCAGTTAAATACAGAATTAAATTTAAAATTTAATTTAATATTTTCCAACACACTGAATTTAAAGATGGAATAACATATGCAGCTCCAATGTGTACAAACTCGGGGGTCTGGGGTGTGGAACACCCCAGTGACCATATCGAATTCACAATTTATGATGAGTATCCCACACCTCATTTTCTATCAAAAATAGTTCTTTCGAAAGTATTGACATCCCTTGGAAATCGGGGGTACTGCATACCCCCGGACCCCCCGGTCTGTACAAATTCGATCTGGACGTTTATGTTTTTGTAATTATTATTCCAACTTTAGATTTAGTCCACCGAAATTCTGCTTAGTTCATCGAAAACTATTAAATTAAATGTTCGGTTTACTTGTGGATTTAATTAAATAGGGAGGGGCGGGTCTGGTGGTATGGAATAACTCCAGGGCACACGTATTAAAAGGTAAAACAATAAATATGCGTAAATATGAAGAAAAAGCTTTATGATTGAAACCGGGTCTGGAGAAGGTCTGTTTAATGTTATGTACCCCAGGTACGTTGGTCTATGAAGAAAACAAAATCAAAAATAAGAAAAATTGATATAATTTAAATTATTTGCTATACTACATTTAAGTAATAAATCAATATCTACAATATAAAATACAGAATAATTGAAATCTGGTGTGAACACCCTCCAGTGCAATATCAATTCACAATTTATGATGTTCTGTCTTCCGATAATGTTGCACTGGAGGGTGTTCCACACCCCAGACCCCCCGGTTTATGTAGTGCATTTTCTATCAAAAATAGTTCTTAATTTAGTTCACAAATAAATTGATGATTTAACATAATGTTTATGGGCAAATTGATTGGTAAATTGAATTCAAAGGTGGAACAGAAATCTGGGGGGTATAGAGTATCCCCACACCCCAGTCAGTACAATTAAGTCCACAAGTAAACTGAAGATCTAATTTAATATTTGTGTCGTTCATTGTAAAAGTAAAGTATCTCCATCTAACTGAATTTTGAAATATCGAGCTTTTGCAAAAGTAATGTGTCGAAAAAATACAAGAAAAACAATTAACGTCATCTGTAGTATTATAGTGCATATTATGGAGTTGCTTCATTTTATAATGAAAGATATGGCTAAATTTAATTCTATTAAGTAATAAAATGTAAAATTTTAAAATGGAGTTGCACCACTTTACAATGAGCGACAGATTTATCGAAAACATTAAATTAAATGTCGGTTTACTTGTGGATTTAATTAAATAGGGGGTCTGGTGGTATGGAATAACTCCAGTGCACAAGTATTAAAAGGTAAAACAATAAATATGAAGTTAAAAAATTTTTTTAAAGGGAAAAAAGCCCTTTATGAGTAATTTCTATAAAAAAAAGTTTTAATGTTTCCAGTTTACAAAAAATTGAAATGATTTAACATAATGTTTATGAGCAAATTGATTGGTAAATTGAATTCAAAGGTGGAACAGAAATCTGGGGGGTATAGAGTATCCCCACACCCTCAGTCTGTACAATTAAATCCAAAAGTAAAGTGAGGATATAATTTAATATTTATGGATGAACTAACTCTAAAGATGGAATAATAATTACAAATAGCATTAAGCTCCAGCTCGAATTTGTACAGACGGAAGTAGTCGACCCCTTTCTGCCCAGCGGATGTCAATACTGTTGAAAGAACTATTTTATGGATAAAAAATGCACTGCACTGACGTGGCTTGGGTTGGAACACCCTCCAGTGCAACAGTAACGAAAGACAGAACATCATAAATTGTGAAATCCGATACTGGGTGTTCCACACCCCCCAGACCCCCCGGTTTATGCAATTAAGTTCACAAATAAATTGATGATCATCATCATCTACTCATGGCTTAGGCCTGTTGGCCTGTTCCGACTCAAGTCGCCATCTTGACAGGGTCTTCCCACGTCTCTCCTGCCTCTGGGTTTGTAGTGAGCAGTTTTCTGGAATTCTTGAAGAGAAATTTAAATTGATGATTTAAATTAAAATTTATGGGTAAAGTAATTGATAAACTGAATCAAAGGTAAAATAGAAATCTGGGCTGTATAGAGTGCCCCCCCCCCCCAGTTCGTACAATTAAGTCTACAAGTAAACTGAGGATATAATTTAATTTTTATCGATGAACTAACTCTAAAGATGGAATAATAATTACAAATAGCATAAGCTCCAGCTCGAATTTGTACAGACAGAAGGGTCGGGGAGTCAGTAACCCCTTTCTACCCGGGATGTCAATACTGTTGAAAGACATTTGTCAGTCTACACGAGTAAACTGAAGATCTAATTTAATATATTTATCAGTGAACTCATCTAAAATTGGAAGAAAAATTAAAAAATGCATAAACTCAAGCTCGAATTTGTACAGACCGAAGAGTCTGGCGGTGAGTACCCCCAATTTTGTCATTCACTTTTGAAAATAAATTGTTGTGTTAAGACGGGCCTGATGTTTTAGACATTTAATGTAGCCTTAACTAATAGGTCTTTCGTAATCCCAATTTCATATGAAACACTCTGAAATATTCCGTACCCCAGACTCCCCGGTCTTTGAGTTAAATACAGAATTAAATATAAAATTTAATTTGTTATTTATCAATAAAATGATCTTAAAGATGGATAAGAAGTACATAGTTATGAGCTCCAATGTGAAAACCAAGGTCAGTACCCCCAGTGCATGTCATTACTTGAAGTTTATCTATTTGTGTACCTGGGGTATTCCATACCCCAGACCCCCGAGTTGAATGATTCGAATGTTGTAGCTCTATAAAGAAAAAGAAAAAGTCAATAGTTTTGAAAGAACTATTTTGTGATCAGAAATGCACTGCATAGACCGGGTGGTCTGGGGAGGTGTGAAACAGCCTCCAGTGCAACAGTATCGGAAGGTAGAACATCATAAATTGTAAATCCGATACTGGTGCAGCGAAGGATGGATCCCAGGCTACACAATTAAGTCCACAAGTAAACTGAAGATCTAATTTAATATATTTATCAGTGAACTCATCTAAAATTGGAAGAATAATTAAAAATTCATAAGGTCAAGCTCGAATTTGTACAGACCGAAGGGACTGGCGGTATAGTACCCCCAATGTTTGTCTTCACTTTCAAAATAAATAAAGTTGTGTTAAAAACGTCCCTGTATGTTTTCGACATTTAATGCTATGTCCCTTCATACTTGAGCACTGGGGGTCTTTCGTAATTCCAATTTCATATGGAACACTCTGAAATATTCCATACCCCAGACTCCCTAGTCTTTGCAGTTAAATACAGATTTAAATATATAATTTAATTTGTTATTTATCAATAAAATGATCTTAAAGATGGAACAAGAAGTACATATTATGCAGCTCCAATGTGTAAAAACCGAAGGGTCAGTACCCCCCAGTGCATGTCATCACTTGACAGTTTATCTTTTTGTGTACCCGGGGAGTTTTCCATACCCCGCAGACCCCCCCGAGTTGAATGATTTGAATGTTGTAGCTCTAGCTTACTATTTGATGACGAAAACTGAATTTAAAGATGGAAGAAGAAGTACATATAGCATGCAACTGCAATGTGTACAGACTAGCGGGTCTGGAGTACCTCCCAGTGTATGTCATCACTTCCGAAAGAAATAAAGTGGTATCATAAAGGTTCAGCATATTTGTATAAAATGAATGCTCTGCCTCTTGACTCTTAGTTACGGTATTCTTAAGAAAAAATTATTATTTCTTAATTTCTAACAATATACAATTATAGAACTACATAATTTAGTAGTGATGGGCACTATCGAAATTTTTTGACTATCGATAGTTAGTTACTATTTTGTTTTTACTATCGATAGTTAGTAACTAAAATTTTAGTTATCAAACATCAAACCGAATAAAAACTATCGAATAAAAACTATCGAATAAAAACTATCGAATAAGACTATCGAAAAAAAATATTGAATGAAAACTTTTTTTCGATAGTTTTTATTCGATAATCCCATCACTACTTATGCACTTATAAGTAATCACCAATACTTATAACTACAATAAGTAGTGATAATGGGTGTAATACAGGGTGGCCCAAACATCATATTATGTTGGTAGTTGGTACTTACGATGTGTATGGGTTTAAGCAGTACCAAGTAGCAAATAAGAAACAAAATAATAAGTGTAATAATTAGTTGTTCATAACAAAAGAAATATCATCGTTCAAAATTAGTACTATTCAAAATATAAATATGCGACGTATATCGAAGACATCTAAAGGTCTCTAAAGGTTGTCTTTCTTAACTAACTAAACACTAGATAGTTTTTAGTTAGTAATTAAATTAATAATTCCTCAACTTTAGTAACTAAAAATTCATTCAAGAGGTTTAGTAACTAAAATTTCATTTGATAGTTTTAGCTTTTAATAACTAAAAATAATTTTTAGTTACTAGTTATTCAAATAACTTTTTTAGTAACTAATTTTAGTAACTAAAAATAGACTAAAATTTATTCGATAGTTTTAGTAGTACTATTTTTAGTAACTAAAAGTTATTCGATAGTTTTTAGTAACTAAAAAATTATTTGAATAACTTTTTTAGTTACTATTTTTAGTAACTAAGTTTAGTAACTATCGATAGTTCAAGCTATCGATAGTAAAAAAAAACTATCGATAGGTCAAATGAAGCCTAACTATCGAATAATTCGATAGTTTTATTCGATAGTCCCATCACTATAATTTAGGTATTATATTTAATAATATGCATTTGTTTGTCAAATAATTTAAAAAGAAAATTAAATTAAACTCGAAATTTAATTTTATTTCTAATTAATTGCACGATCTAAAAGATATATTATCATACAACGTTTCATACAATAAACAAACAAGTCTTTATTGTACTTTAATCGCAGATGGTTTTTTTTATGAAGAAAAGCGTAGGTAATGACTTTGTAAATAGCTAATTTAATTAATTTGTAAAGACAGGCGAGAGAAATTCTAGTGTTTCATTCACAATTAAATTAATTAACAAAGAAATTAAGATTTTCTTCGTAAAATGGAATTATGTACAATCAAATCACACAATTCGTTCGTTTAGTGTGCGAAAATCGGTGATATTTCTTTTAGGTTGTGCAATTAATTAGAAATTTATTAAATATTTGAAACCGAGCGACAGTTGGTGACATGGCACCCAAAAGTCTGGGGAGGGCCCAGGGAGCTAGATTTTTTTATAAAAGACATGGAACTTGTACTTTCCCTTCAATTACAGAGAAGATATAGAGCAATTTAATACCTCAACCCTAAATACGGTTGGGAATCGAACCTACGACTACGGGATAGCAGTCATGAATAAATAATGGAAAATTACGCTTAATTTAATCGAAATCACCATTGCGGAATTGAGGGTGTATGGTGGCGAAACAATTCTTATCAACGTGGGGGGCTAAATCAACTATCACTGACGCCGCTACTGAGTTGTTGTAAAAAAGCATAGATTTACAATCTTTGCTTTACAATTTTTTAATTAAATTAATTACTGGCATTAATTGTGCGGCAATGAACGTCGAGGAGTGTGGTGGGTGTTTGTGATTGGTCGTGCCCTAATTGCAATGAATCAAGTTTGCTGCATTATGCGATAAGGTATCGCGTATTGTATTTCAGTGTAAACATTAAATAACATACAAAGATAATGGACGGGGTCAGTTACAGCAAAAAAAAATAATAATAATGGTCGTTTTTAACTTAAAAACAAAATTAAGCAAAAAGTAAATGAACCACAGCGCCCATTTAATGAATTATTAAAATTTAACCGCGCGTTTTAAACTTTTTACCATCAAATTTATTTAAATGAGTCTATGTAAGCTTCTTTGTGTTCGCGATAACAAAAAGTTTTCGGTTAAGAAGTAAAAGTTCTGATGGCTTTAAAATTCTAATTACTTGCATAATTATCCAAATAAGATTGGTTCTCACAAATAAATCGTGGTTTTTAAAAAGCGAGCTACAATTTCAATTACAGCGCAGATCCCCTAGGTAGATAGAAAAAATTAACCAACCGTACGATGGGTACAAAAAAAATGTAGAATACCATTCGTGGGTCGTTGACTTAAGGTACCGTTAAAATATTTACCAAGCACTTTTTTGTATGTATTGGCTGGCAATAAAATTGAAAAATATTTTACAAATAAAAATTATTAAAAAAATTGCACGCACGATGGCAAATTAACGATAATGGTACCCCCGCACAAAAAAATTTTTGCGACTCTTTCAAACGTGAAATAAATGGTTTAAATTGTTAGGAAAATTTAAATTATATATATTTTATGTAAAAATAACATTTATGAAGCTTCATGAGAAAGTTCATTCTGATATGAAGTTCTATAGAACATCCGGTATTTGTGAAGAGTATCATTTCCGTACTATTAACCACATATTCACACCAGATTCAGACTTCGCATTGTATATTAAATTACCTGGGTGACATTAGAAAATTAGAACACTTGCACCGATGATAAGCATCGGGCTCCCCGTCGTCAAAATTTTAGTTGATTTTTAATACCAAAAAAAATGGATGCACCACCCATAAGATTTTCCGCTATTTTCATGCTAAATTACATTTTAGATTGCTAAATAATTGGCCTTCCTATTCTTACATCAGAGAAAGACTTCCTGGTTGGTTCTTAGCTTTTTCATCTTCCTACGTTATATTACATTGTGAAGTTCAAGGTTCGAAAGTTTTTCTATAGCAAAAACGCCGAAGGCTGGCATTATGGCATCGTAGATCAAAAATTTAAAGCGCCTGTAACTTTACAATTAAAGTCATAAAAAGTAAGAGGAAGCAGTTTCGATTATCCGTTCGGTTTTTAAAACAAAAGAATTGAATTAATAAAAGTGTGTGATAAGATTAGTCGAGTGCTCCATATTTGATTATCTCAACATACAATGCAACTTTCTTGACTCGTAAAAGTAAAAAGAAGTAGGTTTGGGTACGTACAATTTGATGACGAAGTTATAAAAAGTTTGAACTACTTTGATAATTTAATTTCTATTTTGAACGCTCCAAGTTGCCGTCTACATAATTTCCACCAAAAAGGAAGTTTGCTGGTTTATACACTAAAAACTGCCAGTTTTTGTTGCTTATAAAACACTATTAGGTAATAATTTATTATATTATCCTCCAGTATCCCTTATAAACAGGGTGAACCCAAAAGTCACGACGTATGAACAAATACAACGTATAATTTCTGTAATTATTATAATAATATTCACAATTTTTCAAGAACACAGAAAATTTTGTTAATCCATTAATGGGCGTCCCCCTTACCTGGCACCCCTAGGGCGTCTACATAGTAGAGAAGTTTTAAATTTCGGAGAAGTACTACGTAAGCCCTCAAATATACGAAGAAATATTTTGATTATTTCAGTTTAGTTGGTACCCCTGATAGGGGATTTGGAGCAGCAAACAACTGCATTCGTATCTTCAAAGTCATTACATTTATTGTTCCACATTTTGTAACTGTCTTTTTCAAATAACTCCGTTGGTTGTACTTTTCTAGAATAATATCAAGAGAGCAATATTGTATAGCGTAAAATTCCAAACTAAATATTAAATGCTTTCACGCTTTTTTAAATCCCTTGGAAAGTACACAAGTAATTAATTAAGTTATTTTCTAAGAGAACGGTAAAAACCCACAAAACGACTTACCTGTTTTTTTAAAATAACTGCGTTACTGTTTACTTTATCAGAAAATATGAAAAGATAAATTTTGTGGAATATAAAATTTCAAACAAAGTTGCTTTTTTCCTTTTTAAAATCTGATAAAAATGTACAATATACAATGTATTTTATTGTACGAGTACAAGACACTGACCGCTTATTATTTGGTCTAGCGGTCACAATGTAATACATAGCTTTTTTTTACTAAATTACACGGTTACAGTAAATTATACAATTAGAATGAATAGTACTAATAATTATTGATCCGAAGATTTTTTATTTAATTAAATTATTGACTATTATTTGCAAATAATACATTATTGCTGCCTTCGTCACATTTTTTTAAATAATTTGAATTGCATTGTTTGCAACGGTGAATTCTCACGCTGGGAGCTTCGAGTTAAGCTTGGATGTGTATTGTAAAAAATATATCTATTTTTGATGGATCGTGCAACCGAAGCTGCTAACTTTTGTTATCTAGAGTATATAAAATCTAATTCATTAAATTGCAATAGATAAGTTGTTCTAGGTCTCTAGATAGAGTTTACCTTTCAAGCTTTCAAGAGCTCAGCTTCTCGCCTATATCAATTGGCCTTTTCCTATGTGGGATTACCTTCCGCATTCTTCCTATAGGTAGAATAAATTCACTGGCGGCTTTCTATATATATTTTTTTTAATTATAAAAAATTAAAAAGTTAACTTAAGAAAACCATAATAAATATTATGAAATTAGCTATAAATTTAACTATTCAAATTTAAGTATTTGTGTTGAGAGAGTGACTAGGAGTTTGGGAGAAAAAAACCCGGTACATGTCATAATGATCAAAACAATTACAATGGAATCACCTTGATTTTGGACAATTTTTGAAAATTTTGCAACCCAATACTTGGACACTGGAGGGTGTTCCATCCCCCAAACTCACCGGTCTAAACAATTTATTCTTTATCAGAAGGATATTGAAAATATTAATATTTCCGCTTGGCCATTGCTTATGGTGACGTGGCATTTTTAATAACAGAAAATCATTGTTGAAAAAATTTAAAAAATGAGATTTAAAATAATTTGCGATCTTAAATTTAAAAACTAAATTGAATTAACAAATCCCAATAGCCCACACTAGAGAACTTGGGTTCTCTCAAACCGGGGGGTGTGAGGGTATATTTGTGATATTGCCCTTCAGTATTAAATAATCAATAGAAAACCTTTTAAAACAAGACAAAATGCAAGATAGTGACCGGTGGTCTGAAGGAGGGGAGGAATATCAAATACCCCCAACCCTCGGTCTAATCAGTTCATTTTTCATTTGAAGTGAATTGAAAATTCCAGCATAAACAACATTTTTGTTGAATGTAAAGCTGAAAAAGTTTATTAAAAATTTGAAAATAAACTAATTCTCAAAAGTTTCATATCTTTCAAATTTCTAAAATCCAAACTAGAATAAACAGATTCAAACCAGTAATCCTGGGGTTGTATTAAATATGCTCTCCCCACCTAAATTGTTAAAAACATGTATTTGCAAACTTTTGGTAGCGTCTGCATACGTTGGCAACATTTAATGTTTATATAATTAAATATTATAATAATTTAATGGCAACATAATTGTATAAACCGAAGGGTTTGGAGGTGTCCCTCCAGTGCACCAGTATCGGAAATCAAAATTTATGACCTGTCTTCCGATACTGTTGCACTGGAAGATGTTCCACACCCCAGACCCTCCAGTCTATGTAGTGATTTGCGGGATACGCTATACCCCCCAGATTTCCATTCAACCTTTGGATTCAGTTTACTAATTAATTAGCCATAAATATTAATTTAAATCTTCAATTTATTTGTGAACTTAATTGTATAAACCGGGGGTCTGGGGGTGTGGAACACCCTCCAGTGCACCAGTATCGGAATTCACAATTTATGATGTTCTGTCTTGCGATATGGTGCACTGAGGTGTTCCACACCCCCAGACCCCGGTTTAGGCAGTTTATTTTTATCAATAGTTGATTAAGGATTTCAGCATATTTGAAGTATGAAACTGAGGGGGTTATAAAATACAATCAAAGAAATATGAAAGTATCAAGTAAATGTTTACATAATTTGTACAAATTTAATGTTCTGCCTCCAGAGACTAAGCAAACAAAAATAAGGTTAATAAACCGGGGGGTCTGGGGGATGCGGGACACCTCCAGTGCCCTCTGAAATGGGAAAAACATATTATGCATATTATGCAGAAGTTTTTTTATACCTCTTTAACTATGTTAGAAATATGAAGACATGTTTATATTAGGGGAAGGAGAGGGTGCTCAATGGGAATCTCTGAAGCCCAAACTGAATAAACAGTTACAGTTTTAAACCACTAGACCGGGGGTATTAAATTGTTAAAAACATGTATTTGCAAAACTTATGGCAGCATCTGCATCTTTGGTCAACATTTAATGTGCTTGTGCCTCTACTGGTGCACTGGAGGGTGTTCCACACCCCCCAGACCCCCCGGTTTAGGCAGTTTATTTTTATCAATGGTTGATTAAGGATTTCGACATATCTGAAGTGTGATACTAAGGGGTTGTAAAATACAATCCAGTAAATAAGCAAGTATCAACTTGTACACATTTAATGTTCTGCCTCCAGAAGTTAAGCAGATAAAGATAAGGTGGATAAACCGGGGGGTCTGGGGGGTGTGGAACACCCTCCAGTGCCCTCTCAAATCGGAAAATATCTAATGTTTATAAATTATGCAGAAGTTTTTTTATACCTTTTTAACTGTGTTAGAAATATAATAACATATTTATATTGGGGGGGGGAGGGGTGGTCAATGGAAATCTCTGAAGCCCAAACTGGAATAAACAGTTTTAGTTTTAAACCACTAGGCTGGGGTTATTAAATATCTCCCCCCTCCCTCCAAAATTGTTACAAACATGTACTTGCATACTTTATCAACATTTAATGTCCTTGTGCCTCCAATGGTGCACTGGAGGGTGTTCCACACCCCCCAGACCCCCCGGTTTAGGCAGTTTATTTTTATCAATAGTTGGTTGGATAAGAATTTCAGCATATCTGAAGTATGAAGATAAGGAGGTTATAGAATACAATCAAGTATCAATTTGTATACATTTAATGTTCTGCCACCAGAGGTTAAGCAGATAACAACTAAGGTGAATAAACGGGGGGTCTGGGGGGTGTGGAACACCCTCCAGTGCCTTCTAAAATCGAAAAACATCTAATTATGCAGAAGTGTATTTATATCTCTTTGGTTAGCTTAAAAATTATTACATATATTGTGGGGGGGGGAGGATCTCAATGGGAATGAGACGTCTAGTCGTTGCCCTAGATTCCACAATTTAGGCAATTTATTTTTATGAAAAGTTAGTTAAAATTTCAGCATATCTGAAATATGAAGAGGAGAGTGGGTCTGAAATACTGTCAAGTAAATATGGAAGTAGTAGTGTTCTCCTCTAGAGGCTAAGTAGGTAAAAAATTAGCTGAATAAATCAGGTCGTCTTGGGGGGTGTGGATTGTTTCGTTCCGTTCCGCCGTCAATATTTAAAGCTTTTCATCAACAGATGAAGAATTTACACAGTAAGTAATTAGTGATTTTTAAAAAGAGTGAAATATAATTGGCACCTTATTCCATCCCCCCCGGTCTACGACGCTATATTAAGGGGTCCGCGATGTTATAAAAACACTTAACAATATTTTAAATGATTAAAATTATTTACTGTTCTAAATGTAACCCTCAAATTCAAGTAATAAATCCCAATACCCACATATAGAAAATAACTAGAAACCGGGGGGTCTGGTCAGGGAGATCTAGGCATTCTCAAACTGGAAAAGATAAATTTCATAACTTACAGTATATGGTTTTCAATATCAAATGATCACTAGAGAAAAATTTTAAAACAACATAAAATACAAGATAGGTTTGCGGGGTCTGGGGTTCTGGGGGGAAGTGATATACCCTCCAGTATATGCCCTTTTTCCAATATATGCGCTAATTCGAAAATTACAGCGGTATCATAAATATTTGCATAATTTTTACAAATTTAATGTTCTCTCTTCCGATTTTGAAGCACTTACACACTGAAGGGTGTCACCCTCGACGGTTTAATTAGTTTATTTTTTATCAAGTTCGGCGGAAGGCCATGAATGACATACAGGAGTATGCTTGAAATTGAATCCACTTGAGCATGAAAATTCAAAAATATTAAATAATTTTGTATTGAATTTATAATTTACCCCTCCTCTAAAATATTAAATATGTTCCCCTATTAAATATGTTCGATTTTATATGCCAACTTGGATTTTTCAAATTTTATCAAGCCTTTCCCCTTGAGTCGATTTTAGATATGCCAGTGTACGAATAAAATTAAATTTACATACCACTTCACATTCCATTTAACAAAATAACAGAACGCTCTGTGTTGGTTTAAAATAATTTCGAGTTAGGCATACTATTCGGCAGATAAATAACTTTTCCTTCTAAATAGTTTGTAATGGAAACGAGACTTATCGTAGCTATCCATTCTAATTTTATTGATTTGCCCTGTATACTTTGCCCTTCACCTGTTGCTTATCGCATCCGTATAACTTTCGCGATCATCATTAAAAACTTAAAAGGTAAACGTAAACAATATGAGTCATCGCAAATTAAACAAAAACAAACAACAGAAGATGATTTAGCCAATAACAGGATGTCGATATTCAATTGTTTTAATTAAACAAGAAACTCACTTATTTGTAAAACAAAATTCGATCAATTAAATTTATAAATATGATCGTATTCGTTTTGTTTCGATCCAAGAAAACTCAACAATTTTTGTTTTCTTTTGCCGCGTGTTTTAAAAAACCGAGCGCGAATTGACGCCATTGCCAGTTCCTCGTACCTGGCGCGGTACTTCCAAATATTGCACAACATTGTGCCTTTCTTATTTCTATTAATTAAAAAAACTAGTTTGGAACGTAAAAGTATATTTTGACACCAAAACGAAAACTAATCTTTTAGAAGAATACTTCTAAACCTCTACACCGCACGATGCGTTCGCGGTTTATAAAATTTCAAAAGGAGTGTGCGTCATTTTGCTAGTCGGAGTTCCGAAGTGAAAATAATCGGACGTGTACAACAAATATCACGTGGTTGTTTATCAGGAATTTCGCTATTTTCGTCGAGTGTATTTCATTTTATATAAAAGGTTCGTTAATTTTTGTCCGTCAGTGTACGAACAGATATCCAACATGGCGATGCCTGACAGAAGCTTTTTGTGGGATGTGTTTTCAAGGTAAAAATTATTCGTTATGTTTTATTTTGCTTTTAAATAAACAAGATTTGTTTGTTCCTTGTGGTTTAGAATCGATCGAGACAGAAGCGGTTATATTTCGGCCGACGAGTTGCAGGTGGCTTTATCGAACGGAAGCTGGAGTGCCTTCAATCCTGAAACCGTTAGATTAATGATTGGTAAGTGAACTATTAATTAAAATATTGCAAAATATGATTCATTTTCCTTCGAGATTAATTAGTACGCATGACCGCACGTCACCGGCGCACCTAACTGGTTTTAAATTTTTACCGCGCTTTTTCAAATTTTAAATTTTTAGGTATGTTCGATAAACAAAATCGAGGTGGAATCAATTTTGAAGATTTTGGTGCTCTCTGGAAGTACGTGACCGACTGGCAACACTGCTTTAGATCGTTTGATCGTGACAGTTCAGGAAATATAGACAAGCAAGAGCTTCACACGGCTTTAACTTCGTTTGGTTATCGTCTGTCAGATACGCTGGTCAGTAATTTGGTCCGAAAATTCGATAGGCACGGTCACGGCACCATTTTATTCGACGATTTCATCCAATGTTGCGTGGTCCTGCACGTAAGTTTTTTTTCTAATAATTTCGCTCGTCTAACGGTTCATTTTCAGACGTTAACCTCTGCCTTTCGCCAGTACGATACAGATCAAGATGGAGTCATCACGATACACTATGAACAATTCTTAAATATGGTCTTCAATTTAAAAATTTGAATCTAAGTATTACGGTCCATGTTTAGTAATTTAAGAGACTGATAAGTTAACTCTATAAGTATTTAATATTTACAAATATTGTAACTAAACTACTTTTTTTTTATTTTGTAAATAAAATGTTTTTGTATATTTTTTTGGTTTTATTGGGTACTTCCCGAGCGTTTACTTAACAGTGCCGGCTTGGGGCATTTTAGGGCGCCGAACCCGAAACTTGATTGTATCATCTTTCCAATGGGGAAACGCTGAAACTCCTAAAACCGGCACTGATACTTGGTACCGGATATTGAAAATGTGATAGCTTTTGTTTGAAAAACTAAATTAAAATAGAAACTGAGATTGGATTAACGATAAGCATTGTCGAAAAAAATTAATTTTGCCCAAACTATTGCAAGTCGAAATGCCAACAATAGAAATAAAATTCCTAACAAATAGAAACACCCACATTCAATATATTGTTAACTAATCTGACCTCGATGAAATTTTTTCAATAGATATTACAAAAAATTTTAATATACCTATCTGAAATTACTATTACCTAATCACATGGAAGCAATTTGATTAATTTCGATAACCTTTGTTTTGTTATCTTTTAATTTTTAGAAATATTTGAATTCGATAATTTTAAAGAATTTAAAATTATCGCATAGTGTGTACTTATCGCGCACAATAAAGTGAAGTAATTACCTTTAAAATTAAAAACAAATTACGTGAATATGACAAATCAATGTTTAGTTAATGTAATAAAATTTTCAAACATATTTTTTACTTTCTACCACGACAACTATTTTTGTGACTCACTGATGTGCATACGTAATAAACATTCCATGTGTATTAATGATATGAGTTCTAAAATTATTATTCCTATCTTTAATAACAATCGATATGATTAAAATTACATGTAATTACAACTTTCGGAATGTTTAATAATAAACTTGGAATTTTGATGATAAAAATTCGAGAAATCAGTATTTAATAAAATTCAAAAACGGGCGCCCACCCTGTTGGATAATCAAGTCTTCCACAAGTGCATAATTATGCACTAATCTTATTTGGTTTAATTGTGTACTTGCATTGTTCTGCTGGCGTCTCGATTGTCCCATTTATAAAAATTATAAACAACAATGGATACAGTCTTATTCACGCCCAAATCCACATTACTTATTCCGACAGTTTTAAATTCCTTATTCCAATCCTTAATTTTTAAACGATTCGAAAAATGTCACGGTTACGGTGCTGTTAACTCCCTTATTATCACTTTATCAAAATTATGTAAACATAAATTTTGTAGAGCATGAGATTGTGGATAAAACACGTTCTTAATAATTAAATTCATATGAAAAATAATGAAGTTAGAAAGGAAACAGCAACGACGTTAAAATAACGTTAATAATTTAACAATCAATTTTACCGAAAATAAGTGTTTTTAGGTTTTTAGAAAAAAAATTTGTATCGCTCGCAAAACGTTACTGTGGGTACAAGGCAGATTAACGATTAGTACGATGATTTGTGAAGAACACAATTTTGGTATATTTTTATGTTGATGTTTTCAAAAATTATTACCAGCACAATTTGTATTTTGAATAAGATCTTTTCCAATTTTTTAATTCTGCCAGAATATAACACTAAGTTCATTTTCATTTTATATTTGTTTTTATTGAAAATTATCAGAACAGCAATATTGTCAAGATTACAATAATATAAACAGAAAAATAACGAAGCTACAAAGAAAATAATAATAAAATACTATAGGTATCCTTTAAAAAATCGAATTTTTTGCAGAAAATGTTTTATAAAAAATATATTTACAAGATACAATATTTGTTATGATTGTAACAGAAAGTATTCATTGTAATCCAAAATATAATGAATTGGTACGACGGCAACGCTTTCTTTCAAAGACAATTTCCACGTTCGCTTTTCCAAATAACTCTGTTATTATTCACTTCATCGAAAAATTTTAAAATACAATTTTCTAGAGAATTGAATTCTAAATAAATCACTTCTTTATTTTTAAATTTGGATAAAAATAAAGAAGGTATAAATAAAAATGCAATAACGTAATATTAACGTTAACGGTTGAATAACTCATTTGATTGAAAAGTACTTGAAACAAATTTATACGCTTTACGATAATTTCCAATTGTACTGATTATAATGTGATCAAGAAAAACAATTTCATAGCTAAAAAAACCTCTTTATAATAATTTAATTATGTTTTAATTTTGTTTGTTTACATTACCGCTCCCCCGCAAAGGTTACTTATTAATTCAATGTTTATGTTTTTACTTGCAAAATAGCAATCCGATGAAATTCTTAATCCTAAATTTACTTTTGTCAAACTCACTAGGTATTTATGCAATACAAAAAATAACGAAACCACAAAAGTTTTTTTTTCAGTTCGAACTTTTCTTAAAATACCTCCCTTATTATGCATCGAATCAAAAATTGTGAAGAACGGAATTTTGTAGAGTATAAAATTATAAACAAAACGCTGGTTTCATTTCCAAATTTGGCGGAAGAATTGCGAAGTTATAAACAAAATAATAAAATTGTTACAATTGCTTTGACGGTTAAACCAGCGGCTCTATCAAAACATCTTTGAAGCCACTGGCGGCTTTCAATTTAATTTCAGTGAATTATCAAATTATGGAGAAGCTTTATGATACTGTTTCTTGAGAACAATAGCATAAACATAAGATATACCTCTAACCCCCTCGTCATCTACCTTGCATTTTATGTTTCTTTATTGATATCGAAAGCCGTAAAAGCCTCGCCACATAGACAAACTTCATCACCAACGGCGTCGCCAGCACATTAACTTTGAAAAGGTCACCGAGTTGGCAAATATTTTAACGACCTTCTTATTAGAAGATTAAATTCATACACTGGTGGCCGAACAAGAAGTGCCTTTTTCTCGAGTAAAGCCAAGCGGCAGGTAACTGAAAGCTGTCATATCTTGAACAACGCGCTCATTGTTCAGACGACCACCGCTTAAATTCAATCTTCTGATAAGGAAATGTTTTCCCACGTGGTGACCTTCTCAAGAGTAATGTGTTGACAACGGCGTTGGTAATTAAGTTTGTTGTTGTGTGGATACTCTTTAAATTCATAAATTAATGTATTCAAGTTTGAATGTGCCTGGGGCGTACCAGACTCCAGAGCTCTCCCGGTTTCTAAGGCCATGTTTTCTAGTGTTTGAGCTTTTGGAATTTTGTTATTATTCAGTAAATTTAGAATTAAAAATAATTTTAATTCTATCAATTTTTCATATTTTTGATTTTGTTTTCTTTGAGTTTCTTTGAAACGATGATATACATTGAGGGTATTTTATACCCTCCCCCCTTGGATCTCTATTTTATGCCGATTTAAAAAGTTTCTCTATTGTTCGCATTTTTGAGAATCTTTCTTGTTTATATTTTTTACAATTTTTTCAGTTTTCTGCAATTATCACACTTAGCACACATAGAAAGCCGTTAGTGTTTTCAAATGTAGCAACTGGCCAAGAATTAAAGGTTAGGTTATAGGTTAATTTAGAGGCTGGGTTTAAGTCAAAATTAGTGAAAAGCTGAAGGGGAAGTTTTTTACCTCATGTAAGATTTTCTATCAATAAAAATACCATATCACCATAACAACGGCCAAGAATGTGCTGAAATCTTCAACAATAAACTGATTAGACCGGGAGGTGTGGAACATCCTCTAGTGCACCAGTATCGAAAAATAAAACATCATAAATTGTGAATCCCGATACTACTGGTGCACTGGAGGGTGTTCCACACCCCCCAGACCCCCCGGTTACTAATTATTTCCTGGAATTTTCTAGTATGGGTATTGATTTTTATTATTACTTAAATTTAAAAGATCAAATAATTTTAATTATGCCAATTTTTCTTATTTCAGATTTTGTTTTCGTGGTGTTTCTTTGGAACGATGACATATACTGGGAGTATCTTTTACCCTCCTTTATTTAACCCCTAATTTAAGATGTTTTAAAAAGTTTCATGTATTGATCACTTGATACCAAATCTAAAAGTTCGCAAAATTGATCTAAGGTTAGAGGCTGAATTAAGGCAAAATTTCTGAAAATGGGGGGAGTTTTCCAGCTGATGCAAGATTTTCTATTAATCAAAATGCCACATTACCATAACAACGGCCACACGAATAAGCTGAAATCTTGAATTAACTTGAACAAAAATAATCTGATTAGACCAGGGGTCTGGGGGGTGTAGAACACCCTCCAGTGCACCAGTATCGGAATTCACAATTTAATATGTTCTATCTTCAGAAACTGTTGTAACATTTTGATATTGGTGCACTGGAGGGTGTTCCACACTCCCCAGACCCCCGGTCGCTAATTATTTTCTGTATTTTCTAGTATGTGCATTGCTTATTATTACTTATTAGACCCCCCGTTTTGCACAAGTTTAAGTTGCGAGTTTTTTCTTTTAATTATTTCTACTTGGTACACATTAAAAAATTATGCAGCGTCGTAGGTTCAATTCCTACTTGCTGCTGTTTGCCGAAGAGCTAGTGAGTAAAGCTTTGTAAAATTATTCGCCGACTAAAATTACCGTCGCCATAGCAACGGTCAAGCAGATACATATGCCGAAATCTTTAATTCGGTTCGGACAAACCAAACAGTACAGACGGTGGGGTCTGGGGGGTGTGGAACACCCTCCAGTGCACCAATATCGGAAGACAGAACTTCAAAAAGAAAATAACAGAAATATCATAAATTGTGAATACCGATATGGTGCACTGGAGGGTGTTCCACACCCCAGACCCCCGGTCTCTAATTATTTTCTGTATTATCTAGTACGGGCATTGCTTATTATTGCTTAAATTTAGAAGAACAAATTATTTTAATTATATAATACCAATTTATTTTATTTTAGATTTTGATTTCATGACGTTTCTTTCGAACGATGACATACATATCTATTGGGAGTATTTTTTACCTTCCTCCCTCAGATCACTATTTGACGTCGGTTTAAAAGTATTTTCTACTGATCACTTGATACTTAATGCGAAAAGTTTGCAAAATGTATCTATTATAGTTTAAATGTGCTCCGGGGGTACTGTATATACCCTGCAGACCCCCGGTCGCTAATTATTTTCTATATTTTTAAGTTTGGATTTTTCCAATTGATATAAAATTTTCAATTAATAAAAATGTCGCTTCATCGTAAGAACCGCCAAGTTAATATGCTAAAATCTTGAATTCGCTCTGAGAAAAAATAATATGTGTAGACCGGGGGGTCTGGGGTGTGGAACACCCTCCAGTGCACCAATATCGGAATGTTGCAACAGTATCGGAAGATAGAACATCATAAATTATGAGTTCCGATACTGGTGCACTGGAGAGTGTTCCACACCCCCCAGACCCCCCGGTGGTCAATTTTCTGTATTTTCTAGTATAGATATTGCCTTTATTTACTTAAATTTAGAAAAGAAAATAATTTTAATTATACCAATTCTTTTATTTTCAATTTTGTTTTGGGGCTTCTTTGGAGATATAACCCCTTTAGATCTCTATTTACACTGTTTTAAAAACCCCCAGCAAATTATTTTTAGAGTAATTTTTGTACTTATAATTTTGTACTATTTTTTGCAGTTTTGTTGAATTACCGCAGATAGAAAGCTGCCAATGTTTGAAAATATGAAATAATAAATTGAGGCTCGAGATTAGGTTAGAGGCTGAATTAAGTTAAAATTGCTGAAAAGTTGTGGGGGATCCGAAATTTTCCAATTTATGTAAGATTTTCTATTAATAAAAATGCCACGTCGCCATAACAACCACCAAGTTAATATGCTGAAAATCTTCGATTCACTTATGATAAAAAATAAATTGTATGAACCGGGGGGTCTGGGGTGTGGAACACCCTCCAGTGCATAAAACCTCAAAATCGAATTGAGGAACATTTTATGTTGTTTTAAAAAGGTTTTCTATTGATAACCTAATATTTAAAGCCAAAAGTTCACAAATTTTTCTATTACAGTTTGAGTGTGCAGAAATATCCCCCCAGACTACCCCGGTTTGTAATTATTATCTGTTCTTCTCGATTGATCATTTTCAGTATTACTTAAATTTGCATCTTTAATACAAGTCGTTTTCTTACTGATAATTTTATATTACTGCAATTTTCACACATAGTTAGCCGCCAGTGAAATTTTATATTCGTCAAGATAGATTCCATTGATTGTAATCGTATTTACAACACTCAAGAAATTGTTTCTTTGATTTTTGATTTCTAACCAAAAATATTTTTATTCAATTACTATTTTTTATTTTTAGTTACAAATAAATTAATAAAATTAGATAAAAATTTTTTAATCTACCACAGTAAAGTCAATTTACTAGTTTGTTTACCGTCTTTGGCTCTCACAAGAGTCGCATTCTCATATAATGAAACTTTAATTTGAAAATTACAAGCAGCCTACATTCAAAGCCAAATTGGACTGATTTCTTCCGGACACTGTGATTTCAATTTTTAGGTTTTTTGTTCGGAAGCAAGAAACTAAACGTAAAATTGTTAGTCTTTAGAAAATTACCTTTTATTCATTCAAGTTGTATGATGTGATTCACCGTTACGCCTAATTTATAACATACCACAACATTAATATGGCGACCGCTAGACCATCAGTTCATTATTTTGTAATATCTCGTACATTTTTACGTGTATATTGAATTTTAAAAAAGTACTTTGTTAGGAATTTTAAACTCGACAAAATGTTTTTTTTGATATTTTTCGATAAAGTGAGTAATACCGCAGTTATTCTATAAAACAATGGGCAAGTCGTTCGGAGGGTTTTAAGCGCTCCGTTAGAAAATAACTATAACTTACATACTTTCCAGGGGATTTGAAATAGCGAGAAAGTATTTAGTTCGGAATTTTGCGTCTTACAATATTGCTCTCTTGATATTTTTCTGGAAAACCAATAACAACGGAGTTATTTGAATAAAAGCAGCGTCAAAAAATGTTACGCAATAAAAACAAATAAAATGATTTGCGATAGAAGAAACAAAACGGAGCGCACCTGTGCCAGTGATAACAAGATATGGTAGATTTGAGAGATAGTACGTAGAACGGAAATGGGGTATGAGCACGCTTTCCACTTATTGGGGGATGCACTTGTTTGTTTTTTAATTTATGTCTTGGACGTGAATCCGAACCAGGAACATAAAATTTCCGCGCATATTAGGAAACATTTATCAAAATCAGAAGGAGAAAATTGTCCGTAGGTATTAAATATAGCAAACGTCAACTGTTTTGACCTTCTAATTAATCCCTGCTCTTTCAGATTCATCACAAAAGTGATGATTAATCTAAACTGCTATAGTATTACTATAATTAGAGCAGCGTAACTCATTTTACTACAAATTATCCGAATAATTTACAGGAAAGTTAATTGGTCTGTTTTTGCGACATCGCATGAATGAAATTTAAAGTCCAAGTCCGGCCGGACCAACGCAAAAACTAACAGAGTGGTTACGGCGGGAGAAAAACAGAAGAATGGAAGACGTTAATAAATGAAAAAAAAAAAGGAATGAAATTTGTAAATTAGGTTGCTGTTAAAATAATATTGATCCAGTCAGTTACAACTTGTCAAATAACTTCTTCACACGACAGTTCGTTAGTGTTTGCACTTTCGAAATGTTTAAACAAATTATTAACAAAAGAGCAATCGATAAACTTAACCTACAATTATTTCCGTTAGAAAGACGCACGACATGCATCTGGGTAACGGAAAGGTGATCATTTCGGCCATAATTGTCGAGAAAAAATGATTGCATGAATGCTCGCTAATTTTTTTAAATATCTCGCGGATGTTTCCTTTTTCTCCGATTAGATAGACATTTCCTATTACGTAATTAGATTTTCTGTAATGTAATGCATGTTTATGTTGCGAGAAACTGACGACTGTGTTCCACTTTAAGTGCAGCATAAGAAAAAAAAATGGAAATGGCGGTTTTTAAGAAACCTGAATTTGAAAATGGCATTTTGGTTAGGTACTCACCGTGGGGGGTGTCAAAGTATCCCCAAACTGGAAGTCCAACGGCAGTAGCACCAACCGCAAAACAGATAAATCCTAAAATTGCTACGCATGTCGGATAAAGAGGCTTCTTTTCCGCCATATCATATCACAAGCATTTTACTCAATTTTTCCACACAATTTTTAATTTAAAGGCAAACCAGAAGCGCACATTTCACGTCGTGGCACACATGGATTACAGGTGGATCGAAACTCGGTGGCCGATATGGAAAAAATCAATATCAACCCTTGTTTACGTTCTGTTATTTTTAGAAAAAAATTCGATTTTAGCGCTTCGAGCGCATCGGTGCAATAAATTTGGCGCACCTAAATTAACATTCCGATTAATTGGCAACGTAGCACTCTTCGCAAAAATTTAACTTGTTTATGCACTTTTATCATTACGCACCGCACCGCACGCTTCTTTTAATTACTTTTTAATGTCTACATTATTTTTTTTTCTAAAACGTGCAATTTGTTACCGCTGTACGTTTTTTGTCGGAGGAAATAATAATTCAAAATTTGTTCCGTTTGAACGTTGTTGTTCAACTAACGTAAGACTTGGTTGGTTTAGAAGCACCTTGTTGGAAGTCGTCAACCGTGAGGTTGGAATCGCGATTGGAAGGGGCCACAACACCGGGACTTCGTATCGCGATCGGCACCGTCTCTCTATTGCCTAACTTAAATCATGCACAAGCCAGTTTTAAGTTTTATATTAAAAGTTTATCAACTCACCTGATGGTCGTTGCTAAGAGTCAGTCAGTCACTCGATATTGTCAAATTGTATGGTTTCATCAAACAAAGAACCTTGGACGAAACATGATCAAATTGCGCCCTTTTATAATACTGAAATAATTCAGGTGTACTTAAGTTGTTTACTTCTTGGACCAAATTCTTTCGATACAAACAACATTAACAATTCGACGCAATAAATGGTAAACAACTCAAAATAGACTCAAAGTTGGTCAAATTAATTCTCCGCACAATTTTCTTCAAGTATTTGCTATTATGTACCTACTATTATTGAACCAACTTCATTTTCTCATGTTAAAACGAAGCACTAATTTATTATCCTTAATTTTTTAAACTGATCCATCAGGTGCTTTATAGCCCCAATTAGAGATTCTAATTATACCGGGGTTCGTAATTCGATTTATGTGTTAAGTGGTGGCGACAAGAAAATTTGATGTAACGACCATTACTTATTTTTCAAGTTAAATTAATTTGCATAAATTTTAACTTAATTTAAAAATCCTACCTTGTATTACATAATTATAGTACATATACATACATACATAGTAGTTTCGGTTGAAACCCTAAAAGCTTTTACGAAATCCTCATACGGGTAAAGTAATTTTATATCCTGTTTATGTCAGATTTGCTAATCAGACCGGATTACCGCCAAAGCTCCCGAACTGGGGAGATCACAATTTTGACGTTTAATAACCTATTGCTGAGCTTAGTATGAGCCATTGAGCATAAATTGCTTCCGATAGGCAGAAAATTGAATGTCGCGTCGTTTTCTGTTAAAAATTGTATTGCCGTGGGAAGGCGTGGAGCAAAGAGTTCCAAGTGAATCGCATTAAATAAATGTGTATCGCAGTATCTGCTTGACATATAAACGTGGCAGTAGGGATTTAGTGCCTTCATCCCCAGAAACAGTTGTGCAGATTTGCAAATTTAATTTTTCACACCCTGCACTGCAAGAGCTTACACAGTACTGGAAGGCACAATATTGTATACATACTGAAATTATAATTAATACTGAGAAACTGAAATAGATAATAATAATAATACCAAAAACTTTTTAAAACAACATAAAATGCAAAATATAGTCTGGGGGTCTAGGAGGGGGGAAGTGATTTACTCTATACAGATTATGCCATTGTTTCAATCTGCTTTAGTTCGAACATTACGGCGGTATCATAAAGCTTTTCCATCATTTGTAAAAATTGAATGTTCCTCCTTCTGGTTTTCGGACTAAAGGGTGTTCCTCATCCCCCAGACTCCCAGTTTAGGCAGTTAATTAAAAAAATAGGAAGAAAATTATTAAAAATTGAAGTTAAAATAATGTGCTGTTCTAAATTTAACAAGTCACATTTTCCAAAGCCTAAATTTGAAAACATCTTTTTAGAGACTAGGGGGGAGGGGTCTTACGCCACTTAAATTGTAATAAATCTATTTGCAGACTCAGAATCAAGTGATCGATGGTTCCCAAAGAAATTATAGCGATATCATCCAGCTTCTGCATAGTTCATGATCATTTAATGTCCGTTAACCGATTTAGAGGCACTGGTACCCCCCAGTCTTCTGGTCTATGTATAGTTTATTTTCATTAGATGTCAATTGAAATTCTATTTCTGATTTAAAGAAAAGGGAATTAAAATGATTTGCTTTTTTAAATTTATCAAGTCATATTTAAGCCATAAATCCCTAAACGCAAGCTAAAATACGCCGGTTTGGTGACCGGGGGGTCTGGGGGGTGTGGAACACCCTCCGGTGCACCAGGATATAGAAATTAAGCGATTAATGGAGATACTTCTAAGAACAACATAAAGGTAAGATAAGTGTTTTAGGGGAGAGGTGGGGAGTATAAATTATCCCCAGTATATGACATTGTTCCCAGGAAAGTTATAGCAAAATCATACAGCATCTGCATAATTTGTCAACGTTTATTGTCTGGTTTCCTACACTGGTGCACACCCACTAGACCCCCCGGTCTATGCAGTTTATTTTCATTATAGGTGACTTCAAGTTATGTTTTTAAATTTTTGAATTTATAATTATATGGCATCGTTCCCAAGAAAATCATACAACGTCTGCATAATTTCTTTTTCTTCTTTGTTTTGTAAGCATTTAATGTTCTGGTTCTATATTGGTCCACTGGAGAGTGTTCCACACCCCAGACCCCGGTCTATAGAGTTTTATTTTATCAGATATGAATTAAAGATTGCGGTATATTTCTTTACTGGGGGGTGTGGAACACGCATTTATTTACCATTATTTACCATTTATGATATTTCTGTAATTTTCTTTCTGAGTTTTGAAGTTCTGTCTTTTGATATTGGTGCACTGGAGAGTGTTCCACACCCTCCCAGACCCCCGGTCTGTACTGTTTGGTTTGTCAGAACCGAATTGAAGATTTCGGCATTATGTATCTGGTTAACTGTTGCTATGGCGACGGTAATTTTAGTCACCGAATAATTTTGCAAAGCTTTACCCACTAGCTCTTCGCCAAACAGCAGCAAGTAGGAATTGAACCTAGGACGCTACATAATTTTTTTTGAATGAGTTCAAAGTAGAAACAATTAATTGAATAAGCTCGCAACCTAAACTTGTGTAAACCGGTGGGTCTGGGGGGTGTGGAACACCCTCCAGTGCACCTGTATCAGAATTCACAATTTATGATGTTTTGTTGCACTGGAGGGTGTTCCACACCCCCAGACCCCCTGGTCTGTGCGGTTTATTTTTGTTACTTGTTAAGTGAATTAAAATTATGTTTTTAAATTTTTATAAATAAGAATAAAATTATTTGCTATCTCAAATTTTTCAAGTCATATTTAAGCAATAAGCGGAATCTTATCACATAATTTTAAATACCGGGGGGTCTGGGAGGTGTGGGACACCCACCAGTACATCAGTAAAGAGATTCGGGACATTAATAATGTAAGATAAGCGTCTAGGGGGTGCGGTGGAGAGTATAAGCTATCCCCAGTATATGATATCGTTTCCAATCTACATAATTTGTAAACATTTGATGTTCTGATTCCCTACACTGGTGCACTGGAGGGTGTTCCACACCCCCCAGACCCCCCGGTCTAATTAGTTTATTGTTTCTCAGGCGTGAATTGAAGATTTCAGTCTATTTTTGGCCGTTGTTATAGTCACGTGGCATTTTTTATTAATAGAAAATCTTACATCAGTAGGAAAACTTCGCCTATCAGCTTTTCAGGAATTCCTATCAGTCTCTAACCTAACCTGTGAGCTAACCTCTAACTCTTAGCCAGTCGCTCAATTTATTAATTCCTCTTTGCAAATATTGGCAGTTGTCTAAGTGTTGCAAAAGTAATAATTACAGAAAACTGAAAAAATTAGGCAGTTAATAGTATATCCCCTCAATGAAAACGGTTGCGGCCCGGTGCTTCCTGCGTCAACTACTAAGCCGAGCGTCCTGGAGAATTATCTTTTGACAGGCTTCCCTCAGTAGGAAATGGCAAACCACCGAGGTGGAGTGCTAAGGGAATCTTATGGGATCACGATTTCTCCGGCATGAATGAGGATGCGACTAGAGAGGTATCTCTTCAGTATATCATAATATATCATAATTGGAATAACTTTAGATATCAACCCCTTATGCAAGTTGCCGGTGTTCCAATTTATGGTTTACATTGTATTTCAAAGTTCTTCTATGAGCAAATATTACATTAAATATTAAAAATTAACAGGTTACCTGAACAATTACACTACTTTATTTTTTACAAGCTTTCAGCTGTGGTAATTTCTGATGAGCACTGAGTTTTTAATTTAATAATTTCACAGGTTAATAATATATATTTATAATTAATATAATCAAATATGCTGCAAACTTGAATTCACTTTTGATAAAATAAACTGCCTATAGGTGAGGTTTTTCACACTTATGAACGATTTTCTATTATTCAACGATTATATCGAAAAGCTCAAAATCAGAAAGAACAATATTAATTTTTTTACAAATTATGAAAAGCTTATATAGCTTTATCCACTGGACCAACCATTTTATTCAAGGCCATATATTTGCCAGTTTTTTAAAGTAATTTTGTCCCTATTGACCAATTTTTTTTAATTAAAGTGTAACTATAGGATATTGTGAGGTGGTTAAAGAAACACCCACCTCAGTGCAATAAAATCAGGAAAGGATGAAAGGCAGTATATTAAATGTTTACAAATTATGAAAAACCCTTATAGTACTGCCACGGTAAAAGGTGATATCAAAGAGATTTGATGGTATTTCCCAGATCTCAGGGTATTGGCATACCCTATAGCTAGCAAGGAGCAAGAATAACTTAATTGGCGACTACTTTCAACAAAAACTAAGGGAGGTAACTGATAGCATATTGTAAAACGTATGGTTCCAAATGAAGTCACCAAATTCACCACAAGTCGAACAATTCCGAAAAAATCATGAAAGATTGAAAGGAAGAATATTAGAATTTTTTTTGACAAATATATTGATAAAAAAACTTTACCTAGTATGATCGGTAAAAGGTATAATCAAACGAAGGCATCTTGATAAGGTAATTTCCAAAGATTAACAAAAATATCGCAATATCCACGTATGCACAAAATACCAATAGGACGGCAAAATAACCCAAATTATATTTAACAGCTTATTGTTTCCAAAAATTAAAACAACTAAAGGGAAACTCTCAACTAATTTCACTAGGCGAGTGACCTTTAAAATTACATTTCCCAAAAATACTCTACTGCCCAAATCACGAAGAGTAGCGTTTAAAAAAGAAGTCGGCCGATATAAAATAAAAAAATTGCAAAGAGCTGTAAGAGATACACTTGAACTGTGAACAAATGACTTTATTGTAAAATTACAACGGCGCCAAAGTTTGATTCGAGTAAAAAAGTAAAATATAATCGCGTATGCACTCCTTGCAAAAGCAAGATTTCCCCACGTATTCGCAATCAAAATTATAGCGCAATATCCACGCAATATTATTACAAACAACAAAAAAACAGCCCAAAACACTTATCTCATTTAACAGACTTTGATGTTGATTGTCCGAGATTAGGAATTGAATAATTTTCATCCAAATGAAGTTTCCAAAAAAAACTAAGTGGAGACTTGTTAACATATACGGCACCAATAATATTCCCAAAAAAAACAAAAATTTGTAAAACCACAATGGTACTTCAAAGCAAAGGTACCAAATCTCATATCCACAAGATCGAACAGTTCCAAAAAAGAAACTTGATTAATATTGATCAAGGGAAGGACCCTAAAAGGATTTTCTTTATGAGAAAATATATTGGATAAAAAAAGAACTTTACCTTGTAGATGGTGTAATCGAGGGTATAATTCAAACGAAGGCAAGTACTTGATTAATGTAATGATTAATGATTAACAAAAAAATCCAAATATCCACGTTGCACAAAATAACCCCAATACGGAGCGGCAAAAATATACCCAAGTTATATTTTAAAGTTATTGTATATACCAAAAATATACAAACGGCACACCTAGGAATCTCTACAACCAACAATCAACTAGCGAGAAATACCTTCTAAAATTTTGTTGTAGATCATGTGCTTTCTGGTCTCAAGATAAGTAACTATCAAAGGAACAGAGCCGCACTTTAAAATTTGAATAAATATAAATCCAATTTTTATAATTTTTTTGAGATTGATGAGATAAACTGATGAATACTTCATATTCCACCCGGTCAAACACAATTTTTTATATTAAGTCTCTTTTTGCATTAGGACCCCCGGTCACAAAAACTACTGATTCTAGTTTGCGCAGTATTAACTGAATTGAATAATACTGAAATTTGACATAATAAATTTAAAATAATAAATCATTTTAATCATCATTTTTTAAATTCAAAACCTATAATAAAAATAAACTGAATAGACCGGTGAGTCTGGGGGGTGTGGAACACTCTCCAGTGCACCAGTGTAGGGAACCAGGACATAAAATGTATACAATTTTGCGAATTCTGTATGATTTCGGTATAATTTTCTTTGAAACGCTGTCATATAAACTGGAGGTAATTTAGACTCCCCATCTCACCACTTAGACACTTATATTACATTTAATGTCCCGATGCACTATACTGATGCACTGGAGGGTGTTCCACACCCCCCAGACCCCCCGGTGTCTAAAATTTTGTGTTTTAGATTACCCTTAGATACTTATTGCTTAAATATGATTTGATAAATTTAAGATAGCAAATAATTTTAATTCTCATTTATAAAAGTTTAAAAATATAATTTCAATTCACTTAAAATAAAAATAAACTGTATAGACCGGGGGGTCTGGGGGGTGTGGAACATCCTCCAGTGCACCAGTGTAGGGAAAACAGATATTAAATGATTACAAATTATGCAGATGCTGTATGATTTCGCTATAATTTTCTTGGAAACGATGTCATAATGTACAGAAAGTAATTTATATCTTCCCCCCTCCCTTATAGCCGCTCATATTAGCTTTTTTCTAATAATCACTTAATAGTGAAATTCATAAGTTGAAAATACTTAAGTCTTTAACAATTTTGGTGGGGCTACATTTGTAAGCATTTAATATCCTGATTCCCTATTCTGGTGTACTGGAGGTTATTCCACACCCCCCAGACCCCCCGGTCGCCGAAATTGTGTATTTTAGTTTGCACTTAAGAGTTTATTATTTAAATAAGACTTAATAAATTTAAAATAGTAAATCATTTTAATTCCCATTTTTAAAAATTCAGAAATACTATAAATTCTCTTATAATAAAAATAAACTGTACCAGGGATGTGTACCAGTGTAGGAAAAAAGGTAGGAAAATGATTACAAATTATCCAGTCCCCTTATAGGCGCTCATCTTAGCTTTATGGTGTTTTAAAATCCTTTTTCTATTAATCTTTCCCAACAAAATTAGAGCGAAATCATACGGCATCTGCATAATTTGTCCACGTTTCATGTCCTGATACTGTATACTGATGCACTGGAGGGTGTTCCACATCCCCAGACCCCCCGGTCCCGACAGTTGTGTGGTCTAGTTTGCGCTTAAGCACTTATTCCCATTTTTAAAAATATAACTTCAATTCATTAATATAAAAATAAACTGCATAGTTCGGGGGGTCTGGGGGGTGTGAAACACCCTCCAGTGTACCGGTATAGGGAACCAGAACATTAATCATTTAAAAATTATGCAAATTCTGTATGATTTTGTTATAATTTCCTCGGGAACGATGTGATATACTAGAGGTAATCCCCTCCTTGGCACTATCTTGCCTTTATGATATTCAAAAAAACATTCTCTATTAATCGCTTAATACTAAAATCCATGAGTTCGCAAATATGTCTTTTACAATTTTGGTGGGGATATGAACATCTTTCCCAAGAAAATTATAGCGAAATCATACAACATCTGCAATTTGTAATCAATTCTATACTGATGCTCTGGAGGGTGTTCCACACCCCCCAGACTCCCCGGTCACGACAGTTGTGTGGTTTAGTTTGCGCTTAGGTATTTATTCCTATTTTTAAAAATATAACTTCAATTCATTAATATAAAAATAAACTGCATAGACCGGGGGTCTGAGGGTGTGGAACACCCTCCAGTGCATCAGTATAGAGAATCAGAACGTGAAATTTGTTTCCAAGAGGGTGTTCCACATCCCTCAGACCCCCCCGGTCTATGCAGTTTATTTATATTATAATAAATTATGCAGATGCTGTATGATTTCGTAATAATTTTCTTGACAAGGGCGGAGAGTATGAATTACCTTCAGTATATGACATCGTTCCCAAGAAAATTGTAGAGGAACCCTCCAGTGCACCAGTACAGGGAACCAAAGCCCCCGGTCGATACAGTTTATTTATATTTTAAATGAATTGGAACTATATTTTTAAATTTAAAAAATGAAAATTAATAATATAATTTGCGATCTTTTCTATTTGCTAAAAATTTGTTTTCTTTTTTCTATTGTTGTTTCTATTGTTGTTTTCTATTGTTTCTAAAATTGTGTACTTTAGTTTGTGCTTAATGATTTATTGCTTGATAAATTTAAGATAACAAATAAATTTAATTCCCATTTTTTCAAATTTAAAAATAAAATTTCAAGTTTTCTGATCTTTATAGAGTTTATTTTTATTATTAGTCAATTGAAATTCTATTTCTGAATTTAAAAAAATGGGAATTAATAGTATATTATACACCAAGGTAGTGAAGATAGTGTTATAACCCTAGCGCCAGATTAAATCCCAAGGTGCGTAGCACCGGATTTAAGCGCGGGTTATAACACGCTTCACTACCGTGGTTTATATTAGTATATTATAACCAAGGTAGTGAAGCATAGTGTTATAACCCTGGCCAGATTAAATCCCAAGGTGCGTAGCACCGCGGGATTTAAGGCGCGGGTTATAACACGCTTCACTACCTGGTTTATATACAATTTTTCACTACTAGGATTGTTTACTCTTATAATAATAATTGTTAATGAATAAAGTAAATCGTTTTAATTATTTATTTCAAATTATAAAACAAATGATAGTTTTTGTTTTGATGTTGACACTTGCTTGAAAATGTTTAATTAATTTTGACATAAAGGTTACATTAAATATTTTGATATTTGTAAGTTTTGCGAGTATATAGTTGACGAAAACTATTTTGTCAATAAGTGTACTATTTGTAACGATAATTGATTGTAATAATTATTAATAATCGATTTATAAAGTTTCTAGTCATAATTAGCTGTCATAATTAATTCGTTTTCTCATTTCGCCTAATTGCTAAACGTCACAAAATTCCAATTTAATCAACATTTTAAATATCAAATTAATCTTATTTATAGACCGACTTTAATTATTTAAACACTATTGATAGAATTTCTTGGTTATGCTAATTCGTTTTACACATAAATTTTCTTTCAAAATGGCCCGAAGTTTCCGGACTACGCATTTATGTTCATTATTAACTACTAGTGAATAATAAAATATTATTCACCTCAGGTGATAGAAGGCGTGGTTCACAGTTCGATCACTTACGTTGAAATGATAGTGTTTATGGCTAGTAGTGGAAAAACAATTTTTTCCACTACTAGGATTGTTTACTCTTATAATAATAATTGTTAATGAATAAAGTAAATCGTTTTAATTATTTATTTCAAATTATAAAACAAATGATAGTTTTTTGTTTTGATGTTGACACTTGCTTGAAAATGTTTAATTAATTATGACATAAAGGTTACATTAAATATCGAATAAAAACTAGTGAACGTGGAATACAAAGTATATAGATGTTGACGAAAACTATTTTGTCAAAAAATGTACTATTTGTAACGATAATTGATTGTAATAATATTATTAATAATCGATTTATAAAGTTTCCAGTTTCAGCTGTCATAATTAATTCGTTTTCTCATTTCGCCTAATTGCTAAACGTCACAAAATTTCAATTTAATCAACATTTTAAATATCAAATTAATCTTATTTATAGACCGACTTTAATTATTTAAACACTATTGATAGCATTTCTTGGTTATGCTAATTCGTTTTACACATAAATTTTCTTTCAAAATGGCCCGAAGTTTCCGGAAAACGCATTTATGTTCATTATTAACCTCAGGTGAATAATAAAAAATTATTCACCTCAGGTGACAGAAGGCGTGGTTCACAGTTCGATCACTTACGTTGAAATGATAGTGTTTATGGCTAGTAGTGGAAAAAATAATTTGCAATTTTAATTTATCAAATCATATTTAAGCAATAAGCAAATAGTAGAATACATAGTTTTACAGACCGGGGATCTGGGGTGTGGAACACCCTCCAGTGTACCGTATAGAGAACCAGAACATTAATTTTTACAAATATGCAAATTCTGTATGATTTCGTTATAATTTTCTTGGAAACGATGTGATATACTGGAGGTAATCTCCTCCTTGGCACTATCTTGCCTTTATGATGTTCAAAAACATTCTCTATTAATCGCTTAATACTAAAATCCATGAGTTCGTAAATATGTCTTTTACAATTTGGGTAGGGATATGAACATCTTTCCCAAGAAAATTATAGCGAAATCATACAACATCTGCAATTTGTAATCAATTCTATACTGATGCACTGGAGGTGTTCCACACCCCAGACCCCCGGTTTCGAGAATTATGTGTTCTAGTTTGCGCATAGAGGCTTATTGCTTAAATATAAGTTGATAAATTTAGCAAATAGAAAAGATAGCAAATTATATTATTATAAAATATAATATTATTATATAATTTGCTATCTTTTCTTTTCTATTTTTTCTATCTAATCCCCATTTTTGTAAATTTAAAAATATAGTTTTAATTCTTTTATTATATAAATAAACTGCATAGACCGGGGGTCTGGTTCCCTATACTGGTGCACTGGAGAGTGTTCCACACTCCCCCAGATCTCCCGGCCTATGCAGTATATTTTATTATTATAAGCGAATTAAAGTTATATTTTTAAATTTTTATAAATGAGAATTATAATGATTTGCTATCTTAAATTTATCAAGTTATAATATTTAAGCAACAAGTCTCCAAGCGCTATTTAGAATACCTAATTTTAAGCACCGGGGGTCTGGGGGGTGTGGAACACCCTCCAGTGCACTTTTATAGAAAACCAAGACTTTAAATGTTTATAAATTATGCAGATGCTGTATCATTGCGCAAATATGTCTTTTAACAATTTAGGTGGGGCTATGACATTGTTCCCAAGAAAATTATAGCGAAATTATATAATTTTCAAACATTTAATGTCCTAGTTCTCTATTCTGGTGACCGCCAAACCCTCGAGTCTCTAAAACTGTGTTCTTTAGTTTGAGCTTAGGAATGTTTAATAAATTTAAGATAACAAATAAATTTAATTCTCTTTTTTTTATGTAAAATTAAATTTTTTTGCCTGCCAGTGTTTGAAAATATGAAATAATATATTGAAGCTCGAGGTTTAGTTAGATTAGAGACTGAATTAAGAAAAGCTGATGGGTGAAGTTTTCTAACTGAAATAAAGTTTTTTTAATGAAAATACTACGTCACCATCCATTCCGCCACGTGAATATACTGAAATCTTCTATTCGATGCTGATGAAAAAACAAACTGATTACCCCGGGAGTCTGGGGGTGTGGAACACCCTCTAGTGCTCAAGGATTGGGTGCGAAATAATAAATGATTACAAATTTTGCAGAAACTTAACAATACTCTGTAATTTTTTTGATAACTATGATATTATACTCCGAGGTATTTCATGTTCCCCCTTCCCAGACTACAGGTAGTAATTATTTTAGTTTAGGCTTTAGGTGTTTGTTATTTAAATTTAAGATATCAAACCAGTTTTATTTCCATTTTTAAAAATCAAAAAAAAATTAAACAGAAAATTACATAGACTGAGGGGGTCTGGGAGTAGTATATGGACTTCAAAACAAAATTTTCTAATTTAGAATATATTAAGAAAATGTGTTTATATCAAAATTGAAATTACTAATTTAGATTTAAATTGCATTGTGAAAATTTAATTGATATATTGGGAGGTATGTGCTAACCATTTTTCCGGGTTAAAAGTTATTATCAATGATAGCAACAAAATAATAGGAATTTTGATTTTGCTTAAGTTAATATCTAAAAAACCAAGCCAGATAGTACAAAAGCTCTTGATAAATAAACTAATTTGTGCAATGTAGGTATAATGTGGGACAATGGGGTAGAAAATTTCTAAAATAATCCTTACGTTACGTGGGGGGAGTCTGAAATAAAAAAAAACATTTTTGATTAATTAATGAACTCCCTTGGTGGGCGCGCATATTTATTTTAACCTGTAGTAAAAGAATATTTAAGTAGCGAAATGTTTTTGAATTATGCAAAATTTAGTTAAATATACGCAACAAAAAAAGAATTTAATTTAAGTACAAAAGAGTTTGTGAAATTTTAATACTTATAACCAAAATTACTTGAAAATAAACGGAATAAAAGAATTCGTTGTAGTGGTTAATATTTAACTAAACAACCAGGCTTGCGAATATTACGATAAAACTTAACGGTCACTTTAAATAATAAAATACTAACGTTTTTTATTTGCAAAAACAGACAAATTTGGAAAATACGCAGAGGCACATAAATTGTTACATTATAATGTTAGTTTCAGCTTTTCGAGAACATCGACCAAGCCGCATGTTGCACGTCAGCCGCATATATAGCATCTCATAATATATGAAATAGATAAGCCAGATAATATTATATGTCAAATATTCTCTGAGAATAGAAGAAGCTTTTTAAAAAAAATAAACTTCTTTAAAGCAATTTTTAAAATTTCCGCCTTTAAATGGCCATATCACCGAAACTATTGATTTCTCAGTTTTAATCGACTAGTGATTTTAAAAGAGCATTCACTTATCTACAAACCAGATTATAACTTCTTGTCGCCTAGAATCAACGGATTTCGAGTTATGAATCAAATTAAGCAAGGAAATGTTAAAAATTCCAAACAATATTTTCATTTTTCTTGCAAACTCTTGCAACGTCTTTCAAAAAAAAATTCAAAATCCAATTTGTACAGCAAATTTAAAGACCACAACTTTAGCTTAGTAAAATTTTTTGGAAAACCAACCGATTTCACAGAAAACCCAAAAAGAATGAACAAGGTGAGTATGAAAAAAAGATCAATTTTTTTACTGAATTTATAATATGAAAGAATTAAATTGAGATTAAAACTTCAAACTAAATAGATAAAATGTTGATGCTAGTCCGTCCCTGGTTGTTTAAGTTTTATTCCTAGTCATGTTTGTGGGGTAAACGTTTACTATTCCAATAATGGTTTTAGTTCTGCAAGGATTACCTAATTACGCATTAATATTCCTGAATACCAGCAATATGATTATATTCATTGCTCAATTTGCAATATTTTAGCTGTTTATTCAAATTTTAACTACAAGAAGAAACAATAACAGCGGGATGCGAAATTGTCTTGCCCATAAATGCGTGAATACGTTTCAAATTTTCAAAGCAAATATTCCTGCAAGATTTTGCATAAACTACCTACTTCTATTCTAATTATTATTATGTTCAGCTCGAGTAATTTTTATTTCGGTTGCGGTAACAAACTGGGTTAAAGATTTTTCAACTCACAAAAAGTGAAATTTACTTGTACACTGAAATTAAATTAACAAGAATTGCGTAACTGAAGACCAAAGTGAGATTTAAAAAATATTGCATTAGCAGCACCAAACCGATTTTTTTGAACTTGAACCAGGTGAACTATCTAAACAAGTTTCGTAAACAAAGTTTGGGTCAACGACTTATCCAGTCAAGGTGAAAGAAAAGAAGCGTCTTCTAATTGGTTATTTCAAAATTTAGAATGCAAAATTTGGAGGTTTTAACATTTTTTAATTTTAAAAAAAAAATAGCGCGATTTGGGATATTTAAACGTTTTAAACATTTTTGAAATTCCTATGTGACTGGCATAGTGCATTTTCGCGCACATTTTTCCTTCTAGACAATGGGAGATTTTAAGTGAAGATTAAAAGTTGTAAGCATTTTTTAGCTAACACCTTTCTGGTTTTTTTTTTGGGAACAACCTTTTGGTATATACTGACAGTGTTTGAATTTAAATATCTGGATGACTGCAGCCCACTCACGTAGATGTCATGGTACGCTAAAATTATCCATAAATCGGCAAAACAGATCACGTCCATAAATAAATGGGCATTTCTTCTCAAGTTTCTTTCTCAAGTAACTCATCTGTTGTTCATTTTATCAAAAATTGCTAAAAGAACAATTTCGTTTATTTTAAACTTCTAAACAAGAAAATGTTTTTATTTCTACAATTAACTAAGTGATGAAAGTTTACAATAGAAAATACGAAAAGCTAACGAACAGCCAATTATTATAGCCCTAGTAGTTATTAACGAAGGGTTGGTTTTTTCAAGTACCCGAAGTATCGTTTACCGTTACTAACACATGTTTCGTACTTATTGGAAGCATCACACAGAAGTAACAAAATTGAAGGACCAACAATACGACTCGGTTTAAAATTAACACCCACCGTTTTCTTCCCACTCACTTGGATATACAAAAATTTTCCTCTGAAAAGAGTTTCTCGTTTAAATTTTTAGTGCTTTTTTAATGACTCATTTATTATTTGCTTTATTCAAATATTTTAAAGTAAAAATGTTGTATGCTTTGAACATTTAAAATAATAGAATGACGAATTAATAAGTAGACAAATTTTAAAAACGCGTAAAAAAGGTATATACGTACGTTTATTGAAAAGCATCAGGTGAAGGTAATCGATCATGATCAACTTATAAAGTTTAAATGGAAAACCAGCGTAATGCGCGTTCCCCCAATATGAGAAATGTTAATTTTGAACATAAAACAATTTAAATAATCAGCATTTAAATAAATCGATAATTTTAGGGTAGCAATTTTGTAGATTTTGAAATTATAAATAAAATGTTTTGATTTTTAAATTTGGCTTACAACATCTTTTGCAGATCTACACAACTGGTGCATATAGAAACATGGCATTGGTTGAATTTAAATCAAGGTGGTAGGTAGACTACCCGTCGTGCGCCGAAGCAACTTGGGAACCCTTACTTGATAAACCATGGGGGAATACCTACAGTTTAACGTGGAATTTGAAGTCATCAGTACCGTAACTAGCTTTTCACGTGAAAGAAAACTAACTCATTTAGTTAGTTTAGCCCATTTTAGCCTTATGTGATTGTACTATATTTGCTAGGTTGTGATTTGATTAAAATTCAATTTAAATTAGTAAAACAAAAGAAATAAATTACCTAATCAGTTATTAGTTGACCGTAAAAGGGTTTTATTATACACAAATTACCTAATCACTAGATTCTACATTTTGAAAGTTTATAATTATGTACTTGCAACAAAAACATCTTCTGTTGCACATTGGCAAACTCATAATAAGCTATCGTTTCTTGAAGAGCTGTTGTCTGAAGTTTTCAAACTTAGGAAAGATTTTCTATTATAAAAAGTCACGTTACCGTAGCAACGACTACGCGGATTAGCTAAAATCTTAAATTCCTCTTTAAACTGTGTAGACCCGGGTGTTTAGAGGTTTGGGTTAGTGTACGTCATCATTCCCAAGAAAACTACCGCGGTACGTTGTTACATAATATTTGAACTGACTCGTTGGGGAGTATTTTAAATTTTTACAGACCGGGGGGTCGGGATGAAAAGCACTCCACTTTTTAGTTTGACAATAGACTGGAGGGTTTGGGAAATATTAGTTTTATGAGAAGTCAGGCTTAAGATTAATTTTAAATTGTTCACAGATGACCTAATCTAATTGAATTAAACAACGTAAACACGTAGACCGGGGGGGGGTCTACCCTCCAATGCTTCGGAATCGGGATACAAAACATTAACTGTTTAAAAATTATTTATTTATTTAACAGAGAATTACATAATGCTGGAGGGTGTTTCATTCTACCCAGACCCCCCAGTCTGGTCGCAAAATCCTCAGATTATTTGAAGTTAACTGTGGAATACCTTCAACTCCAATATCGGGAGACAGTACCTTAAATGTTTAAAATACATTTAACAGATTATATAATAGCATATACTGGAAGGTATTTCATATCCTCAGTGAGTATGGGTATTCCGGTCCCCCAGTGTTGGTTATTGTCACTATTGAAAATAAAAAACAAGGTCACGGAGACATTCGCAACCCGGCATAAGCAACCGCAGGGTCTTACGACTTATTTTTTCTTCTAGAAAAAAGAGGCTTACATCCGCAGTAGATGAAAACAGACTGACAATAAACGAACTTAAATTTTAAAGAAAAGCAATGAATGAATGACGGAAGATCATACTATAAATCTAAGTCAAATCTGAGTACATAACCCAAAAGCCCCCAAGTACAATTATAGTTTTATAAACTGGGGACCTGGGGGGCTATGAAATAATACTCAAATTAATATTTTCAAACTTATACCCTTCAGAATCACCTTAACACCAGAGAAATCTTTTATAGCCACATAAAATTATAAGTAGTAACCCGGGGTATGGAAGGTCCCGAAAAATGGAAAAAGGTATAAAATACCTTCATGTCCTAAAGGGATACTAAACTTCTACATAATTTTAACTTTTAATATTTTATCGACCAGCAGTGTAGCGTAAAGCATACACCGGCCGACTGGAGAGCGGTAAACCGCGGTTCGACTCTAGTCGAGTCGAATACACTGCTGTGATCAATGGTCCAATATCAATCTGTGGACCGTGGGAAGGCAACGGAAACCACCCCATGAATTATATTCCATGAAAATTCATCTTGGCTTCGGCCAGCTGGGTCACGACGCTTCTGTCGAGAGGCAAAACGATGGAGATGGAATATTTTATCTCTCGGTACGGGGAGGAGGGGAGTTCCTGCATATGAACATTGAAGGTGTCAGGAACAGGGGAATCTGAAAGATGTGGAACACCCTCCAGTGCATCAGTATATGGAATTGAGAATATTAAATGTAAGATAAGTATTTAGGGGGTGAGGTGGGCAGTATAAATTACCTCAGTATAACATGACATCTTTCCCAAGAAAATTATAGCGAAATCACACAGCATCAGCATAATTTGTAAACATTTAATGTCCTGGAATCCACGCACCCCCCTCCCAAGATCCACCGGTTTATACAGTTTAATTTTATTAAACGCGAATTAAAAAGAACTCCCTAAACTGGAGGGCAGGGATGGAGAGGGTGAGTCGGGGTATGGACCCCCCCCCCCCCAATCCACCAGTATCTAAATTCACAATTTATTATGTTCTGTCTTCTGATACTGTTGCACTGGAGGGTGTTCCACACCCCCCAGACCCCCCGGTATATGTGGTGTATTTTCTATAAAAAATAGTTTTTACGAAAGCATTGACATCCCCTGGGGAAGGTAAGAGGTACTGCATACCCTAGACCCCCGCCGGTCTGCACAAATTCGAGCTAGACGTTTATGCTTTTTGTAATTATTATTCCAACTTTAGATTTAGTCCACCGAAATTCTCCTCAGTTCATCGAAAAGTATTAAATTAAATCTTCGGTTTACTTACAAACTAAATAGTATTGCAGGGGGGAGAGGGTATGAGTACCCTCTAGTCAACAAGTAATGAAAGGTAAAACAATAAATGTGCCTAAATAAGAAGAAGAAGCTTTATGATTGAGGGTGCCAGTGACCGGGGGCAATAGTGTTGGAATTTACAGTTTATAATGTTCTGTCTTCCGATACTGTTGCATTGGAGGGTGTTCCACACCCCACAGACCTCCCGGTCTCTGCGGTGTACTTTTTATAAAAAATAGTTCTTTCGAAAGTATTGACATCCCCTGGCGGAAAGGGAGGGGTACTGCATACTCCCAGACCCCTCGGTTTGTACAAATTCGTGCTGGTATTTTACACTTTTTCTAATTATTATTATAACTTAGTTAGTACACCGAAATTCTGCTTTGTTCATCTATAAATATTAAATTAGATCTTCGGTTTACTTGTGAACTTAATTGAATAAGGGGTGGGGAGTCTGAGGTATGGAATAAACCCAGTGCACAAGTATTAAAAGGTAAAACAATAAATATTTGTAAATAGGAAGAAGAAGCTTTATGATTGTGACCGGGGGGTCTGGGGGGTGTGGAACACCCTCCAGTGCACCAATATCAGAACTCACAATTTATGATGTTATGTCTTCCGATACTGTTGCACCATTCCGATAATGGTGCCCTCCCCAGAACCCTCGGTCTAATCTGTTTATTTTTCTCATAGTGAATTCAAGATTTCAGCATTATTAACTTGTCGGTTGTTATGGTGGCGTGGCATTTTTAAAATAAAATAAATTGGTATAATTAAAATTATTTGCTGTTCTAAATTTAAGTAATAATAAGCATTACCTATATTAGATAATACAGAAAATAATTAGAGACCGAGAGGTGTGGAAGCCACCAGTACCGATATTCACATTTTATGATATTGCTGTAATTTTCTTTCTGAGTTTTGAAGTTCTATCTTCCGATATTGGTGTACTGGAGGGTGTTCCACACCCCCCAGACCCCCGGTCTGTACGGTTTTGCTTTTGGTAATTGGTTCAGAACCGAAAATTTGAAAGCTTTACCCACTAGCTCTTCGGCAAACAGCAGCAAGTAGGAATTCACAATTTATGATGTTTTGTCGTTTGTTGGTGCCTATGGACGGTCGGCACAAATTCGAACTGGACGTTTATGCTTTGTAATTCTTATTCTAACTTTAGATTTAGTTCACCAAAATTCTGCTTAATTTATCGATAAATATTAAATTAGATCTTTGGTTTAATTGTGGATTGAATTAAATAGAGAGGGGTATGGGATAATCTCAGTGCACAAGTATTAAAAGGTAAAACAATAAATATGTGTAAATAAGAAGAAGCTTTATGATTTTACTTTGGATCTTTCTGGAAAAAAATTTAGCCAAAAGTCTATCTGTTTGTATTATCAGAATCGAATTGAAGATTTAGCATATGTAGCGTTTAACCGTTGCTATGGTGACGGTAATTTTAGTCACCGATAATTTGCACAGCTTTACCCACTAGCTCTTTGGCAAACAGCAGCAAGTACATATTTTGAATGGGTTCAAAGTAGAAACAGTTAATAGAATAAGCCCAACCTAAACTTGTTAACCGGGGTTCTGGGGGTGTGGAATCTCGGTCTATATTGTTTGTATTATCAGAATCGAATTGAAGATTTCAGCATATGTAGCTGCTTGACCGTTGCTATGGTGACGGTAATTTTAGTCACCGAATAATTTTGTAAAGCTTTACCCACTAGCTCTTTGGCAAACAGCAGCAAGTACATATTTTTTTGAATGGGTTTAAAGTAGAAACAGTTAATAGAATAAGCCCGCAACCTAAACTTGTGCTAACCGGGGTCACTAGATCTCGAAATGCCGGAAGGCATAAACTCGTTGGCTTCGCGGACGACCTGTCAATGATAGCCTCGGCGAGGACCTCCGAAGAGCTAATGACAAAAGCGAACCTGGCCATCGCCCGGATCAAGGAGTGGGTCACCAGCAGGGGCCTGAAACTGGTCCCCCATAAGACAGAGTCGATCATGCTGACCGGAAGACGAATATTAGACGACATAAACTTCCAAATGGGCACACACGTAATAAATCCGCAAGAAGAGGTGAAAACTCTGGGAGTCACTTTTGACCGACACCTGAGCTTTTCACAGCACACGACAAGGACAGCAGCAGCAGCGGAGAGAAGCTGCACGGCACTATCAAGGCTGATGCCCAACATAGCGGGCCCAAGAACATCTAAAAGAAGACTACTAGCAACAGTGGTAAACTCCATTCTTCTATACGCGGCCCCGGTTTGGGAGGAGCAATGGACGTCGATAGACACCGAAACAAACTTGCCAGAGTACAGAGAAAGGCGGCGCTACGGGTGTGTTGCGCGTACCGCACGGTCTCGGAGAGCGCAATCCTGGTCCTAGCGAGTGTCCCACCAATAGATCTAATGGTGGCGGAAAGGACCGCAAACTACCACGACAAGACACCAGCAGGAAAAACTGCAAACAGAGAGACGACGTACCTCGCGTGGCAGGCGAGGTGGGCAGACTCCACCACTGGCACCTGGACCAAAACACTAATTCCCACAATAGAGAAATGGACGCAAAGACCTCACGGGGAATTGAGCTACCACTTGACCCAGGTTCTAACTGGCCATGGTTGCTTCAATAGATACCTGTTCAAGATAGGCAAAGCACCATCCGAAGCGTGCAACTACTGTGAGGAAATCGACACAGCTGAACACACACTCTTCAGCTGTAAAAAATGGGACGAGATAAGAAGAGAAAACCTCAAAGACGTACAGCCGGCCAACCTAATTGATACCATGCTCTCGAGCGAGGAGATGTGGGAAAGAATGGTCCGGGCAATAACGCAGATAATGCAACAAAAATAAGCGACAAAGAACTCCAACAAGACGAAGCACAACAACACGAATAACAAATATTCAAGAGCCAGCTGATTCCGCAAGAATTGTGCAAACATCCCAGGGTCAGTATGGCGTATGAAGTAAACGGATGGGGTTTTAGTCGGTAAGAGTCCGACACTACCACCCATACCATCTGGGTGGTTCCATGAGATTCCACAATAAAAAAACTGGGGTCTGGGGTGTGGAACACCCTCCAGTGCACCAATATCGGAATTCACAATTTATGATGTTCTGTCTTTCGATAATATTGCAATGAAGGAGTGTTCCACACCTTCAGACCCCGGTTTATGCAGTGTATTTCTTATCAAAAATAAAGTGAAGATTTAAACATATCTTCCCGTTGCTATGGTAACGTGTTATTATTAATATATAATGCAAAGAGAGATCAGCGTGATAACACAACCTCTTCTTTAAAGTCTAATTAGTTACTTTTTAGTGTTACAAAATAAATTAAAAGTGAAATTTAACGAACTGCAACTTTAGTCGAGTAAACATTTTTTAAAAACCAATTTTTTCACTTTGCAATTCATTACGACCAATTTCTAAGTTCCCGTTCATAGAAATCCGTATTGAATCCATCGGCTGATGTTGTTCTAAGAGACTGGCCAATTTCTGTGTACGAGAGATGTCACATTTACAGACCTATTAAAATGTAAAGCTGAAAAAATTATTAAACAATTGAAAATAAGGGAAATTCTTAAAATGATTTGTTATCATAAATTTAACAAGTTAAATTTAAGTCAGTACTTAATCCTAAAAGCCAAACCAGAAAAGAAAGTTTTACAACTTGAAAAGAGGAACAACTTGAAATTTTTCAAACAACATGAAATATAAAGTACCCTTCAGTATATTATGGTATTGTTCCGTTGTTCCCAAGAAAATGGCAGAAATAATCTAAAAGTTTTTACATAATTTTTAACACATTTGATGTTCTGTTTTTTAATACTCGTGCAATAAGGGTGTTGCATGCCCCCAAATCCCCCGGTGGCTAGCTTTTGATTTATGCAGTGGACAGTGACCCTAGTTTATTTAAATTAAACACCGTAGACTGGGGGGTATCCATATTCTAGGGGGTATTCTAATTACATATCCTCCTAGACTCGCCGCTCTATAGTTTTTATTTTATGTTGATGGTAGATTTTCCAGCTTATTTAGCGTTAACAGTAGAATATCCCCCGGTACAGTACACAGTATTATGATTTGCTCACGCAAGTACACGATCTTTATCTAATCATAATTGAGGGGTTTAGAAGTAAAAGGGTTTAAGTGGATTTTTTCAAGAAATGATGTAAATGCAGAATATTATACCTAAAGGGTATCCTAACTTGGAGGTAAAATAATTCAAGTAAATTTTACGTCCCTGGTGCCTTTATTGTAGTCTTTAAAAACATATCAAAATATTCACTAATAAAGTCTGTGGTAAAACGGTTCAAGTGCACTTGAACCATTTTACTTCTAAAGTTAACGGTTGTTTTTATTGTATGAAGTATGTCACCCCTTAAAGCATCAATAAAAACAGGAAAAAAAACAAGCCCAGACCATGAGACATTGAGTCAAAAGAGCCTGATTTAGCCAAGACCAGTTGATTCAGATGAAGAAAATGATGAACATAGCAACGTAAAATTAGATTCTGATCATGAATAAGAAATTTTGTTATAAAAAATTTCGTATGTTTTAGAAATAAAGTTTATTTTCTTGCAGTAATTGCACTTGAATCGTTTTACTACCAAACTTTTTTTAACATGCATAATGATTCAAGTATATTTTTGAGAAAAAATATATTAAAAAAACAAAATTAAAAGATTTTTTCTTTTTTGTAATGTTTTTTCGCCTTTAAATAAAACTAAAATATTACCATCGGTTTCTAAACTTATTCCTAGAATTTAAAATTTCAAATTAACTTTAAAGTCATTTATCTCAGAACTATTAAAAGTGCACTTGAACCCTTTTACTTCTAGGCCCTTCAATTGCGATTTTGATGCATTTGAAAAAATATCTGAGGTGTAAGTGTAATTTCCATTTTCCGACGTTTCTGAAGTGTTGGTAGGTAAAGTTTTGTAAAATTATGAAATTTTTTTTAGTAGAAACAAGAGGTTAAGACCATTAATCTCGTTAATTTATTCGGTGGTTTGGATATTGAAAATCTGGTTAATTTACTTAAACAACACACACCGTTGGGTTGAGAAGTAAATCTCTTCTCTCCAATGGATAATTAGAAATTTTAAAACGCCTAAGTCATCTCCAAGATATAACTTCAAATTCTTTCATTGAAGTCATCTGTGTCTGTTGCTTTTAAAGACGGTGATGCCCTAACACACACATTCACAATTTCATAATCTGAGATATCACGTCAGTTTATTTTCGGAAAACGTTTTGAAAACTTCAGATTGCTGCTGGTAAAAATAAACTACATAGACACGGGAGTCTGGGAGCTATAGACTACCCCTCAGTGAGTCAAAATCGCTAAGCCAAACATATAATTCTTGAAAATAATGAAGAAATTTTATGATGTCTCTATAATTCTTCAGATTTAGTGTATTATAAGTTAATCAATTTAATTTTGTTATTAAACAATTTTTTATTTTTTAATCATTATGTTGGCTTTACAATTGTCACGCCTGGCACACATAAAAAGCCGCCAGTGTCGGCATAAAAGTTATTCTTTTTGTATGATTGTATGTTATGCAGCCCACCTTGCAGAAACACGCACAACATGAACAAAATCTAATGAAATAGAAATAATTAACATCTCAAATACCCGAAATTGAACTTCCTGAAGTCTCACTTAAATAATTATAATTTTAATGTAATTTGATGCAAGTCTAGTTTTTCAATCTCCGGTTATTTCTAACCAAAGCTTTATTTACATAGACACAATTTCTGCAACAATTAATTCTATAGAATGAACCTGTGGTTAGGGATAACCGGAGATTGAAAAAACTGGGCTTCAATGTATTCAATTTATTTTATTTAGGATTTACTTGTATCAAATTACTATATTGCATAGCTTTTAGCTTATCCAAACAACTGTGGAATAGGGACTGAACAAATCGGCAACTCAATTTATACTGAAGAGCTAAGTCAAGAAATTCTTTGCTATAGTTCGATAAGTCATACGAATTGATTGCAATAAATTACTTTGTAAATTTACTGTATTGAACTTTTTTTTAGTATGTGATGGCAAAGAAGGAGGTATCCAACGATAAGTTGTGTGGTGCTAGGTATAGTAAAATTTTTAGCTTGGCATTACGTCATACTAACTTAACCAATGACGGTAGCTGCTTTTGGTTAATAACCAATGGCAGTGCTTACGCGCGATGACGTAGGTTCAAAGTTATATTATTGCTAGTATATTGGTTCAGCGTAAGCTTCAAAAATTATAGAGACGAAACTTCATATTAATCTCAGAAACCATCGGCTGTGGTGCTTCAATAAAACTCTTTTTTATTTTTAAAATAACTTAAATACTTATGAAGTTATAAGACAAGAATTGGACTCCTAGTTAACTTTTTCGTTTCCAAGTTGAAAGTTTTCACGCAAAACTCATACTAATAGCAAAATATCCACTATCTGTGTCACTGAAAAAAATTTTTAGTGGGTTGCTTGTTTTACTTTATGATTTTTGCCGCCTCGGTACTTAGGCGAAAGGAAAAAAGATTTGTTTCCCATGCATACGGTAAAAAGCCTTCATCAGTAGTAACAAAGGAATGCTATTTCTGCAGCTATTGTTAATTTCTTAATTATAATTCTACGACGACGTGCCACCTTTTAAGTTAGCAAAACACCTGCATCCCACACGTATAATGAAAACTTATGGTTTCTCTTCTTCCTGTGCGTTGTTCCAGCCGCAGCTTAAATTTAAAAGTGCGGTAATTTAAATTTAATTACGAACTACTCGTGCGTGACCTAAATTATGCTTTTCGGTAGTTGCATTTTTGAAAATTTAGTGTCGTTAATGTAAATCCACTCCTAGAGTAATTAATTACTACTAAAATATGTCAACTAATAGTAGCAACTAACCCTTGCGTCCAAAAGGGATTAAACAAATCCCCTACGCTCTTCCATACAACCTTAGAGAATGCTAACAGACATTTCATGATCACGTTCACGTAAATGTAAAATGTACTAATAATAACAGCAATAATGAGAAAATTTAACCATTTTACTTAATTACTGCCTTAATAAGGTCAAAACTTAACGATAAAGGTAAAATAGTAATTTTAGGATGTGCTTATTTTGGCGACAGTAATAAGAGCTACGTGTCACTAATTTCATAATTCCAATTAAAAGTGTTTAAAAACGACCTCGAAGTGGAAGAATTAAACCAAGTTGACTCATCATATAAAATGCAGTGTTTCGAAAAATGAGTGGCGCTCGAGCTAACCGCAAGTTATAGTCCCGGCCGTGATGCATTCGTGATGTTTATTATTTTTGCTCATTTTTTGATGGTTAAAATTTTCAGCACAGATTCAAAGAGCAAGCATTTGCATATCCGTGACCTTTAATTTAAAATTTAAATTAACAATGCAGAGGACTTACAATCCCGACTGAAATTCAACAAAAGTTATTATGCAAATTTTAATGCACATAATTAGATTTATGTAAACTTTTAGATAATATACAACTCGGAGTAATTTGATGACATAGAAAATTGAAAAACGTGAATGAAACCCTTAAATCATTTTTTAAAATAAATGAAAAGCAATACCGACCACGTTGCGCTGCCTGGAACTTTATAATTACGATCGGATTAATTTTTCTTTTTTAATTTGTCCGACGTGATTTAAAGTGACAGGATTTGTAATTGACATTTTTATAGCGGAAAAGTGTGTCGGCGTGTTTGTACTTGACGATAAACAAAACACTTCCTAGTTTTTGTTTGCTGTTCCAGCTCAACGGGGATGTCGACGTCGACAAAAACAAGATAAACAAAAATGGCAACTTTTGTTTCGGTCGCCATTGGTAATAATAAAAGTGCATGTCGTATTTTGCTATAATAATAATTGTTTCTGATGATTGCGTGGTAACGTCCAGTGGCGCGGTGTGGGGATAATAAAAGACACACGTTGTTAGGCCAATTGATATATTTTGTATTAACATAATTTGAATGTTGTACCCTTTTCACAAAGAATTATTTACTGACATATTTTTTTACCTACTTTAGCAACTTGCTAAGGAGGCATTTACTATAGAAATAAATGACAGCACATCTATACAACATAGTACACACATTTACAATTTATTATATTATAGAAATTTCCTCTTAACTCAGGCATGCATTCTTATTAGGGATGTGGCTGGATAAACCCCTAATGAGAGAGCAGCTGATTTTATATTTTAAAAATTTCTGATTTAGTACAAGTCTTTGAGTTAATTTATATAATCAGAGAATTCTAATGTGGTACACCAAAATAATTGATCTGTACAGATATTAGTAGATAATACAGAATACTGTTTTTCGATGAAAATTTTCGTTTGTTAAATTAAATTAAACATTCAAAAATAACAATAATATAAACCACAACCCTTGTGATAAATTATTATCGATCTTTATCAAAAATGTTATGAAACTATATTTTCCAATCAGTACATGATGTTCTTAAAAATAAGAAAAAGGAATCGGTAATCCATTGTAAAAGCCAAGGTCATCATCTTACTTTAAAAAATCTGCCCTTTACCGTTGCCAGTAATTTTCAAATTTTCTAAAGTATTATTTTTAGTCGGTTGGGCGCCAAAAGCACTTAACCCCACTTTTGGAACAATCCCATTCTTTGACATCTGCAGTTTGCGCCCCATAAGTTACATCGACAGGAACTGTTGTAGCAGCAATCGTTTGGACGATGATCACAGTTTCCTCCTCTTCTTATGCAAGCTCGTCTGAAAACATGAATCAAGGAACGTCTGCGAGAATGTTAATTTTTTTAAATTATATCAAACGGATATAGTCTACTCTAACATCAAAATAGTGAACTAAACTGCCGACATTTTTAAATTTTCGCCATACAATCAACAATGTCGGAAGTCGAGTTTCAATTATTAAACCACAAAATGCAATAAGATTCAAGCAGATAATCACAGAAGGCTTTGATCTTATTGTTCCTTTTGCTACGTCAACTACTATATTGAAGTTATGAAAAGCAAACTTACTTCTGTTGTGGTTTTAAAATGTTTTCTAACAAATCTTCTGAATATTCGTCATCTAGTGGCACATCGTTATCTGAAATCAAATTATTAACGTGAATAAAATTTATTGAAATTATTATTTCAATTATTGTTCATTTAACCTTATAATTTTAAAAATTTGAATCAAATATGAATAATAGTATATTACATAGCGAGGTGGAAAGCGAGTCATTACTAACTGAGGTCAGCAATTGGCCGAAGTTAGTAATAACGCTTTACGCCGAAGCATGTATACTATTTTATTCGCAATCGTGAAGTTGGAGTTGGTTTAATGGAAATAATTATGATTTCTAATTATTGTTATAACCTAACTATATTTGACATTTGTATCAGCGCCTCTATTTTTAATAGCTCATATCACGTAAAACCACGCCCATTTTGTTCATTACTAACCGGCACGTGGTATATCGAGTGAAAATTTTCATTACATACTGGTAGGTCTTAGCAGTTAACAATATGCTACTTTCAAACTTTTTAAAAGTAGGAAACGAGCAATTACCGACCGATTGCGAATAAAATTTATTATAAACCGGATATAACCAATGCGGAATAGAGGTTATTATTAAAACAAAAGGTAGTTGTACAAATATTGGTTTAGTGCATAGGAAGTTAAGGTTCGGTTGCTACACTACCCCTCAGTTACTAGTTTCCACACTTTGAGTGTGCCCAAAGGGTATGGAGTAAGCCCCCCAGACCTCCCAGTTTTTAAAATCATGCTTTCTACTTAGTTTGGGCTTTTGAGATTATTGTTTAATAATTTTTTTATCTTTACATTTCAGCAGGTTTGCAATTGTCACGCATAGCACAATAGAATACCGCCAATGCTTACTTTTCTGATTTGCATTTGTTTACTAGTAGATAGGGGAGGTAAAAATGAATGTTTTCGGGAAAAAATTTTGATTATTGATACTGGATAGATCGTGAGATTTGGGAGAAAACTTATGGTCTTCAGTATCAAGTGATCAATGGAGATTAATAGTATTGACCGCCAGTCTGCGGTAAAGGAAAGGGAAAGAATGAAAGAGTACAGACCGGGGGGTCTGGGGGTTGTGGAACATCCTCCAGTGCACCAGTATAGGAAACCAGTACATTAAATGTTTATGAATTATACAGCTGTATGATTCCTCTACAATTTTCTTGGGAACAATGTCATATAATGAGGGTAATTCATACTCTCCCGCCCTTGTCAAGAAAATTATTACGAAATCATACAGCATCTGCATAATTTATTAACATTTAATGTCCTGATTCCCTATACTGATGCACTGGAGGGTGTTCCACACCCCCCAGACCCCCGGTCTCTAAAATTATGTGTTCTACATTGCGCTTAAAGACTTATTGCTAGTATATTATAATTAGATAGTAATCATTTTAATCGCTGAAAGTTACGATAATTTGTTTTATTTTATATTAACGCTAATTAAACAATAATGTTATCAAAATCATTTTAATTCTGATGTTACTATTAAAGCAATAAATATGCAATTTACTCCAAGAAAATAAAGTATCTGGTGGAACACCATTAGTGCTCTATGAACATAACATGTTAACGGATAGGCAGATGTTAAATTGCTGAAATGCTTACGTAATTCAATTTCAGTCTACATTATTTTATTTACTGCTTATGTTCTAAAAAATTTGTAAATACTGAAATCAATTTTAATATATTTTACAATAGAGTGGTTAAATTAATACTCCAATTAGTATTAATGAAGAATTAAAGCTTTGTATCATGAGAACTCTTAATTACGACCTTCCATACAAACTCATTTAAAGGAGGAAAACGGTTATGAAAATCTCACGTTAACTTTGCAATTCAGAGAATATAGATTATTATAATCGATAGGCTGCAAAAATTACTGTTCTCCGGTATGATAAAATTGTAGGGTAAATTTCATGTGAGAAAGGGGTGGAGATCCCACCACATTTTAGCAAATTTCACCAAGATGGAGGGGGTGGTCTAAATTAATAAAAACACCTCACGTAATTAATGGACGTTCCCTAAAGCTTTTGTATAATTTAAGCACTTCTAATATTGTGTCTACTGATTTACTGTTCTGGGTGGTACTCTAGAACCGGTCTATGCTGTTAGCTTTTATTAATCCCTTCATTCACAACTACATGACATACACGATATGTGTTTACTTGCAGAACTGTGTAGCTACGTGGGGGTCTCAAGTACACGTAATTCTGCTTATTATTATTGAAATATTTTAAATCTGTCTCGTTTGATATTAGATTTTTTATTTAATAATTTAGGACAATGAGTCGTATTTCGTTTACTTTCCTTATTTATTTTTCAATAAAATAATTAAAAATTAAGTAAGTAAAAATATTTGTTGAATGTAAAGTTGACAAAGTTTATTAAAAGTTTAAAAATAAAAAAATTGGAATTAAAATAATTTGCTATCTTAAATTTACAGATCTCTAATTTGCTATCTAAAATAAAATCCCCGGTCTCTAAATCTGCGTATTCTAGCTTACGCTGAAGAATTTATTGATTTTATGAAGTCTATGACTTAAAAAATTTAAGATAGCAAATCATTTTAATTCCCATTTTTATAAATTTAAAAATGAAATTTCAATTTACTTATAAAAAAAAAATGCATACACTTGGGAGTCTAGGGATGTGGAACATCCTCTTGGAAACAAATTTCATGTCTTGATTCTCTAGATTGGTGCACTGGAGGGTGTTCCACCCCAGACCCCCAGTGACGAAACTTATGTGTTCTAGTTTGCGCTTAGGGACTTATTTTCATTTTTTAAATATAATTTCAATTCATCAATATAAAATAAACTGCATATACCGGGGTCTGGGTGTGGAACACCCTCCAGTGCACCAGTATAGGGAACTAATACATTAAAACTTTACAAATTATGCAGATGCTGTATGGTTTCGCTATAATTTTCTTGGATACGAATTTCATGTCCTAATTCTCTATATTGGTGCACTGGAGGGTGTTCCACACCCCCCAGACCCCCCGGTCGCAGAACTTATGTGTTCTAGTTTGCTCTCATGCACTTATTCCCATTTTTTAAAATATAACTTCAATTCATTAATATAAAAATAAACTGCATAGACCGGGGGGTCTGGGGGGTGTGGAACACTCTCCAGTGCACCACTACAGGGAACCATGACATTAAATGTTGTGATTGCACAAATATGCCTTTAACAATTTAGGTGAGGCTATGACATTGTTCTTAAGAAAATTATAGCAAACTCATACAGCATATTATGCATAATTTGTAAACATTTAATGTTCTGGTTTCCTATTCTGGTGCCCCCCCAGGACCTCCCGGTCTCTGAAACTATGAATGTTAATTTGCGCTTAGGATTTATTGCTTGATAAATTTAATATAGCAAATAAATTTTATTCTCATTTTTAAAAATTTAAAAATAAAATTTCAAGTCTTCTGATCTTTACAGAGTTTATTTTTATTTTAGTTTTAAATTTATCAAGTCATATTTAAGCAATAAATTCTTAAGTGAAAAATAGAATACTGAGTTTTAGAGACCGGGGGTCTGGGGTGTGGAACACCCCCCAGTGTACCGGTATAGGAAACCAAGACTTTAATTGTTTAAAAATTATGCAAATCCTGTATGGTTTCGTTATAATTTTCTTGGGAACAATAGGATATACTGGAGATAATTCTCTTGGCACTTATCTTGCCTTTATGTTGTTCTAAAAAAAAATTTTATTAATCGCTTAATACTAAAATCCATGAGTTCCCAAATATATCTTTTACAATTTGGGTGGGGCTACGACATCTTTCCCAAGAAAATTATAGCGAAATCATACAGCATCTGCAATTTGTAAACATTTCTATACTGATGCACTGGAGGGTGTTCCACACCCCCCAGACCCCCCGGTTTCTACATCTTTGTATTCTAGTTTGCCTTTAGGGATTTATTGCTTAAATTTAATATAGTAAATCATTTTAATTCCCATTTTTTTAAATTTCTTTACTTTCAAATTTTTAATAAACCATTTCAGCTTTACATTCAATAAAGATTTTCTCTTGTTAAAAATGCCACGTTACCATAGCAACGGCCAAGCGGATATACTGAAATCTTCAATTCACTTTTGATAAAAAAAAAAGTGATTAGAGTGCCTCCATTGCCCCAGGATTGGGATGCAAAATAATAAATATTTAGAAATTATGCAAAAACTTGATAATAGCGTTATAACTTTCTTGACAACTATGACAGTGCAATCAAGTAAATAATATAAACGTATCAAGTAAATGTTGACATAATTTGTTCTGCCGCCAGAAGTTAGCAGAGAAGCAAATATACTGAAATCTTTAACTCACTTTTGATAAAAAAAATAAGCTGGATACGCCGAGGTTTTGGGGTGCTCCCATAAATTTGGATGGCAAAATATCTAATGGTTACATAATATTATGCTGAAGCTTTTTTTACACCAATTTAGTTCTTCTTAGGAATGGCGAACTATATGAGGCCATACCTCCAAAGGGTATATTATCATCCGCTATTATGTTACGGAAATATTAAAATATCAAGTAAATGTTCTCATAATTTGTAAACATTGAATAAACTGTATAAACCGGGGGGTCTGGGGGGTGTGGAACACCCTCCAGTGCCTTCTAAAATCGGAAGGTAAATATCTAATGTTTATAAATTATGCAGAAGCTTTTTATACCGTTTAGTTATGGTGATATATATACAAAAGTTTTATTCTTTTTGTGAAATGGAAGATGACGAGATGTCCTAGATATGTTCCAGATCCCCAGCACTCTATCTTTAATTTTATATTGTTAAGATAAGCACAGCTTTGTTTAATTATTATACAGCCGTTAATTTTATTCTACAGATCGTAGGGTCTGGGAGGTATGGAATACCCTCCAGCTACGTAGATATAATCGTTGCAATAATAAAATTGGATGATAACATTGAAGGTAGTTGCATAAATATTAAATACCATCGGCACATAAATTTGGTTCTATTACTGAATAACTCTTCGAATGTTTGCTTTGAGGTTAATAATTTTTGTTGGTTAGTTGGCATATTAATCTGCTGATAATAATTTCCATTTTTAAATCGTTCACATATTTTACGAGCCGCTCATCTGTTATTTGTATTTTTACAGCAAAAATTTGTTCCTTGTCTGCACATTTGAGTGCAGTAACTCAGCATTTATCGAGCTACACTTTATTATTTTTTGTGGGGCTAAACCTAGTTTATGATTTACATTATTTATGTTCGGTGCTTATCTGTATTTTGAGTGCTGTTCTTTTGTTTATTGGTACAAAACCGTGAAAGTGAGCAAAAGCAAGTTGGGTAACGCGAACAAATGTTAGTCAATGTATACACAGCTTTATGTATTGTATATTAACTTTTCGAATAAAAATACAAAGTTTATTCCTAATTGATGGATATAAGTAGCAACGAGTTACGTTTGAGAGCACGAGCAAACATTCGTTCGTTTCACATCCTTATCGTCTGAAATAAAATATTTGATGCTACCAGTAAGATGATCGCGCTTATCCCTCCGCCTAAATAAATTATTTATTGTTATTTTTGCAACGAGTAAAAAAAGAAAGAGAAAATCTGATTGCATTACCGGAGAAAACGAGCAAACGCTGGTCCATGTATACCCACCTTTATTCGTTAAAAATTGTCGTCATTAATTGACGAATACAAAATTCTATTTTTAAAATTCATCCACTTTTATTGATTTATGTGGCTAATCAGCAACAATAAATTACTTCATACTTTATATTTTACAAACTTAAACTGGATGAGTTCCACCCACACGACTTTAATTAATAAAAATGAGATTGAATTGAAATATTCAGTTGGTCGTAATTGGGGATTCCAAAGTAAGCTCATTAAGGAACGTAATGAAATTCGCGGTTTACATAAAAAAATCTATCTCTTTTCGCACTTTCCTTATAAATCATTGGTTTCGAATTACTCGAATAATCATGACGATAATATTTTTGCGGAAAATGCGGTAAACGATTATTAAAATGTAAATTTCGAATAGGAAAACTTTTCCGACTGTTCAAATGTATCAATTTCTGCTCATCAGAATATTCATACCAGCATACCTAAGGCAATACATTTATTTGCTTCATACTTTCTTGCCAACTTTTCCATATATTTTCGTTAACATTTTGTATTTATTATTCGGGAGGCGTCAACAGAAGGCAATATGAAACTTAAATAGATAAACTTTTTTGACTTTCGGTTTCGAATGTTAACGACTTTTCTAATTTATTGCCATGCATCGCGAAAAACGTGAAGAAAACTTATCGCTGCTGTCGATTACAGCCAAAGTCATAAGAGTTAATTTTCTCTCGCTAATTTTAATTACGATTCCCAATAAATTTAAACTCGATATGGTTAAATATACACCAACTATTGTAATAACTAAGTCTCGCGTTCACTCGAAATGTTCACCATTAAGAAAACAGTAAAGCTTCAACTGGTAGCTATAAAATACTTTAATTAATTTAACGGAGTACATTTCTAACTGCAAATAAATGTAAATAATGGAACTTTAATTAACTGAGATTTTTATTCAAAACACGTAAATTATCTGTGCGTTTAATTAGTTTTCTTTAGAAATTTATTTATTTTGTTGTTGTATTTGCAGAGCAATTTAAAACGAGGTCGTATCTTCATTTTTTCATAATTGCACCCTCCCTCGCCTGCCGCGCTCCTTTGAGCGTTTGCTGGATAACCAGCTTCGCGGGGGCTAAAATCTGAATTATTAGATAAAGAAAATACATACGTAGTAAGTATATTTTTCCTACAGTCGGGTAAAATAACGCCAACAGATTACTTATTTAAAAAAGTCGTGTTTGTAGGAATAAAGTTTGTCCTGTAAGTAAATCCCCTTGACGGGTTCGGCAGTGGGTAAAAGCCTACCACAAATTAAGTGACAGTTATGTAAAATACATTTAAACGAGATAAAACAGAATAAACCGTATTAATGAAAGCTTTTAGTAATAATTGAATTTTCCTCCTTACAAGGAAACAACAAATGAGCGGCGTTGAAAAGTTTTTGTTGCTACAGAGTCGCAAATCAAAATAATCCGTCAAGTTTCTAATACAATTGTTCGCAGTATGAAATATAACGTCGAATTTTCTCCACTTTTATTACTCGGAAGCAATTTATACTCTGCCACAATGTTATGCAGCTTACCGAGATATTCTTTGTATTTTCTTGAACGACTTGCTTAAGATTAAAATTCTGCGTTAACAATAACATTTTTATAGGTTAATGTATCATGTCAAAATTGTAATCCTTCAGCGGGATAATGTAGTGATGGCAAGTTACATCTCTTCACAAAGTAGTTAAGTTTTTAACAGATCAAACATAAAATATGTTGGCGTGTTCCATAAAGCTTATCTCTTTCCTTTTAGTTTCATTGTAAACCAACAACCTGTAATAATACTTTCTTTCTTTCTTTTAATGTTTATGTTGATGCACTGCCAACTTTTCTCAAAGATAAATTTTGCAAAGCAAGCGCTTTATTGTTTGCGTTACTCAAAACCGTCAAGTTGGTAACCGCGATACAGTTACCATAACAACCGGATTATTTCGTCTTTGTTTTTATGCGAAAATGCAAAAAACCAAAACTTCGCGTTTGAAACTCCCACGCCTATAAGCGCCGCCCACAAAAAACAACATCGGTTTCAGGGAATCCCCGTACTAAAAAACAACAAATTGGAGGTTTGCGAAGCAATAGAACGAAACAGTAATGCAATATTAATCACATGAGCGGAAACAATGCAAAAAGGTAACTTTTAATTGTTTCTTTACGTAGTAGCACATAAAAGTAAATATTAGCTTTAGTTTAAAGCCAAGAAAAAAATATTGTGTCTAATTATTACATTATACAACAAGAACATGCACAATTTTGCAATTGGTTTGAAATTAAAACAAGAAGTTTGATTAAAATAAAAACGATCAAAGTATTAAATAAAGTTAAAAACTGTGTTTGCTGTATTCCAAGATTCAGTGTTCAGGAAAGTAACGGAAATGAGAGATTTGGCAGGTAAAGGTAAATTTCTTTCAAAATTTTTCCCATATTAACTAAATTTTTAAAAGAACTGGTTTCGCAACTTGTTGTATAAATAGATATTTTTGCAGTGCGTTAAAGGAACATTAGCAAATAGACAGAAAGTTTCGAAATAAAGTACTGTGAGATATAGCAAAAGAATAATTAGAAAGAAAAACGATAAGAATACCTAGGATGTTCTCGTGACCGATACGTTTAAGCACTGATAGCTGCTTCTACCTCCAGAAACATACAGGGTGTTCCTGTGACCGTATAGAATCTCAGAAAAAACATTTTTATTTTGTTATTTTATAAATTTATTTTTATTGGATAAATAAAATTAAGATTAAACTTTAAATTTATTTTTAATTTAAATTAATTGTAATAATCGTAAGATTTAACTTATATTTTATAAAAATAAAAATATTTTCTGCAAAATGAATAATTTTTAGGATATTTGTTTTAAGAGAATTGCCTATACTGAATAGTAAATATGCTTCTTGATTAAATTGCTTCGTTTGAAATACATAAAATTTTGCAAACTTAATTTTATTTAACATTTCTTGATTTAATTTAATCCATATCTCGAAAATTTTTGATTTTAGACAAATAAGGTTAATAGTTTGTAGACATTTTTACGCTCTTTAAAAAAGCACTGCATTACTAATACCAAAAAATCAATCGCTACGATGTTATGGCAGTTTTAAAGTAGAAATTGAGAAAATATCTTTCAAGGTGCCAAAATTTTGTTTGGAAAAGTACTTTACCAGTTGCATCGGTCGCAAAGATACCCTGTCCAGTAGATAATTGCGTAAAGTAGTAGTTTTGAACCCAAAACGTGAAAACCTACTTTATTGCTCAAGATTGGAAAAGAACAACAATTAAAGTCGAAAAGTGTTACTTATTTATTCTCCGTCAAAACGTATGCACGTAAAGTATACTACTAGAACATAAAATTGTTTATCTTTGTATCTGTAATGCATAATTGCATAGGGTGAATTCAAAATTATTTCCCTAAGTGCGGTCTCCAGGCCGCACAACCTTGCCAATTTAGTGCAGTAAATAATTAAGTCGATACGAGGGGTTAACCGCTGGAAAAGTTTTTTGTACACATCTCATGAAGTACATGACATCTCATGTGAAGTACATGAAGTACTTGTGAAATACATAATAGTACTTGTGAAGTACATAAAGTACTGGTAAAATACATGAAGTACGTAAATTTTCAAATCTTTAATATGTTTGCCTGCATTGTAATATTTGGGTACTGAAGGGTGTTTATCACCCCCTAAACCTCCCGGATTAATTAGTTTATTTTTTATCACAAGTAAACTGTAGATCTCTCTATACTTGGGCACCGAGGGTGTTCCAACCCCCCCCCCCCCGGATTGAGTAGTTTATTTCTTATCAGAACTAATCTAAAGATCTTCCGTTGCAGGGGCACTGGAGTGTATTCTACACCCTCCAGACTTCCCGGATTAATTAGTTTATTTTTTATCAAAAGTAAACTGAAGATCTCCCGTTTCAGAGGCACTGGAGGGTGTTCCACACCCCCCAGATCCCCCGGTTTAAATAATTTATTTTTATTAAAAGTGAATTGAATATTTAAGCATATTTCAAGTTTATTAAAATTAGCTAGGTCAAGTAAATGTGTTTAATTCGTAATCTGACAATTAATTATAAACTGCGTAATTATAAATTCCGTACCCCTTGGGAGGCAGATCTCTGCAACAAAATAAAAAATAAACTACTTAATCTGAGGTCTGGGGGATGTGGAACACCTTCCAGTACCTCTGCAACGGGAAATCTTCAGTTTACTTTTGATAAAAAAATTCCGAGGGGTGTGGGGTATGCGAAACACCCTCCAGTGCTCAAATTTTTGGTTCTCGGTAAGTCTCTGAAATACCGCTAACGTACGTGAAATACAATGAAGTATCGATGAATTAGGTGAAGTACCGTGAATTATTGATGACGTACTGCAAATTACTGGTGAAGTACGTGAAGTCGCGTGAATTACTGCTTAATTATATGAAGTACAAAGAAGTATGGAGAATTATGATGAAGTACGTGAACTGTGAAGTTAATTGTACACGATTTTCTCTAGCGGTTGACCCCTCGAGTCGATAATAATTAATTCAATTTTTTATTCCAACATCGACTTGGGTCTGCAGATAACTGGGAGGTCCAAAAAATGATGCTCTGTCATTCTACAGGAGGAGATTCTAGTTGGTAGGAATCCGACACTATTATCCAGTTACGGGCTGGATGATAGATTTCCCCCTTGTGTCGCCGTTAAAAAAAATCTCCACGTAAAATTGATAATACCGCCAGAAAGTTTTATGCTAATTAACCGTTAAAGTTATTTCGGTGCGAGGTTTTGTTACCAAAATTTATTCAATAACTCAAATATCTCGTAAGACTTCATTGAATCATATTATATAATAGACACGTTTTATATAGAAAATGTCAAGCATATATCGCTGCTTTTGTATTCCCCACATGACAAGATAGTCTCATACGAAAATGTTACCGATCGAATAATTTTTATTTTTACAAAAAAAAACCGTTACATTTTTTATTCTTTAAAGTGTCGCTTTTAGACATTCAATTTTGAGTGTCCCTCTGTATATAAAATAATCGAATTATCCGATTATCCGATAAGAAATTTTGAGTTAGTTTTTTATTCAAGTCGCCCTGTATATAAACCTTGCAAATCAAGCGAAGCGTACGCTTAATAATGAAAAATAGGCTAAAATGTAATTCAACTTAAAAGCACAAGCTTTGTACGTTCATATCTGCCGGTGTCATAAAAATATCGAGAAAAATAAACGTAATTCACGGCAAATTGCATTGTAAACCTTTCACACAAATTTGATATATTTTTACTTTCGCTGGATATATTTTGGTACTTTTTATCCACTTTTTGACGATGCGACGTGGCATTACAAAACACAGAAGCCGAATAAGCAAGTCAGTAATGACGTTGTATTGACGATACGAAGCACATATTACAGAAATGTAATCAATAATTAATAAAGTTCTTGCTGTGCTTCACAAATATTTAATTTATTAGAAATTATTATATAGCAAAAACAAATTAAGATTAAATCTCTGCTGGATACTTGGTTTCATCTCGACTAAATTCTCATAACTTTTTTATTATTATTGCAAATTCTTGACTGAAAATATTATACTCTATAATATATATATGATCTTTCCTGGCAACAAGGCGAAAAACTCGGTCCGTTAGGAATCAAAAATTTTATAAAAAAAGAGATCTGATCTTGTACTTATTCGGTTACATCTAGTAGTCGATTGCTATTTAAATAATAAATTTTACGTTATCGAAATTTTACTGCTTAGGTTATAAAAGTGTCATTTTACTGCAGTAAAAGTGAAACTTTAATGCTTACCGTCAGTTCCCCAAATAGAATTTTTAATGTCAACTGGAGCAAAAAATAACATGGCCTGTAATATTATTTTATACATTTAAATTACCGCGCTTTTCAAATGTATTTAAATTGAAATAGTTGTGCAAGACAGTGGTGAATAATTATTGTTAATTCTCCGCAGTCTTCCTCTTCTACTTCTCCATTGAGTCTCTTTTTTATGTCAATCCCAAATAGTTCTGCAATATAACTTTTTCAAAATTTTGATTAACTAGATTGCACAAAAGCCAAAAAGTGCATAGCAAATAAACAAGATCTATTATAATATTCTACATATAAATTATTTTGCCAAGGTTGTGCGGTCTGAAGACCGCAGTTTAGGAAATAATTTTGAAATTATTCTATATGTGCGTTACAGACAGATAAATACTCCCGAACACACTTTGCAAACTTCTGGCTTTGGCTTTCAGTATATGCCAACGTTCCAAAAATCACCATTAAAGCAAAATCTAAAATAAGATAAACTGAGATAATTAAAATTATTTACTCTTTTCAATTTAAGTAATAAAAAGCTATACCTATACTGGAAAAGACAAAAAATAACTAGGGACCGGGGGGTCTGGGGGGTGCGGAACACCCTTCAGTGCACCAGTATCGGAATTTCCAATTTATGATGTTTTGGTATTCCGGTACTGTTGCACCATTCCGATACTGGTGCACTGCATGATACAATAATATATAAGATATGATACATATATATCGGAATTCTGCTTTGGTATTTTTGCGCATGACGTCACGTGGCTAGTGATATTCTGCGCAATAACTTATCCTGAATCAATAATATGAGAGATGCAAATTCGATTTTGGTATTTGGTGCGCATATACGTCACATGGTTAGTGCATAACCTGCGTAATATCATATGTTGTTATTATTGTACCAATTTATGTAAGATTTTCCATTTAAAAAATGTCACGTCACCATAAAAACGGCCACGCGAATATGCTGAAATCTTGAATTGACTTGAACAAAAATAATCTGAATAGACCGGGGGGTCTAGGGGGTGTGGAACACCCTCCAGTGCACCAGTATCGAATTCACAATTTATGATGCTTTATTTTTCGATACAGGTGCACTGGGGGGTGTGGAAGACCCCCCGGTATGATCAGTTTATTGTTTCTCAGAAGTAAATTGAAGATTTCAGGATATTATTAGCCGTTGCTATGGTGATGTGGCATTTTTATTAATAGAAAATCTTATATCAGTTGAAAAACTTTGCCCGTCAGCTTTTCGCCAATTTTGACTTAACCCAGCCTCTAACGTAAGCCGTAATCCAACCTTTAAATCCACCCCCCAGACCCCCCAGTCTAATACGCCAAATTTAACGACAAATTTTAGTAACAAATACCAAAAACCCAAACTAGACAACATGTTACTTAGAGACCGGGGGTCTGGGGAGGAAGAAGTCAGTTTTTATATAAAACGATATAGAGTTCGCCGATTTGGGGGATTTTTTTCCAAGGAATTTTAGTGAATTGCAGATATAAGCATATGCAAACTTATGGCTTACAGATTAAAGTAGTCAATAAAGAAACTTGATAAAACCGCATAAAATACAACGTATTGACTAAAGGTCTGGGGGAGGGGCAATTATAAAATACCGTACAATATGTAAAGATTCCAAAGAAACCCCAAAAACAAAATTGAAAAACTGTGATAATTAAAATTATTTACTATTCGTAATTTAAGTAATAAATCCCAATATTCACACTAGAAAATATAGAAAATAATTAGAGATCGGGTCCGGAAAGGGGGTATGGAATACCTCCACGTACACCCAAACTGTAACAGATTGATTTGAAAACTTATGGCTTTCAGTATCAAGTCATCAATAGAGAAACCTTTTAAAGCGACGTAAAATAGAAGTCTGAGGGGGGGGAAGGTAGAAAATACTCCCAGTACATATGTTATCGCTCCAAAAAACATCAGTAAAACAAAATCTAAAATAAGATAAACTGAGATAATTAAAATTATTTGTTCTTTTAAATTTAAGTAATTAAAAGCAATACTCATACTAAAAAATACTGAAAATAATTAGAAACCGGGGGGTCTGGGGGGCGTGGAACGCCCTCCAGTGCACCAGTATCGGAATTCACAATTTATGGGGTTCTGTCTTCCGATACTGTTGCACCATTTCCATAGTGGTGCACTGGAGGGTGTTCCACACCCCAGACCCCCGGTTTAATCAATTTATTGTTTCTCAGAAGTGAATTGAAGATTTCAGCATATTCTTGAACGTTCTTATGGTGATGTGGAATTTTTATTAATAGAAAATTTTATATCAGTGTTGAAAAATTTGGCCCGTCAGCTTCCAAACAATTTTTAACTTTTCATATTTTACCTTTCGGTACTGAGGAGTTTCCTGCTATTGAGGGTGTCTAAGACCGGGGGTCTGGGGGGTGTGGAACACCCTCCAGTGCACCAGTATCGGAATTTACAACTTATGATGTTCTGTCTTCCGATACTGTGCACCATTCCGATACTGGTGCACTGGAGGGTGTTCCACACCCCAGACCCCCGGTTTAATCAATTTATTGCACTGAAGGATTCCCCCACACACACCCCGGTCTAATCAGTTAATTTTTTCTTAGAGTTTTATGATGATGTGGAGTATGGAGTTCAGTGGTTTGGGGAAAGTGATATACCTTCCAGTATATGCCACCGTTCCAATACAAAATGCTATACTTCGAAAATTACAGCGGTATCATAAAGCTGTCGTATAATTTGCAAAAATTTAATGTTTCCCTATCGATTTTTGAGCACTTAGGCACTGGAGGGTGTTCCAAGTCCCTCAGATCCCCCCGGTCTATGCAGTTTATGTAATAATAATAATAGGTTTATTTAGCTATAGCTATTTCTTTATATACATACATATATAAGTAATTTACAATAATAAACAACTTACAATAATAATAGCAACAAAAAACAATAATAACATAAGAAAAATAATAATAACCTCATATTGCAACTGTTTCCCTGATGTAAGAAACTAATTCCTTTTTAAACATTTTATAGTTAATACACTCTTTATATATCCACTTAGCCGTTGTTATGGTGACGTGGATTATTAATCATAGAAAATTATCATAAATTTGAGTTCTGTAGCAAGCGGCAGGTTAACGCAACTTCTAGCCTAACCTGTAATTTAACCCCCCGGTAGTCAGTCAAGTGGTTACTGATAATAAAAATAATTTGCCGCCAATGGTAGATTGATTTTCCTCAATGTACAAGTTTGAGCTGCGACTTTCTCTACCTGATTATTATACTCATTTTGTACTTATTTAAATAATTAACAGTTTTCAAGCAGTTAAATCAAAATTAAATTTACACATCTGTTTGTAGGGGGTGAAAGCCGCTGGTGTTTTCAAAGATCTTTTGATAAAGTCGACGGTTTAACTGTCAAAGTAATTTTAACAACTTTATAATTTTGTTTATAACTTCGTTATTCTTTAGCTGAATTTGGAAATAAAACGAGAGTTTTATTTATAATTTTAAACTTTACAAATTTTTTTACAATTTTTGATAGGGTGCAGAATAAGGGAGGTATTTTAAGAAAAGCTCTGACTTAAAAAATACTTTTGTAAAATATCTAGTAAGCTTGACAACAGCAAAATTGTGATTAAAATTCATGGGATTGCTATTTTGCAAGTAATCAGTAAAGAAATTTTTTAAAACAACATTAAATAGGGGTTTGAGGGGATAGAAAATGTCTCCAGTATATGTCATCGTTTCAATGAAAAGCTAAGAAAATAAAATCTAAAATAAGTAAAATATTAAGTAGAATGATATGCTACCCCAAATTTAAGTAACAAATACCAAAATTTCAAACTAGAAAACCTGTTGCTTAGTGACCGGGGGTGTGGGGATATGAATACCCAGCTGAGGGGGTTTGAGGTATATGTCATCTTTTCCAAAAAATTTTAGGGAATTGAAGATTTAACAATATACGGTATAAAGTGGTCAATAGAGAAACTTTTTAAGGCCACATAAAATTCAACAGTTTAACTAAAGATCTTGAGGAAGGGGGCGGTGATAAAATACCTTACAATATATCGCGGTTCCAAAGGAACCTCAAAAAAACAAAATCAAAAATAAGAGAAACTGTTATAATTAAAATTATTTACTTTCCTTAATTTAAGTAATAAATCCCAATATCCACACTAAAAATATAGAAAATAATTAGAGACCGGGGGTCTGGGGGTTATGGAATACCCCCCAGGTACACTCAAACTACAATAGATCGATTTGCAAACTTATAGCTTTCAGTATCAAGATTGATACTTTTTTTAAACAACATAAAATAGAAGTCAGAGAGTTAAGGGTAGGAGAGGGTTATAAAATACCCCCCATTAAATGTCATTGTTCTAAGAAAACTACACCAACATCATAGAGTTTTTTAAATGTTTATTATTTTTCAACTGGACACTGCTGCACCGAAGGGTGCAGACCCTTCGGCTTGTACACTTTAATTTTATTAAGGCAATTGCAGTTTCTACCATATTCGCTTGGCCGTTGCTATGGTGACGTGACACTTTTAATCCCTATTGTGATACAATCATTGAATAATAGAAAATCTTTCGTTTTTTTGAAAAATCCAAGTGGCAGCAAGAATGACTTCGAATTCCACGTTAAACTGTTGGAAAGATCTAGATTGCAAAATTCATTTGGTTGCAGGATGTATAGAGCTATATAAAAGATTATAGATTTAATCGATTCTGCGCGAACTGACACGTCCTAACCCTCAGGGACTTAAAACTTAGCCTGACATCACAGGAAGCACAATAATTTTGAACAAGAATTAAGAGCCGCCCACCTTGATAAGAACGCAGGCTATAGGTTCAGAAGCAAATACATTGATGCCAAGCACCAATAGAAATGTTATCTATAAAATTTCAAGCATGAAATAAAGTGAAACTATCAGTAAATATAAGTTACATATCAGATAATAAATATATTCACTTGTTTTAATGTCATCGTTGCTATTTTGGCTGATTATTGAAATTTCACTTCAATATGTGTTTTATTATGTTTATTCTGTTTTCATTCTGTACTTGATTTGTTAAATTGGCTTGTATTTAACTTTCTTTGTATTTGAGTTTGGCAAAACGAGGGCGGGAGATTTAAAATTCAAAGTCAAATATTACAAAATCGTTAAGCCATCAAACAGAATAAAATATAAAATCGTCTGTATTACAATCATTATGTACATACTTTAATTTTTTTTTCACGGAACTTTTTCTAATACAGTGGTTCTCAAACTGGTTTTTGAACAACCACATCAGTTTTTGTTCAGACTAGATGGTCAGAAAGTGGTTCTTTCCCAACGAAGTTTTTCGGTTCCATTTCTCTTTCGACAAATCTTCGGAAACACAAAAATTTCATTGTATCTCCAGTTTAAATTTTATAATAATTCATCTCATAGTCGACGAGAAAAAAGTTACGGTGTGTAGTAATACATATTTTTATGTACAAAATAATTAAACCGCATAATAAAATTTTAGTATCTTGTATGCTATTAAATTATTCACGGATTTACTTTAATGGTAACAAATTTTATTCATAACTTTTTGAATTATAAGACGCCAAAGTCAGGGATATTAAAAGCCGATGTTATTAATAAATTATAAAATCAGTTTTCGTACTTTCCTTAATCAAAAAAAAAATTATTTATGTTCCCCATAATTTAAAAAACTTTTTAAGATATTCTAATTTAATCGACAAGAATAAGAAAAACGTCAAACCTTTTCCAATTTTCTTTTCGAAATTCGACATTAGCAAACAGAATACGAAATTGTATCTTCGCTGTGAGTGAGAACATCCGAATAATTCAAATGCTCTCCAGATTTCTGTATCCAATAAGCATACCAACCCTTATCACAGCAGACAAGATCAGAAGAGAGAATTAACACATTTTTGGATTGACTGCGGGAATGCAATTTGATTTACAAGTCGGACGTTTCTCAAAAGCAATTTCAAATGCAAATACGTGCGAAAAGATAATATTTTCTGCAACATTAAAGTAATTTTCGTCGCCTTTCATCGAAAGGATTTAGCATTCATAAGGAAATAATGTTGAAAATGTGTGAAATGCAAATTAGAAAAAAAAAATTAAAATTTCTGCGTTATTCTCTCTCACCTCCTGTTTGTGCAAAGAAAATGTAAATTAAGCCCGACGTGATTTTAATTTCAAAATTTTACACTTGTAACTGGAAAGTTGCGAATAACAACACTAGGTAATTCAATTACCGCTTTAATTAATGCATTACCGAAAAAGTATAGAACTAATTAAATTAGTAAATAATGTTTGATCGTGACAACTTGAGTTTAATTTGCACGTTTAATTAAAACAATCGATTATATTTTAATGAACACATAAAAAGCGTTAAATTTGTTTTAGCGCAAAAATAAAAAGCTTATTAGTCGACATTAAAATTATAATTAATTTATTTAATCAAAATGGTAGCGAATCAATAATAATTAAGAAAGTTGACAAAGTAATTGAAACTTTTAAAAAGGTTTTAAAACTTACCATCTTCGAAGTATACTCCTGCCGATACTTGTTGAATAAATTGGTCGGCGACGAAGATTACGAAAATTCCCATTATCAACCAAGTAATTTTCATTTTTTATTGGAAATAATTTAGAGAAACAGTTGAACAAAACCAAAACTAAAGAGATGAAAGGTGAGATTTAATAGACGGGTTATAGATATATAGCAAGTGAAAAACCGTCAAGGAATGAGTGTGGAAAATCGTGCAACCAAGATATATTCCTGTAGGACTATGCGCGACAACACCCCACTTTTACATTATATTCAACAGGCGCAAAAGGTTTGCGTATCTAAAACACTCCTTAAGTCTGCATTCTTTTTATTTTTCCAATGTTAACTACGATGGTATTTTGCAACGCAGATCACCCCACCGAGCACATCTTACAAATTATCCCGAGTCGATTAATTATTACTAGTTTACTTTCCTAAGTACCTCGATGGGAAAGTTTTTTTTCAAATTGATTTGTATTATGCAAATCCAACATCAACTTGACTTTTTCCATTTAAATCCGGCGGAAATTTTTTCATTTATTTATTCTTCATCCCACTGCTCTGCTCCGAAAGAAAGGACCAGCGTCGTACCGTTTCTTCCTGATATTTGGATTTTCTTTCGGCCTCCGACATGTGCACCAAATTAGTTTTTTTTTGTTTAAATAATCTCGTATCCTTTAATAGGACGATAAAAATAGCCATTATGCAAAACACGCTAAATTAAATTGTCTACAAAAAGGGTTTATCCTGTTTTTTCCGTATTTACAACCAACGCTAATTAAGCAGCTGGGACTGGAAGATATAATATATTTTTTGTATGCAGAGGCGTTCGACGGTGTTTGCCATTCTGATGCAAACATTATGCCGCCGCCCGACCCCCTGCCGAGTTTTCGAATAAAAGTTGTTATTATTTGTACTACGCACTCAATCTTTTTTTAGCGTTAAAGTCGCATAACAAGGGCCTTTACGTCATCGCCACGTCATTTCAAGCGATTTGAACTTCAAAAATATTACTTGGAATGCTTTTGTTTCAATGATCCTCCATGGTACGCATGCGCAGTTGTAGAAAACAATTTGCTAAAGCGCTTCTCCTTCATGCCACGCATGCGCTGTGATCTAGCATTTTTACTTGAAAATTCTATACGTTTGCATTCTTTGTAATTAATTGCACCAAACAAAAATTCAAAATTGATTGATGTAATATATTTTGCCAAGAGGCATGGTATAATGGGCCTCGTTGCACCGAGTGTCAATTCGCCCAAAAAGGAAGAAAAATAAAAACATGTAGTAAGATTTTATTCTTTTACCAATTGAATTTTACATATTTGCGCTTCTTGAACAATCGTCCGATTGAATACTTGACGCAGATCTGTCCTATCCTATCTGATCTGAAAACCCCCCAAGCTTTCAGTGACCCAGTATCCGTATTTCCTATCCCCAAGATCATCGAGTTCCTAAGTTTAATTTTATGTTTTTAACAAATTCCCTAGTTTATTTAAATTAAACTGCTTAGACTGAGAAATATGAAATACCCCGATAGATTACACTCTACATCATTTTAAAATCTTTAATTCAATTCATACTTTTGATATTAGTACACTGGAGGGTGTTCCACACCCCCCAGACCCCCGGTTTAGAAAGTTTATTTTATCAAAAGTAAATTAAAGTTTTCAGCATATCTGAAGTATTTTAACATTAGGAATATCTAAGTAAATGTGTTGAAATTTTGAGCTAACTAACTTAACCCATTATACCACGGATCCCTTCAAAATATACCATGCCCCGCTGATCCCTAAACTTGATAATTATTATACATAAAATCAACATTAAAATATATTGACATTACTGAAATATTAAAAAACATCTTCTAAGTGGCAAACCCCCACTTAGCCCCCGGTTTATAAAATCATGTTTTTATTTAGTTTGAACTTTTGAGATTTCTTACTTAAATTTAGGATAACAAATCAATTTAATTCACATTTTTAATATTTTTCGTATATTCCATTTTGTAATAACTTTTTTATCTTTATATTTTTTAAAATATGCAATTGTACACATAAAAAGCCGCTAATGCTTATATGGATGCATTTGTTTATTGCTTCATATCGATTATTGCTATTGTATTATTCAACTACTAAATTGTAAGAAAGGGGAGAAAAATGAAAGTTTGCTTAAACAAATTATCGTGTTATGAACCGGTTGGTATAGAGATATGGGGTATACATACCCCCAGGTCTATTATCCTTCCCAAGCAAAACTAAAATAGCATTATAAAGTTTCTACATAATTATTAAACATTTAATTCAATTCAAACTTGCGATACTAGGAAGGGTATTCCATACCCGAATCGCCCCTCCTTCTTGGTTAAGGCAATTTTTTTATTAAAGGCGTATTAAAGATTGCAGCATACCTGCAGTGGTAAAGTAGATATGATGTAACCTTTAATTCACGTTTGATAAAAATAAACCGTATAAACCGGGGGGTCTGGGGGGTGTAGAACATCCTCCAGTGCACCAGTGTAGGGAACCATGACATTTAATGACGTTTACAAATTAAGGAGATTGGGAACGATGTCATATACTGGGGATAACTTATACTAGCCACCTCACCACCTATATACTTATCTTACATTGAATGTCCCGATTCTCTATACTGATGCACTGGAGGGTGTTCCACACCCCCCAGACCCCCCGGTCCTAAAATGTTGTGTTTTAGATTGTGCTTAGAGACTTATTGCTTAAATATGACTTGATAAATTGAAGATAGCAAATCATTTTAATTCTCATTTAGTATAAAAATTTAAAAACATAATTTCAATTCACTGATAATAAAAATAAACTGCAAAGACCGGGGGGTCCGGTGGACGTGGAATATCCTCCAATGCACCAGTGTAGGGAACCAGGACATTAAATGTTGACAAATTAAGGAGATTGGGAACGATATCATATACTGGAGATAACTTATACTCCCCATCTCACCCCATAGACACTTATCTTACATTTAATGTCCAGATTCTCTTTACTGATGCACTGAAGGGTGTTCCACACCCCTCAGACCCCCCGGTCTCTAAAATTATATGTTTTAGAAATAGGATTTGCTAAGTGTTGCTCGCCGGCTGTGGAGATTTTACAAAAAAATTTTACAGTTAGAGGGTATAAAATTGAATTTACTAAGGTGAGGATGAAACCGATATTTCCAATAATAACGCTAAAAATTCCGATATGCACGAATCAGCCATAGGGCGGGGCTAACTAGAGCAGCATTAGAAGGAGTCAGTCGCTTCCTGCTATCTGACTGGTCAACATCCACACTTTTTCGAGTCGGACCGTGCTAGTGGGATATTTATAATGAGTAAAGCGCTTGTCAAAACGGCTTGTAGCGGTCGGAGCTAGATCTGTGGAAAATCGCGTTTTGACAAACGCAACTACGGTTAAACTCGGATTCACCCCACAAATAATTATTTTTCGAAAAATACTTTTTAAATCGACGCGGTTCAACGTTTTATTCAAATAACAGTTCATATAGTACGTGACGGCTGCATCAAAAAATGTGAAAAAATACATGATTTTGAGTAAAATTTAAAAAAAATTGAAAATGAGCGGGGCTTGAGGTACGAATTTAGCCTATCACAAAAACGTATTACAATTTTTAATTTTTAATTTTTTAATGCCTAAACTTCAAAATTTTCGATCCATCCTCACCCTATAGTTCTTCTAATTTAATGCTCTTTCATAATTTGGTTACATTTCTATAGGAAAACTTAAAATTTACATCTTCGAGCGACACTTAGCGAACTTTGCCCTGTTTTTTGATTGCGCTTAGAGACTTAAGTCTCTAATTGCTTAAATGTTTGCTTAAATTAATTCACGTTTGATAAAAATAAACTGTATAAACCGGGGGGTCTGGGGGGTGTGGAACACCCTCCAGTGCACCAATGTAGGGAACCATGACATTAAATGTTGACAAATTATGTAAATTGAGAGCGATATTTTATACTAGGGATAATTTATACTCTCCTCTTCACTCTCCCGGGCGCTTATTTAACATTTAATGTCCCCGATTCTCTATACTGATGCACGGGACACCCCCTAGACCCCCCGGTCCCTAATTATTTTCTGTATTTTGTAGTATGGGTACTGCTTTTTATTACTTAAATTTAGAAGAGCAAATATTTTAATTAACTCAGTTTACCTTATTTTAGATTTTGTTTTCATGGTGTTTCTTCGGAACGATGGCATGTCTGGGAGTATTTTCTACCTTCTCTCTCCCCTCAGACTCCTATTTCACGTCGTTTTAAAAGGTTTCTCTATTGATGACTTGATACTGAAATAGTTTGGGTGTACGTGGGGTATTCCATACCCCCCTCCCCGGTCCCGTCCCGATCTCTAATTATTTTCTATATTTTCTAGTGTGGATATTGAGTTTTATTACTTAAATTACGGATAGTAAATAATTTTAATTATCACAGTTTTTCAATTTTGGTTTTTTGGCGTTTCTTTGGAACCATGACATATTGTACGGTATTTTATAATTTCCTGCCTCCCCCCTCAGACCTTTAGTCAATACGTTGGATTTTATGCGGTCTATTGACCACTTTAATATGTATGCCATAAGTTTTGCATATGCTTATATCTTCAATTCAGTAAAATTCCTTGAAAAAGATTACATATCCTCCCCCCCCTCGAATAGTCAAACTCCTACTCTATATCGTTTTATAAAAAGACTTTTCAATTAATTGTTTGATACTGAAACCTATTCGTTTTTATCTATTATAGTTTAAGTGAACCTGGGAGGACTCCATCCCCCAGACCTCCGGTCTCTAAGCAACATGTTTTCTAGTTTGAGTTTTTAAAACTTTTTACTTAAATTTGTCGTTAAATTTGGGGTATTTGGCCGGGGGGTCTGGGAGGTGTGGAACACCCTCCAGTGCACCAGTATCGGAATGGTGCAACAGTATCGAAAGACAAAACATCATAAATTGTGAATTCCGATACTGGTGCACTGGAGGGTGTTCCACACCCCAGATCCCCGGTTCCTAGTTATTGTTTGTATTTTTTAGCATGGGTATTGCTCTTTATTACTTAAATTTAGAAGAAGACGGTCACTGGCCTAGTAGTTAGAGCGATGGACTACTGATGCTAAGGCAACCGATTCGAACCCGGAAGGAGTCTACAAAGGAAAGTTTTCTTTCTGACTCTCTTTCTATCTATGACCGTCTCCATGCTTCGGAAGGCACGTAAAGCACAATAATATAGGGTCACAGGCAAATCTGAAGCAAACTACTTCAGATGTAAAACAAATAATGTGCTCACAGTACCAGCAGTAGCTTCGAATCTTTGTCGAGGTTACTGTTGGGTATTACAGGACCTAGTCCTAATTTAAGAAGAAGAAATTTAGAAGAAAAAATAATTTTGATTATCTCAGTTTATCTTATTTTAAATTTTGTTTTCGTAGGGTTTCTTTGGAACTTTGACATATCTTCGAGCGGCACTTAGCGAACTCTGTCCTGTTTTAGATTGCGCTTAGAGACTTAAGTCTCTGATTGCTTAAATGTTTTCTCAAACAAATTCACGTTTGATAAAAATAAACGGAAAAAACCGGGGGTCTGGGGTGTGGAACGCCCTCCAGTGCACCATCAGTGTAGGGAACCAGGACAATAAATGTTTACAAATTATGCAGATTGGAAACGATGTCATATACTGGGAATAATTTATACTCCCCACCTCATCCTCTAGACACTTACCTTACATTATAATGTCTCAATTCTCTATACTGATGCAGTAGAGGGTGTTCCACACACCCCAGACCCCCCGTTCCTTAAAATTTTGAGTTTTAGATTGCGCTTAGGGACTTATCGCTTAAATATGACTTGATAAATTTAAGATAGCAAATAATTTTAATTCTCATTTATTTAATTTCAATTAACTTATAATGATAAGATACTGCATAGACCGGGGAGTTTTGAACACCCTCCAGGGCACAGTGTAAAGAACCATGACATTAAATGTTTACAAATTATGCACATTGGGAACTATGTCATATACTGGGGATAATTTAAACTCCCACTTCATCTTCTAGACACTTACCTTACATTATAAGGTCCCAATCCTCTATACTGATGCACTGGAGGGTGTTCCACACCCCCCAGACCCCCCGGTCACTAAAATTATGTGTTTTAGATTGTGCTTATTGCTTAAATATGACTTGATAACTTTAAGATAGCAAATCATGTTAATTCTCATTTATAAAAATTTAAAAACATAACTTGAATTCACATATAATGAAAATAAACTGCATAAACCCGGGGGTCTGGGGGGTGTGGAACACCCTCCAGTGCACCAGTGTAGGGAACCAGGACAATAAATGTTTACAAATTATGCAAATCCTGTGTATTATTTCGCTATAACTTTCTTGGGAACAATGTCATATACTGAGGGTAATTTATACTCCCCACCTCGCTCCCTAGATACTTATTTTACCTTTATGTTTTCTAAAAGGTATCTCCATTAATCACTTAATACTAAAATCCATAAGTTCGTAAATATGTTTTTAATAGTTTAGGTGGGGCTGGAGGATATTCCGTACGTGCATAATTTAAGAGTCGACTAACTGATTCGAAAACACACTTTTTCCTATAGAAATGGCTTTACAAAACGAAAGAACAAATACAAGCTCTTTAAGGTGAGGATCAATCTTGCGAGTTGTAATAAGGCCACAATTTAATTTTGAAAATTGCAATTTTCCCATAAGAAATACATGTAAGTGTATTAAAATGAAAAGGTATCATTCATTCTGTTGGCGGTACTTGCAACTTCATATACGTGAATAGCCCATAGGGCTGGCCAACTAGAGCAGAGTCAGTCGCTCCCAGAGATCCGTCGCGTCAACTTCAAACTTTTCGAGTTGGAGCCGCTTAAGGATGTTTTTAATGAGTTTAGCGCGTGTCAAAACCGTTCGAGCGCCGCTCGAGCCCCGGAGGGCGAGGCGGTTGCAGAAATAGGTTTTGACAGTGCAACCACCTCAGAAACGAATTCACACAAAAGTGATTTTTTCGAAAATTTGTTGTCCAATCACAAATTTAATTTTTTATTAGCTAATTACACCATTATCTTTCATAATTCGTTCTAAAAACCAAATTCTGGTATTTTAGATGTTGCCACAACCCTTTTAATTGTGGTGGGCGGGGTTACAGTTCAATAGAGCCAATGAGTAAATTGCATTATTAATAAATTTTAAAGCCGTTTTTTCAAAATGTGTGAGCCGTCCGCAAATTTTAATTTTTTATGTGTATCTGGCATTATTATCTTTCATAATTTACAAAAGAATGGTAAAATTCGTGATCAGGGTTAATCGACTCTCGCCCATAATCGTAGGGTATGTACAATTTGTAAACATTTAATGTCTTTGTTCCCTATACTGGTGCACTGGAGGGGTTCCACACCCCCCAGACCCCGGTCACCAAAAGCTATATATTCTAGTTTGCGCTTAGAGACTTATTGATGCTTAAATAGGACTTCTTCCTTTAAATATTCACCTTGATTCCCATTTTTTAAAATTCAGAAATAGAATTTTAATTGACTTATAATAAAATTAAACTCTGCATAGACCAGGAAACTGGAGGGTACCAATATTTCTAAATCGTTCAACAGGATCACTTCATTCTGAAGACCATCAGTTTGCAAATGTATTTATTACAATTTAACTGGGGTAAAAAAACCCGATCCCTATGTTTTTCAGTTTGGGTTTTTTGAATTAATTATTTAAATGTGACTTGTTTAATTTAAAACAGCATTATTTTAATTTCAATTTTTAGGAATTTTCTTCTGGTTTTCTTTGAGGACAACAAATTACCCCCCAGCGGCCCTGCTTTGGTTTTCGTCGATGATTAATTGAAGTCTTCTTAGTCCTCAGTATGTGTAAACATTTGTTTGAATTTTACGTGCAGTTTTAACGTGATCCTTGACAATTTTGTAGACGTGGTTAAATTACATCAAGTTGGCTAAGAACGAAACAGATGCGCAGTACAGCAACGCATTTATTTTTAAATTGTTGAAATGTGCCGGGAAATTTTCCACTTTTTCACTTCTCCACAGGAATCATTTTTTACAATTTTGTTTTTAAAATTTTAAAGATAAAATAATCCCCAGGAAAATTTTCATGATGTAAAATCATTCGGTTTTTTGAGACGGCCTTTTCCGTCGACAGATTTCTCGGAACTGCATCATAAATATGTAAGCAAAAATACGATGGATCCAGACAATAAATTATTTTCGCGAGTTCCTGATGAAAGGATTTTAGAAAAAATTAATTCGAAACAACGACGGACATTGGAAGTGAAAACTCAATTTATACTTAAAAAAACATTTGTTTTGAGAGTAATAAAAAGTATAATATAAGAAAATAAAAATCTTTCAATCAGGAAAACTATGCAATTACGTACATACAAAAGAATAAATGTTTACAATTTCAGAGCCCAATTCTGTTCACCGATTTGAAAAATGTGTTTATTCTAAAAGAAACAACAATATTTTTATATGAAAACTTTTCTAAACATTTAAAAAAAATTTAATTAAAAGTATTTTTACTGCTCTATCGATTTTTAAGTTGCTCCTCAATAGTTTTCTTTTATGTTGTAGTTAACTGTGTTAACTACTGGTTAACTACCAGTTAACTGTGGAGTACCAGTGCATTTAACAGATAACAACCTGTGCTGTAGGGAACTCGAATGTTTCAACTGGAATAAACTGCAATAAACGATTTAAAACGTTTACTCACCTTTGCATTGGTTATTGAAATCTTTAGATTGCTAAATATCTCAGGAAACACTTGCTGTTATTTAGTTCAGTTGGGATTCAGTCCGAAGTATTGTGTTACTGTGTACGTCATTTTTAAAAAAACTTGCATTTGCAAATCTGACATTTTCAGGACAGGAAAGTGCAAATTATGTATATCCTTTAAATTTTTATACATCCAAAGTTTACATTTTGTTTCAAAATCGCATTATTAATATAATCCTCCTGATTATTAATATACTCAACATTACTCTAAAAGTTTGTTATGGTTAAAACAAAAATTGGTTCACTTCGGAACTGTTAAATTTCAGTTTATCGCTGTACAGTCTTCACAATTCTCGTTATAATACCGCAATAGGCCATCTATTTGTCAAAATTGTTGGAATTTTACTGTGAGTAAAACATAATAAACTACATTTTAAGTGAAAATGGTCAAGTTGACCTATAAATTTGCAGCAGGACTTTATAAAAATTTCATATCACTTTACCCTCATTAATCCATCCTAATATTTTATGATCATTTACGTTACTTGCACAGAAAAACGAGATGAATCTTTCTTGTAGAAAATTTAATTTTCATTATTTTGTTGCAGTGGTGAAATAACATCAAAGTAATTTTTATAATTTTAATATCTAAACGATGATTGACCATCAACTTTATTTGCCACATAAAACTTCCATTTTCAAATTGAAATCTACAAACTTAATTACTTACACCGTTACTACCAAGTTGTATATTTTATGCTCTTTATTTTATTTTTTTCTCTATACAAAGTTCCTCTTAGGTGATGAAGTTATAAATTATATTACACTAATTGAAATTTTAGACGAGTTTCAAAAAGTTAATTAGTTTGTTTTAAGCACCAACTAATTTAAATTACAAAACTGAATTTATGACGATGAGCATGAAAAAAATGTATTGCATACTTCAGTCTTTTCATAAATCTCACCCCCTGCAATTTTTATATAGTACCTACCTAATTAAAAAAACTTGTAAAATGACAAAAACTTTTATATTGCAGATGATATTGAAAACGTTCAACGGGGATAAAATTAGCTTTATTAAACGGGAATTAATTTAAAATTACAATTTTAGTTTTTCTTTTTCTCAGTCTACGAGCGAAAAGCAATAAGTCAAATTCTTGGTGCATCCCCCACAACATGAAACGGCTTTCAATTTAAAATAATTAAGTCCCTCGATGCCCACTATCTTATCTAAATATAACTTGTGATGTATTGAATTGGATTTTTTTAGGGAACCGCGACAGACGATATGCAGTTTTATGCACATCGGGGAGATCCAACCCCGTCATATTGTCATTTATAAATTTACGGCTTAAAGAACGCAGTTCGCCAAAAAAATTATTGTAAAACCAAGTAAATATTTTGTTTCGTTTGGAAAAAAAAGTTTGGTGGTGGTTGCCGAGATTATGATGGAAGAAAGTTTAACTATCAACTTCTATTATAATTCTATAAAAAATTAGGTACATTATAATTATTATTATGTAACAATTCAAGTCTTAAAATAAGAACAATTAAAATTATTGCACTTTACATTTGCGATTTTCCTTATACTTATCGGATAACTTTTGAACGATTTTAGAGTATTGTCTAGAATTTTTAAATTGATATGGTGATCGCCACATATTATTGTTCTTAAGTTTGAACGACTTTCTCTTTATTCCAGGCCAATGAACAAGGAATGCTCCATCCAAAATTAAAAATCGATATCCCATAAGGCACATCTCTAACATCTGAAATACAAAGCAAGGTTACTGAGGTTATCAAATAAGAGGACGTGCGATTAGAAATGTAAATAGAGAAAGAATGGAAAAGCAAAATTAATATTTGATATACTTCTCGTAAAATATGAAAAGGTAAGTAAGTAAATGTTTGATGACTTCTTAGGCTTTTTAAATATAAATTTTTCAAGCGCATCCTACTGCAATCAGATTACATACTTGCGTCATTTTATCTTGTTTTCCTTCCCATGAGAGAACTTCACTGTAATAGGGTTCGTTTCTCGTACCAATGTAAATAGGCTCCCAACGATGATATGGATATATTCGCGTCGTTGACGAAAACAGCTTAAAAAGAATTTCAAATTAATTAATATTTCAGTTTACATCTTTTGTATGTTACGATTTATTTTGTCTGGCGCCCTTACAGGAAGTGTAGTAGGTACAAACTTGGAAACAAAAAATTTATATATTTATGTATATCACGTTTAACATCTACATTTAAAAAGTACAAACTCAAATCATTCATAATGTTATGGAATGTAAAGCTGCAACCCACATTGTGTCGGGAAACTGCCCCACGTTGAGCGGCATTACGTGTAACCAGAAAACTTCACTAATTAGTGAGTAAAAATCTCTCGTTAACTATTGAATTTTCGAAAAAACTTGGAATTTATTAAAATTTTCTACTTGCGCGAGCTGCAGCACAAAAACTATAAGAAAAAAAAAAAAATGTTTTTATCTTGCAGAATTACCTTTTTAGCTCATCAAAATTTAAATTGCTTAACATTTATAGAAGTTGCGATCGTTTAAGCCCATTAAATCGTTAAAATAATAATAAAACAAAAAAAAACAGCTTAAACGCTTCGTTCTTCTAAATGTTAGTTCTTTTCAGTTTTAGCACACATAATTCTACTTTTATTTGCAAATTAGTATTCTACTGATGATCTACAATAAAATTAAAAAAAAAACTTTTACTGCCATGCAACGTCACGTCACCATAGCAACGATCAAACTCATATGCTCAAATTTTCAATTCTCGTTCGATAAAAAATAAACTACATAGACCGGGGGCTCATTGCCCTCTAGAACTAAAAGGCACTACATTTAATGTTTAAAAAGCTCCTCCCTTTCGGTCGCTATTTTTCATTTTATATTATTTTGCCTGATCTCTTAGATTACTTTAAATATTTTTTTGAATATGCAAAATAAACAAATTTGCTGAAATAGTCGATTTATTTTGAATAAAACTGAACTGCATAAACCGGGGGTCTGGGTCTAAGGTGTGGAATACCTTCCAATACCTCAAAACCGGAAAGTAAAACATTAAAGGTTTAAAAATTATACAGAAGCTTTATAACAATTTTCGTTATTTCATTTTATTTAATTAATTGTTATAAACAATTTTTTTAATTAACCAGCCAATTAAACCTGCTCCCAATCCATTATCAATCTGAATCCTAAACTAAGCTTTTAAATGTTAACTTTATTTCAATCTCTTAATTACATTTCCCTTCTAGTTTTAGGCACAAAGTTGGGGCATTTCAGTGAAAAACCATTTAAGTCAATTAGTTTCACTGATGAAGATCTGTTTATGCTATTTTTTTGATTTTGTGTAATAATTATCGTGGCATTGATAAAAATAAATGTTTGGGGAAGAATTTTTATTTAGGTAATTTGTTAGGAATGCACGAACGAGGACTCACGATTTAATAAGCCCCATTTTCTTTGCTTATTTAGTACAGAAAGTTTTTTTAAATTCATTGTTAATATGAAAATAACACTGAAGCCTCCTACATGTGACAACTGCACATTTTTAAAAAATTATTACAAAATAGGAAAAATACTTAAAAGTAAATTTCTAACCTAAATTTAATAAGTCTAATTAAAATAGCAAATTCCAAACGTTTAAATTAAAAAATATATCGGAAGAAACCGGGGGGAGCCTTCCCCTCCTCAGACACACACGAACTGTAATAATGAAACTGTAATAATAATGAAAGGGGAGATCTAAAGTACCCACCAGTCACACACAAATTGTAATGGCGAATTTATTGTCATCAGTATTAAGTAAAACAAACAACATTAACAAAACAAGAGAAACTTTTTAAAACAACGTAAAATGCAAGATAGTTATTGGAATCTTGGGGGGAGGAAGAATAAAATCCCCCAGAAAACATCATCATTCCCAAAAAAAATTATAGCAGTAACATAATATAACTTCTGTAAAAACTGTGAACATTAATGCCCTGCAACTTAATACTTGTTCCACACCCCCCAGACCCCCCGGTTTATGCAATTTCTGGTTTATGGTAATAACACCAAAACGACGACTTTTCAGTGTAACAGAATAACTTTAAAAAGTGAAATTTAACGGGTGACAACTTTAGTTTAGCACTCACCTTAAAAAAACTATTTCATTTTACTGAAATATTGACTTTACGACATGAAATAGAAGTTTGGGAGATGAAAATAAAATACCCCCCAGTATATGTTATTGCTCCAATGAAAATTCAAAAAAAACAAAATCTAAAATAAGAAAAATTGGTAGAATTGAAATTATTTGCTATCTTAAATTTAATTAACAAAATCTAAAACCCCAAACAATAAAACCACATGGTTTAAAAGACCGGGAGGTCTAGGGAGTATGAAGTACTCTTCTGAGAGCAAACCTATGGTGTTTAGTTAGTATCCAGTGATCAATAGAGATTAATAGATAGCTACCAACCGACAGTCTGCTGTAGAAGAGAGGAAAGAATGAAGTACCCCCAGCATAAACTGTATAGACCGGGGGGTCTGGGGGGTGTGGAACACCCTCCAGTGCACCAGTATCGGAATGGTGCAACGGTATCGGAAGGCAGAACATCAGAATTGTGAATTCCGATACTGGTGCACTAGAGGGTGTTCCCCAACCCCCAGACCCCCGGTCGCTAATTATTTTCTGTATATTCTAATATGAGTATTGATTTTTTGTTATTTAAATTTAAAAAGTACCAGCTCACAGTACCATCAGTAGCTTCGAATCTTTGTCAAGGTTACTGTTGGATATTACAGGACCTAGTCCTAATTTAAGAAGAAGAAATTTAGAAGAAAAATAATTTTAATTATATCAGTTTATCTTATTTTAGATTTTGTTTTAACGTTTTTTTTTTGGAACGATGACATATGTACTAGGAGTATTTTCACTTCCTCCCTACCACTCCCATTTTACGCTGTTTCAAAAGGTTTCTCTATTGATGACTTGATACTGTCAAACCAAATTAAACCAAGACCGAGGGTTAACCTACTATCATATTTTGTTCAATCAGAATGGATAAAACAATAGGTTAACCCTCAGTCTTGGTTTAACTCACGATTGTACAACTCAGCTTAAGTTTGTCTTCAAAATGGCACTTCATACTCTCAGACTCCCCCACTCCCGGTTTATTTAGTTTATATTCATCAGAAGTGAGTTAAACTGATTCGCTGCTCTAACTTTAACAAGACAAATTTAAGTTACGAATTTCAAAATCTTAAATTATAGAACATGATCTAAAAGACCAGGGGGGCGAATCTGGAGCCCCCAGTCACACTCAAATTGTAATGGCGAATTTATTGTTAGCAGTATTAATTAAAACATAGAGAAACTTTTTAAAACAACGTAAAATGCAAGAATTGGGTATTTGTGGGAGGGGGGGATTAATTACCCCAGAATACGTCATCATTCCCAAGCAAATTATAACGGTATCGTATAACTTCTGCATAAATTGTGAACTTTAATGCCCTGCAACTTAATATTTGGCCACTGGAGGGTGTTCCACACCCCCCCAGACCCCCGGTTTAAGAAATTTTTGGTTATGATAATAACACTAAAACTACGACTTTTCAGTGTGACAGAATAATTTTAAAAAGTGAAAATTAACGGGCTACAACTTTAGTTTGGCACACATCTTCAGAAAAACCATTTCATTTCACAGAAATATTAACTTGGCGATATGAAGTAGAAGTTTAGGAAGAAGATAGAATGCCCCCAGTATATGTTATAGTTCCAATGGAAACTCAAGAATTGAAATGATTTGCTATATTAAATTCAACAAGTCAAATTAAATTAACAAATCTTAAAATTCCAAACTAGGGTTTGAGGGGATGGAGTACATTCAAACTGTGATAGATAAATTGGCAAAGTACCCCAAAATACGTTATCGTTCTCAAGAAAATTATAGCAGTATCATATAACTTCTGCATAAATTGTGAAGATTAATGCCCTGTATCTCAATACTTGGCCACTGGAGGGTGTCCCACACCCCCCCGGTTTATGCAATTTTTAGTTTATGGTAATAACACCAAAACTATAACTTTTTAGTGTAAAAGAATAATATTAAAAGTGTAATTTAACGGGCTACAACTTTAGTTCAGCACTCATCTTTGAAAAACCCATGTATTTCATTGAAATATTGACTTGGCAACATGAAATAGAAGTTTGGAGGAAGAAAATAAAATACCCCCAGTATAATATGTTATAGCTCCAATGAAAATTCAAAAAACAAAATCGAAATAAGAAAAGTAGGTAGAATTGAAATTATTTGCAATTTTAAATTTAAGTAAAAAATTATAAAAATCCAAACTATTAATTATGGTTCAAGAAACCGGGGGGTCTGGGGGGTGTGGAGCACCCTCAAGTGCATCAGTTTAGGGAACCAAGACAGTATGCAACTTGCGGTTTTCAGTTTCAGGTGATCAATTAAAAAAAAATTGTAAATAACAAAAAGTAAGAGTTTGGGGGGAGGGAATAAAATATCATCATTATTTCAAAAAAAATTCAAGAAAACAAAATCAAACATAGGTAGAAATAAATTGATTTGCTATCTTAAATTCAACAAGTCAAATTAAAGTAACAAATCCCAAAATCTCAAACTAGAAAATATTGTTTAAGAAACCGGGGAGTCGGGGAGGGGTTACAGAGTACCCACAGGAACACTTGAACTGTGATAAATAATTTGACGAATTTATGGTTTTCGGTGTTTTTTATGGGATTTATGGGTTTCAGTGATCAATTAAGAAATTTATTAAAACGACATAAAGTAGGAGTTTGGGAGAGGGGATAAAATACCCCACAGTATTGTTTCAAAGAAAACCCATGAAAACAAAATCTAAGGTAAGAAAAATAGATTGGCTGTCTTAAATTCAACAAGTCAAATTAAAGTAACAAATCCCAAAATCTCAAACTAGAAAATATTGTTTAAGAAACTGGGGGTATGAAGTACCCTCCCAGGCACACTTAAATTGTAAAAGATATATTTTCAAACTTACAGCCGCCAGTATCAAGTAATTCGGAGGGAAACTTTTTAAAACAACATAAAATAGAAGATGTACTCCCCCTTCCCTGGTGTTATGTATTATCGTTGCCAAGTAAACTAAAGCTTCTAATTTTTATACTGGGACACTAGGGGGCATTCCAGTTCATGTCTAGAGAAACTCTCTGGTCTATGCAGTTTATTTTTATCACAATTGAATTAAATATTTAACAATTGAATATCCACCTGGCCGTTGCTATGGTAACGAGACATTTTCAATTATTTTTGCCACTGAAGAAATATTTTATAAGTTTTTCAAACTTTAATTTGCTCATCTGTTTGTGGAGTGAAAGGTGCCAGTAGTGAAAAATAATATCGATTAATCATAAAGTTAATGTGTAATTAATAAGAATTTAAATTAATACATTTAATTGGTAAAAATTTAGAAATTGTTGAATAAAAAAAAATGGGAAGTGAAGAAAGGATATTGTAAGGTAATAAAAATAAAAAGATTGAAAATACGCAAATAACAACAAATAATAAAATTTACAATTTTTTAAGATGAACATCAAATTGAAAGGACAAATTACAGTTGATTATTTTCATAAAATTTTTGTTCATTTCAAATTCAAATTATTCAGCACTGAAAAATAATATTTTGCCATTCATCAAATTCATAATATCGAATTTGAGTTATTAATGTGTTTCGGATGAGAATACTCAATAGAATTAAAAAATAATTAAATTTTTTTTGCAAATTTAGAAATTTTGTACTTTGACGAGCGGCAATACAAAAACCATGCATTACAATAAAAAAACAATCGAGACGAGTTTTTTAAATGGAACAATTATTTTTGTAAAAGAGCTGAAAAAAATTTAAATTCGTTAGCACCGTTTGAAAAAATAATAAAGCTATATATATAGTACGTATCCGTAGTTGGATAAAAAATTAATTAAATGGCGCTGTATTGTCTGACATTGCGATGCAGCTACAAGGATATCAATCTACCCCATATTAGGTGGTAATTGTTTCTCCACTCGAGAACGTATCTAATAAAGTAAATGTGAAACATAACATCAATTGTGTCGAACGAAAATTTAATTAACTCGATAAGTCGCTTATGAAGATTAAGGATGAAGAGTAAAATTTTAATAAAGCTCAAAGGAAAAGAGATTAAATGTAAAAAGCTTTGTGGAAAGTTTCCATCCTGCCTGATATGCGCCCTTCATGCTATGCGTAAATAGTTAACGCTCACCTTAATGACGTTTCCTGGATTTTGATTGAGCCATTGTTCAATTCCTGGAAATTTTTGGCAGTGCAAACAAATATGACGGTGGAAATAAACGGCTCTCTCTTGACTTATTAACCGCAAGAGTTGGCCTTTATCTCTTGGAACTTGTTCATATTTGTCGACCTCGAACGTAGGAACAACGAAAACCCTGGACGGAAAATTTAAAAACTTGCTGTTGAAAAAATTCGCAACGGTTTTGGTGAAACGCGTGGCGAGATTTTTGCTAGGAATGAGTTCGATGTCGGAAACCATAACGAAGTTTGTGGTAGACGCGTTTCTGGCAACGTTTCGGCAGACGTTGACGGGATACAATAGGGCCTTTCGGTTGCGGAAGGTCTGATGGGATTCGAACTCGTCGACAGTGCATGATCTGATCGGAACAAGAGATTGCTTGGCGAGGATGGGATGCTGTTTGGGAAAAACGTAGTGGACTGAGACTTTTGACATTTGCGGCAGGCAGTGACATAATTTGATCAGTTGTCTTGTCAAGATGTCGGCGTCAAAGTGTGGTACAAAAGCGGCAATGCTTATAGGACCTTCCCAGTATCGAACCACTTCGGCGATGTAACTAACGAAATCTGGAGTAAGGTGGGTGGCATACGTCACCGACGCAGCGCCACTCCAATTTTGTTTAGCTCTCACAACATTATAAAGAACTCTATACGGGCTTCGAACACCAAGCTCGGGACTAAATTCAAAATCGCCCTCTTCGTACAAAAGCTCTTCGGGTAAGTTATACATAAAATTGCAGTAACTTTCATTATTTGGCTTGTAGTTTTTTAAAAACGAACCTGGGTAAGTCTGCCAAGATTGAATGCTTTTTGAAATATTATTTGAGGTAAACAACCAAAAGAGCGGTTTGTTGTGTAAAAGGATTAACAGGAAAATCAAAATCGACACGATTATGTACAAAATTAGCAAACGCTTAATTTTACTACAAATTCGTCTACACAAACATCGCATTTCACACTTGTTTATTAATTTTTAGGATTAGAAATATTTTGATTTCGATATGCAATTAGTGTAATGAGGAGTTTTGGTATTAGAAATTTAGAGCACAACCACATATTTCATATTTTTGCACCGAAAACGCACATTTAGCTTATTTAATAAAAAAATTTAAACATAAACAACAGAAAAGCATTTTTAACCTTTACGATACATAAACAACATGCCGCATTTTCGATTTTTTAAAACAGCTCCCTCTGGCGTCTATAGCCGGAACAGCGCTTTTTAGTATTTTCCGCACACACAGTGCGATAAAATGGCTGCATTATTTGATCAATACATTTGAAATACAAAACTGGCGCAATTATTTTATCGATTCACCTACTAACCAACGAACGGTAGATAACTTTTTGTTGTTGTTATTATTACGAAGGTGGGCCTAGTAAATTACAATAATCGGTAAGCAACATAATACAAACACTGCGGCCTAATCACCGTACGTAAATGAAAATTGATTTTTTACCCATTAACTTTTTAAGGTTTTCCTTAAATAACCTTGTTTTTCCTTATTTACAACATATCATAACAAGCGTGACCGAAAAAAAAGTCATTAACATATCGGGCGCTGACAACTTTGAATATTTCCGGAAAAATAACTTGAGTGTTAAAATTTACACTTCCTTTTGCCGCACTCTTGGCGTCATGACATCTTCCGAATGACATTTTTTCAAATTTTTCTTGCGGTTTCGTAATCTTTACTTTCTCCCAAACAAAAACTTATTTCTGTGCATTTTTCTAAAATTACACCATTTTTGAGATATTTCACGTTTTAAAATATTTTTGTAATGGGAGTAATTTTTTATGTCCGGAGAATGGATAAGCTAACGTTCTTTTGTTTGACTCCTTAGTTCAAAACTTTACGTCAAGTCCTTCACTGGCATGACCGACATTAATCCCAAGCCGCTGGCGATGGGCTCAGAAAAAAAAACCGACTTATCTTCGCAGTAAAAAAACAATTACTTTTGTTATTTATCAAATAACTTCCATGTCCAAGTTTCCTACAAAATTTCTTATCTTGGAGATATTTTGGTTGACGGCTGATATGTCACCGTCATTTATTTGAGGTGCGCGAATAGCCGGTTCGTTAATAAAACCGGCAGTGTGGCGTAACGCATAATACACCGTTAGGCTAGGGAGCGAAAAACCTCGGTTCTATTCCTAACCGCGCCGGGAATACGTCATTTTTCTATAATAAATAAGCTTAGACCAAGTTGCTAGGCAACGTTCAACGAGATCGATATCTATGCATAAAACAGTCATAGTAGGTAGGCTAAGCAGATTCTAACTCATCTTTTTGGAAAACTTTTTCGAGCACCAATTTGATTGATCCAAATTTACGGATCGATCTAATAATTAATTGCGCCTCAGACTAGATCAGCTAATAAAAAAACAAAATAGTGTTTCAGTTCTGAGAGAGTTAATCAACACTGATTGCAATTTTCATCATTTTTTTAAATTATGAAAGATGATAATGCTACATACGTGGATAAACAAAATTTAATTTGCGAGCGGTTTATAAATTAAAAAAAAAAGTCTTTAAAAATCTATTTGGAAAGGAATTTTTTCATTGGTTCTTTTGAAACTGAAACCCAGCTCATTGAAAATTAAAATAAGACTTTAGTGCTAAAAGCACTTGTAAATAAGTTTACCTTTCGATTTAAGTATTAAAAAACAAAGCCTGTTAAGAGGGAGGCTAGCTTTACTCAGACTGAAGGAGGGCTGTATGTGTATTCTTTCGCTTAAAGATGGTTAAACTGACAGCAAACTAAAGAAATATTTGTTTTGGTCGCCAACTGACCGCATGCAACATTCAAGAAATAAAATCGTTCAATTGTTCTCCTGGAAGTAGAAAAAAAATGAAAGGAAGACAATCAATGCCAACTTCAAAAATAACGACTCTCTCGTAGCTAAATTATAACCTCTAAGAACAAAAGATTGCCTTGTTCGATTGTTTTGTGACACACCATCATGTTGTCAGTTCAAAATAATCGTTATTTTTTGTTTTTGTTTTCGTGTGGCGGCCATATTTGAATACTTTTTGAAATTTAAAGGGTTCGAGAAAAGTGAAATATCTCAGCTCCTGTTTGTCCTATCAATAAAAAACAAAAAGCAATGTGTTTATAAAAAAACGAACTATAAGACCGCCATGCCTTGGAATTTCTTTTCCGTTGGCAATATTGATAAATTTTTGAAAAAAAAATTAGGTAAATCTTAGAGGTAATATTTGATATGTATAAAAAAACAATCAGCCCCCAATATCTGTAAAAAAAAACAATTTAATTGTAGATTATTTTCTTTCCCCAAAAAGATTGTGTACCAAACAAAAGATTGTGTAATAGGCCCACCTTGAGAGGATTCATTGGTAGAGAAGAATTTTAATTTTTGACAAATAACTCAAAACTTACAACTTTACAATCGGTTTATAAGAAGCCTTGGAGACAAATGTACAACCTAGCCATAAAATTGATTTGTTCGTTCGTTCGTATGTTTATTCGTGTGTCTCTTCATTTGTTCGTTTTGCATATTGGTTTAATTCTGACTTCATTTGTTGATTCTTTTGTTTGTTTCTTTGTGTTTTGGATGGTTGGATAGTTTATTTCTTGATTCGTTTATTTTCCTCAATCAGTCGTTTGTTTGTTTGTTCATTTTTTTTGCTTATTTGTATGTTCATTTTTTAAATTGTTTATTCGAATATTTGTTTGTGTTTTCGATTGATTGATGGTTGAATAGTTTGCTTTTTTTTATTTACTTGTTTGTTTGTTTATTCGCCTACTAGCTCTTTCTTAATTTCTTTATAGATTTGCTTGTGCTATTTGAACGTTTGTTTGTTTCTTTATTTTTTAGTTGGTGTGTTCTTTTGCATGCTTGATTGACAAAATTAGACAGTTTGTTTCTTGATTTGTTTTTTCTTCATTCTGTCGTGTACTTATTTGTTTGTTGATTTGTTCGCATCTTAATTTCTCTATTTTGTTGTTTATTTATTAATTTGAATGTTCATTCGTTCGTTTGTTTACTTATTTGTTTGTAAATTCTTATCTTTATTTGTGTTTTCATTAGTTCATTTGCTGATTAGTTTGTTTCTTTATTCGTTTGTTTGTTACTTTGTTCGATTGTTTGTTTGTAAATTCATATGTTATTAGTTCGCTTCATTATTTTTTGTTTATTTGCTTGGTTTCTTTGTTTTTTGATTTTTTTGTTTATTTTAACGCTTGTTTTTTATGTTTTCGTTGGCTTGAATGTTCGCTTGCTTACTCAAGTAATGGTTTCTTTCTTAATTTGTTCTTGTCATTTCATCATGTACTCGCTTATTTGTGAATTTGCTTGTTTGTTAATTTGTTTGAGTGTTTACTTGTTTGTTCTATTGTTAGTTCGTATGTTTATTTGTTTGCTAGCTCATTTGTTCGATAATTTTTTGTAAATACATATATTTATTCGTTCGTTTTTTCATTTGCTTATTGCGTTGTTTGTTAATTTTTTGTTCATTTTACTGCTTGTTTTTTTATGTTTTTGTTGGCCTGAACGTTTGGTTACTTAGTTGTTTCTTAATTTGTTGTTGCCGTTCAATCGTGTACTTGCTTGTTTGTTAATTTGTTTACTTGCTATCTTGTCCATGTGTTAATTCGTCTGTTTGCGTGTTTACTCGTTCGTTCCATTATTAGTTCGTTTGTTTATTCCTTGTTATTTCATTTTTTTGAAATTGGATAGTTTGTTTCTTGATTCTTTTGTTTGTTTCTTTGTTCGATTAGGCATTCGTGTTTTCATATGTTTATTTGTTCATTCCTTCATTTGTTTGTTCGCTCGTTTGTTTCCTTCTTTGTTTATTGGTTTGTTTTTTTAGGTCGTTTGTTAATATTTTTATTTACTTGAACGCTTGTTTTTTATATTTTCGTTAACTTAAACGTTAGCTCGTTTGTTTATTGGTTTGATAATTCTCTTGTTTATTTGCTCATTTGTTTGTTTATTCAATTGTTCACTTGTTTACTCATTCGTTCGTTCTTTTGTTTACTGTTGGAGAGTTTAATTATTCTTACGAAATTTACATTATTAGAATAAACACCTAAAGCAAAGCAGCAAGGCTGCCAAAGATCTTACCGCCCCTCTCCCCCGCATTTTTCTAAATCAACTGTTTCTAAATCTTAACTCAAATTAATTAAATATGAACAAATAATTCAATACTTCTCTCCTCGACATCTCTCACGGTACTCGAAAATATCTTTTATTATTTATCTAATCTAAGATTTTCGGTAAAAATACAAAGCAATCATTTTACAATAAATTTATTCTTCCGGGTTCAAATCCTCCAAGTGATTGCAATAACATATTACTGCAAGACTTGTTTTGCTTCGTCGTTTCATTGTGTTTAATTCTATTTTTTCCATATTTTTGTTTTCATTTCATAAAAAAAATATTGAACTCTCGGTATCTTCGATTTGTAATAAATTGTAAAACATTCATTCAATTAGTTTCGCTCTAAAGGTCGTTATACTATCAATAAGTCATTCATTCGAGCGTTATCAACTTTTAAGTATAGGAAATGTCGTACACTTATTGATTTCTCAATTTATCTGAAAACTCAAAGTCTTGGCGCGTGCTTTTTGATTATTTTTTGAATTATTAATTAAAAAAACCGCAACGTCAAACTCAAGTTACGTAAGTGACGAAGTATCTCCTAATACAATTTCTAAATTTTATTATTAATTAATTTTTTTAAAAAACATTCACCGCAGTTGAAAAGTTTATCGCCAACTTTTCAAAAACAGATAAAAGTAATGAACTCGCCTTCGATATCAAAAAACTTTAATCTTTTGCAAAAAAATTATGGTGCCAATAAATTATGGTTTATTCAATAAGAGATAATAAAATAAAAATTAGATAAAGAAAATTGTTTTAGATTATTAATTATTTACAATTCTGATAAAAGCACAATTTTAGTATTCTACGTGAACCGTGATTATTTGGGTTTGGATTAATGTGGTCAAATGCATTTTTTGAAAAGTAACCTATAAGTGTGCAGACAAAAATTTTGTAAGTCTACCAATCACTATTTTGTTATTTAGTTAATTTATGTGCGTCAGTATTGCAAAATTACAATAACCTTGGGAGTGTTTTATCATACGTTTTAATACTCATTATTTTGGAATATTACGCCGTTATTGGCTTAAAGGGTTAGCCCAGTTACAACCATCATCACTAATTTTTTATTCGAAATATTTGTGTAAATCAAGGAAGATCCGGTTAAGTGGTGGAATAGCGTTCGTTATCAGTTGCCACTACCCTTGTAACTTATTTTGGTGCGGCCTGAAGGCCGCACTCTAGGTAATAATTTTGTATTTACGGTATATGTGAGTTAAAACGGAGTTTTACCATTATAACTCAATTTGCGTCAGTTTACATTTTTACGCTACAAAATGAATGTTTGTTTAACTAACCATATGTAGAGGGGCTATGCTGCATACCGTAGTTGAAGAAAATTGTCTGTAGCTGGGATCCCTACTGTCGGTCGATCTTGTGAACCACATACCAGAAATGGCGTTAGTACTAAAAGTTAACGAGGCAAAGAAAATTGAAAAAGAAAGCCGGTATAATTTTGGAAATTACAAGATAATTTGAAAGAATATCAAGGGAGATTTTTGAGTTACCAATTTTTGTCCTTTGTGCCGCTACTTTTATTATGCAAATAATTGATTTTCAGCCTTGATAGTATAAGAAATAAATACAGACTGAATATAACTAAAAGATATCTACTTGTCAAAAATGTTAGTTTTTCTAGAAGATGCAAGGCTAAAGAAGAACGACCCAATCCAGATATTAGCAAATATGAGGAATGCGGATATCGAAATTCGCGGATATTGCCAATGGCTTTATCTCCTAGAAGTGTGATAATTGTATCCTACAAACGATTGCTCAAATTCGTGTGAGTGGCTACCGAAACCACTTAAAACCGTTTATCTACTGTCGTTTTGAAAAGCGCACTTGCTTGCATATCAGTGGCGGTTAGTGAGGATAGGCAGGAGAGGCAGTGCCTCGCGAATTCAAATTTCAATTTAATTTATTGTAAAATAAATTAATATTTACATACATAGATTAAGTAGAACTAAAAACGTAACGTCACCATAACATGAAACATAAAATAAAAGCTATAGATTATGGGGATATGGAATACCTCTCAGTGACTCTAAATCAGGGGACAAGAAAAAGGCAGTGTTTAAAAATTATTTATACATTTAACAGATGATAATATTAAGCTGAAGGATATTCCATACCCCCATAATCTATAGCTTTTATTTTATGTGGTCTAGCATATGTTATCATATGAAAAATATAAATTGATATAAAAATGACATACAAAATGGCAGTTACAAAATGGCCACATGTAAGATAATGTCATAAAACTGCATGAAATGCTTACAAATATTTTAATTTAAAGTTCAAATATCGTAGTACAGCGGCATTTGTGCTCATCGGTTATTCATGTGACGTTTAAATTAAAAATACAAAATGGAGGATTCAAAATGGCTGAATGTCAAATCATCGAAATTTCAATATATTAATTATACAAATATTTAACACTAACAAATTTTTCCGGCATTGCTCGGAAAAAAGTCTTGTTATTGGATTACAAATTTCCCACAATCATTCTCGTTCCTCAATTGTTATTGCCATCAGTGTCAGGAAAAGACACTAGAGGTCTATAAAGACCTTAATCCCTCGGAAGTTAAGAAAATTAAAATGTTTCATATTACTCTGATCTATAAAATAATTTTCTGAAATTTTACGTCAACGTTCATTTTCAAAAGATTTTCTAATATTCGTTGATTCTACGGCAGTAGGAACTATGTATAAAAGCTACGTCACCATGGCAACGGCCAAGCAGATTTATTAAAATCTTTCATTTGTTTCCGATAAAAATAAATTGCGTAGACCGGAGGTAATACCTCCCAGTGCTCCCATATCGGATTTAATATTAAACCTTTGTAATACTGCTTTAGTTTTTTTGGGGAACGACGATATATACTGGGAACACTCGGAGTTTCTATCTTTCATTTTAGTTGTAGACAAATTTAGTTCATTTAAATATGCAAATAGCAACTATCCACTATGCGAATAGACACACCCATTCCATGGGTCTATTTAAAAAACAGTTGATTTTGGGGGAAGGGGAAAACAAACGCCGCTGTTGAAAGTGATATACCAGTGTTGAAAATGATATACTTTTATTATCAATAAAATAAGCAGTAACTCTCAAAGAAAATCACTAAACAGTGGCATAACAGTCACTTAAATAAATAAACTTAAATTATGAATTATGATTCAACCAATCAGACTGATGTATTAAATTCTAAAAGGTAAAATAAAAATTATCTATCAAAAAGCACGAAAAATAATTTTTTACTAAAAGAGCAATCTGAACCAAAACAACCACTCAAGAAAGTTTTACAGAAGTTCAAGTAGTAAAAACAGTTCTTTTTCGCAGAAACTGCTATTGGTTTGAAAAGTATCAGTTTCGTTTTGGGTTATCGTCGTCACAAAGTGCGCGAAGGCAAACAAACATCAAAATTCAATAAATTGCGGTATACCGCTCAAACATCTTAGCCCACACATAGGAGAAAAGAGAAAATAAACAATGACTGAGCGAAGTTTTCCACTTACAGTGAAAAGTTTTTGATAAACACGCGTAACCACTTCGACTTTCAAACAAATACAATACTCTGACACCGCCAAAGGGGCATCTGAGCTTCTATTTCCTATTATGTGTCCCTTGCATTATGTATGATGCTTCAATCAAAAATAAAATTTTATTCATTCAATTTTCCTTCAATGTCACATTTTTCAATTGTCACGATCGTGGCATACTCGGGCAATGTGTTCGATGATTTATTATTTACATTAAATCTCTGTTTATTTTTGTTTTTTAAATCATTAAAATGTTAAATAAAAACGGACATACTTGCTTTTGCACACGCAAAATAAAAATGTATGTAGATCTATTTTACATCATACAAACATGCACGTATAAATCACGTGAATCCACTTAATTTTTGTAGTTTTCCAATTTTTTCCATTTAAAAGGATACAATATTCTTAAGAAAATTCGTAAGTGAAAGATTCTGCGGAATAAAATTTTCTTTCGGATAAACCACATCATTGTGAGATTGAAAATTGGATTTTCGACTTTTAAAACTATCGCATTTTCCGTTTGACAAAAATAACAAACCGTTAAAGTGCGGATTAGATAAAGTTTATCCGCATTTGGGATGGCGTAATCACCCCAGAGGAAAACATCTGAATAAACTCCAAAACATGTGTATTATAACTACGACTGCCAAAATAACAATAGAACAGTGCCGGAGATGAAGAAATGCACTGGCGGCTTTCTATGTGTGCTAAGTGTGACAATTTCACTTTTGTTGAACTGTAAAGCTGACAAACTTAAAAATAATTCAAGATTAAAAATGTTAAACTTTGCCTTGAAATTGGCCAATCGTTCAAAATTTATTAAATTCTTACAAATATTTAAAATTAAACTTTAATTATTGTAGAACAGAGGTTTTAGTGGTCATCGGTTATTATTTTAGCGTTGCAGTTTGAAAATGCAAAATGGCCGGATGTAAGTTAAAATCATACAAATTTCATTAAATACATACAAATATTTAAAATTAAACTTTAATTATTGTAGCACAGAGGTTTTAGTGGTCATCGGTTTTTATTCTAGCGTTAAAGTTTGAAAATACAAAATGGCGAGTTCAAAATGGCCGGATGTAAGATAAAATCATACAAATTTCATTAAATACTTACAAATATTTAAAATTAAACTTTAATTATTGTAGCACAGAGGTTTTAGTGGTCATCGGTTTTTATTCTAGCGTTAAAGTTTGAAAATACAAAATGGCGAGTTCAAAATGGCCGGATGTAAGATAAAATCATACAATCATTTATTAAATACTTACAAATATTTAATACTAGCAAATTTTGCAATCGTTACTTGGAGAGCGGACTTGTTGCTGGGTTACTAATTCCCTACGATCATTTTAATTGGAACTAGTACCAGATCTTGGGGGGGAGCACTGAAGATTTATGAACATTTTATTTGCTAGAGAGATAATGAAATAGAAACATCTTATATTTTACGGTTACATGACGCCGAAAATCTCTTAATTTAGGGAATCTGTAGTCACCCGAGTCTCAGTAAAACAACAAATGTAACATTACCATGGCAACAGTCAAACGGATTTTTGTTAAAAACTTAAAAAAAAGTGCGTAGACTGCTGGGGAGTACGGAGGACTCACCAGTTCCCCAGTATCGGAAGTCATAAAATTAATCATTTGAAAATTGTAGAAAAACTTTATGATGACGCTTCAGTTTTTAGGAATATAAATATATACCCCCCTTTCCCCCCGGTCCCTGTCTTTCATCATGTGTTGCTCAAAAATTTCCGAACTTATTTAAACTATTTTTGGAATATTTCACAGTCGCTAATTCTATTTTTCAAAACTAAGTAAGGTTTATACCATTCATCACTCTTGGGATATGTAGGTATATTAGGGGTGGGGACCCCCAAACCCTCTAAATCTTGATCTTTTATTGTATATCTTTGACAGAATCCCCAAATTGCTTTTAAACTAATTTCGCTAATTTTATTTTTCAGAAACATGCAGATTTCTTTTCGATCTTTCGTTCGTTAAAATCTTCAATTAACTCCTGACACATAACAATAAATTACATAGACAGGAGGGTTTTAAACACACCCCAATGCCCCAGAATCGAAAGACAGAACATTAATTGTTCACAAATTATGCATATTATGCTTTATGTTACCGTTTTAATCTTCTTACGAAAAATGACATATAAATATAGGGGAATATTTTATACCACTACTCCCCCACTCCCCCCATTCCCTTGTTTAATATCTTGCGTTTTATGTTTTTTTTTCAAAACTTTTTCTATTATAAGTTTGCAAATTTTCCTTTCAAAATACTTTTCAGACCCCAGGTCTTTAAAACTAGGTTTCCCAGAGCTTTTTGAATTTGTTACTTAAATTTTGGATATCAAATACTTTAATTTTGTACAGTTGCTCTGTACGTTCCTGCGAACTTATTTGCTTAAAAACAGAGCTAAAAAGCAAAATTTTGCCAAGAGAAGGCAGTGGAAAATTAAGGGACGCGCATGGATAGATTAAAAAAATTCTAAACTCTCTTATCTTATTGAAACGCACATCTGCTATGGAAGATGTTTTACCATATATTAAAAGCGCAAAAACAGGTAAAAAATATATAGTAACCACTATGTGGCTAGGGGGAGGCCTTTTGACTTGCTTTTTGCAAAGGCGATGGTGTAGTCATTTAGTGGTAGAGATCGGGTTTTCAGCGTAGAGTATCTTGAGACAAGTGAAAACACTGGAACTCATTATTTTTCATTATTTTGGATTATCTAACTTGTAATATTTATTTTCTGTAAAAGGAATATTTTGAAATTTATGTTTTCAAAATTAGCTTGGAACTGGCTAAAACTTTGCCAAGACTTTCAAAAAACTTCATTTTATTAAATTTTAGCGACTGCCGCAAACGTTGCCAAATGAGTCCAATGTAGAATCGAAAATTGTCGATTTTTGAACTTTTTGTGTCAAAAAAATGTTCTCTCAAAATGTCTTCTCAAAATTCGCTGCTGGTTTTGTAACGCCCACGACTGGGAAATTATGCTTGAGGATTGCCGGCGTAAATGTCGCAAAGTGGCTAAAAAATTGCTGTCAAGTTTTTGTAATGTAAAATACAATTATTGTATTATTTTCTTTCTGCTTCTTAATTTTTTGAAATTATGTACTTGGTTATAAAACAGATCTTGAAGACTGGGATCGCTCAAGAGCGTTGCCCGATAACTAAATTATTACCAGTCCGGTCCTGGATAACGACTCTAGCTATTCCATAATTTTTAAAATTTTAACAATCTGCCTCCCGATGTTGTGACACTGGGAGAGTATTGCATAGCCCCGCTTCCTCCGGCATATTAAGTTTATTTTTTCAGTAGCGAATTAAAGATTTCTGCATATTAGTCGCTATGGGGTAAAATCGAGGGGTTAACCGCTGGTGAAATTTTTGTACACATCTCATGAAGTACTTGTGAAATACATGAAGTACTTGTGAAGTACATGAAGTACTGGTAAAATACATGATGATACATTTTTTATCTCATTTGTTTAAATATCATGGAGGTTTGGTAGCTCAATAAAAAGCTTTGCTAATTCATTGTTTTGTCATGATTAATTAATTACATTGAAGCGAAAATAACGCGCTTGTCCCGGTTTTACAGGGACGACTCCAGAATATGATAATACAAATTAAACTATCTTCTTATGTTTCTATCTTCTATTTTTAATTATAGTTATCTATCAGTTAAAATACATTAAAGTTAAATTGACGAAATAACCAATCAGGTGTTTGATTTGTTTTTGTTTTGTTGTGTGTTTTGTTATTTCGTTGTGGTCTGATTGGATGAGTTTGAATAAGGTGAATGTCCTCAGTCCCTCCATTGCGAATTTTTAATTTAAAAAAGTCTAAATCTATTGTTTTTTTTCTTTATTTTTGGTTGAACCTTTTTTGGTTTTTAATTATTTAGAAAATCATTAGGGGGACTGGAGACCTGCTAGCTCCCTCCTCCCAATTTTGAAAATAATCTTAATCGTTTGTGCATGATTGTACATAATTTATTATCGCTTTACGTTTTAATTAATACAAATAAATTAGTTAAACCGGGGTCTGAAGAAGTAAACTGAAGATTTCCCGTTGCAGAGGCACTAGAAGGCGTTCCACACCCCCCAGACCCCCGGATTGAAGATCTCCCGTTGCAGAGGCACTGGAAGACCCCAGGATTGAATAGTTTATTTTTTATCAGAATTAAACTGAAAATCTCCCGTTCCAGAGGCACTGGAGGGTGTTCCACACCCCCCAGACCCCCGGTTTAACTAATTTATTTTTATTAAAGGTGAATTAAATACTTAAGCATATCCCAAGTTTTTTAAAATTAGCTATGGCCAATTAAATGTGTTTAATTCGTAATCTGACAATTATAAATTTTGCACCCCTAGGGGCAGATCTTTGCATCGGGAGATCTTCGGTTTACCTCTGATAAAAAATAAACTACTCAATCCGGGGGGTCTGGGGGGTGTGGAACACCCTCCAGTGCACAAATTTTGCAATCTCGGTAAGTCTCTGCAATACCGATGAAGTACGTAAAATGAAATGAAGTATCAATGAAGTAGGTGAAGTACTGTGAATTACTGCTGAATTATATGAAGAATTATGATGAAGTACGTGAAGTGTGAAGTTAATTGTACACAATTTCCTCTAGCGGTTGACCCCTCGGGTAAAATCAAAGAATAATAGAAAGTACTATATAATTTTCAATGCAGCAAGATGGAATCGAACCTATAACCTTACGTATTTTCTTCGAAAGAATTCAAAATTGAAATAATTATTAGTGATAGCACGCAGCTCAAACTTTTATGGAACTTTTATGGATTACCCTCCTGTTAAATGCAATTATTGGGGACGGGTAAGAAACCTGTATTCCGATTTTGACCATTTTTAAAGTGGATTACGAAAGATGAGGGTCTAATTAGCGTATAAAAAAATAAAATTTAGAGTCGGTCTACAAATTTTGAAAAAAAAACGGCTTTAAAAATTTATTTGCAATGGAATTTTCTCATTGGCTCTTTTGAACTGTAACCCTGCCCATCGGCAATTAAAAATACGTTTTCAGTGCTAAAACTAATTGTAAATAAGTGTTTTTATATTTTTAATGTATTAAAATACAAAAAAAAAGGGGGGGAAATTGTAAACTACTCTCCGAATTAAAATATAATGTAGCGTATATTTTAGAGTGAATCCGAGTCTTACCGTAGTTGCGTTTGTCAAAACTGACATTCCACAGCCTTCGCTTGCTTCGCTCCGGCCGCTACAAGCGCTTTATTTATTAGAAATATCCCCCAACAAGAACGGTTCAACTCGGATGTTGACCGACCGGATCTCCGGGAGCTCCCCACCGCTAGTCAATGCCGACCCACCTACAGCACACGGACTGGTGATAGAATGTGGGCTCTAATGACGTAATCTCGCAATAATACATGTATTTCTTATGGGAAAATCGTGATTTTCAAAATTAAATTGTGGCCTTATTAGAAGTCCGACTAAATTCATCCTCACCTTAAATGATTGGCACTTTTGTGCTCTTTCGTTTGGTGAAACCATTTTTATAGGAAAAAGTGTACTTTTGAAGCCAGGTTTATTACCTCGACGTCGACTTCGTATTTAACTGTGGAGTAGCGACTCGTAGAAAATTGTGCATTTTTAATTTTTGAAGTTGTCGACAATAATCACAAGAGGGCTGACGGAAAGTCTATTTCATCCCGTAGTATAGACACTATTTTTTAATTTTAAGAAAAAAAATTTGATTTACAGACGGCTTCTTTAACCGGATAATGCAAATTTCCTAAAGTGACATTTATTTTTAATTAACTCCCCAATGGCTTAAAAGTGACACCTTAGTCTTTGAAAATGAAGGGTAATTTTATACCCGGGAGTGCAAAAAAGAACACGAGGGAATTTTCCAAGTCGCGAAAGAAAATTAGAACACCGTTGTTTTCAATTTCAAATTTTATTTTAAAGACCTAATAAATTTCACTAAAAGGAAATTTGTAGTTGCTAACTTAATTTGGTATATTGTAGAAAAAGAAAATGAAAATCCCTAATAAAGATTTCTCTTAGATAACGGGAGTTTAATAAAACTTAGTCGTAGAAAACCCACACATTAAATCTCATCAATTTCAAAATAATCGTCGTAAAGGGAAAACTTTAGGGTTTGTTGCGCAATACACCTGTTTTACAGTTTGAAGAATGAAAACCTACACAAAGTAATCAGAATGTGATTAAATCGTTTTATAAAGTTTTCAAGTCGTATTTTCCAGTAGTAAATAAAGCGCTGACGGTTTCTTTAGAGATAATTTAAAATTTAAAGTTCGACGTTGGAATTAGCAGGCAAGTTAAAATGTCGGAAGTTCAATTTGTGTTGCAAAAAACATTAAAGTTACTTTTTAACAGCTTTAGCTGACTGTTCCAACAATGAAACCTGTCAGCTTGTAAGTAATGGTTGAGCTTCTATTTCGAAACCGGGGTGTCTAACACGCCAAGAGTGGGTGCGCCACGACGCTCCTCTCTATCCGTCTTCTTCAACAAAAAAAAGTTCATTTACTGCCGGGTATTATTTCGAGAGCCATGAAAAAGTTTCCACTTATTGCGACAAACGTAAATCCTCTTTACAAGTCCTCGCCGATTTTATATTACTCAAAAGGTAGGATGAAGTTAATTAGCAAAAGTTAGTTGCATCGGTAACGACATTTTAATCCGCCTATGCTTTTTTAACATTATTTTTGTTTTAGTTTGTACTAAATTGAAAATAATAAAAAATGTTTATTTGTTTGAACATAACTTATCTGAAATATTTATAGCGGGGCGCCCTTTAGTCATCAGATCATTAGCATGCATTGCGTTAACAGATAACAAGTACTATGTAGTAGCAAACCCTGTGTACACAGTGATAAACTCAAAACAATCATATCTTGTAAAAAAAAATCTAATTTTTTTCGTTACAGAACAAAGAGATAAAAGCACCAAAACGCTCTTCAAGAAACGCAGCTCAGTCGTTCCCGAGAAAGTTCTTCCGTCCAGCAGCACCAGCAGCACCAACTGCAAATTCCAATATCGCAGTCGAATCCAGGTTTGTTGCAGCGCCTTCCTGAAAACTTTTTCCATAAATTAGTATTAACAAATTATTTATGTGTATCAGATTGTAAATACGAAAATGTACGAACCTGTGGCCGACGGTTGCGTCACAATTGTCAATTCAAAGTATAACAACAAAAAACCTTATGACCAGAGCGATGTCGAGGAAGAGTGCTCAAACGCCTGCGAAAGACCAATTCAGCAACAGAGGCGAAAAAAATCGCAGCAGCAACAAAACGAAATACATCCGAAGCAATCTCAAATCGAATGCGATTTATTGAACCGTAGAAATTGTGCTGGCGACAAAATGAGGACCGGTAATGGGGATAATTATATTGACGTGGATCACATAACGTTAGAATCAGAATTAAATTACAAAAATCGTTATCACACAATTGCAACACAAACGTCTACTTTGCTTCCTTACAGATTGCGTTTTTGGCCGAAATGCAATTCAGACATTAAGTGCGATCCTTCTGGAAACAGTTCGTTAAACGATAAGTTAAAATGTTGTGGTCGAACTTTAAGTCAGTGGATTTTTTCCCAACTTGGACTTATTATAATTTTATTTAATTGGGCTCTACTTGGTGCTGCCGCATTTTATAAAACAGAAGGTAAGTCGATTTTGCACTTTTAATCGCGGTTCTTTTCGGTAAATTTCGCGCTACACCTCATTAATACCTAATCGTCAATTATATTAATTAAAACCTATAAATTATAAAAGGAAATGCCGTAAGTGGTAATTTTCATAAAATCGATTTCAAATTAAATATTTAATGGAGAAGTAAAAATATAAACAACGCCAAGTCGATACCGCACGAAGCGCAGTTCAAAAAACGCAACCGTTGCAATTTTGATGTTGAAATTGGAAACCCATAAAGTGTGAAGGAATTGCTGATTAGACAAGGTTGTTCCAATTGTTATGATATGCGGAAATATTTGCGCGACGCAACGCAATAAAAAATTTTCATCATGTGACGGTCGTTCTTGTGGCAGAAAAGCTGTATCCGGCCAACGGACAAAAAGTCAAGGTCACTAAGATCAAAAAATTATTTTTTTTTCCGAGATAAAAATATTTTCTCCATCTGGACTCGAACCCTGGGCGATTCCCTCCTGAGTAGTAGCCGCGAATACTTGTTTTCCTTGATTCTAGATTCCAACACTGAGGGTCATCACTGTAAATTAGTTTGTGAACCTTAGTGAACTCTCAGTTCATAATATTATTATTATTATATAAAAACAATGTTATTTAGAGGGGGGGCAAGATTTACATAAATGAAACCCCCGTTTAGGATTTATTCAAAACACAGCGACAGAGGAAATCAACATTTATTAAAAATCGCAGACACAAAGTCAAATTTATTGAAAAAATTCGAAATGGGGCATCTATAAACTTCGATAGAACTTATTCTATTCCCCCCCCTCTTTTGTTATGCAAATTTTGCAAATCTTTCAAAATTACGTAATGCGCCACAGAAAGGGAAAGAAGATCAGAGCTGAGTGATGATTGTAATTGTGGTTTGTGATAAGGAGAGATTCCAAAAATTTGACGTCAATTGAAAATTTAGTATTTTCAGATAATCGCAAATATAAATATACAATTTATTTTTAGTACGAATTATTCAAAACAAAATATTAACATAACCTAACAAATTTTCTTTCAAATTTTACTAATGTCATATGACAAATTTTTTTTAATTTAAGCACATTTATCGTGGGTCAAAATAAACCAAACCAGCTTGACTTTAAAATAAAGCCCCTGATCACAAATTTATATACTTTTTAATTTAATATCTAATGCGCTACGCTTCGCCTCGCTAATACAAGAATTGATTGTCAAACCAAGTTCTACTTTTAATCCAAATCATACAATAATTACGGAATGGAACTTAATTACTTTTTTGGCAATTTTCGAATCAAATGTCATTATTTAGTACCTGCAGTAAAAATAAATAACTTAGGAGAAAAAATTAAAAACCGTTTTGGTGTCGCTGAAGAGTTACATTTTGTGTATAATTACATAACGACTAATTTTATCGAAAAATTACAAGAGAACTTTTTTGTAGATAAACAAATTATCTTTAAATTTGATTCTTTTGTTTTTATCTGTACGATAAAAATTTACCGACCTGTGATCTTTTAAGAGTTGGTTTTTTTCAATCTCCGTGTAAAAGTTAAATTTCAATAAACATTTTTCGCGATTTACTCGAAAGTAAAAGATCCCACAAAAAAAATAGTAAATACAAAGTTGAAAAGAAATTTAATTCTCTGTAATTTGTTATTTTATTTTACGATGTACGAGACAAATTAACCAAGTTATGACTGTTTGTTGTTACGAAAGTGTTTTTTATTAAAATCAAAATTGTTAATATAATTAATTATTAAAATAATAATAATAATAATAATAATATAATGCAACTTCGCAACGATGCAAAGTGTTTTTTTTTCATTATTTTTTAAAGCAAAATAGTAGTATATTAATGGTATAAGAATCAAAAGTACAATAATTGCTTACATTTTTTTAATGTCAAAAAACTTAACTTTGTCGATTCACTTTTTTGTGAAATCAATTAATTATTTACTTATTGACCGTCGGTGACGTTAGATTAATAACTAAATAATTTCTTTCACAAAATAGTTCAACTTTAAATTTGACAACTTCTTTTAACAATAAACTTTTTTTTAATACTATGATATTTGAAATCAAGTAGTTTTGGTGTTACGCTCTACCTGTCATCTTGTCACAATTTAATTTGACATGTTTTATAATTGGCTTTTGATTGGCTGAATGAAACAAACATATTACATTTTCATTTGGTTGATTTCACTGACTGTTTTTTATCTTACATTCAGCCATTTTGTATTTTCAATTTTTAAACGACATAATCGTAATAACCGCTGAGCAGAAAAACTCTCTGCTACAATATTTGAACTTGAATTCAAAATATTTAATACAATATACATGATTTTATATTGTCAAAAAATTGGATAAATACCAAAATACGGGAAATAATCTCTTAACTGAAAAATAGAATTGGTTTTTTATGTATTAAAAATAATTTAATCAGGAGATTATTTTTATTGCATTTTGATATTTAAACTTTCACTATCTCACGTCCGGCCATTTTGAAACCGCCATTTTATATTTTCAATCTTTAACGTCAACCGATTACGCCTAAAACCTCTATGCTACGAATCTTAAACTATCATTTTAAAAATTTTAATAAAAATTCTCACTTAAATGGGCCAATATTAAGCTGGCTAGAGTCCGGGGGCTTTGAGGGTATTGTTTTGCAGTCCCCCCCCTACTCGGTTTGTGTAGTTTATTTTTTTACAATTTTAATTACATGTGTGATACATCGAAGGGACAGAAAGAGTCGCGGTTAGCTAAACCTGCCCTATGCTGAAAGCTCTATCATAGCTTCGTATTAAGCTTTGGATATTTATTATGAAAGAAACTTCTGAAAGAGATCTCTTTAGTCGACATGTTACTATATTTATATCAGTGATATTGTTTATTTTTCACATTTTTTATTGACATCGCACACGTCATTTGATTTTAATCATTTTACGTTTTCTCATTGTTATAATAAATGTTATTTGGTGAATGTTATAATTTTAATGACGCATATTGTGTTCTGGACTTTGAGATTTTATAGCAATTGTTTTGACTCATAAGCAATATTATTTAATTTATGTACTTATTAAACACCTGAAAATGTGTTCTTTTTTTATTGCTGGCTTGATCAAGGATGTAAAAAGCCGAAACGCGTCGCCACACGAAACTGTACAATAAGTTAAGTGGAGCATATCATTGTTTCATTTATTTAATTTAATAAACTTGCAAGAAACCTCTACCTCCCCTTTATATTTATTTTTTGCCGTTTCTCGGAGAAGGGGCCGACCTCCTCGGGCCCACCTTAGCATACGCCACTGTCTATTGCATGACAAAAAAATTGTATTTTTTATTTAAATTTTAAAAGGCTCAATGCCTTCTAATTTATTAATTTCTTCAAAATAATGCAAAACTGAGATGCAAATGTAAAAATAACTAACATATAATAGAAATTATTTAAAAATGCAAATTAAAATGATTTGTTATTCTAAATTTAACAAGTCAAATTTAAGTAAAAAATCTGAAAAGCTCCAAATTGGAAAACAAAGTTTTAAAAACCGGGGGTCCGGGGGGGGGGGGACTTATCTCTTATTATTGAGTGATTGTATTGCCATAGCGATCAAAAATGTAACGTTACCATAGCAACGCCCAAGGGGATATGCTGAAATCTTCAATTTACTTCTAATAAAAAATAATTTGTATAAACCGGGGGGGGGTGCATAGTGGAACTTTGACTATTTTGTTTTTCGTGAACTATTTGCTAAAACCGAGGGGTCAACCGCTAGAGGAAATCGTGTACAATTAACTTCACACTTAACGTAATTCATAATAATTCTGCATACTTCTTCGTACTTCATATAATTCAGCAGTAATTCACGGGATTCCAAAATTTGAGCAATGGAGGTCCACACCCCGGATCAAGTAGTTTATTTTTTATCATTAGTAAACTGAAAATTTCCCGTTGCAGAGGCACTGGAAGGTGTTCCACACCCTCTAGACCCCCGGATTAAGTAGTTTATTTTGTTGCAGAGATCTGCCTCCCAAGGGGTACGGAAGGGGCACTTTTAATAATAATAAATTATCTAAACCGGGGAGTCTGGGGTGTGGAACACCCTCCAGTGCCTCTGCAACGGGAGATCTTCAGTTTACTTCTGATAGAAAGTAAACTACTTGGTCTGGGGGTTCTGCATGTTCTGCAATGTTTTTCATTCCAAAATTTGTGCACTGGAGGGTGTTCCACACCCCCCAGACCCCCCGGATTGAATAGTTTATTTTTATCAGAAGTAAACTGAAGATCTCCCGTTGCAGAGGTACTGGAAGGCGTTCCATACTCCCCAGTTTGAATAGTTTATTCTTTATCAGAAGTAAATTGAAGATCTTCCGTTGCAGAGGCACTGGAGGATGTTCCACGTGAAGGGTGACGGTTCGAAATCCCGGGTCGGTATTTTTACCATTTTTGAAGCGGATTATGAAAGAAGAGGGTCTAATTAGCGTACAAAAAAATAAAATTTGCGGTCGGTGCACACAATTTTGAAAAAAACGGCTTTAAAGTTAATTCGGAATGCAATTTTATCATTGGCTCTTTTGAACTGTAACCCCGCCCCAAAGTTGAAAGAGGTTGTGGCGACAGTAAATATACCAGAATCTCGGTTTTCACGACGAATTATGATAGATAATGCTGTAATTAGCTAATAAAAAGAATTAAATTTGTGATCGGACAACAAATTTTCGAAAAAAATCACTTTTTGTGTGAACTCGTTTCTGAAGTGGTTGCACTGTCAAAACCTACTCTCCGCAACTGCCCTCGCCCCTCCAGGGCTCGGACGGCGCTTCGAGCGGTTTTGACACGTGCTGAACTCATTAAAAACATCCTTTAAGCGGCTCCAACTCGAAAATTTTGAAAGTTGACGCGACGGATCTCTGAGAGCGGTTGAAGTACGCCAACTGGGACTTTTTCCCTGTGATTGTTTTACAAATGTTTTTTTAGAATTAGGTAGAGAACGTTAATACGAGTAGAATGTACTATGGATGAATTCGATATTTGCAATAATAACGCCAAAAATCGATTTTAAAAATCACAAAATCGGGTAAATTATTCATTTTCATGACAGTACGTGCATTTCAATATGCATGGAAAGGTGCTGGGGCGGGGCCTACTAGAGCATCGAAAAGTGGGGATTAGTCGCTCCCTGAGATCCGCCGCGTCAACTTGGAAACTTTTCGAGTTGGAGCCGCTTAAGGGGTGTTTTAATGAGTTTAGCACGTGTCAAAATCGTTCGGAGCGCCGTACGAGCCTCGGAGGGCGAGGGCGGCTGCGGAGAATAGGTTTTGACAGTGCAACCACCTCAGAAACGAATTCACACAAAAAGTGATTTTTTTTAGAAAATAGTCCTTAAATCGATGCAATTCCATGTTTTATTCAAATAACAGTACACATATGTGACGTCTGCATCAAAAATGTGATAAAACACGTAATTTTTTGTAAAATTGCTACAAACAATTCAAAATGGGCGGGGCTTGAGGTTCAAATGTAGCCTATCATGGATACGTATTTCAATTTTTTAGTTTTAATGCCTAAACGTGAAAATTTTAAATCATCCATAGTTTATAATATTTCTAAATATGTTCTTTTTCATAATATTATACCATTTCTATAGGGAATTTGCGATTTTAGAGTCCCAGTTCTCGTACCCTACCCCTGAGAGCGACTGGTATCTCCCCACCACTAGTCACTGTCGACCCAGGCATAGCACATGTACCGTCTACAGAATGAATTCCATATTTGGCATTTTAATACACTTACATGTATTTCTTATGGGAAAATAGCAATTTTCAAAATTAAATTGTGGCCTTATTACAACTCCGACAAGATTGATCCTCACCTTAGAAAGCTTGTATTTTTGTGTTCTTTTGTTTGGTATAGCCATTTCTATAGGGAAAAGTGTATTTTCGAATCCGGAAAATCGAACTCTCTCATGTACTTCATGAGATGTGTACCAAAAACTTCACCAGCGGTTAACCCCTCGGCTAAAACATTAGAAAATTTAAACTGCGCATACAATGAATCCTTAATATATACGAAACGGTGCATTTACCTTTTTAGTATATTGCACTCTTTTAAGAACCGATGAGTTCACCTCAAATTTAAGGACACTTTAGGTTTTCGAAATTGTTCAAGGGATGAAATAGTATATTACACTACGAGGGCCGAAGTTGAATTTTCGGCCTGCGCGTCATGATGCCCGAGGCGAAGCCGAGTATCATACAGGACCAATTTCAACTTTGGCCCGCGTAGTGTATACGATTTTCTTCATAGCCGGTCGAAAGTACGTTATTAATTCTACTTTTTAACTTTAAATGTTGTATTGTTGTAAATGTTGTAATTTGTTGTAGCAACAGAATAAATAGTCCTAGTTACGAGTATTAATACGCATGAAATTCTTTCCTCCCGGCGTTATAAAGGGCGCGTGTACTTCTCAAAGGAGTAAATGTTCAACTTTCGTCCCTGCTATTAGGGACGAAAGTACGTACTCGACCGAGGTATGAAGAAAAATTACTTTTTTGTGTATAATTACAAAACGCCCAATTATAATAGTCATAACTTGGTCAATTTTTCCCGTAGGGGGTAAAATAAAACACGAAATTACCTAGAATTAAAATGCCTTTCAACTATTTTTATAGGACTTTCCCTTGGAGAAAATCACGAAAAATGTTCGTTGAAATTAGACTTTTAAAAGGGGTTGAAAAAATCATAATTCGTTAAATTTTCATCGTACAAAAACAAATTTAAAGATAATTTAATTATCTACAAAAAAGATCTCTTGTACTTTTGATAAAAATCGTCGTTATATAATTATACCCAAAAAAGTAATTTTTAACTCCCAAAATGATATGGGCCCTTAAATCATCTGAGGTAGACTCATCGGTTCCTGCAAGAGCAATTTTTAGTATATTATTATTGAACACTAATAAATAGATAAAATATATTTTTTTCAAATTCTTTCACTCCTTAGTTTTTATGTTATCCTCCTTTAGATCGAAAAAAGTTTGTTATCCCACTTCTGATGGTACGATTAGTTTTTAATTACAATGTTGCAAATTGCAATTATTTTATTATCTCGCAGGTGCGTCACGGTAACAAAAATTAAAAAATACTTTTATACTTAAAATATTATTATCTTATCAGCTCGTTATCGAGAGTACTTACAGGTTTAAGCGATTTGTGATCTACACCTGCAGTTTTAAGAATGACGATATTTATTTGTAAACACAAAGCCGGTGACTCATTAGTTCCGCTTTTAATTATAGGAATAATCGAGTAAGTGCTCGAATTACATTTTGATTGGTAGATACAGGAAATGAATATAAATTTGACCTAAATTGATCAAAACATAAAAATCGGTGGCGATACTTTACGGACATCCCCCGTACGTTACAGTTGTAACCATGAAATATTTGATGAAACCCAACCAATTCTAGAACAATAACTCGCTTTACCTTTCGCTATTCATTGATTTCTATTTTTGATGAAATATTAACCGATACCCTGAATAATTAATCTTAACTATAGGATAGGTCACATTATAATCGTTAATTGCACATCAATAGAAAATTAATTTAGCCGATATTAAGATCCAGCTTAAATTACTCAACACGAAATGAAATTTTTTTTTAATTAATATTTTGTTCATAGTAGGAATTACTCGAACCGTAACTAAATTTATGGATGTTATGTGCCACTAAATATGATGTAACATTAAAATTTTTAAATGCTACACGTCGTTTTACCTCTTTATCAATTTATTTTAACGTTAAAAAATATTTGTCAAATAACACTTAGAATCAGTCGACACTTGTAAGATGTTCCGTCGATAAAATCATCCAATTCAATTAATTTTCACTTCCGACCCCCAAAAAAAAGGTTGTCAATTAGTAATCACTCGTTCATCAAATATTCATCGAAAACTTTTCCTATCAATTGCTATTTAATCGTTAAAGTAAACAGCGTTCACCTTGGTACTCCATATAGCAATCAAAAAATCTATAGCTACGAGGAATTCAAGGTAAAGTAAAATAAAAGCGCATATTTATATAACAGACCAATTAGAAACAATATCATTCATTTTTTCTTAATGTGTGCCTACATTTGTTGATTGACGCTAACCACTGCTCTCACGAGCGATCCATCAGAACACCACATGTTGTATATCTCGAACCTCTCTTCTTTTTTTCTATCTTCAAACAGCCACTGCCTGTTGGCTGTAGTTGAGAAACTTCGTGGAAGCTTATCGTTTTCCATTCTAGCAGCTTTTTGATCTCGAAGAGTTTGTAAGGGTATGCTGAAATCTTCAATTCAAATCCATCGCCACGGTATGTAAAAAAATTATGCAAAAACTTTACTGCTTTCATCTTACTCTAGGGAGAATTCCATACCCCAGCCCCCTGGTTTCCCCTCCGTATGTGTCATCGAATAATTCTAGGTTTCAAAACCTCTAAGTTTACCCCCCCTCCGTTCATTTTAATTGAATTAAAAAGTTCTTCTATACGAAGATATACTGTAATCTGGTTTGCCCGAGGCCACCTTCTTCAAGATCTTTCTTTCCTTCATCGGCTTCAGTATTATACAGCTCTAGAATTTTGCCGTTTTTCCAGAGGCGGGTTAGACTGTACGAAAAACTCCATCACGACTTCCAACCTAGATTTTAATATTTTGAAGCAAACACCTTCTTGTCCTACATAAAAACGCCAAAACTAAATAATATTTTACTTTTCAGGTCCTAGAGAGCTTCAGCAAGCCGTAAACTTAGAATCCCTCCAAAAAGACTTATCATTAGAATTAGCCACTTCGTTAAGACAAGTAACCGAGTACTCGCAAGAATGGCCGCGAACGATAGCGAAGTATATGGGGCAACACGAAACCCTTCTGCTGGACGCTGTGAGTCAAGGATACGGAGAAGGCGGCGGTGGGAGTATATGGACATATCCGGGATGCCTCTTATTCGCCGTTTCATTACTAACGACGTTAGGTGAGCAGTTTTATCTTTGTCCCGTACTTGATCTTTAATCGTGTTAATTTTCAGGTTTCGGCGCTCCAGTCCCACGCACACCTTTAGGCCGCGGAGCGGCGGTTTTATTTTCGGGCATTGGAATCCCCCTACATTTTTTATTAATTTTAAACATCGGTAATCTAGTCGCAGGCAAGCTGCAGTTAGTGTTTAGTAGAAAAACAGAATCCAGCATTCCAGTTAATAACGAAATAGCAACAACAAATTACACTCCCTCTCCAATTTTAAAATGGTTTCCCCTAGTTTCGATAATATTTTATTACGTTCTGGGTACAATTTTGTTTGGTTTCGTAAGGCGAAGAAATATGGTAGACAGTTTAATGTTTCCGTTAGATTTCACGGCAGCCGGTGGAGTTGCACTAACGTCGGGCCATGTTAGAATCTTTTATGCGTTGTATTTAGAATCTGCGGTCATGTTAGCCGCAACGATAGTGTCCTTAATACAAGCTTCCGCCACAAAAGGAATAGTAGACGTGGGTTTAAAATTAGGATTGTTAACAAATACTTGATTATAAAATAAAACTACAAAAATGTGCCTTAGGAACAATTTAATAATTACAAAGAGGCTTTCTCCCAAAATTACATATCAAAACAAATAAAACAAAAGATATTTGTGGTTATTTAGCGCTACAGATTCGAATATAAGTTTGCCGACATTCAATTTTTTTTACGCTCAACAGTTTTCTCTTTGGAATAATTCACATCATCAGATTCACCTACATTGGATTTTACGTGCACTGGTTCGATTCTAACTTCATCATCGTTTTTGGTTTCTTTATCTAAAATATTTCATCAGTTTTTGGCATCACCTGTGTGATTAATTGCAAAGTAATAATCAATTCTTACCGACTAACGCCGAACGAAGAGCTTCTAAAATATCGTGTCTTTCCGAGACGCATTGCTTGCTGCCTGTAATGCGCAAGGTAAATTAATTAATTAAACAATCAAAGTTAAAACATTAAAATATTTATTTAAACTTTGTTATATTAGAAACTACAACAATAAATAAAACTTTTATCCGAATATGGCGTGTTTTATTTTCTTAAAGAACCCTATTTTATCTTCTTTCACCCCCGCGTCCGACTGAGCCTCTGATCCTGACATTTGCTCGCTCCTTGGGTCTTTTCCTGCCACAAAAAAAGTGCATTAAAAAAAATACCACCTACACAAATAAAATAATAAACACAATTCTTAACGCACTTTTTCTGAAGGCATTCAAATTCACCCTTTCGTTGTACACGAAAATCGAAAGTTTCAACACAAAGGCTCAATCGCTATAGGATAACCACCCAACCAATTACATATTATAAGCCTTGCGGGTAAAATATTAGAAGCATTAAAAGTTGCATTCACATTCTTAAAACTAACAATTTCGTTTGGAGAGATCCATTAATTACGTTAAGCTGTTGAGGGAAAGAGGAGATGACAGGGTTCCTAAACTTTTTCTATGTAACTTTCCTGCCTGAAGCAGGAAGTGATATATTTTATTTCAACTTTTCAACGTAATTTCTTAAACATAGTAAAGTGCGGATGCAGAACTTGGTCCTGATTTTATTTGCAATAAAATGCATTTAATTGCAAATTATATTGCAAAACCTTTAACTATATAGGATCAGATACGTAAACCTAGCGGAAGTTTTGAAAACACCTGGTGTACTGCTATTACAGAGATTCGGATATACCGAAATTTGTAATTTACTTCTGATAAAAAAGAATAAACTGCATAGACCGGTATGGATTACCCACCAGTGCACAGTATCTGGAGACAAAATATTAAGTATACAATTATCCCGATTTACACGGTAGATACGTTCTGAGAAAACGTGTAAATCGAAAATTAAAATTTTCAAGTCAAAACCGTGTAAATCGAAAAGCTTGCAGAAAATGCATAAGCCTATAATTTTTTTTAATTTATGTTAATTTATAATAATCTAAATTATGCACTCACTTGTAATTTACGAATATGGAAAATTAAATCTTTCTGAAACTGTGAAACTTTCCCTCAAATACAATTTTCCGTAGATAAAACTTTAATTTTATGCAAAGAAATACAGACACAGTGTGCATGTGCAGCAAGTCAGCACATAAGCTCGGGATTCTCCGTGAGATGTGTACACAGTGCACGTGTTCAAATCAATATGGATTTATAAAATAATGTAAAAGGGGTCTGAAAGGTATGAAATACCCCCAAGTGCATCTGGGCAGTACCATTTAAAGTTTCATAATATTTTACAGACCTGGTGGTATTTCATATTCCTAAATCCCCAGTATATCATTTTTTTTTATCAGGCGGTTTTGAAAAGGTTATGATAACTGGACTATTTCGTAAACAAAGAAAATGAATATTTTAACAGAGCAGCTTCAATGGGGAAATTAAACCCCAAAGTATTGCTTTCTGAGCAAGCGAAAATAATAATTAAAGAAGACATTTACCCCAGGGATTTTGGGGGGTATGGTATGGAAGATACAATAAGCTTTAATTTACGGTCAAAGGCAATTTAACAAAAAGAATATTTTTATCAAAAACGTGCAAACCCTTAAGTGGGAATTAAACCTAAAGTCATAAAGTATTGTCTTTCAATGAGGCCCAAGCCCAAAATAATGAGTTAAAGAAGAATTAAGACCAGGGTTTTGGGCTATGGTTGGAGCGATCAATCAAGTTGAAATTTCGACAGTATGTCAAAGGAAAAATTTTCTTATCAAAATCTTGTGCTAATTACCATTCCCTGCTCCCGGGGGGACGTAAATCGGCGGTTCCCCTGAGTTGATGACTGCCAATAACAATGAAAAGGGTTCCAACCCGGCTTAGCAAAAGGTTTCTACCTTTCTCTAGAAAAGAGGCTCCAGTCCTTATAGGGAAGATGAAAGAAGATGACAAAAGAAATTAAATAAGAAAAGAGAGGTCTTGGCCTAGTAGTTAGAGCGATCAACTACTGATGCAAAGCTTCCGGGAGAAGTCTAGAAAGGAAAATTTTCTTTCTGACTCTCTTTCTATCTATGACCGTCTCCGTGCTTCGGAGGGCACGTAAAGCCGGCGGTCCCCTGAGTTGATGACTGCCAGCATCAACAATGAAAAGGGTTACAGGCACATTCCCCAACCCGGCCTTAGCAACCATAGGGTTTTAAACCTTTCTCTTAGAGAAAGAGGCTCCAGTCCTGCTGAGCTGAAAGATGAAAGAAGATGACTAAGAAGAAGTATAAAATAAGTAAATAAGTAAACACCTTTGACTTTTGGTTCATTTGCAATTTGTAAAATTGGGTATTTTATCTTCCAATTGAGTAAACTATCAGAGCCCCAAAACTACATGGCCTCGGCACTGCTTTATGCAACACTAAACAAATAAATTGATTTAGGTACTAATTCTTACATCGCGTCAAATTTACACTAAGATGAAGAAAGAAGGAAATATTAGTTGACATTTTACTTAAGAGGGGCCTAGTAGAATACGCATGATACTATTGTGCACTCACTTCCACTTGTGGCGTAAGATAGGCGAATTAGCCTTTGACGATGGCGAAGTTTTTTCCTAAACTATAACGAATTTTTCAATTTTTTTTTATTTTTTAAAATCTACATAGTTACCCGTTTGCGGTAAAGAAAATTCAAGCTGTTTCGTTGAATAGTTTAAAATATATAGCGAAATAGAAATCACCATTATTATTGCAATGAATTTGTACCTTATGTTATATTTATTTTCACAATCATTTTACAATAAATGTTTATGAAAATTGTTTACAGTGTACAGTTCATCATTATCTACTAAATCCAAAAGAAAAAAGTATCAAATTTTGTTTAGTTTTAAAAAAATCTTCGCCATCAGTAATAAAATAAAATATCATTTATTTTAATGAAATTTTCAGTTAGCCAAGTCGCAAAATAGTTGGTAAAACTTTGACTATTGTGACAGAGATGGCCCAATTTGGAATTTGTTTAGATGACATTTCAAATTTTTAATCAAATTACTATATTTTTCAATAAATTGCAATTTTGCATTAACAAAATAATTGTTATTTACCTCAAGCTAGTATTGACATAATAATAATTATATTATTTTATATTATTAATAATGTATTAGATTAATGTGATATATTAGAATATCACATTATTTCTATTACTCAAGAGAGGGTCTCAAGTTTGCTGTCTCTACTAGGGTCACCTTAAATCAAATTCATTTATAGTAGTGATTATTTAAACTTCTTGTCAAGTCCTTGAAATAAATGACATAAAACAAATTACTCATCAGTTATTACTGGATATTGCTCGTATCAATTTTGTTTTACAAAATTAATTTTAATTTCAAAGTTCTTCATGCAAAAGTGCCTATTAATTCCACATGTAATTATTGTCCCTAACTAACGTAGTCTACCATTCTGGTGGATTTAGATAATCCTTTAATAGCAGTAGACTAAGCTTACAGTTTAATTAGATTATCATTAACCCTTGAAGGGATATTAGTTTTTGAAGTGCTCAGACATTGTTAAAATGTATGAATATTTAAATAAAAATGTTCTACGAACTCAAACTAAATATAAGATAGCTGAACTATAATGAGAAACTAAGAAACATGTTAAATAAAGATAGCTGAGTTTGAATTTTTTTTTTGAAACTGAATGAGGTATTACGTTTCCATTACCTAAGCATTACATATGTGGTTACCCATTTGTTCAATTGTTAGATAATAATCTTAGTTATTCATGTTTTCCATGTTCAGAATATTAAGAATTAAAATACCTCTTACTGGCGTTACAATAATTAATAGCGTTAATGTTATGGTTAAGATCACATCTGCATACACAAACAGACATGTAAAGTTATAATCACATAAAACATAAATATCTCGGAATATAATTCCAACATTAAGCCTAAAGACAAAGCAAAGTACTCACCATCACTTTTATAAGTAACGCCACTTATTTCTCCTGGTGTGTTGTCTTCCAATTCGGCGTAAGCTTGAATCAAAGCTTTTTGTTTTTTATCGAGAGATTTTGGAGCAACAACTTTAAAAGTCACATAATGATCGCCACGGCCCATACCATCAAGTTTCTTGATCCCTTTATTACTCAGTCGTATTTTCGTGTGAGAAGATGTGCCTGGTACTATCTAAAATTTAAACATACAACCACGTGTTTTGTCAGATCTATTTGGCAAATTACTTGAAGCGTGTGATCTTCGTATAAACCTTGTATTCTAATAGTTCCACCTAGAAGTGCCTGTGCTATCGAAATTTCTGCGTCAGTGTGAACATCGGATCCGTCTCGTCTAAAATATTTTGATTTTTCTACCCTAAATGTAACAAACAACTCCTTTTTTCCAACCGGCATTCTGACAGTTTGCCCATCCTCAATACCTAAAATTAAAAAATTTTGTTATAATTTCACAATAGTAAAAATTTGGAGGCAAAATCAAAATAAAAAGGAAAAACTTCACTTGAAAAGTTTAGAATGTTTGTGTTAAAATAAACATTTTTTATTATTTTATGCAAATTTTATTTCATAAAAAACGTAAGTCAAAAGAACTAAGGTTCAACAATTTTTGATTTCGGTCTCTTCATCATCTTAAGGTTTGTCTTTGGCATCACATTCTTTAAGCACGTGCCCATTTTTTTATCATACAGAACCAAATTACGTTCAGTTTGGTTATCATTTCATTAAAATCAGATGATCGCCCATGTCAATTTCAATCCAGACGAGTTGAACAAAAACTCCAAAAAGTCAGGATATTCAACAGTTGAGCCTCTTTGACAGATCAACTAGACGCAACTTTTAAAGTACAGAGTTGGTCACAAAAAGAATGAAAGTTTTACTCTTTCTAGTACACCAAAAAATTATAATACGTATTTACAAATTTGATAATTTTTGAATGTTTTGTTATTTACAAACGATCACCATTACATATTACATTATAAAATTTCCTGACTCGAAAAGTTCATATTTCGTCAGCATATTTATAACATATAGGAAATAATAATTGTCGTCAACAAAAACGTTCGTCTTTGAAAATCAGTGGCGCTCTAAAAATGAAATAATTATTCAACATTAATTAAAACCGTTGGCCCCACAATGGTGATCTTTTAAAAATTTGGAAGCGAGATCAAAATAAACATTAATAAACATCAAAATAAACAAATATTGCGTAACGGTATTAAACTATAGTAAAAAATTAACAATCCATTGAGATAATATAACCTACTTAGATGTAACAGCTTTCATAACGGTAATATAGTTTGCACAAGTGTTAATATTCTGTTATTTGTTTATTTTTAAAGGACCTTATTCCAGCCCACCTCCAGACCGGAAGGTCTGAGATACCCCCAGTGTACACCATCATTCTATAAAAAAACTCAAGCAGTACCATGAAGCTTCTGCATAATATTTTAAGCGAGTACTCTAGCGATTTTCTTCAAACGAGTTTCAAGCTGAAATCTTAAATTAACTTCTGATAAAATTAAACTGTAACAGACCGGGGGTCTGGGGGTATGGAGTACCCCACCACATATTGTAAAGATAAATTTGCAAAAAAGATAATATTCACATAATTAGTAAACATTTATTGTTCTGCCTCTAGATACAGTGCATTGGAGGGTATTCCATACCCCCCAGACCCCCCGGTCTGCACATATTTAAACTACATGTTTATTTTCATTTGGGCCCCATTGAAAGGCAATACGTAGTTTCCCAATAATTTCCACTGATGCTGACTGATAAAAATATTCTATTATTTATTGATTTTACCGCAATAGTCACGTTACCATAGTAACTACTAAGTAGATGATAATATTAAAATCTTCACGTAACTTCTGACAAAAACAAACTACATAGACTGGAGGAGGGGAATATTCCATACCCCCGTTGTAACTCAGTTAAAACATTATGCAGAAGGTTTATGGTACTGTTTTAGTTTTCTATGGTTTTAGAATTTTTAGATTTTTTAAAATTTTAGATTTAAGATTATTTTTAAAGCTCGCTTTGCATGTAACTTAAATTACTGTACTTTTAAATTAAGTATTTAAATTCAAACGTTTTTATTAGCAGTGCAGCTTTTTGAAACTTCAGGTTGTCTTAAATAGTGTGTAATGTTTGTAAATTTTAATTTGACGCTGTCATAGGAAACTTAACTTGTACGCTTAAAGTTGGTTTAAGTCAAATGCGGTGCAACCGGGCATCAGACCTATGCAATTTAATTTTTTGATAGTGAATTGAATATTGACATTTTTAGTTAAAACTTCACCCACCAGCTCCAAGTAGAAGCAATAATTACAGAATGCAAGCAGTTCAAACTTGTAGATACCAGGAGGTCTGGAATACCCTCCGGCCAGATATAATCATTGTTCTTTCTTCTTTCATGTGCCATATCCGGTCTCCAGACGTTGGCAATTCGCCTTGGCCGAAGCTAAGACTTTTAGATCTTTTTGATCACTTTTTTACTTATTGATCACAGCAATGTATCTAACGCGAGCAGGGTTTGAACTGTCAGAGCTTATGCTTCTTAGTCCACCCGTGTATGCTTCACGCTATACTGCTGGTATATAATCATTGTAATAAATTAAATACTAAACACAAGTATTTAGTGTAGTAATCAAAGTCCAACTTCTAATGCACCATCGCAAACACTTGTGCAACTATCTTTTACATTGACGTCCTGTTAATTACTTTGACGTCTTGAGTTTTTAAGGAAATATCCCAAGAGATTGTACTTGTGACCACAGCATACAGGTAAAACTCGACTTTGAGGTAGCTTTAATTGTTAAGCCTTTAATTATGCAGAATCAGTAATATAAGCTATTTTCCTGCCACCTGTGGATCTGTATGTTGGCTTTCTTCTTCATGTGGCATATCCGGTCCGCCGGATGTTGGCAATTCAACTTGACCAAAGCCAAGATGAATTTACTAAGGAATATAATTCATGGGGTGGTTTCTCATTGCTTTCTCCATAGTCCACAGAATAATATTAAATTTTGATCACAGCATTATATCTAACCTGAGCTGAATTCAAACCGTGAGCTTACGCTCCTTGGTCAAACCGTGTATGCTTCACGCTATACCGCTGGTTTATGGCTGCTTATGTTGGCTACTCACTTGATATAATAATACGACAATTTATTCTGTCTGTTATTTAATCTGTTTCTCTTTATCCTTAATCACTGTGCTTATATTTGGCTGCAATCAAGCGACTTCCAAGAAAACTAAAGTATTATTCATATTATTCTGGATTTTTACGCATTACATTCTTTTTTTATTCCCCATCTCATTTATTTCACAAGAAAAACGCCGTCAATATTGGTCAACCAGTTCAAATCTGAACAAGACACTTTTTTTAAAAACTTTTCATCACGATTGTACTCGAGAGAAAGGAAATCAAGCAAAGTCGATTAAAAAACCACATGGACAAATCTTATGGGAAGTTTGAAAATCACCAACGTTTCCCATAAGGTTTGCCTATCTGACACCATATCATCCAAGATAAACCTACCTGCTGGTACAGGCACAGTAACCTTTTTTCTTTGCACTGTGGACCCCTTTCCGTGACATTCTCCACACTTATACTTGATGTACATTCTTGTGCCTTCACAATACCTGCACGTTGAGCGCATAATGAAAGGTCCTCTTGTGGTACTCTCATATCCTGTCCCATCACAGTACGAACATTTTACTGGTTTAGTTCCAAGCTCGCATCTCGATCCTCTACACTTGGGGCACGTATCCACAACATTTACATTAATTTCTTTGTTAACCCCTCGAGCGGATTCGGAAAACGATAATTTGACTATGACCTACAATTGAATAAAACTTCTAGCAACAATAAGATTTTTTAACTGCCTTACCTCTTGAGCTTCACCAAAACCAAAACTAGATTCGGCAAAATCATCGAAATTATTGGCACCACGACTTCCAAAACCGTCCCCAAAGATTTTCCTAAACAACTCTTCGGGGTCAATAGTCGACTGGTAACTCCACTGTTGATTAAAACCAGCTGCTCCGGCGCCCGGAGGAGCTTGACCCATTTGTTCAGCGGTCGTACCCCACGCATCGTATTGTTTTCGTTTTGTATCGTTAGATAAAATCTGAGACAAACAAAAACAAAATAGAAATTAAAGTAGACGGAATGGTTTCATAACCTCACCTCGTACGCCTCTGAAATTTCCTCAAACTTTCTTTTACTATTCGGGTCATTTTTATTCTGATCGGGGTGATACTTTTTCGCTAACACAAAATACGCCTTCTTAATTTCTGCAGGCGATGAATTTCGACCAACTCCTAGCACATCGTAGTAATTTTTCTTGGCACCCAGTGAAGGCGTGACATGAAATTGGCGACTAACCGATAGATTTACATCTACAAATTTTTGAACTCTCCATAACACTTGGAATTAAATGCAAAGTAACTTACTTTTATTATTATTTAAAAGGGCCCAGGAGCAACTTAGTCCGGTATTGAAATGTGTATGTAATTGTTTACTCACGTTATTTACATTTTGACTAACTAATTGTACGACGTTAAAGTGTCTAGAACTAAGGGCTGCTAATAAACTTCGCGAAGCCATGTTTTACAAATTAAAACTAAAGAGCCGCACGTGCAAATAGTCGGAATAAAACATTCGTGACTTTTGGTTCCTTCTAGAATGTTAAAAGTGAAACATTTTTCAAATGTCAAACTTCAATGCCGCCAACTTAAATTGTAATTGTGATGTATAGGTTGTTGCCAAATAAGTGACCTAGTATATTATTTTATTGCTGGGTTGCATAATTATAACTTTTAGGAATGTCCGTTGATACGTAAGTATCTCCCTCATTATTTTTTTTGAGAACTTGAAATGTTAATTCTTACAGGACTATGACGAAATAAATGTTTACAGGATCGTACTAAGAAAAACGTTTGTATATTAATAGTATATTCCACGCCAAGGTGGTAAAGGAAATAATAGAAGCAGACATTTTCGTGTTATATAAGACAATAATTTTTTGACAAGCAACAATAGATATTATTATTCAAGTTGGGTATCCAATTACCCTAATCGGGGTACAAATTGATAACGAAAGGACATTTCTTCAGTAGCGTTTACCGTTGGTTGATTTGTGCTATTAGATGAGATAGTGGAACTATCCTGACTTGCTCCTACTGTTACGTTCTGACTACTGACTTTCTGTTCACATTTGCACGTATCGGGATTCAAACTTTCCAGCGGGATCTTGCAAACCTGAAAGGCGGCATAATTTTAAAAATTTTAAATGCTTAGATTTATTCGAATAGTGGTTTACTTTTTTTTCAATTTCATCGCATTTTGTGTGGTTTAAGAAAGTAGCTTCCGTGGTGGGTTTCGGTTCTGCTGCCTGAGGGTTAGCGGTTGTCGTTTCTATTGAAGTGCTAGTTGAAGCAACAGTGCTTGATGGTACGGCTTCCGTAACATTTTGTAATCCTGTAGTTCCCACGGTTCCCAAGGTGGTCTGACAAATTACAAATTAAATTAATATATTTGCAGAATTGAAAATGCAGATAATTTACCTGTTGCATTTGCGGCGTGGTTTGATTATCACTACGCACGCAGCATCTATTAGCGATAAAAATAATAAGAAAAACGGAAAATATTTTTGTTAATTTAAAATTATGAATTAACATCTTCTCGACTTGTTAAACCAATTCAACGTTAAATCAATACGTCTTCTCGTTATTATTTTGCGAATGCATGTGGGTTTTAGTTTATCTTTTCACGCAAATAACAACTTAATTTTTATTAACATTAACTCTGCATTTGAAAGTAAATCGAATTGCATTATTAAAGCATGATATCGACATGATTCGATCCACGCTGTAAATTTTAAATCAGCTACCAATAAAAACGTCATTTAAAATCTTCGGTCGAATGCTAAGAAGTATGTTCCTCGATTTGGATTTGAACTCGACCGGATTCTCTAACAAATGCCATTCATGCAATATTTAAGAAAAAATCAATTGTTTTGTATTTTTTAAAACATCCATTTCGAAAAATATTTGGGCCATCCTGTATGATCATAAACAAAAATCAGCCTTGCAGCGCATCGCGTAGGCGCAGGAAAACAACTGATAGTTTCCTGTGAGCTCACTGGTGTTCTGGTAAAGTGTCCATTTTAAGTGAAAATAGAACATTTTTATATACAACAAAGGTAGACTTTGTCGTTGTTTTAGATTTAATTGCTCGATTCCTCAGACCACTTAGCGTCAGCGAAATTTTTGCGTTACGAAGCAACCGTATCGCCATGGCGTATTGTTCAAATTGCGAATTTTGTTACCTGTGATTACCTGCTTTAATTAAATCGCGTTGGATTTGACAGATTGACGCGAAAATTACGTTGCGATTTCGATGTTGCGAATATTTCGCGTTGGTCTGAGGGATCCTTTAGTGGAATGTAAATATTATTTATTTATAGTTCAATGTTTACAAAACTTAACATAACCTAATTTATGTTAAAATGTCGGAACAACTTCATATTAATTAATTGTAATATAATTGAAATGAATCGATTTTATATTGATGACACGTAAAAGTACCTTTGTGTAAAAAAAAGTAATTTATTAATTGTTCGTTTTAGTGTTAGTTTACGAACCGGAAGAAAATGAATAGTTTCTTGCTCCCCCTGCTCCTAATTGGTACGATACCGGTGTTGCTGCCTGTGCACCGGACAATACATTTGTGTATGCAAGTTTGGGTGACTTGGTTGTGATCCCACCGCAGCCTTCTGCAAATCCGAAAGTGGTGTACCAAGTCCACAAGGACAGGTAAGAGAGGGGATAATTTTGAAATTTCCTAGTTTAGTAATGTTACTTTAGGCTCACCTGCATTAACATCAATCCGGAATGGGGTAATCCCAAGAAGTTGGTTGTAACTACCGGTTTGGACAAGAACGTGAACGTTTATGATGTCAACGCATGGAAAACAGTGGCTTGGCATGTAGCCCACACGGTAACTTACATGGTTTGTACAGAACATGACCAAATTATTTCTTTTTTTGTAGACTCGTTGCGACACGGTTGTAGGTGTAACATTTTGTGGAAACGATCACATCGCCAGTGTCTCTGAGAATGGGTTTATAATTTTGTGGAAAATTTTTTACGATGAGTTGACTTGTCTAGTAGATGTGTTGACTTTGAAGGATAAAGTGACCTGCTTATCGGCTTGTCCTCATCAATATGGAATCGTTGCTTTCGGTTACCATAGGGGGACCATAGTTGTTACTAATTTAAGAAGTAAGTTTTTGATAGTCATTTACCTAAGAAGTAGGCACGATTGGATCTAGGATCAACTCCAGCAGCTTTATAAAATTGTAAATTTTAAATTTGAGCATATAAAAATCAATATTCTTTAGTTTTAAACTATGCTCCCCTCCATAGATCTGTTGATGACATCACACGGGAGATTGCTCATTGAAAGACAGATCTACCCTTGATTGGCTGGAAATTACAGATCCCTGACTTACCAAATAAATTTTTGGCAAAAGTTTAAAAAAATGTTGAATGAAATCTTCACTAAAAGTTTTCAACTTTTTCAATTTTTTTATCCAGACAGGATAAAAATAAACTGCATAAACCAAAGGATCAGGGGGGACCTAATACTGGGAGGTAGTAAGGTGTAACCCCCCCTTATTAGACAAAATTACTACAATTTTGAAAAATGTAAATTAATTTTACATTTAAAATAAAAATAATATATTTTATTCTTAATCAATTCTTTAAATCTTGAGCGGATTTACTGTAAATCGTGCTTTGAAAATATACCTTTTTGTAACAATTGAAGTAAACAATTACAGTAGTCCCTCTGTAATCCGGCATCTCACTTCTTCGGCCCTCCCAGTAATTCGGCGTTTTTATAACCTTCCTGAGACAACTAACTGCTTGTTGCGGGGTCAGTGTTTGCTGGGTCAGTCTGTTCCGTGTTGTGCTCGCTCGCTGACGTGTTGTATTTCAATAGTGTAATTTTGTGTTTTCAGTAATTCGTCAGTGCTCTGGTTTGTTATCTGCCAGATTACTGAGAAACCACTCTACTCGTTTGTGTTAAATTTCTGCAAAATCAATTTGCAATTCAAAATATTACGTTTGTAAACAACTAAAGCATCGGAGTATCAAAACTTTGAGTTGACGAATCCTATTTCTTGAAGGCAATATAATTTAAAGCAAATTATTTATTGCAGATGATTTTTGCCTGAAAACTCGAAAATTTTCGCTTAAACATTTGAAATATCTCCCAAGACAAAAAGTTTCACCTCTTTTAATGTCGACTGTTAAATAAAAATGAGGGAATTTCATTGCAAAAAAATTAATTACCCCTGCCATGAACTTTGGCTGGATTCACCGTTGGTAAAATTTGAATTTGGAGAAATTAGAAAAATTAATTAAAAAAAAAAAAATTTTCTTAATATATTACGTTAAACCCCCTTTTTAAATACCCGGAATTGTATTTTGGAGTAGGTTTATACTGATGCACTTTACTGATAACTGAATACATTTTTATCACTTGATACAAACACGTTTCTTAGCGAAAGTAGCTTCAATTCTTGCAATTTATCAAACAAGACAAGAAGTGTCTTGGAAGAAATTGTTAACGTTGTAATTGATGATAATATCAACAATGAAAATTGATGAAACAGAAGTGGAAAGTTCCTACTTTGCAGTAAGTTTTCTACAAATTTGCAAATGTATAAAATAATCGTTTTCAAAATTTTAGGTGAAAATAATAATTGCCATGTTTCTGACGAAGCCTGATTTTGATATTGAGAATATCAATAATTTTGTTTATGTTCTGAATATTGTTAGCCCGGAATCTGCAATGCAAAATAGAGAACAAAATATTCCAGTTTTTCGAGAAATTCATTCATTCGTTTGCACAAATTTAGATCAAGATAATTTTACAATCGAAACGGTCCTCTAACTTTTATTACGAAGAAAGGTAATTCTAAAAAAAGAAAATGTTCTGAGGTCAACCAATCATTTTGTAGTTAAATCTGATATGCGTGGTAAGTACGCCATTATTATTGTGTAATATAAACACTTATTGTAAATTATTTTGTATTTGCAGGTAAAAGGCATTGAATAGAAAATGTAATCATCAAAAAATTAAAATACATATATCTACATTCTATCCATCTATATAACATTACCGAAGACATGCTCCTAATAAGAAATATCTGACAAGTGATATAACTATCAGATACACGTGGGTTGATTGTAATAAAAAAAAATCCAGACTCGGAGTATTCCTACGATGATTATAGAAATATACCGAAAAGCCTAAACATTTTGTTTGCTAAACTTGGAAATGATGAGTATGAGATGTGCGCTACTTTTAAAGAGCACAATAACAAACTTATTAAAAATGATGGCTGAGATGGAAAATTCTAGAAAGGTGCAAGTTAAAACTATGGATTGGAAAGTCTTTAGTTTCCAAAACAAAGTAAAAAAAATTAATCTCTGTCCGTATTTAAATAAACTGGCACAAATAAGTGCAAGAAGGGGTAAAAATACTTTCACATACTGAACGGAGTACATGGGAAGCCCGAAGAACTAATTTTTTTAACAGCGTGATGGCTGAAAGTTGTTCCGAAACCTCCATCTAGAATTTTTTCTCCTGGTATTTGTCAGACGAAAAAAGACAAAATTATTAAGTGCTTATGTATATTTATTCCAGAAAATAGAAGAATATTCTGGAAAGAAATCGCCGTTAATAATGTTTCTGATTTAAATGCCCCATTTGAATAATTTTATGTAATGTAATATATTTCCATAAAATGTAATAATAATAAAATAAAAGTTTAATATTACTTGGAAATTTTAATAAACACCAAAATTATTTCTTTAATATACGAAAATATAGTGACCAATATTAAATACATAAAAAGTAGCGAAAAAACGACAATTGCTGAAATTATTACATTGCCGCCTTTTGCTTACATTATTATTTTTTGGCAATATTCTTATTTTCAAAATCAACACAAAACCTAATTAAGTACTAATTCATCGAAGAATGTATCAAAAATTCAATTGTCAAACAGTTGTTTGTTGCACAATCACAATGTTTCTAGTAATTTTCTACAAACTTGCCCATGTGCAGTTTCCGCCTTTTTACTAATGACGACAGAGTTGTATAACGGAAGTTAATCCTTGGATCACACTGATCTGTGGATCAAGTTCGGTAATTGGTTGGTTTTTAAATTTTCAACTAATCGCTCAAGGATTTTTCACGAATCCTATGAAAAGATACTACTAAGTAGCATTTTTTAATTTAAAATAAGTTTTTAAAAAAACGCAAATTAATATTAATCAAATTTGGTGACTACGAAGGGGAACGACCAACAATCAAAAGAATAAACCGAATTAAAGTAGAAACGACTAATAAAATGTATGCATCTCTTTTAAATGAATTGACAAAAGGCACAGCACAACAACTGATACACAAATTTAATTAAAATCAATAACCTGTGATTTCCTGTCTTATCAATTGAGTTATTATGATATCACCGATAACGAAATAATTCATTTTCACAATTAAAACTTAGCTTAGCTTATTTGAATTTTTATTATTGTTAATTTTTCATTTTAGAAAAAAGCGTGCTGCACATATTAAAGAAACACGAAACGCCAATTGTGGATTTAGCTTGGTGTCCAACGACATATAACGTCGTTCCTAAATCTGATCTATATAAATCCGATGCTATGAACGCAAAAGAAGACGAAGAACCTGATGAAATAAACATAAATTTAACTGATGCCGATGCCGTTCATACCGAAGATCAGAGCAATATCGCAGAAACTTCCCTATATGAAAAATCCATATTGGAAAGCCCAAAGGAGTACTTGCTCGCGTCTTCCGCCTTAGATGACTTGTAAGCAATCAAATTGACCGAGAATATGGTGGCTAAATCTGTGTTTGTTACAGCATGATAATAATTTGGAATGCGTTAACGAATGGGACGATTCAAAACGAATTGTGGACAACGAAGGCCGACGATAGTGAAAGTAGTTCGGAATATGATAAACTGTGGACTGCGCTTTCTTGGGTGGCACCTTCAACCCTCCTGTCGTCTTCTGACGACTACGAATTGCAACAGTGGGATTTTACCTCGGACATAAAATCTATGTGAGTCTTTAATAGTGTAAAAAAGAAGAGTGATTTAGTTGAGAACTGTAATTAGGTTTTGTCAACGACAATGAACAGTTTTTCACTCTTTCTGGAGGTGTTTAGTTTCCTTTTAAGGTGTTATCGATGAAGGTGACTCGATGACCCCCTCTCATGAAATTGCGGATCAAAATTTCAAGAAAAAGCTAGGCAGCCCATAACCATTCTACTTACTCGTAATGAACTTTAATTTTAGTTACTGGTAGGGACAGACAGTTGACTGTGACTGTTTAAGTTTTGGGTATACTTTTAATGATGAAAAGATAATTTTTTTTTAAATTTTAGGCATCAAACTGATATGTACGTCCATAAGCAACACACAGATAGCATCTTCAGTATCAAAGCACCCATCAAGCTTTACGACACTTTCTCACCAGCCGTTTGGAATGCAGAACCTTTGCCCGCTGTTTGGACCCTCTCCAAAGACGGATTGATCTTAAATTCAACCATTTCTCCTACCTGCGAAGTTTTATCTGCCTATCAGACCATCGCCGGTCAAGTTAACTTTTTAACCACCTCTAAAATGAACAAATCACAGTAAGTTTTTTTTTTTATTACTTTAGTTAACATTTTTTAATATAGGTTGGCTTTATCTGCGAGCAAAGATAAGATCCAACATTTAGACTTGGGTAATCTCAACATGAAAATCGTGAAGATGAATGAGTTAGACACAGGCAACTTTAAGATTTCCGCGTTGATGTGGCACCCAATGTGCGAAAATCTTGTATCTTTTGGCACGTTTGATGGTGTGGTCGGCGTTTCAGATATTTTTCATGGATTCGAACCTCGAAAGTTTTACCAAAACTCCAGCAGAGCACCGATCGTCGCATTGAACTGGGGTCCAACGGACGATTCCGAAATTTTAGGATTGTACGTCGTCTCCAATGAAGTGTTTATGTTACACCTGTTTAAATCACATTTAAGTATGTCGCTTGCTTTTTTTCGAAAACAAAACCTCTTTTTGTGTTTCAGATCCGATCATACTTCTGGAAAGCGTAATGTCGGTTACTCAACTGGCGTGGAAACCCAACTTGGAAATTTGCGCCGTCGGGGACACATTCGGACATATTTCGTTTTTTGACAAACAATTTAAACGTTTAACCACGACATACAAGCAATGCAAAAAAATACATTGTCTTGCCTGGCATCCCCACGCCACTCACGAGGACCTCAGCGTCTCGCCCTACAACCATTGGTTAGCTGCGTGCTCGGACACTGTTGTAATCTATGACTTAAAGGAAATTAAGTTTGGAGGTAAGCCTATTTTCAGTTTTTGTTTCCGAAGATGCGTCTTACTTGTTTTGTGTTTTTTGGCGAATGTGCACTGTGCTTTTTAGGCACCTGGTTATATATATATGATAGCACTACGGGCCTTGCAGACCCATGGCTTGTTTAACCACATTAGACCATTTCTTTCGATCTCGAGCTCCATTCATCCATTCTCTGATGTGCAAGGAATTGAAATCCTCCTTTACTTCTTCTTTCCATTTAGATTTTGGCCTACATCTTCTCGGTCCACCCATATTGTTTTCAATATTCTGTTCGGCACTTTTTACTTGCTCATTCGCATTAAGTGACCCAACCATCTTATGCGTTTCGATTTAACCACTCCGATAATTGTAGCTTCATTATATAATTGATATATTTTCTGGTTGGTTCGCCACATACTTTCCTCCAAATATTATTCTCAATATCCTTTGCTCCACACACTTAGCATTGTCTGATCTTGCTTTCTGAGCGTCCAGACTTCGCTTGCGTACGTCACTACCGGTCGTACCTGGTTATATAAAAAATAATAATATGGAAAAAGGTAAAGGTTACACTTGCAAAGAAAATTAAGGAAGTGATTGTAAACCAGGGTCGTTCTTACAGTTGCAAACTTTCGCATAAAACTAAAAATATTATTTTGTACTTTTGCACTGCAGATATGTATACATACAACAAACGGTTTAAATATTTTAACAGTAAAGAAGGTAAAGGTTGTGGCGGAATTTCCGGGCAATGGAGGCAGTGTGTTGAGTATGGATTGGAGTCCACACGATAATTGCAGATTGATAGCCGTCACAGATGTCACTCTCATAACCGTAAGTTTCTTCGTTGTTTTATTCGCCTGTCTAATTGTAATTGTTTAGATTTGGGACGTTCTAAGAAAGGAAGTGATAACCACAATCCACGCGGATCAAAACTCAACATTTGCTTGCGTAATTTGGAGTCCCTTACATGAAAATTATGTCATCAGTGGAGGAAACGGAAATACTTTGCGCTATTGGCAGGTTTTAGAACGTAAGTAAATTTTAAAGCTCTCGGCAGGTGGCAGTCATTAAGGTTTTGTTTGCAGCACAACCCCTTGATAAATTAGCACACTCCACGTGTGTTTGTGCATTCTCCGGACAAGATCATAATAAAAGCGAGATTATCCTCATGACTAAAGTGTGTAAAAAGCTGTGTGATCTGCGCAAAGGTTGCAAACCACCCAAACAAACAATCGGCATTGAGCACGTTTTAAAAGCAAGAAAAGACCTCGAAAACACTACAAATTTGGAAGGTGATAAGCGAATTCACATATTGCGTTCTTTTCAATTTTAACCATAAATTTTAGTCACCTCTTTGTGGGAAGGAACTATAGAGGAGGAAATAATCAAGGCGATTAATTCGGAGACAGTAACCACCTGGCACGTTAACATGGCTCCCAGCGTGTCCCAGCAGTGAGTTCTAGAATAAAAACTTCAAGTTAAATGAGAAAGCTTTGTTTCAGATTATGGAGCAAAACCTGCGAGGCGTATGCGAAGCAACTCACCAAGGAAACCACAAACTCGGGGATAGAATCGTCGTCTTATTTTGTGGCTTGTAACAAAATCACAGAAGCAATTGACGTTTTATGCAAAAACAACCAACACTACGAAGCTTTGGCTTTAGCAAAACTTCGCTTGAATCCCGATGATTCTCGAATAACAGAAATCTTGGAAAAACTTGCCAAGTCTTCGGAGGAGTGTGGGGATTACGACGTTGCTGCTCAATGGTAATGACTTAATTTTTTGGATGCTTTTTCTTTAATTATTTTATTTTAAGCTATATTGTAATGGGAGCGGCAGGCACTGCTGCGTTGACAAAACGAACAAATTTGCTACGAGAAAATTTAGAATTTTGTGTTCAATTGGCGCAGCACGGCGGCGACGAAAAAAAATTTACCAATCAAGTGCCTGTGACGGCTAAACAGATTAAAGTTTCACCGAAACCTTCGGATACAATGAAAGCTGAGCCTCTTTTGAATAGAGTTGATTTGGAGGTGGCACAGCGTGAAAACAAGTTGACAGCTGAAAACAAAGATGGAATGGAACTACAAGAAAAAAAGAGTGATGGAATCACAATTGAAGACAGAAGTAGTGGAAATTACGTTCAAATAGAAAATGAAACCGTAATTGAGAATGGAGATAAAGTGGAAGAAGAATGCGATGTTTTAAAAAAAGATGGAACAAAAAGTGAAGGCAATGAGAAAGAAGAAGAATCTGACTCGGACAAGGAAAGCTGGACAGAAATTGAAGAAGTTAAGGAAGGTAATAATGTCAAATCTGATATAGTACAACAAGTTGATACTCAACACACTGATGCCAAAAATACCCAGAAGACTGATGAACCTTGCAGTGTTTCTTAATGACAATATCTTTTTTAATAAGATTGCGTTGTAATGCCTAAACTTTATGCTCTTATATGACTAATTTAATATGTATAATATAGTATATTCCATAATTGATATTATTATTCTTGTAGTTATAGAACAACATAAACCTCTTCAAGGCAATTTTCTAAAACAAATTCCTTGAGTTTTTCAAGTTCTCCTGATTAAATCTTTTGATAATTTTTCTTGGTTTCAAATATTGATAAACAAAAATCAAATATTTTGGAGGCAAGAAATAATCAAAATGTTTGTCTTGCGGCAAAATTTTCGCTTGAAGGTACCTTCTAAGTCCATGCTCCAGACATAACGGAGCTGTTATATCCAAAAATAGTTGAATTGTTAAACAAAAAATTGAATTAATTGACAAAAACAATTAAATTATTAAATCAAACGATTGAATTATTGAACAAAAAATTAAATATGGATTGACTGAACAAATACATACATCCTATGACATTTGTATTGACAAAATGTTATTTTGTCAATACAAAAATGTTAAAATAATAAATCAAAAACAAAATTTTCATAATTTTTTTTAATTTTCAAAGAATTTTCCATACCTCGAATATTAATTTGCTTAAAAATCCCTGACGTTTTTCTACGACAAAATTTTAAATTCCTGACTTCTTCAGGTATTCTAGGTTCTTCTAGCCTGTAGCAGCGTAAAGCCATGCCCGAAAGATGAATTTGAAAATAATTAATGTATGTTGATAATTTTTTTTATTTAAAATGTTCAAGTTACATGTTTCAACCATTGCTTAAATTCACACATTAATATATGCAAATCGATCTTGTTTTCTTTAGATTCCAGAATTCGAACACTTTTTGTTATGAGATAGGCTACCCTGGGCTCGCACCTGTCCAACTCCTGCATGACTAAAAGGTTTGTGTATGTCTGTTAACACTTTTGGCCTGCTTGTGTTCAACTCCAGTCTCATTTTGGCCCAATGCTCATTATTTAGATTTCCTAATTTGATTCCGAGCATTTCGGTCAGGAAGTTGAGTTCATACCCACCGAATTTGGTTACTAATTTTTTGGAAGCCATTGAATCAATTACGTTCTAGAAATTTTTAGATAATCTTATTTTGAATAAAATTCTCCTTCTGTAGTTTTTAAGATTATCTCGGTATTGCCAACTTACAAAATTACATGTTTATTCACCGTAGCAGGACAAATAAAAGAAAATTATGTTCTACTAGGCTGAAAGAAGAAAAAGAAAGGCAAGCAGCTGTAAAAACTTTATTCCTATTGATAACTTAAATAATCTTAAATTACTAATCATTAAGTGGGCGTTGGGTTTTGACTTTTTTGACCTGAATGGAAGGTGGTTGCACGGGAAAATCTTCTATTTGTGAAATTTCTTTATACTCGTCAGACGTTGCAAATCTCCTTCGCAACAGCATCTGTATACAACGGCACTGGATGATATCGTAAATGTAACCGGTGGAACACTGCGTTATATTCCGACATTCACACATGCACGTATCGGGATTCCATAATTTTGTAGCATTTTCTTTCAAACACTTTTCTCTTCGTCCCGGTTTGTACAAATACACCGACATTCTGATTTGTTATAGTCTTGGAAGCTCGTGCAATTCTGAAACGAATATTTTTGAACTTGAAAAGGATTGGACCAATCGACTTACTTCTTTTTGAATTTTGCATTGACATTTACATTTTGTGTGCTTTTCTACTAAAACGACTTCTTTTCCCATATATTTTACTTTGCTTCCACCTTGAAATTGGGTTTTTACCACCTACAATGTTCAATATCAAATTAGAATTTTTCCTTTTAGGTTTTACATTTTTTTACCTGTAGGCTGACGGTCTCGACGTCTGTCGGCTGGCAAGAGAGTAACGAGTGGGAGCAACATCCACCACAGCGTTCCAATCTGGTGCAGGAAGGAATGTACAAAATGCTGGGATCACTAGACACTGCAATTTCGACTGTTCTCAGTTCTGGCATACAGTTTGCCGCTTTGGGTATCACCGCCGCGCCTAAATTGTCAAAAAATTACCACCTCAACTTTGTCAGAAAAATTGACATATACTTACTTCTTTCCGTGCCTCCAAAGCGACCTACAAAAATAAAAAAATTAAAAACTTTCCTAAATATCAAAACTTGAAAACTCACTTGATAGATTGGTTTCGTTTTCGTATTCTCCTTCCACAAAATTAAGCAACAAGTCGTTCACTTCTGAGTAATCGTTATACCTTTGAATCAGATCCAATGGAATCTAGAAAAAAGTCGATTAATTAGTTTCGGGTTGCACCAGAAAGCCTGCGATGATTCATGCATGCACCAGTGATTCATCAAGAAACAATTTTTTGGTTTTAATAAAAACATTTCATTAGCTTTAATTAGATCCCTAATGTGTTCGACTGTATCACCACTTCGAGGAATTTTAAAAACATTCAGGTGCAAAACCACAAAAATTTCATCCAATCAGGATGAAATTTTCGTTAAGGGGTTAGGGGTTACCAATTTAAACGTTTCGTTTATGCCAAATAAAAATTTTCAGACCCCCGGTTAATATGAGTGAGTTTTTTTTCTTGTTTTAATTAACAACAGTTTACAGCTTAGGTCTGACCTTTAATAATAAGTAAATAAAATATTAGTAAAATCGGAGAGCCCTGAACTCTAATAATTTCACACGGTAATAAAGAGAAAGGAAAAATTATTATTTGAGTTTTTAATTGAAAAGACATTCAAATTTAGATATTTGAAAGGCGAGCATTTTAAAATTATTTCGTTGCCGCCGCCCGAATTAAATTCTTCGAGGTTGACTCGGCTTAGCGTACGGGCCAGGTTCAGGACGTAAACTGTCGCTTTCTCTGTTTAGGCAGGAGCGTACGTTGCCGCAAGATTCCCATTTACGACACTGGTTGTCATGGAAACGCATTTTGTTTATATTTACTTGCATAACTTCAATGGATATTAAATTTATTTTTGTATGGCGTTTTGCTTTGGGCGCCACTTTGTTCATTAAAACAATTGATAACATAAATAAAAATTTTAAAGTTAATTATTATTATTACACTTCCTGTGTATATTTTGGCAAATAAGAATTTGTAATTAGATGGCTAGACACTATCCGGTTTAGTTTAAGAAATCACACGTGTGTAGATGCTTTCTAAATTGCGATTGAACGTTCAATATTTAGGATTGAATTTCGGATGCTTTTGATCCAAGATCAGATCTCAGCGCTTTCCTCAAAATTACACAAATGTCAGTAGGGTTGCATATACCACAAGTTTGTTTTCTTTACAAAGAAAGTGCATAAATACTTATAAGAGGGGGGAAGTCATTTAATAGTATATTAAACAACTAGGGCGGTAAGTGCCGTATACTGTTCAAAAATAAAAATTAGGGACCGAGACGAAGTCGAGCGGCAATTACATTAACAAACCCTGTTCACTACGGGTAGTTGCGCCACGGTTTACAAATTAAGGGTGTAGTAAACAGTGCGTTTGAGGTAATTTAAAATTTTAAAATTATACAAATTACAGCTTAAAAATTAAGTACGGTTGCACTTCCTTATTGCATAAAATTTGGAAATACAAGCAAATTTATTGATAATCGGAAAGTTATGCGTCATTCATTTATTTTCACCTAAGAAATCCGCTTAGCATATTTTTGAGAATTTAATTACCCTAAATATAATCAATAAAATGTTAATTTATTGAAATTAAATTCGAGTTTCGTTTCCTTGAACCGCTAAATATTTATGTGTATCAATATTGTGTAATATTTACATACAGGGTGGAACATTAGAAATGTTATCTAAAATTCGATATTTTACTCATCTAATTGTTGTTAATTACTTCGGGCAATCGTAGTATCCTGGTATCAACAATCATGTACGTTAATTTGTTTTTGCGACATCATTAAATGACAAAGTCGTCATTAAAACTTAATTTATTGTTGAGTAATTTATTGTAAACGCATTCACCTGAATACCATCATCATCGGTACGTTCCTTGCATAGTTACGACATTACGAAATATTTTATTCGAAACGGCCAGAAGGTCCTTCAAATTAAAAGAACAGAAGAGATCAGAAAAAAATAATTCAGTTATTTTTCATCAATTGAAAAAGTAATAATTAGTGACGAATGTGTGCTGCACATGCTAAGTGATGAGTACCGGGAGCAATTTAATTAATTAGCGATGGCCTAATTAAGTTAGAGTCAAATGATACCAAAATAAAGTTTTTTACTTGCTTTCCGAAATCGAAAGTTGAACGAATACCTTCTCTTTTTTGCAAAACATTGAGAAATCTCCAGCTTTGAGTTAAACTTGACGATATATGCAATATGAGATACATTTTAAGCATGTTGTCTATCGTTTTAGGTTTTGAACTTCAAAAGTGATTAAAGAATCAAAAACACAAATTTATTATCTTCCAGAACATTTAGGAAAATATAAAGTTTTCCCACCTCCCTCAATATTCCTCTTGTACTCAAAACACTATTTTATTATCTTCCTGTTTGTATTATAAAAATAACCAATTTTAAAATAATAACTGATAATTTTATTATCTTGTCATATTTTTCTTTTTGCTTTTATCAAATAAAATTGTTTAATAATTCTTTATAAAATAAAATATAATTTTTGTAAAACAAATTAGTAACATTCTTTGTATACACTAAAATAATGACATTGACTCAGCAATTTAAATGTAATTTGTTAACGATATTTTAAATTTTTCTGTATACTTTCTTCAATTTTCTTATTTTGGGTTTTTTGAAAATTAAATTTGTACTTATTCACGTAAAGGAGGGAGCGGGGAAGCAAAACTTTGCGAGAAGATGAAGACCATGCTAAATTGGTGACGCGCACAACTAGATTAACGATTTTTTTGACACCGGAAAATTAATGATTTACTAACAAGATTACTTTACGAGTTAGTTTATATGATATAAAACCTAAATTCACCAGTGTGTAATGTGTCTTTATACATACACATACAGTTAATTCAAAGTCTTCCCCAGCGCTGCCCTACGAATGGCATGTTTAAATTACAACTACTGCGATTAGAAATAAGAGAAAACATTAAAGTTTCTAGTGATCAAAAATCAGGAACACTAAGCTTTTTATCGATTAATTTCAGTAATAGGGACATTTCGCCGTCCTTAAGACGGTCGCGCCTAGCGCTTAAGTGCGTCAACTGCTAAACCGAGATCCCCGGTTCAAATCCGGACGGGTGAGAATTTTCTGACCGTCTTCCTCGGCAGGCAATGGCAAACCACCGAGGTAGAATGCCAAGAGAACTCTAAAAATAGAGTCACCAAACCCTCTTTAGGGTAAACGGACTGAGAAGGAAGTAGTAATTTCAATACAGACATAGCTTTGCCTGTTTTTTTTGCAAAACAGAAAAATTAGCTTATTCCAATTTGAGATTTGAACGCCACTTTTCCATATGTGAGCGTTTCGCAAAGAACTAGAGATTCAGTGACTTTATAGTTGTATCACTCATTGGTAAATTTACCGATAACTATCAAACATGAAGCTGTTTTAGGTTCGAATCCACTTTCTGCTCCTTCCTAAGAAGTTGTCCGAATAGCTATTCAAACTTAAATTACTAAAAATCCTGAAAATTCTTTCTTAAAAATTTAACGTCGCCATAGCAAATGGCTCAAATCTTCAATTTCCGATAATAAAAAGAGATTGTAAAAAAACCGAAGAATCTGGGAGGTGTGGATTCCCCAGTCTCTCGGTACTAGAAAGCAAAACATTAAATGTAAACTTATGAAATTTTTTTATTATTCTTTGATTCTAAAAATTTCACGTCGCCATAGCAACGGTTTCAAATCTTCAATTTTCTTTGGTAAATGATCCTCAATACCAAATTGTAAATTGGATATTTTTTAATACATATTTGAGTTTGTCTCCCTTCTGAAAAAATCCTGTGAATGCTAATATTAACATTGAGCAATAAATTACTATATTTGGTGACGGCGAAATGGCGACGAGAAATGGCAATTGCCAAACGTCAAAACGTTCCATCCTCTAGTTAAAGAAAGAACAACAGACGAAGATCGGTGTAAAAATACCATACAGTATTCTCTTATGTATTTCTTGAACTGGAAGTATTCCGTACCCCCTTCTCCACTGTACTAAAAAAATTGTAATTATTCAAAATATTCCTATTTTAACTTCCACAACATAGTTAGCTATTAAGATTTAATAGTTAAGCTGTTATCTTGCAAAAGTTGCAAATACAAAGATGTACTGGCGGCTTGTTATGTGTGCTAGGGTGGCAATTGCACACCAGTTGTTGTAAAGTAGTAAAGTAGATTTGCTAACCTAAATTCAATAAGTCAAATTTAAGTAACAAACTTCAAAAGACAAAACTAAAAAACATGGTTGCAGATTGTAGAGGAGAACCTGGGGACTACGGAGTACCCCCCCCCTTCTCAAAAACACTCAAATTGTATAGATAAATTTCCGAATCTATGGCCTTCAGTAATTAGTAGAAAAACTTTTAAAATAACACAAAAGGCAAGATAAGAGGGAGGTGTACCGGATTGGGACGTTTCCATGTCGCCATTTTGACGCGAAGGCAATTCGATGCAAGGCATTTCGACGCAAACAACTAAATTAAAAAATCAAGTGTTTTGTGATTGGTTACTCTGTTCATTTTCAAAAGTATTTTCATTTTGATTTTTAACTTTAGTTTTCAAATTTGGTCTGTTGCCAACAACAAAAATGTCCAATTTTTATTTAAAATAAAAAAAACATCGAAACGGCAGCGTCGAAATATCCCAGGCATTTAAAAGGTTTTTTTATTATTCTCTTTAAAAAATTCTAAAAATGTAATTAATTATTATTCAGGATTTTCCTTTTAATTTATGTTAACGTAAATAACTATTATTCATGATTTCTAAGGTAGAAATAGGAATAATAATTTATTTATTTATGTTCTAGACCTACGATTTTAACCTGCGGTTCGTGGACCCCCAGTGGTCCGTAATCCTATTTTAGGGGGTCCACGACGGAAAAACCTATTTTTTTTGATTATTTTCTTCAATAAAATATTCTAGAAATGAAATAACTATTAATCATGTTTTTTAAGCTTGGAATAGAAAAAATACTTTATTTTTTAGAATTATCGTAGTCCAGGGGTCCGCGGAGGTATAATATATTTTAAGGGGGTCCGTATTAACGTTGTTCTAGACCGATTCCATACCCCTTAGACTCGCGGATCTATGCAATTTATGTTTATCCGGAATAAATGAAAGATTTCACCATATCCGCCTGGCCGTTGCTATGGTAACGTGACATTTTATCGTTATGACAATACTACTTTCATAAGATGAAAAATGCGCGGAGAGAAATTGTTTTTAACAATAAATATTAAATATTGGAAATTTTCACCGCCAAAAATGACAGTGCAAGTCAACTTTAAATTCAAAGATGGCGCTGTCAAAAAAGGGGCTTAAATCATAAGAACTTGTCACCGTATGACAGGTGGAAACAGAAACTTTCTTATGATCGTCTCCTTACTGACTTCGAAGGGCACGTAAAGCCGTCGGTCCCCATGGTTGATGACTTGTCATCGTTAGCAGTAACGGGGGTCATTGCAAAAGTTGATTTTTTAAGTTTCTTATTTAAAAAATGATTTACAGAATAAAAAATTTAGTTTTTATCGTAGATATTCAAAGTACATTTTAAAGTAACACGCAGTATAACAGAAAACGATTGTTCGTTTAGTAGTTTGAACTTGACTCGATTACCTCTAACCCATTTCCTATTAAATAATTCTGAAATAATTTGATTTGCAAATTTTTCATTCAACCTTGTTATAAGTTTTGTACCTTTGTAACTTTTTCGAAAAATTTCCCATAAAATAAAGAAAAATAATAATAATAATAACTTGCCTGGGTTCTATTGTCGTAATAAGTTGCGTAAAGATTATTCTGATTGATTGGTCCATAGTAATCGTTCCAATAGCCTTGCTGCACAGGTCGTCGCTGTTGGTTGTAATAATACGGATCCTGATAAGGTCGTTTGGTGTTTCTGATTCGCAAATCCGATGGATAAATCACCCCAGCAGATTCGGATTCGGATTGCATTTTATTCGGTTTATTGGAAGATGCGGTTTCATCACTACGCGCACCGCACTCATCGACAATAAAAATAATAGCGAAAAGAGAAAATATCTTTTTGAAATTGAAATTCATGATTAACAACTTTTAAACTTGTTAGACGAAGGTAAGTTCGGATAAGACTAAACGTGACGAAACGATAGCTCCTTGTTTTAAATTTGCGATTGTGTGCACAGGTGGGTTTTACCTTTCCAGTTTCTCTTCCACATACCAAACCTTGTTATTCTGGTGCATCGGAAATAATATTTTATCGTTTCGCGCTGCTTAAAAGTTAATTATGTCAACCGATGTCAACTAAATAAAATAAATAAATAAAAAACAAAAGAAGGAGTCTGGGTTGGGAGACACGACTCGTTTTCGTTCGTAACCCAGACGACGTTTTTCAAATGTTTAATTAAATCGCCTACTTTATTTTTCGATAGCCCCAACACCATTTTGAATAAAAAATGCACCTGAAATAATAACAAACGCGTGCGCATTAAATTTGACGTTTGATCAATGTAACTAACAACACATTGAATTAACTCAACCATGAGACCTGTTGTATAAAAATGTAGTTTTATACAGAAAGAGTTACTATGTGAGGTGCGTTCAATTTTCACCTGTGCTTTTGCATTTATGCCTCGATTGTTTAGGAGGCCAGGTATGCTAGGATCGGTTTTTACAACCTCCTGTACATTGGTGGTTTTTCTGCATTTTTTGTGCTGCAATTGTGCAAAAAAATTGACAACCGTAGATCAAATTGGACCTGATGAAAACGGACTCGGTAAGTTATGCGTGAAGGAAGGTTGCAAGTCCAACTTTAAATTTTGGCAAAAAATTCAGGAAGTAAAATCCACGCCAATGTGTGCGCGAATGAATTGCAATTACGACGTATCAGTATCGTGTTTACAAATATTTGTATTCCAAAACAATCCAATATACACAAATTATAAGGAATTTCTGAACTCCCCCCCTTTCATTGTGATATATTTGGACTATATATAACAGCACAAATTTTGTTTTTCTTAAACCAGCAAATTTATTTGTATCATTTATTGTGAACGAATCTATCCAGTGATTAGGTGTATAGCTTCGGGCCTCCTAAAAATTCCGGGACAGGGGGAATCCCCCTCTCGTCAGACTTGCCTTTCATCATCTTTAATTAGGAGAGCGGAATAAAAGTGTAACTTCTTCGACCTTCAGAAGGCAAGTCAAAACCAGTTTGTTATCAAACTGGTTCCCTAACCCAACCGGATCTAAGCAGCCATGGTGTTTTAATGCCGTTATCTTTCCCTTAGAGAAAGAAACGTCCAGCAGTGGACGAGCACAGGCTGCTAAAGAAGGATATTCTCTTATTTCAATTTCTCTTCATTCTCCGCTTCAGAATCTCTACTCCTTTATTGTATACATTATTCAAATTATTCGATTATACAAAGTTTCAAGTTCTAATAAACCTAGAAGGCTGAATTTCCCCATTTTTTTCACTGTTTTCACGCAAAACTCGCAAATTCTAGTTACCTTTGATTCAAATTTCGTCCATTTATACCAATTTCGGTTTTCAGATTTTTTCATTTTTATTATTTTTCATACCAAATAAACAGTAATATTTTGATTTTGGTTCTTGTGTAAAAAAATACTTACATTTTCAAATCTAAACAATTCTTTTGAATCACATGGCAGCAATTGTAATTTTTTTAAATGGCAACCATGACATTTTCTCTCAAAGTACGACATCTTGACAATTAATGCTTTGACATATCCCTTGTTACATATCGTTGAATTCGTCTCGTCGTCAACTTTTAAATTCTGAAAAAATATATACCTAGTGTTGGCAAAATAAGACCATTTTTACTCTAATACCGATTTAATCGCAGAAAATATTTAAAAAAATCACTTTTCCTAGGATTTTGAATAATATTGTTTTCTAAAAATGCTTAATATAGATTTTTGATTGTGACAGTTAGGTATTCGGTACCAGTCAGTGACTAATTTTAATTCTGGTTTATTACAAAAGTTCACGAACCTATTTGATGATTGGAGAAAATGTTGACGGAAATTATTAAAATTTGTTGTTTTATTTACTCTCTTGTAATGATTAAAAAAGCATTTCTTGTTCAAAGAACTATTGAATATTATTTGAAATTGAAAATAATTATGGGGTGAAAATTATGATTAACTGTTTTTGTTGAATTAACGACCTTGCCATTAACTTAACGCATCACCGATGTCATTATAAAAAAGTTAATTACATAAACAGTTTGCGGTTTCAATTATGCTTGTACAAATAAATTGCACTACTTTATTCATTTGTGGCAGATTTTTTTGAACGTTGTGGTGCTTACACACCGCGCAAATTGAGAATCGATCAAGCTATGCCCCTTTCCACAAAAAGGGAGCAATGGCCTGAACCCTTCAAGGAACGCAAACGCCTGAAGATTTTTTAAAAGATGGAATATTAAAAAATAAACAATGAACCGGATCCTTTTTGATAAATCATCTTAATTTTAGAGCTATTTCAAGGCCAAAACGATTTGATAGACAAAAGAGGATACAGATTGGAAGACTTTTTTTGGACCGGTTCGGGAGACGGAAGCGACGGCCAAACTTGGGAATCCCAAAACCTGCCTACAATTTATCAAACCAAAACTATTTTATCGACCGTTTACATAGCGGAAACGTCCACGGCCATCGAACAATAGGGTAATATTTGTTTTCAAAAGATTTGACCTCTTTTAAGATCGTTTTTTAGACCGAACAAACAACTGCATGTCCGATCAATTGCGAGGTGTCGACCACGCCGCAAGAAGAAATCGTTCCGACGCAAACACTGAAGCCAGGCCAAAACGACACCGACGAAGACTTTTACGACGCCGATCGACATTTTTGGCTGTTGACGGTCCTCAAAGGCGACGGAAAGGATCCAATCGTCACCGATTTGAAAAATAGTTTGGCCAAACTTTATAAAACTGCTTTCCAAAGGTTGGCTTCCTTCAAGTTATAATCGATTGCAAGTTTCCGTGAGGAAACTGAAATTGGGTCAAATTCATTGTTTATTTTAAATTCGTTTAGACAGCAAGAACGCCACTTGGGCATCAGCAGCCGCACGAAACGAGATGCCGCAACTACGGACAAACCGGTCAATGTTTATATTCACAAAGTAGAAAAAACGCCAAACAATGGAGAAGAAAATATTCAAGTGTTGTACCACGTTTCCGTTTCCGGGCAACCGGTCACTGCAACAACGGCTGCAGCCGACATGAGCCTCATCTCCGACGATGAAGTCATAACCGAACTGGGCTATCCGTTCGTGATAAAAGCGGAACGTAAGTTTCTTCCCGTCGTGTTCCAGGTTTTTCAATTCTGTTTTAGCTTATTTGAAAGCCAACGAACCTCAATACTTAACATCGTCCAACAACACATGGGTGTTTATCGGAGTAAGCTTGTCCATCCTCATCGTTTTGTTATTACTTGTCGCTTTACTCACTTTAGCTTTGAGTAAGCGAAGCAAAGCCAAAGAAACGAACGAAGAAAATGTCAGCCAGCAGGACGTAAAAGTTGGAATCACGAACAAAGCGTTCGTTTCTAACGAGTCGGAAAGGCACTTGGAACATGGAAGAAGGCCAAAGTCTTCCACTTATATAAATTTCAAGGCGGCATCGCCGAGCTCGCAAAGTTCTACCTCCTTCAGGTGAAGTGTTCCGTTGGGAAAATTATACCCATGCTCAAACTTAAAATTGCAGTAGTTTGGATGTTTCACCGCTGATGTCGCTGAAACGACCAACTCCAAAAAAGATTAGCCTGGCGAGACCGAAAGCAGCGACGAATAAAACGGCGCCGATGCAACAGCACAGAAGGCAGCCAACTAATTCAGATTTTGACAGCGACAGCAGCAACGACAAAATCAGGATAAGCTCGAAAGATATTCACGCTGTCGATGGAACTAGAGAAGGGGTCGTCAGTCCAAAGTCTTACTTATCCATGCCTTCTGTTAAATCGTTTCCCAGGTTGGTGATAAAAATCTATCCAAAACCCGATTAGAACAATTTTTTTAGAGTTAACATTCCGGAACCATTGAACAAGGTATTGGAACCTGTCAGCGTATTGCACTTAGACATCGACGATGATTCTCCACGGTCACCAGGAAGTAGAAATTATGAGAGTTGTTTGACGAGACATGCAAGTTTAAGTACGGTGGAAGATCCTGGCGTTGTGAATCCTGCCGTTTGGAAGGGTCATACGAACAGGATTCAAAACGGTGCGTGTAATTTATTTTAATAAAATTGTTGCTCATTTGTTTCTTGTAGAAGCCTTGGATGACGTCAAAATTGCGACAAATGCTTCCAGGATGCGCAAAAGGTTTCATAATCTTCTGGACGAAACTTTCAGTTTGTTTGGGAGTCAACGTGACAGTTCAGCCGAAGACGACCGATCTGTTGCTATGCAAGGGAAAAGTCACTCGGCAGTAAGCAAAAGGTAACTCCATGTCGTTGTTTCGGCTTTTGGCAGCCATTTTTGATTTTTAAGAATTGCTCGCCATGAAGAGGAAATGGCAATTTCAATATTAAGTTTTAATTTTTAAGAGAAAAGTGACCAGTGATTTAAACAGTGAATTTGTAAAATGTGAAAATGTAAAATTTTGTATTTTTTTCTCCTATTGCTTATGCGACCCTGCTTCAACAAAGTTAAGAGAACTAATAAATTGTGTTTCGGTTAGACAATTAACAGAAAAGCAACATTAACGACAAGAACACAGAAAATAAAACAAGTGAAACTTTTGAGTTTTGGTTTCTCCGTTCCTGATCCGACAAAATTAAAAACGAAATTAACTGCAGTTTTTCTTATAGAAAAATCAACACACCCTTGAAATGATACGAGCAGAGAAAGCAAAGAAAATAAAACTTTTGATTTTACGTTTCTCCGAGTACAGAGAACTACAAAAGTTTATAAGGTGCACCGTTTATAAAATTAATGGATCGCAGTTCTTTTCTAGAATAGAAACTGTTGTAGTAGGAGCACAGAAAGCAAGAGAAGTAAAATTTTTGATTTTGGGTTTCTATAATCATTTATGTGATCCTAATACTGCCAAGTTCATAAAACCAATGAATTACATTTTTCTGCTAGAAAATTACCAGAAAGGAAGTTTTTATGTCAGGAGCACAGAAGGTAGAAAAATAAAACTTTTGATTTTGCGTTTTTCTGATTACTTATGCGATCCTGGTACTACAAACTTGATAAAGCTGTTGTGGTAGAAAATTATCAGAAAAAAGCTTTTATGACGGGAGCACATAAGGCAGAAGGAAAACTTTTGATTTTACGTTTCTCTAATCATTTATGCAATCCTGATACTACAAAGTTCATAAAACTAATGAATTGCTGTTTTTCTGTGATAAAATTAACTTTTGACAGGAGAACAGAAGGGAGAGGAAGTAAAACAATTGATTTTGCACTTCTCCCATCACATATGCGATCCTGATACTATAAGCATTAATATTTATTGTTTTCTCTGCATTGCTAACGCCCGATTTCTTTACCTAAAGATATCTCTATATATAAGATAAATTAACGAAGTAACCAATCATATTTCCGATCGTTTTGTTTTGCTACCCTCTGATTGGCTACTTCGTTAATTTGTCTAATAGATATCTCTAGGTGAAGCAATAAGCCACACATAAAACTCAAATACCTTTTCGTTTTCAGACAAATTCAAGAAAAACAAAGAAACGTTTCGGCGAGGCCAAAAACGTCAGATCCGAGACACTCAAAAATTGAGTGCAATGAAGCGCCTAGAGGAGCGTGGGCAACAAATGACGCCACGCCGTTATCCAGATCCCTGAGTGCCGGTTCATTTCGGCGTCCCATGACTGCGTCCATAGATCCCGATCGAATTTTAGTGGAAGGAAGTTTATCGCCAAACGATATGGCGGTTCCGTTAATTACCGCCATAAAAACTGAGCTAAACAAATGTTCTTTACCTGGAAGTACAAGCAATTTAGTAGAATAAGTTGAAAATAAAATTATGCCGTTCCATCACTGCCCAAATGCCAATTCTGTGTCTTACGCTTTATTAGTTGTGCTAGAACAGCATTTGGATTTTTTATTGTTAACTACTGTAATTACCAAAGTGTAGATATTAAATAATAAAAATTTTTAATTCAAAAATTCGATATTCTTATTTATGTGGTAGATCGTGGGTTCAAGTGGATTTTTGCGATAAAAATACGTTTTAATTAAAAGAATTTATTAGAACCATAATATACGTTGTTTAAAGGACGATTTTTTGTTTCATATATTTGAAAAATATCAATTATATTAATAAAACTAGCTATGTATATATTTACATATAATACAAGTAAAAAATTACTAATAAGAACATGAATAAATCGTATCTATTTATATAACATAAACAATAATTATTTTAATACATAAAATCCACAGCTAATATAGCTAAGAGAAAATATCAGCTCTTAACAGGTCTTTTATAACAAATCCCTCTTAAGATTTTCATTTATCTTATAAATATACAAGAAGTAAGAAGAAGGTGGGAGTGATTGTTTACCACCTAAGAGGTGGAAATTTTTAAATATAAAGAATGTATGGTAACAAGTTAAAAAAAAAGTTGTACTAACATTTTTTATATACAAACATAAATAGTGCAGTTTTGAACTGCCAATTTTGAATAATAAAAATGACTAAGATTCGTTTAAGGCACAGGGGAAACAACTAAGTGTCCGAATAATCGTGGTAATTATTATAAGTGAGTATTAACAATTACACAAATTACCTAGTACATAATAACAATCAATTCAGATCCCTTAAGGCACATGATCACAATTCGTTTTAACTTTTGAGCCTCGAAAATGCACTTTAAGATGAAAAATAAAATAATTTCAACAAATTTAAACCTCAACGCCTAAGGCCCTATCCACCACGTACTCAAACCGACCGTTTTCCTCCTTAATTTGGCTATCTTGACCGTCAGCTTTGTCTCTGACGTCGTCTTTCTTTTCTTCCAACCTTGTTTTCTCTAAAAGGCACTCATCGTTTGGAAGAACAGGAACAATCGTGTTGACTTTTGTAAAGAAGGCCATTTTCTCTCTGGAAATAAAAATTTCTTGTTAAAAACTTTATCGTAGAATAGGTTGGGAAGTGAAATTACGGATGGGAAAATTTAAAGAATATAAATTTGCTGTCGACATTGCTCTTTCATTGATTTAATATACAGTCGATTTGTCAAGCCCTTCCTGCGAGTTGATTCTACAACCGTTTCTAAAACAACCTAGCACTCTTCTCTTCCTTACGAAGGGAAAATTGAATCGCTTCATTATTCCAGAAACAGAACATACTTTAACGGAACATAAATAATTCGTTCATTTTAAAGGGACGATTTAGAAGATACATAGTAGGTCCGTGACAGCATATATTTATTATTAATTCTGGTAGTGATTATCAAAAAATCATATCAGTAGAGAGGCTAAGAGACGTCTGAAACACTTTTGATGAAAATTTTTTTTAATTAAATTGTGATTTCCACGGGGTTTATGTAATTCGCGGTTTTAAATGAAGCCTAAATTTGAATGCAGTTTTCCTGAGTTTTCATGCGCATGTGTACTTGGGGGGAGAGGAGTTTGCCTTATAATTAAAATATTGAAAGTATTTCTTTAGATTTACTAAATATATTATTAGATAAGACATTTGTAGACACAAAAACAATTTTTTTTTAACAAAGGAATGTAATTTGCCTAAATATCAAATGCAAGATAGTAACGGAGATCTCATGAAGAACCCTCATTTTATTATGTCATTGTTATCAAGATAACTAAAGCGGTATCTGCTAATTTGTGAACATTTAATGTTGTTTTCTGATACGGGGTCCATTGATCACTTGATACTGAAAGCCATACATTTGCTAAATTTATACCAATTGTAAAAGAATGGGTTTTAACCTGAAATCTTAAATTCATTTCTGATAAAACTAAACTGTTATAGACCAGGGGAGTATGGAGTACCCCAGGCACATATACCAATTCTGAAAAGAAAATACTTTCCCCATCAGCTTCCTAAATTTACGCAATTCTAAAACCCAAACTAGAACACACGGTTTTAGAAACCGAGAGAGATTTTTATAAAATTTGTCAATATTTAATGTTGTCTTCTGATACTGGGCCACTAGGAGGTATTCCATACCCTGTGATTTATTGATCACTTGATACTGATGAGGCCATAGGTTGGAAAATTTATCTATTACATTTTAAGTGTGGCTGGGTATAGACCCCCTCGGTCGCTAGATATTTCTTTTATAGTTTAGGCCATTACGATTTACTTAAATTTGACTTGTTTCATGTTAGTTTCTAAAATGGTTCCCAATCTTGTTGGATTTTGGGAGGATCAAATTCAATAATCCAAACTAGAAAACAAAGTTTTTTGTGACGGGGAGGAGGCTGCTATAATCTTCTTGAGAACTATGACATTGGGGTGTACTGCAATATGTGAGTATTGCATATTTATCTGATTCAATTTGGTATTCCAGACCCCTCCGATCTCAAAACTTTTTTTTAGTTTGAACTGTTAAATCGAAGTTAAGGAATTTAATTCACTTCGGATAAAAAATAATATGCATAGACCGGGGGGTCTGGGGGGTGTGGAACACCCTCCAGTGCACAAGTATTGGGATGCAGAACATTTCATGCCACACACAAATGTAACAGGTTACTATAGTTGAACTGATATTGATGGGTCCATGAGGTTTTTATACCAGAACATTTTCTGTAAATTTAAAAGTGTCATCGTTCTTTACTTCTGCATAATTTTTAAACATTTAATGTTCTGCATCCCAATACTTAGTCACTGGAGGGTGTTCCACACCCCCCAGACCCCCCGGTCCGTTCAGTTTATTTTTTGTCAGAAGTCAATTGAAGATATTGAGGTGCATTTTCAATAATACAAAATCTTTCATATGATTTTCATAAAACTGAATTGAATGTTTCGGAATATCTGTTTGGGCGTTGCTATGGTAATGTGACATTTTTGATCGCCATGGCAATACAACATTAATCGTCGTCATCTGCTTCACGGTATAGGCCTTTAGGCCTGTTCCGATTTCTAGTCAGCCCATCTCTTCCTTGGACGTCCAACGTCCTTTCCGCTCTCTCACTCCTCCTGCTTGAATCGTACTGCATGGCACTTTTTGGCAAACGTTGATTTTCCATCCTTTGCACATGCTCCTTCTATTGGCGTTTATAGTCATAGACCTTGTCTTTCACCGAAAAGATTTGCAGTTCCTCTTTGATATCTTCGCTTCTATTAATTAATCTATTAATTCAATAAGAAGAAATCTTTCATAAGTTTGTAAAACTTCAACCAATGGCTTTCTTTCTACCTAGGTTTTTGATCTGCAATTCAAAAATTACCTTGATGAAGGAACTATATAAGTGTGTTCTTGTATTTCGTAGTTTGTTTCTCAATTCATCCAGACTTGAAAATTTAAAAATATTTCTTGAATTGGCACTTTTTTTGGTCAACTCCTGGTCAAATCGTACAATTCCGTGGAACACATTCAATATTGCAAATAACTAAAAAAGTAAAAGTTTACGCCTTTACTGCCTTCTGCATCTAAATTGACAAATGTGCTGACTCAGACTTTTTTGTAGAAAAACAAAACTGCGACAAATCACTGATAGGAAGTAATTTGGACCTTCATAACCCTCTAAAGGGTAAAGCAGATTTAAACCCTTCGTAAAGTTTTGTATGTATACCCAGAATAGAGTCAGAAGATCTACTATCCATTATAAACCATTTTACTCTAAATTGGTCTTGTATAACAGTTTAACCTTGAACCTTCAGAAAATCGTCTGTGGCGGTTACAACAGCTACACTAAAGGCACTCTTTTCTTAATTTTCTTTTTAAATATTTTTAAATTTTTTTTACGAAAAAATTACAAGGCCTGGGTTATTTTCAAATAATTGCAAAGTTGCTAGGAGGAGGGGGGGGAGAATAATTCATATTCTAAGAGGAACAATAATTCTAAAATATATGGAAATAGAAAATCAATCGGGGAATGGGATCTTGTTTTATTTAAATAAATATAAAAAGTTACTCACTTGAATGAAATTACATCAGGTTTTCCACTTCCGGCTTTACTTTTCCTTAGCCTATAAATTTCTCTCGAAATTTTCCTCAACATTTTCTCCACTTTCTTCTCTTCTTGCGTCTTTCCCTGCCGGTACTGTTCAGCTTGCGTAAGTAAACTTTGAAATTGTTCATCTTCCAAAACCCACGTAGCTAATTCGCTATTGCCTTGCTCCTTAGCAGCTTCTAATCGTTCTCGTAACAAATGCAACCTTTCCAACTCGAAAGTCAGCGTATGCAGCCGCGTGTGCTGAGCTTGCAAGTCCAACTCCAAGTCTAAGGAAGTTCGCGCAGTTGGAGGAACGTGACTGTGCGATTTACTCTTTTGAAGACTGATTGTCGATCCCGATTGCCGACGGAATCGTAACGAACGCCTCTCCACCGAATTCCGTTGGAACGGATTACCGCCGCGCCTGTACAAAGGCATAGCACTATCACTGTCACTTCGGTTAAGTTTACAAATGTAATGATTTTTCGATACCACGGCACTCGGTGAAAATGTTTGTGAACGTTTAATCGCGCCGCGATCTATCAGACTGCTACAACTGCTACCACTACTGCACCCGTTAGCAGCCGCGTTTATCTTCATGTGTTTTGCTTGTTCTGGATAAAAAATACATTCCGTGTTCGTTTGTTTATCCGTAAACCTATCATCCTCACAATCTTGATCATCACAATCTTCCATTACAACCTCCAACCTTTCGTTCTGCCTAAAATCGATCATAATACCTTCTTCCGCCACATCGTCATCATCTTCATCTTCGTCATCATCATCTTCGTTATCGGAATCCTCGCTCTCATAATCTTCTGTATTTCGTAAACAATTCACAAGTTCTTGGAAGTTTAAACTCGACGTAGGTTCTAAATGTTCGCCGTCTTGATTTCTAGTTAAAGTGGACGTTTGGGACGAAATTATGGTCGAATCGTCGGAGCTTTCTTCTTTTAACGCGCCCACTCGAGGAACTGTCAAGTCTGACTCGTTCTTTTCGTTTTTCGTTGGTTCGATCAACTGAAGGCTCAAAATGTTGTACCATTTTTGAGAAACGCTTTGTGGTTTAAAATCCGCTAAGCTGACTTGAGCACAACCCTAAATAACAGAAAATGATATTAAAAATTCAATAATACTTCAAATTAAACAGTAAGAGATATTGCGTGCTGTGGTTAAATGAAAAACATATTATAGAAAGCGTCCCACACTGGGTGCCATTTGTAGGATATAATGCTGTAGTGAAACTGAACAATGTTCGTAAATATAACTTTTAGGGGGAACCTCTCGGCTTTTTGTTTTATTGAATTTAATTACATCATACTCCAGTTCGCACGCCACCATCGACGCTTAAAAAAAACTAATCAAATCTACTTACCACACATTTTTCTTGCGAATCAGTCCCAATGCTCCAGATATTAACCTGCAAGGTTTTCGTGTACAGCTTGTTTAACGGGACGTCGATATTGAAAATGTCCCCAAACGTGGGTTTCGTTAAGTCTCGTACAGGTTTCGTCGTACAAACGGTCGGAATTGTTGCGAGTGCAGGTAATAGGGCGGCTTTGATGCACCTGAAAAAAAAGTGAAAAATAAGAAAAAGTTGGGAGGTCGAATTGAAAGACTTACACTTGACAATCTTCGCGGGAATATACAGTGCGCTCAGATTGCGCGCGCGTTCGAAGCAAATATTTAGGTGATTTTCGGCCATAAGATATTTTAACTTAATTTGTACTTGAGCGGTGTCGTATAAATCTTCGGCGTCTAGAAGTCCGAAACTTTTTTTCCTATTGGACGCTTCGAAGACTCCAGAATCTCCAGCCACTGATTCGTCACTAACGGCGGCTGAAATCGATCGCGTGTTCGTTCCCGACGAAGACGTTCGCGAGAGGGCAGATCCTTGATGGATTTCTTCCGAGTCTAAAATCGGAGTTTCAGAAATTGGTGAGAGGAGGTCGCCGATGTTTTCGTAAGAATGGCGTGACGGCCTTCCTAAGCCAGAACCCTGCGACATGTTGCTGATGTGAGCGTCGAATTGATCCGTCATTGGTGATAAACTAGGGATGGGAATTCTTTGAATGAAGTAATCGTTATTTACAGGGGGAGTTGTTCGCCTTGTTGGCGCCGATCGCGTTCGATTTGTTCGTACGAGGGTGGAGGGATTATGCAAGGAAGATTTTCGTACATGGGAGAAACTGGCGGAGAAACCGAGGAGAGCGAACTACGTGGTGATAACGACGGTTGAGACCGACCAGGGGATGGAGTGTTGACGTTACTATCGCTTCCTTTGAGAAGTCGTTCGACTCGCCTTTGTAAATCAACCATATCGACCGACTTTTCCGTGTTTGGGTAACCAACACACTGAGGACTTCCATAGATATCGGTAAAACTTAACCCGGAACTGAGTGAACCTTTGCTACTTGTCGTTGAAAGGGAGCCAAGGCTTGAACTGCTACTGACCGATAGAGTACTGGCCGAGAGTGTTTTCAATTGTAATTCCAATTGCGTCATTGAACGTAAAGAATCTCTCAGTTGCTGTAATAAAAGTTGTTTTTCTTCGTGCAGCCTTAACCTGTCGGCAATCGCTCGGTTCGACACTTCCAATGCTTTATTTAAATCTTGTTCCAAACGTTGACATTCCAACTGAATATCTGACATTTCCTCTTTCGACCTCGTCCTCGGCGTTATACTTCTCAACTCTCTCAGAAGTTGCTCCTTCTCTTGGAATAACAAGAGTCGATCTTTATCCGATTCCACTTGTCCCGGTTGCATTTTTTCCTCTAAATCCGCCAACTTTTGCTGTATACTTTGTACATTTTTTCTCGCCTCGTCGTACTGCAGCCTCATCTTCGCCATTTCGGCTAACCTGGTTCCAATTGGTACAATATCGCACGAAAGATCCGTTTGCGACGCCGTACTTAGTTTTTCTTGTGGAAGACTTAAAGTGGACACTTCAGGCGAACTTTCGCACAACTGCAACCTCGTCAAATCGTCTTTCAGCTTTGCCAAAGATTGCATCAATTCCGCTTTCTCCTTTTCGCCCGAGACCAAAGACTTTTGAATATTATGCAACTCGGTCATTATGGCTTGAGCTTCCACGATGTTGTAGCAACCACTTTGGTGCAAGCTTAACTTTTGTTCAACGCTAAAAACAAATGGGTTAATGGGTGGGGTCCTATAGAAAATAAAATCGCATCTTACATTGTTAATGTTTCAACTCCTCTTTGTGTGCAAGACATTTCGTTCCTAATTTGTTCCAATTCGCGCTTTAAGCGCGAAACTCGATTTTTGGCCATCGTAACGTCCGATTTCAATAAATCGGGGTCATATTTAGTGCTGACGCTGCTTGTTGAAGAGCATACTGAAAAGAGATTTTGATATTAAAAAAATGAGGTTTCTTTATCAAAATTTCAAGGTCCAGATGACTCGAAATCAAGTGACTCATGAGAGAAATAAAGCAAATATTTGTTGACTTATGGCGTTGGAATTCGAATAAAAAGAAAGAAGAAATTGTGCAATGTACTTACAGCTTGTTCTAGATGCGTTTAGGGCGGTTAAAGCGTTGTTCAGATGATCGTACTCATCTTGCGCCAACACTAATCGTTGTGATTTCACATTATAAATGTCTTTTTTCGCCTGAAAAAGAAAATTGTCCTTTAGTATGGGTACAAGAAATTTATTTTAAAAAAAGCCAATTCGCAAAGAGTTGGTATTATGTTTTATGAAATTTTATTTAAAAAGTGCGTCTTATGGCCCTGATGCCAGAAAAGTATATTATGCCACAAGGGAGAAAAGTAACTTGATACTTCAAAGTTCCGAAAACAATGGTGGTGGTGTGGTTGCCTATTTTACCACCGACTTGAACTGATATGATTTTAACATTTGTGCTGCCTTTGCCTACTCTTATCTATGTGCCTGTTAGATAACCCCCTTTTGTACCCGCTTTCATGTTAAAGAAGGAAGAGTGATACTTTGCACACTGAAAATGGAGATTCAAGTATCCACTTTACCCCCGGAAACGTCAAAAGTAATTTTTATATTTCTAATCTAAAACAAAAACAAACAAAATTCCCAGTTGCAAAAGCTTGTGCATTTTTTGGTTTTTACGTTATTGGATAATTAATTATTATTGTTATTGTTTTTTATCTATGTAAACACTCGAAAACGGTTAAAATGTCCAGGAATGAATTTTTTGCAGTAATTTTATTTATGAATAAAAAAAATGTTTGTGTTATTTTTCTCGAAAGTTTCGTTTTTCGTAATTATCTCAAAAACAACACGGTAAAATAAAAAAATGTATATAAACAAAAGTAAAGAAAACAAAATTTCCAACAAAAAAGTTGTTGTATAATTTTGCCGAATGAGCCATAGTTTTGACGTAATCACCTAATTCGAGAAGTCCAGAGGCGCACGAAAAATTCCTATTGTAAATTTGGATTTATCGAAATAACTCGAAAACGATGTGGAAGCGAAAAGTATTGATTTTTGGCAGTGGTGCACTATCGTAAATATTCGCAAAACATGGAACGTTGCGAAATAAGGGGTGGTACACACCTTCGCCCCTAGCCAAACATCATTTTTTCAAAAATAATGGCAACTATTTAATAATTATAAATTAATTACTTTCATGTCTCCCTGGTGGAAATTAATTAATTCAATCGACAAAGTTACGAAGTAAGCAAACGTAACTGTAAAATTAACATTTCTCAGTAAGGTAATTGATTTAACGCGTTATCAAAGAGGATCATAATAAAACTAGTTGGTAATTAACTCATCGATTAAATCTTATTTTAATTTTGATTACCATAAAAAAATTTAATTTGTGAGAAAATTCCTTATTAAAGTCGACGAGACTAATCAATGGGCTCCAGAAATATAATTTATTTGAAAAGACGGCGGGAGATTTAAACGAACGTCGGTGGAATGGAAGTCACACCTCCAGCCCCCGCCCAAGAAGAACACGACATACAAAAAATATCCACCGATAAATAATGTGTAAAAATTGAAATTTTCTACTGCTTTCGTCTAAAAACCATTTGAAGCGGCCCGGTATGTTACCGAAGCGAGACCAATGAACTCAAAATTTTATTAGTTCTTTTGGCGAACACCTTAATGGCATATGCAAATTTTATTGCGAGAAAAATTTTAATTTATCTCTGCAAGAAACCACAAGATATAAAAATTCCGCGATCGAAAGGAATGTTAGTTGCGCAATTGGAAGAAAAAATGCGGCAAGTACGCGAGGGTTAATTAACCCTCGAAGACGTTGTAACGACCGCTCGGCAAGATTTTTTAATTATTGTACCAGTATCATTTTACGAGTGGTCTACTAAAATAGAAAGTTGGTTTTTATTAGAAGTTGGAAGTATTTTAGCGCCGAAAAGAGCAAAGTATTTGATTGATATACCCAAATTCATAACTGTATCTTCGCGGTAGTACGAAGAAAAATATATTTTAAAGACGGAAAATAACGGCTCCGCGGGTGCACATTGCAAGGGCTAGATGGTCGAGCACGACAAGGTAGGGTCAAGTTGAAACCATGGAACCGTGCGGCCTTGGTTCGTCCTTTCCACCCCCTTTGCCCCGACGGGTCATTCTATTTCCGTGTACAACATTCCAAAAGTCACGTGGTCAAAGTAGGGACTCCTAGCCGCCACTAAAGTGCTTCTCGGAGCGTCAACATTTTTCTCGAGACATTTTTATGTCTGCTCGTCGAACACGACATAATAATAATGTAATACTATGCAAATTATTTTGGTATTCAAGTTCGTAAACAAAATTAAGTGCGAATTCCAAAGCAAATTATAAATAAAGCCTTGGAATAATAATTTTAATTTCCAACTGCCGTCGTCGGGATTTTGGATATATTGAAGTAAAAAAAGTATCTTTAGAAATATTTTTAGGAACAGCACCAAATACGAAAGAATGCGAAAACGCTCTAGGCGAAATCTAGCATTCCGTTGGAATAAAAACAGCTGTGTATACTCCGACGGTCCATTGCGATCCAAGTGGAAAAGAATTTAAAGAATTCGGAGCGAAATGTTTCGGGGGTATACCTGGACAACAGATGTGAGCAGCTTTATTTTACTAGACAAATTCCTCATATTATTATTTTCCGAGAAACTTTTATTATCGTAAAGTTCAATTTAACTTATCACGTTTATTAACGATGACGTGGTGCATAAAAAATCTCCTCGCATTTGGTTCGTAACCAAGATATTTATCTTTCTCCATTTTTTTAACTTTATAATTAAACGCCATAGAAATTATAACGGTTCGTCCCTAAAGCAATAGAATTTTATTTTAATTTGTTATTTTCGTGCCAGTTTAAGGAATGTTTTGTGTGTAAAGAATGAAAGGCGCACGAAATTAAAATGTCTCTCCGTCTTTGTTTAGAAGAAACAACATTAGGAGCATCCGACATCTGGCATTCGATCGCTTATACAATCTTTAACCAAGGGTTACTTTTTAATCGACCCTCTTGAAATATTTCCCACACTCACCTCCAAAACATCTTGCGCTGTCAATAAATACTCCCTCAGCATTGCTTCTTGCACCGCTCGCCATTCTTGTCTTGGATCCTCTAATTGTGTCGATTCTTTAACAAAAAAAAAAAACTTTACAATAATTATTCGCCCTTACGTAAAACACCTGTTATTTAAAAAAAAACAACATTACTTTTCATAACAAAAGAAGCAGCTCCCCGCAGAAACTGTTTTTTTCCAAATGTCAAACTTTCACTTTTTTGCGTGAACAATTGTTTTACTTTACTGCTCCGTCTATTTTTCTACTGTACCTTTAGTGTCGCCCGTCGCCGGCAGTAAAAAATGAATCTTTGCTCATCATAAAACAATATCCTTTCTTTTTTCTATTTTAGGGAATTTTTGGATTTTGTTTTAACATTGCCTAGTTGTTAGTGATTATGATTAGTTGGAAGTACTACTTAAAACCTTGCATTGAAACGTGCCAAAAACCATAACAAACACACAAAAATTATATTATATTTAATAAACGTCCGTGACAGCATATAATAATATATTTAACTTTGGGTATGGAAGACGACAGATGATTGGTGCTTACAATTGTACATATTGTACTTTGTTTTGGTCACTTTACCATAGCAACGACAACGCAGATACATAGATATCTTCAATTAACTTCTGATGAAAATAAATAGCATAGACCGGGGGAAGCGGCGTCTTCCGGAATTCCCTCACCCCAGTGCTCCAATATTGGAGAAAACATTAAAAAATGCAGAAAGATTCCAGTACCTACGATTTGGTTTTTCTGGGGGGTATTCCATACCTCCCAGACCGCACTCTTTCAGTTTGTAACTTATTTTGGAATACTTATTCTGGAATACTCTTGAAGGGGCGGGAGGGAAAATTATATTGTTAAAATGCGATTTTTCAAATTTAAATTAAATCCAAATTAATTTAAATTAAATTCAAAATTAAAGAAAATCGGATAGACCGGGGGCAGATGTTCCCGAAATCCAACAAGGTTTGAAAACATTTTGAAACCAACAAAAACAAGTCAAATTTAAATACATTGCAATAACTTAAACTAGGAAACAAAGTTCTAGAAATCGAGGAGTTGAGAAGAACAATGTGGTAACCGGGGGGTCTGGGGTATGGAATACCCCCCAGGTATTATAAACTGTCAACAAAACGAAGTAATTCAATGAAAAGCGCATCATATTCCAGTTTAAATTTAAATTCAGATAAAATCTCAAAAACCTAAATTAATAAAGGGGTTTTAAAGTACGGAGGTACCCCTGGTTACCGAAAGAGTAATTTGTCAAGAAAACAAAAATTCCATCGAGGGTGCATCAAATCCCAGTTTAAATTTGAATTCAGATAAAATCTCAAAATCCCAAAATAGTTAAGCGTGGTTTTAAAGAACGGAGGGGGGGGGGACTCTGGAACCATACTCAAATTGTACTAGATACATTTTCATATCCGCCCTGGTCATTGCTTTCCGTTTTATGTTGTTTGACTTGTTAAATTTCTATTGTCATTGGATTTTGTATTATTAAAAATGCAACGTTACTGTAGCAACGACAAAGTGAATATGCTGAGATCTTCAATTGTCTTGAGACGAAAAATAAACCGCATAGACCGGGGGGTCTGGAACACCCTCCAGTGCACCAATATAGAGAATTAGGACATGAAATTTATTTCCAAGAAAATTATAGGGAAACCACACGGCATCTGCATAATTTAATGATTGGTTCCCTATACTGATGCACTGGAGGGTGTTCCACACCCCAGTCAGTACGATTTATTTTTATTATAAGTGAATTGAAATTATATATTTAAATTTTAAAAATGGGAATAAAAATTATTTGCTATCTTAAATTTATCAATTCAAATTTAAGCGATAAATCTCTAAGCGCAGACTAAATTAAACAGTTTTAAAAACCGGGGTCTGGGGTGTGGAACACCCTCCAGTGCACCAATATAAAGAATCAGGATATGAAATATGTTTGCAAGAAAATTATAGCGAAAGCACACAGCATCTGCATAATTTAACGATTGGTTCCCTATACTGATGCACTGGAGGGTGTTCCACACCCCCCAGACCCCTGGTCAGTACGATTTATTTTTATTATAAGTGAATTGAAATTATATACTTTAAATTTTTAAAAAATGGGAATAAAAATTATTTGCTATCTTAAATTTATCAATTCAAATTTAAGCGATAAATCTCTAAGCGCAAACTAAATTAAACAGTTTTAGAGACCGGGGTCTGGGGTGTGGAACACCCTCCAGTGCACCAATATAGAGAATCAGGACATGAAATTTATTTCCAAGAAAATTATAAGGAAACACACAGCATCTGCATAATTTGTAAAGTTTTAATGTATTCTGTTCCCAATACTGGTGCACTGGAGGGTGTTCCACACCCCCCAGACCCCGGTCAGTGATTTTTATTATAAGTAAATTGAAATTATATATTTAAATTTTTAAAAATTGAGAATAAAAATTATTTGCTCTCTTAAATTTATCAAGTCAAATTTAAGCAAAAAATCCAAATTGAATTAAACAGTTCTAGAGACCGGGGGGTCTGGAACACCCTCCAGTGCATCAGTATAGGGAACCAATACATTAAAACTTGCCAAAATATACTGTGTGGTTTCGCCATAATTTTCTTGGAAATAAATTTCATGTCCTGATTCTCTATATTTGTGCACTGGAAGGTGTTCCATACCCCCCAGACCCCCCGGTATGTGCAGTTTATTCTAAGTGAATTGAAATTATATCTTTAAATTTATCAAGTCAAATTTAAGCAATAAATCTCTAATAATTCAATCTCTAAAATTTCAATTCACTTATAATAAAAATAAACCGCACATACCGGGGGGTCTGGGGGGTGTGGAACACCCTCCAGTGCCCAAGTATTGGGATGCAGAACATTAAATGTTTAAAAATTATACAGAAGTAAAGAACGATGACATTTTCTGGTAAAAAAAACCTCATGCATCAATATCAGTTCAACTATAGTAACCTATTACATTTGTGTATGGCATGAAATGTTCTGCATCCCAATACTTGTGCACTGGAGGGTGTTCCACACCCCCCCCGGCCAATCCAAATTGTTATTTATCTGAAGCGAATTAAAATTCTTTAATTTAACAGTTCAAATTAAAAAATAAGGTTTTGGGGACCGGAGGGGTCGGGGTACACCTCAATGTCATAGTTCTCAAGAAAATTATAGCAGTCCCCCCTACCCCGTTACTAAAAAGCTTTGTTTCCTAGTTTGGACTATTGAAATTGACTTAAATTTGATGCTCCCGACATTCAACAAGATTGGGAAACATTTCAGAAAACAACATAAAACAAGTCAAATTTAAGAAAATGGCGCTAGCCCCAACTAGAAAAGAAATATCTAGTAACCGGTGGGAGGGGAGGTTTGTACCCCCAGCCACACTTAAATTGTAATAGATCGATTTGCAAACGCACGGCCTTCAATATAAGTGTTTGATAGTAAAACATAACATGAATGAGTGATTCCGGGGGGAGGTGAATTCCCCACACCACCTCCAGCACATGTCATTGTTCATAAGAAAATCACGGCGGTACCATAAAACTTTTGCATAGATGAGAAAAAATACATTAGTACTATTCCGCCACCGTCGTGTCATCTTGTTGGTTATTGACAGTAGTATCTTGTCTGTACTGAATTAATTAGTGGCGTTCTGTCGCTATCTTCTCATCTTGTCCGATTTCAATTTGATATTTACTTTCTTAGGTTAAAATAAATGAACGGACCAATCAGAGGTGCGATAGCACGAAAAGAATGAAAGAAATTCTTGGCATACGGCAACACTATCCCGTCACTCTACCAAATTAATTAATGCTGTTCCGCTTCTATCCAGCCTTCTCGTTAAATAATATTCATTCATTATTTTTTTTTTAGATTATATGAAAAACATGCTGTGTTGTGTCGCATTTAGGGGGTTAGCGGTGGGTCCGAATTTTTCCATATTTGTTATAGTTTTTGTAGCGTTTCAAGTGCAAGGTTGCTATGTTCATGTGTAAGTACTAATATAAAAAATACTTAATTACCATTCATGTGGTTTATGAAATATGGCCCAATCTGACCATCGAACGCCTCTTCCCATCCAATTGGAAGTTCATTTCCTATGCAGTCGGCGAAAGTTTGAGGTTTTGTGAATCTGCAATTAAAGGAAAAAAATTAATAAAACCACGCAAAATCGGAAATACATTATCTAAGGAATTTACAACCCACTCGAGTATTTTTAAACAAAAACACGAGATAAAGTTCACAAAAAAACACGCTGCTGATAATAATGCGGTACTCAAACTGTTGGCCGGAGAGGTACTCGGGCAAATAACGGGTAGTCCTTTGTAACGAAAAATTTGAAAAATTTTAAGAACGACGTTCGGTTTTCGAATAAATTAAAAATAGAAGGCATTCAAAAATCGAGACGAGTTTCAAAATCGAAATAGTTAAAAGATGATCGACACTTGGGTGGGTTCCAAACAAGTCTCATAAGTTATTACACTCGTGTAAATTTTTTTCCTCTTTTAAGTAGTTTCAAATTGGCGGTATGTTACAAAAATGTGGAGGAAGTTTCGCATTCCGTCTCTATATCGAGACGGTATAAATCACCGGGTGATTGGGATGAGCCGAAAATGGAATTGGAATGTGTGTTGAGTCGGTCCTGCAAGATTCGACCAAACATTTAACAGTTAAGCGAACGTTTACCTAATAAAACACGATTTCTAAATAATCGACATTTTTGTTTGTGAAAATCGGAAACACGCAATTGCCTAATTGCCAATGCAACGTCAGAAATACTATTTAAAAATAAAGTTTCAATTATCTCAAATATGTTCGGCCATTTTTTACGTTATCAATATTTTAATTATATAAAAGCAAGATTATCGTCAACTGTGGAATGCTACTAGATCGGATGTCTCCCCCCCCCCTCCGCACACACACTCCGCCGCCGTGCCGATAATCATTAATAAATATTTTCTTATGTCTCCATATTAAAAAAGTTATGTGAACAAATAAATTGTTAACATTCTTCACAGAACAATAAATTAAATAAATTAAAATTTCTCAAGTAGTTAGAAAGTTATGCACTTCCAATGTGTAGAAATTTGTTCAAACCGATCTTAGGAATTTTGTGCGCCAGTATTTGTACGACAAACACTTAATCGACAGCATTTGTTCGACGTGGAATTTTATTCGACATGCATTTGTTCGGCACAACATTTATGCGAATGAGGCACTTATTCGACCAGGAATTTTATTCGACATGCATTTGTTCGGCTCAAAATTTATGCGAATAAGCATTTCTTCGACGAGGATTTTATTCGACAACATTTGTTCGACTCAACATTTATGCGAATTATCTCATAACCATTAGTTTTTTAAGTTGGTGCTGCTCTGGCATTCGTTCCCGTTGATTTGGTGGAAGTATATTTCGAAAAATTTGCAAAGAAAACATTATTCCGGCTTATGCGCTAAACGTTTTAAATTATTTTGAAGACAATTGGATTGGTCGTCTTAGTCGACGTAATCAGCGTAGATCTCCACGGTTTTCAATACAGATGTGGAATTGCTATGAAGCAGTGGTACAGGGCTTACCAAAAACCAATAATTCAATCGAGGGCTGGCATCGTGGTTTCCAATACCAAATTTCGGCCGAGCATCCTAATATATGGAAGTTTGTGGCTGCCATAAAACGCGAGCAAAGTTTGAATGAGTTACGAATTGAACAGTACATTGGTGGTCAAGAACCACCTCGTAAAAAAAGGAAATATAAAGATAGTGCCGAGAGACTTGCTCGAGTTGTGGGGAATTTTATGCCGAATGAAAACGAAATTTAGTATTTGCGGGGAGTAGCTCACAATATAGCGTTTTAAATTGTATATAATGGATGTACCTATGGCGTTGTAACAAAAATAAACTACTCATATAATATTAAAATAATAATTAATTATACCAACTTAAAAAAACTAATGATTATGAGATAATTCGCATAAATGTTGAGTCGAACAAATGTTGTCGAATAAAAATCCTCGTCGAAGAAATGCTTATTCGCATAAATTTTGAGCCGAACAAATGCATGTCGAATAAAATTCCTGGTCGAACAAGTGCCTCATTCGCATAAATGTTGTGCCGAACAAATGCATGTCGAATAAAATTCCGCGTCGAACAAATGCTGTCGATTAAGTGTTTGTCGTACAAATACTGGCGCACAAAATGCCGGACACGGTTCAAACCTCATAACGAAATAATTTTTAACTAATCAGCCAGATAATTTTAATGTGTGTATTTATATGTATTATAAAAAATTTAAATAAAACAGAGGATGTAATACCAATAATATTTGTCAATATCTACATTATTTATTTAAAAATAATATTTCCCGAACAGCGAAATAAAAAAGGGGGGAGGTAATTTTCAAAAAATGTTTGGGCAACTCCCCCTCATTTGTCCCCGAGGAAAAATTTGACGCTTGCGAGACAAAAAACAAATCTCGGTTTGTCACTGCACAATTTCCCAGAAATAATAAATTTTAATATTTAAAGCGTGTAAAATGCCCACTTTTCGTGCCAAAATGCTGTGAATTTATAGAAACTGACAAGGACGTGACAGTAAAACACTGCGAAACGCGAGTTCAACCGTGCAAATTCCCATTCCTTCTACGAATCATTTCCCAAAATGTAAAAACATAATTCAAACTGCAATTTTTCTTTTTTATTGGTGCATACTTCGCATAGCAGTTTGGTTTCAATGTTTCGCGTGAGCAAAGGCTATTTTTGCGATGGCGGTGCCCAGAAGGCTATGTAATGGATAAGAAATATCAGGGGTGGAGAAAATCATATTTTATTATCGAGCAATATTTTTTCTCAGTTTCCTATCGATTGATTTTATAATCTTGTTTACATACTATATTATTTATAATTACAGATACCTCTCTGTCTATGTACATGTCTGATATGACGATCAAAAATGTTTCAAACCAGAAGGATACCCATATAGAAGCCAAGTAACTGCGATTATCAGAGGTCCTTATTGATATTCTAGTTGTCCAAGAACAAGCAAAGTTTGCATTACGGCAGAGTATATTTTAAATTTAAATAAAATAATCCCCCCGCCCCATAAAGTCAAGTTACGCCACTGCCTCCTCGCCATAGAACCACAACACCTCATTGATTAGTGTACACAGCATTAAAGTGGAAGTTTACAGAAGCACAATAAATTCTAATTGCGCGCTGCCATCTAAATCACTCTCAAACGGTAACATTTTAAACAAAAAAGTATATAAAGCAGAAATTTCTCTAGAATTTTATTTTTATAGTTTTCCAATAGAAAAACACACACGCATTTTCCCAGAAAGAGCAATTCGTCCAATATAGTATCGATTTTTCGTATTTATCTCAGAAGTGGTGCGTCGAAAATAAAAATTAACGTAAACAAATCTGTAGAAAATAAAATTTTCAACAAAAAAGCTGCTATGTAATTTTGTCGTAGAAGCTACCGATTTTACGTAATCATTTAATCAAAATCAGAATAGGTAACATAACGCGGTTTTTCGCTCTACAGTTCCGAAAACAAAGTGTTTCGAAGTCTTGGGTTAGACAAACAAGAAGATAATTAACATCAACAAGCAACAGCTGAAATTTATTAAAATACGGTACGAGAATAAACAATGGAATCTTTTCTGAAGAAGTAAAGATCTTTATCACTTTTGGTTGGGGGAGCCCAGACCCTCCGGTACTCAACAATATAATTTGTGTACTACAACTTTTCAATTAAGAAAGGCAAAAGAAAAGGGACATGAGCTGTATTATTATCAGATAAAGACACAGATGCTCTCACTTTTTCATTGTTTCGATGAAAGTGCAATGAGCTGCCATAATTATTATGTTTATATGAATTGTAGGGGAGACCGGACACTGCCAGCTTTTTATGACGTGACAATTGTTGAAATGAAAAATTATTACAAAATTGAAAGTGAGAAAATAAAACCTAAATGCGAATTCAAATTAAGTTACAAATTTCAAAAAGCCAAATTGGAAAACGTGGTTTTATGGCCCGGAAGGTCTGGGGGAAGGGGTAGTATGGAATCCACTCCGGCAACATGAAAGAACAGACGGTTTAAGATATGAAATTTTACGAAAATTACTGCGGACATGTTCCAGGAATTAGAAAATTAGTAGTGGGGTTAGGAAAACTAAAAAGAGCCTGAATGGGGAATGGGGGGTATTAAATACCCTCAAAATTCAAATCAAATCAAAAAGAAAACTAAAGTGCTATCGTAAGTTGTGGAGATAATTTGTAAACATTTAATGTTACGATTTCCAATACATACCGGGGCACTGGGGTTAAAATGATCATATCCTGAGGGATAATCGCTATACCCCCAGAATTATACAGCTTATATTTACAAAAGTGAATAAATTCATTCAGCATATTTTTACTTGGCTGTCGTTAATTTTGAAAAACTCCAGATATTATGTAGAAATCTTTAATTCGCTGCTGATAAAAATATACTGTTGAAACCGGGGGGGGAGGGATATCATCCAGTTTAAAAATTATGTAGAAACTTGACGTTACCACTTCCGTACCCCATGATCTTACTTTATACATAATTTTACAACATTGTATGTTCCGCCTTCCAATTATGGGGCAATAGGGGGGGAATAATGACATCCTGGAGGGAGCAGGAAGGTACTCAGTTCATTCATATTTACAATAAATGAATAAATTCGTCTGCTTGGCCGTCGCAAATTTCGAAAAACTTCAGATATTATGTTGAAATCTTTAATTTATTTCTGATAAAAATAAACTGTTCAAACCGGGGGTCTGGGGGGTATGGAATACCCTCCAGTGCACAAGTTTAGGGAGGCAGAGCAATACCAATCCTATCTCTTAATTTTATGCTTAATATTTAAATTTTTAATGTTCTGCCTTCCGATACTAGGGCATTAGGGGGGGGATCCACATATCCTGGGGGAGGGGAGGTGGTACCCAGTTCAAATTTACAAGAAATGAATAAATTCGTATGCTTGGCCGTCGTTAATTTTGAACAACTTCAGATACATATTATGTTGAAATCTTTCATTTACTTCCGATAAAACCACACTGTTCAAACCGGGGGGTCTGGGGGGTATGGAATACCCTCCAGTGCACAAATATCGGATAGCCAGATCTCTTATTTTATGCATAATTTTTAAACATTTAATGTTCCGCCTTCCGATAGTAGGGCACTATCCACATCTCCCAGATCCCTACAGAGACGGAGGCAGCTTTCATGCCACTACAATCAAGATTAAAGATTCTTCCCCCTTCAGAGTAAATAACGAACTCGAGTTTTCCATAATTAACATTCTTGTTACTGCCGGCGACGGGCAATTGAGTAAAAATATGACGAGCTACTCATCATCAGCAGCATAAAGTACTTTACTGCCTCCCGGCAATGTAAAACAATTGCCTTCACAAAAAAAAAAAAAGAAGTTTGGTTATTGGATAGCATAAAAGAAACTTTTCCTTATGCTCGAAGAAAATATGAAGTTTTAATTAAATTATGAACCAAATATTAATTTGTATTATTTAATATTTTGCCGTATTAATGATTAATTCGATGATTTTGCAGCTCTCTAAAATTTCCTGACATGCCCCTGGACCCTCCAGGTCTCTATGCAGTTTTTTATCAGAAGCGAATTGAAAATTTCAGTATATTATCCGATTGACCGTTGCTACGGCAACGTGACTTTTTCGTCACTATGGCAATAATACATCATTCATTTGTTTGAAAAACATCTACCATCGGCTTTTCGCCAAATATGAACTCGAAAACTGTACCTAATTCACTTTAGCATGAGCATTTAAAAAATTAAATAGTTTATATGGAATTGTAACATAAGACCCCCCTTCATCACCTTAAATATGATAGATTTTTATATGCTAAAAGTTGAATTATACCAATTTTAAAATTTATAATCTAATCAAGCTTCCCTCTTTGAGTTGACTCTAGATAATGCCAATGTCAACATTGAAATTAAATTGGCACATCTGCTCGTGAAAGGGGGGGGGGAGATGAATGGAGTCTGTCAACCGGGGTAGTTAGAAGTAATGAAATATAGCGTAGGCCATAAACATATTATACGGGATGTTCTCACTTTTGCTGGAGTTTATCCTAGCAGCAGTGTTAAGCTGGATACAAGAAAACTGAAATACCCGGGCGGTAGAATCCTAGGAGCGGCAATATCCAGAATAGAAAGTAAACGATAATATTACATACTACAAATATTTCGTGTACCCATACTTGTCTATCTGTCTGTAACGCACGCAAATTATATCAGCAACGTTTTGCGCATCCTGTACATACAACTCGAGTTACCCTACTATATTGGCTATCTCAGAACGAAGCGATAGGAATAAATAAGCAAAGGGTGGAGACATCCCACATCCGATGAACCCACATGACAGTGAAAAACAGGCACACCTCGCACATTCCATATTTCTTTTTTAGTTTTCTGCATTACTTCTTATCTTTATTGTGCAGACAGCGAAGGGTGCAACCGCATAATACATTATACCTGAGCATAGTTTGCTTTTAATGAACGACAGGTCGGTTAATCGGATGGCATAAAAATTCTGCATTAATTTACTTTTGAAAAACATCCATGGTGGTTGGAGAACACAACCACGCAGCTGCTCACACTTCCTGCACCTTGTCGATTTACCAAGAATCTGAGCCTTGAGAACGATTACGATCTCCAGACTTGAGCACCCTTCACATACCGAAGAAACGATTTTTTTCCCAACAGCACGAGTTGGGTATCCATGAACGCGGAAAAATAAGCCCCTTCGATTATGGTCGAGGGGGAGAGGTGGGATTAAAAAAATACCGACCAAGATATTTTCGCCCAAGCACAAATTAATTGGTAATGCGAAAAGTATTTATTAGTCGAGCAATATTAATCGCCGATGAGTAATGTTGTTTGAGTACCGCAACGGTCGGAAAGTATTTTATCAGCAGTTGTGATGATAAGGAAAAGAATTCGGGAGGTGAAGGTGATTTTATTCGAACGATAATTTGGAGTGTCTCGAAATAGCTTTGCGATTAGAGAGTAAGGAAAGAAAAATGACAAAATAACGACAGTGGGGTAGACGACGTCAACGACGCCAAGCCGTCTGAAAGTTATTAACCGCGACGTCATTTAATACTACCACAACCTAAATTTGACCCAACAGATGGTTATTTAAAAATGTGCCCACCGACGACGCGACGACGTCGCGAGCGCGCGCGCGCTCGGGGATTTAAAAGTTTGTTTGAGCATTTAATTTTTTAATGGTTAATTGGGAAATATTTTGATCGTCGACGCAGACGCGTTCGCGGAAAAGAGTTGTAAATATTTTTAGACACAACATTATAATATTTATGCGTTCTCTTGAATATTTTACGAACGGTGGCAGCACAATCATTTACTGTTTTTTAAACACCAAATTCCATTCGTCGAATTGGAGGTACCCAATTAAATTAATCGATTTATTGCGTGCTTAATTGAGGAATTTGTATTTGCGAAATTTTTTGTCGCGACGAGAAATAGAAGAGACGCACGAGAAGAAGATGACACGTTCGCAGCGATAGAAGAGAGTTAGCGGGCGCCCGTTAAATGCAAATTAACGAATTGACATATTTGTCATTTTGGTTACGGTATTAAAGAGATTGTTAGGATTGGAATGCGAGTGTTCTATCCTACCTGTCTCGCGGGTCGATCCACGTAGTTTTCTTGGAATTATGATCGATAAAATATACTTTTCCGTCATAATCTCTCGCAAAATCCCAACCTTCGGGTAAAGGTATCTCCCCTGTTTTTCTTCTTGGCATTATTTATCACTTAAGCCATCCAAATTGACAATTACGGACGCACACACACGCACATACACACCACGAACTACTCGGCCATGTTGCATACCACCACATTATCATGAGCGGTCGCTAGTTGACGTCAGGCGGACTCCGCCAATCGCAACGCATAACCTCGGGAAAGGAATGCCACACAGTACCAACACATAACCGAAACACAAGATAACTTCAAACTTGTTTTGTATTCTTATCCTATCTCAACTGGTAATCCTTATCCTTTCGACTATTTTTCTACTACCTCCTCGTCCGATAGCAGATAACGACCAAATCGCAACTGCCCGTCGACGACGATAATAATTGCACAAGTCGAATAATTTATTATTCACCGTTCGTTACCGTCATTAAAAAAAAAAACGAACCGAAATTTAAAACAAAATCGCATCGGAACAACGACCAACTTGCAAGTGTTTAATCGCAAACGTCAACATTGAGTATTCGATTGTGCTATGTGACTGTGGAATGCCTCAAGGTCCATCCCACAGTCCGCATTCCTCAAAGTTTAACAACGCCTGCTTAGTTCACATATTTTTTACAAGGGGGAGTCTATTTACATCGGCACGCAAATTTAGCTCATAAGTAGAAGTAAATGGAGCCGCGATAAAATGCACAAATATGCGCATCCATTCCATTACTTATCTAATCGTACAGTACCACACTCTCAATTTAGCACCACCAAAAATTTCTTCTTCCTTTGCAATCGATGTCTTTCGTAACCCTCTAAAATTCCTCCTTTTCACATTTTTACGACCGGTCGGTCTCGAAAAAATTTGGTCATTGTAAATTTTTCTAAATACATAATACCTACTACATAATAATAATAAGCGAAAATATTCCAAATATTTACGATGGGTTGGCTTTGCTAGCTGGGTACCTACTCGATACAAAGCAATTTAAATAATGGAGTAGGTATTCGTTTGTTTTATTTTTAGAGTCTTCAAATTGCTTGTTGCAGAGGAGTTTTCTAGAAACAAGTTTTGTCGATGAAAATATTGATAATCCTCAATTTGAAATCCATAAATAATCTCGCATAACTATTTGAGAGCCAGTGGCGTAACTTGCGACCGGCCCCAATTACATACAATGTAATTTTACTTACAGTGAATTCCCAATTAAGTGAACCACACGACGACCTTTCTATTTGGCTATAATTATTTTTGACATAATTTGAATTAAATAAAATTTAGACGGTCATTGGCCTGGTAGTTAGCGGGATGAGAATTTTATTCTTCCCTCGACAGGCAATGATAAACCACCGAGGTGGACTACCAAGAGAATCCTATGGGATCAAGATTCCTCAGTCATGAGAATACGACAAGGGAGAGTCCTAAATTAAGAGAAAGAAAAATGTAAATTTAATTTTTTGCCAATGTTGTGCGGCCTGAATGTCGCAGAAACAAGGTAGAAGAATAATTTGGAATTCGTTCAATTATGTGCATTACAGACAGGCATATAAATAAATATATAGGTGTAATTAATAAAAAAATATCAACTAAAAGTTCGTTATGAATATAGAGAATACATAATTATAGGTTACTGGGCTTCTTACTTTGTTAGTCGAAAGATCCGGTTCGAACCTGTACAAAATAAAAACTATAACCTGATCGTATCCTGTCGGAAGGCAAAGTTTACAAATTTAGTCCATCCCATCAAAATCTTAACTGGCGAACGCCGCTATTCCCAATAAATTTCTCAAAATTCTTATCTAAAATCTATAAAAATTTAAATTACGATAAGATGCGATGTCGTTGAATATGTCAATAGCTTATAATAAGCTTAGACGAGCGCCGCTTTTTGGAATGTCTACAAATATTAAAATTAGAATTCTGGAACTCTTCTCTTATTGGTTAAATTGTTTTAGCTAGCCATTTAAAATTATGAGCAGTCAATCGGTCGAAAGGCCGCATGACTGCTAGTTATTTAATATTTTAAAATTTCCATGCTCAAATAAATTAAATTCGTAACATTTCTAAGCTGTGGTGAAGGCTTTAACACCTTAATCCACCCCTTCATAGATCTGCCACTGAGTGCAGACATTCTCTTTTTTCATAACAACATAGTACTTATAGTTTAACGTGGAATTCGAAAGTATATTTAATGAAAAGCTAACGGGGTGAAATTTTACATTATTCAAAATTGTATTTCCAAAAATATTACTTTACCATAGCAACGGTCAAGCAAATATACCGTAATCTTCAATTTATTTCTAATAAAAATAAATTATAAAGATCATGGAAGTCTGGTTTAAAATCTATTGCAATTTAACGGTGCCTGTATTCCATACCCCCCCCCGGTCTTTGATGCCATGCTTTTCTATTTTAGGCTTTCGAGATTTGTTTTTTCAATTTAAAATAGCAAATCATTCTACTACAGTCCACTTTCGACAGATGTAATTTTTCCTTCAGTAGAAAAACTGATTGGTTGGCTACCTTCTTCCTTCCATCAATCAATCGTTTTTCCTTCCAAAGAGAAAAAAAGTTCCAATTTCGAAAATCCGAGGATGGTAACAAATAATTCTTTTGTTTTTTGTCATTGCCAGCCCCTTACGAGTTGACTCGTTACGACGCCCTTGCAATTTCGTATAATATATTTAAAATAATAACTTTTTCAAGTTCAATCAAATTTGATGTGACCTCTGGAATTTTAAGTTACCGAATAAGCACGCCAATGATTTTATTTTCAACAATTTAATAGGTAGAAAAAAGCATGGACACGATAACATTAATAACCATTAAAGCACCGACCGTAGCTTTCTTTTAACCGCTAAAGGATCGGGGGGTAATAATCCTATACGTCAAAGTGTTAAAAGAACTACGAATGACATTTTTATGGCCGTAATACCAGTAGCGGCATAAGGGTAGGCGACCGCGTAAAACCAGAAGGCCTCATTAAAAAGCAGTTCTCGAGCAGTGGCGTAGGTACCTGAAACATTTAATTTCAAAAATTCAAAACATTTGTAGGTTTTTTAAAAAAGATTAGGGCAATAAAAAAAATGACTCAAAAGCTTTGTTCCATCAATATATTAATAAAAATTAAATACAAATCGTGGTATGCAGGTAATCTCTTTTACATTATTTTAGCTAACGATAACTTACGTTATAAAAAATTTATTGCTATAAAACGCCGACTTGGATTATTGGAAGTAGCAGTTGGAAAGAATTTTTGATGTAGGAACTGCTGTTTTCCGCCTGAAAATTAAGAAAAAATGCACAATTATAAGATTTTTGAAGACATGGTATCAATTTTTCAAAATATTTTTTAGTATAAAAACTAGTAAAATCAGAAATGGCTGCGTTTCAAATAACAGCATCGGTTTAAACATTTTTCTAGTTTCTAATTCAAGCCATCAAAATTATAGATAAAATCTTAATTTATGCACAGTATTTTATAGAGATCACAGATCTTTCAGTTAAGATCCACCTAAGAAAGGTACTAAAATGCGACCTCGCTTGTGATTGGATAATTTTGTAAATATGTGGGATAAATTTACACACACTGATGTGTGAGATAATACTTTGAGGTACAATTATTTATTGTAACATGAAATTATTACAATGTAAATCATATGCAATTGTTATTTTTTTAGACTAGCCTTGTACTCGGCTTCGCCCGGGTTTTATTCACTTTTTACGATAACGTCAAAATAAGTCGAATGTCCCATGGATGAACTTAAAAATTGATTAATTACCAAGAAAATCGATTTAAAGTTGCAAAAATCTTGTCTGGCTCCTCAATCATCCTCATACGATTAATTAAAAAGTTAAATTTAAGTAATTAATTTCAATAACCAGACTAGAAACCCCTTGGGGGGGGGGAGTACGGCCACACTCAGATTATAATTAAAAGACACATTTGCAAACTTATAACCTGCAGTATCATGCGATCAATAGAGGAACAATAATTTTACAGAGTTCCCGCTGAATTTTACAAAACCAATTCTCTGACTTCAGTTTTTCCCTGATTAAAATAGATAATTTTCCCTGACTTTTGGAAACTTGGTAAACAAAAATCAAATATGGATCAATTATTATCCAAAAATAGTTGAATTATTAAACAAACCAGTTAAATTATTAAACAAAATAACAGTTGAGTAACTTTTTGTATAAAACAGTTGAATTGTTAAACAAAACAGCTGAATTTATTAAACGAAGCAGCAGAATTATTTAACAAAACAGTTGCACTTTTGGGATTTTGATATTAGCTTTTTTCGTATAATAGTTAAATTCTTTAAAGAACAGTCTAATAGTTGAAAAACCTGTTGAATTGGGAAAGAAACAGTTGAATCAAGGATAATTGAAGTGTTGAACAAAAAACAATTGACTTATTCAACCAAAACAATGAAATTATTAAACTAAAAGTAATTGAAATGCCGAACAAAGCAGTTGAATTATTGAATCAAACAGCTGAATTATTGAACAAAACAGTACTTTTATTATTTAACAAAACAATTGCATTTTTAGACAGGGTTCCCGAATTTTCTAAAGCAAATTCCCCGACTTGTTCAGGTGACCTTTTAAAATTGATAATTTTTTTTGACTTGGTAAACAAAAATCAAATTTAGATAAATTTATGATTGTTGAACAAAAAACAATTAAACTAAACAGAATTATTTAACAAAACAATTGAATTAATTACCAAACAGTTGAATTGTTAAATATAATAATTGAACAAATTAGTTGAATTATATGGAACAAAACAGCTGAATTATTGAGTTAAACAGCAAAATGATTTAGCAAACAGTTGAATTGTTGAAAAAACAGTTGAATTTGTTAGAAACAGTCGAAGTATTGAAAACATAATTAAATTGTTGAAGAAACTGTTGAATTGTTAAATGTAACAATTGAACTGTTGAACAAACTGGTTTAAATATATTGAAAAGCTGAATTATTGAGAAAACAGTTGAATTGTTGAGCATAATAATTGCAACGTTGTCAAACTATACTCCATTCGTTTTAAGAATAACCCTTGACTTTTGAACTAAAATATAATCTTGAAAACCAACCAATCACGTTTCAAGATTTAATTTTAGTTCAAAATTCAAGGTTAATTCTTAACACGAATAGAGTATAGTTGAATTATATTCAATAACATAGCTGAATTTATTAAACAAAACAGTTGAATTTTTGTATAGAACCGCAGAATTTTTGAACTAAACAGCAGATTATTTAGTATCGAGTTGAGTTGCTGGAAAACCAGTAAAATTGTTGAAGAAACAGTTGAATTTTTAATCACAACAGTTGAATTGACAAACTAATTAAATTATATTAAACAAAACAGCTGAATTATTGAACAAAATAGTACCCCTTTGCATAAGAAAGCCGAATTACATTGAATTTTAGAACCAAAAACAATTGAATTATTAAACCAAAAATACTAATTAAACGATTATTAAGTGAAACAGTTGCATTTCTGGACAAAACAGTTTCATTGTTGCACAAAGCAGTTACATGATTCAAACAGAAAACAATTGAATTATTAAACAAAAAACACAAATTATTCACCCAAAAAGTAATTATAGTAAATAAATAGCTGCATTTTTGCCAAAACAGTTGCATTTGTGCTTAAAAATGATTGAAAACAGTTGAATTTTAATACATAAAAACTATAATTTTGATTTAATTCAAGTTTAATAGCAAGTTAACTTCAAATTTTAATTTCTTTTGCTCTCATTTAAAAATTCCTTGATTTTCCACGACAGAATTTGTGAAATTCTTTTTCCTGACTTTTCCGCAGAATACTGTTTACCTTTCACTCCCCCTCGCAAAAACCTTGTACCATCATAGGGCGCTAGGTTTTTGTTAGATGAATCTTACAGAGTTCCCATTAAATTTTCTAAATCAAATTCACCGACTTTTCCAGATTTTCCTCGATTCAAATTTGATGATTTTTCCCGACTTTTTGGAACTTCGTACTCCATTTATATGTACTTTCCATGACAATATCTATACATTTTTAATTTCCCCGACTTTTCCAGGTATTCCAGACAAGTGGGAACCCCGAAACTTCTTAAAACAAATGTTCTCACTTCCACCACTGGGAATTGAGGAAAACCACATGGCTGACAAACTAGCCAGATCAGGCTCAAATACTACCCCTATTGGACCCGAACCATTCTGTGGGCTATCCAAAACACACGGGGGGTCCAGAGGGGAGAAGTGGAGAGCAAGAATACCCTCTGGTACAATACACAAGAACAAAGACGGGCGAAGAAATTCATAGACTACTCGACTGCAGGGGCTTAAAAGCTTCTTCTCTTACCAAAGAACGAAATTAGACTAATTACGGGGCTGCTCACTGGCCACTGCCAGGTGAGATATCACCTCAAAAAAATGTGCCTAGAAGAGGATGACAAGTGGAGACTCTGTGAATCGGAAACTGAATCGGCCGAACACATTCTCTGCAACTGTGTTGCCCTAACTCGACTTAAGCAAAAATATTTGGGACAGATACAACTGACACCCAGGGAGGTGAAAAGCAAACCTTTTAGGAACATTCTTTGTTTTGCTAACAAAATTGAATTCCTGAAAAGCTAATTAGATGGATTATGAACAAAAGACCAACACTGGTCGCAGTTCTGTGAGGCTGGCGCAGCCGACCGATCCCTAAGTACAATACAAGCATTCCAGACAAGAGGGAACCATGTTGTATTATGCAGTTTGTTGTTTTTTTGGAGAAGAAATGATCTGCAGTTTGCAATCATGACAAATGGTGTAATAATATAACATGGCGTAGAACTGGGCGACACCAGGTACAAAAACTAGTCTTTATGAATCCTAATCTATAGAAAGAGCATAAGCGTTTAAATACAGCTCGCGCTAGATACACTATTGTGATCAAAAAGTCCAATATCAATCTGTGGACTATGGGAAGGTAACGGGAAACTACTGCATAAATTATATTCCGTAGTAAACTCATCTCGACTTTGGCCAAGTTGAACCGTCAACGTCCGGAGGACCGGATATGACACATGAAGAAGAGAATCTATAGTTATTCAAGGTCAAATTTTCAAAGCAAAATGCTTTTTCATTGCAGTTTAACTTTTTAACTACAAAATATAAAATTTTTAGCAGATTCAACCATATGTTGCCAAATAAGCCAACGAAAATAGTAAAACTTACCTCGTAAAAAATGTTCGTAATAAAATCCTTCACATCTTCGGCGTTGCTTAAATGCGTTCCCTTTTCGTTAAGTTTATCGGATAATTTCTTTGATACGTTTCTGATTAGTAGAGTTAACATCGTGGTCAATCTGAAAAAATTTATATAATTTCGGTTGGAGCCCCAACGGAACCTAAACTTACTGCACTAAATTATCTGCTTCGACAACCGTGCTCCTGTGCTCTTTGACCAAAATAAGTTCGGCAATTTTGTGGAAGTTTTCAACCGCAAGGGCTGTAACTTGTGCTAAAGTTTTAATAGATTCTATGTACAACTCTCTCGTTACAAACAGCCAGCTGCAGCTCATCCAACCATTGCTCTGCCTCTTCCCAAGTAGAAATTAATTTTTTGAACGTTAAAGGAACATTCACTTCCACCATAATTCCATTCAAACCCTCTTCCAACTCTTTGTTGCTCAAAACTTTATCCTCTTCCTCTTCGGTTAGCTCACACAATTCCTCAATCTGTTTTAAAGTTTCTTGCATGGAAATTAAATCTTCGTTGGCCAAAGATTCCAAAACTGACTGTATTTTTATGGTGCACTGTTTAGACAGCATTTCAAGTGCTTCGAGGTGAACCAAACCTTGACAATCGTCGAAAAACCGCTCATAATTTGGCCTTTTCAGAAAATCTGATTCCTCCAAGATTTTATTTTTGCTCTCTGTCTTTTCTTTCGCCTCCCTTAAAACCTGAGACAAAACTGTTTGATCCGATTCGAGGTGAAAGAAAGCACGCTTCTTCTTCAGTCCAGGATCACCATCTTGCAGAACTTGCATGGTCTTCTTACCTATGGTTTCCAAAGTGTCCAAACCACCCGAAATAACTTTATTTCCCGTAGTCTCAACCAATCTTGTTATTTGACTCATCCCAGACATTAAATTACCCAAATTAAATGTAGAATTTGATTCCTCAACTGGTCTATCTACTTCTTGCGATTTGTGAATCCTTGCTAACTCTGCAGGATCCGGAACTCCGATGCCAGATTCTAAAACAGTGGAAACATGATTGGTTAAGGTCGAGACGCCCGTCGAAGCTGTTGTCAATAAATTTGAAACGTTCCAATTTCCCCACACCGACCAACTAGATTCACTTTCTACATTCCTAACATCCTCAACTTCTTTTCTTTGAATTCCTTTTGATCATCTTTTGCGATATTTTGAACGACAGGTTCCCAGTCGTCGTCTTCTTCCCAGCCCCAGGCGCCCTCATCTTCTTTTTCATCCTGTACACTAAAATCTGTTAGAGTGGGTAACTTTGGTGCTTCTTCGTCGTCACTTTTGGTCGTTGTCACAGTTCGCTCGTTCCTTCTGATTTCATGCTGCCTACGTTTCTCTTCAACTTTGGTCGAAAGTGTGGAATTTAATAAGGTTACCTTTTTGTTTTCTGTGTGTTTGCCCGTGCTGCACTTCTCAGGTGCATTTTCAACTACTTTCTTATCTTTAACGTCGAAATCTTCGTCCGCACTCTCAAAACACTCACTATCTGACGTTTCCATTACAAATTAACCTAAAATGCGTAGCAGCAGTATTTTATTGACGTGTCTTTATTTTGACAATCAGCTGAACTGCACGTTAGGCAACCAAACGTGCTAGTTTTTAATTTGAGTAAAAAAATTTCCAAAAACTCTCGGCACCGGTGCTTGCAACTGCCTTTGGCTCCTCGTAAATCTGCTGATCTGCTATAAGTAGTAATTTATAAAGTTTTTGCAAGAAAAATTTTAAGCAATTGTTATATCTTGTGATGCAAACTTCTTCGCTAGATGTCGCAACCTAGCAACCCGAGCCAAGCTTCATTTTAAAATTGTTTATTACGAATTTGACGGTTAGAAATTTTAGGATTTCTTGTCAATAATTTCGTTTTGATCAATATGTACATGATCAATGTTATATTTTAAAAGTAATGGTATACAGTTTTATTTAAGTTTTATTTCTACCTACGGTGGCAAAATTTTATTCAGTGGATTTTAACCTAACACTGATATGGCTCCCAGCAAAAATCTGAAGAGAAAAAGTGTGGCTCAAGACGACGAAGAAGAAGACGATCTGTTCAACGATGATAAATCCGACGAGGAAGGCTCGACTCGAGTTGACGGTATTTACATACCACCTCCTCCGAAACCAATTTGCAGTATTGACACGACAGGCTCCCGGTTGATTATCACCAAAATCAGCAACTACTTTTTTAAAAGTTATGCAAAAGAACAAATTTTGGGCCCGTTTCATAAGGTTTGATCTTTTACTTGGTTTTTCAATTATTTTAAGGTTATTAATTTGTAGTGTTTCAATGCGATCGTTGGGCCTAACGGCAGTGGAAAAAGCAACGTAATAGATGCCATGTTATTTGTGTTTGGTTATCGCGCCTCCAAAATTAGGTCAAAAAAGATATCTGTTTTGCTGCATAACTCGGAGCATTATGCCAATGTGCAATCCTGCACTGTGTCGGTTCATTTTGCTGTGATAATTGATAAGGTGAGTTTTTCTCATTTTTTAATTTACAATCAATAACGTAAACTTAAATGGTAGGAAGGAGATGATTACGAAGTCGTACCCAATAGCCAGTTTGTTATATCTCGAACGGCTAATAAGGATAACTCCTCATTTTATGAAATAAATGGCAGGAAGTCTCAGTTTAAGGAAGTGGCAAAAATGTTACGGAATTATGGGGTCGATTTGGACCATAACCGCTTCCTCATCTTGCAAGTATGTCTTCTAATGTATTTGTGTTTCTTAATGTAAGTTTTGTGGTTATTTGACAGGGAGAAGTAGAACAAATTGCAATGATGAAATGTAAAGCTCAAAGTGAGCACGAAACAGGAATGCTGGAATATTTGGAAGACATAATTGGCACTTCAAGATTTAAGGTGAGGATATTTCAGTTTTTCATTTATTTTAGTTACTTCTGCTTGAAGTATTGTCTTCATTCGGCATCAGCTGCTTTTGCATGAAAATAATTCGGAGAAACAATTTTTGTACATCTGACTTGGACTATCAAAGAAGGTTTGAAAAATCACGGTTATGGATTATCTATTTCCTACGCATTCCCAAAATCCTAATTTTCAATGTGAACTTGATGTTTTTAGGTTCCAATCGTAAAACTTGAAGAACGTGTCGAATTGCTCGCTGACCAAAGAGCTGAAAAGTTGAATCGTGTGAAGTTGGTGGAGAAAGAACTCAACGAACTGAAAAAACCTATGGAAGAAGCTGTTGAATTTTTAAAATTGGAAAATTCGGTAACTTCCAACAAAAACTTTCTGTTTCAGTACCAAATGTAAGCATTGAATTTTTAATTTTATCAATTTTTTTAAAGACTTTTCTTGTAGTCATACCTGTGAAGAAAAAATAAAACAAATTGAAGTGGAAAAATGGAATTTAGTGAAAAACAAACCGAGTTGGTAGATAAACTTAAAGCTATCGCAGAGGAAAAGGTAACAAAAGAAAACATTTTAAAGGAAAATTCAAAGTAAGTTCTTTTGGAACAGCGATTATAATATTATAACCGTTTTAATTTTTTTATTTTCATAGATTATATGAAAATTTAGAGAAGAGAAGAGACAAAATTAAGGAGGCCTATAATGTTGCTAGTAATAAGGACGTTCAATTACAAGCCGACATGGTCCAAACTAATAACAACAGAAGAAGACGAAACAATTGCTGGTAGAAGAGAAAAAAAAATTGGATGACTTGGAAAAAGTTCCCGACAAGAATATAAAGGTAACAAACAGCTTTGTTTAATCAACTGCTTAGGCTGTAATTTTTTTTGTAGACCATAGACGAATGCGTTGCAAAGGAAGAGGAAATGCTCTCAAAAAAAGAAAAATTTGAGAACGAGAAAACCAAACTATTAGCAAGTTTGCGAAGTGAAACTCAGGAATTGCAGGAAAAAAAGGAAGTTTTACAAACGGAATTGGTCGAATTGAATAAAGTCGTTGACGAAACTAAATCGGCTGTGAGTATTTTGTTATGACCCCATGTTGAGCGTGGTTTTATTATTTCAAAATCGATTGTTGCAGTTTTCCTTGGCCGAGTCGAAATTGAAAATTTACGTTAGTAATGAAGAAAATGAACGGAACAAACTCGAATCGCTTCAAAATACATATCAAACAATCCAAGAAACCATAACAAATCGAACTAAAGAAGTCAATGAACTCCGGAAGAAAATTCCCTTGACCGAAAAGTCGTTAAGTGGAGCTAAAAACGATCTTGCCGTTGTTAAAACCAAAGAATTTGAATTAATTGATCAAATTCGTAAGAGACGCATGTCTTTGGCAGAAACAAAATCGAGCATGCAAGCATCAAGATCGCGCGGTCGAGTTTTGGATTCCCTAATGAAGCAGAAACGCGACGGTAACTGTCCCGGTTTATTTGGACGTTTGGTATGTCGAAAATAATTTGCAACTTGAAAAAATTAAAATTGTGTTATTTTAGGGCGATTTAGGGGCCATTGATCAAAAATACGATGTGGCCGTATCGACTGCATGTGGACCTTTGGATAACATTGTGGTGGACACAATTTCTACTGCACAATGGTGTATTGAGTTCTTGAAAGAACACGACATTGGAAGGGCCACTTTTATTGCACTAGAAAAGCAGGAACATCTACGAGAGAAGGCTAACTCGACCATAAAAACGTAAGTTTTAGATTAAAAATAATTTTTATTCCATGCATGCGTAGGTATTTAAATAATTTTTATGAAAGCAATTTCATCGCTTTTTATTTTTAGGCCTGAAAATGTACCGCGGTTGTTTGATTTGATTCGAATTCAAGATGAAAGAATAAAACCGGTATTTTATTATGCGTTACGCGACACACTGGTGGCTGCAAGTTTGGATCAAGCATCTCGTATTGCATACGGAAGTCAACGGTTTCGTGTTGTTACTGTCGAAGGTCACATGATTGAAACAACAGGTACGATGAGCGGTGGAGGTAAAAGTGTAAGTCGAGGTCGTATGGGACAATCGGTGGCAGTTTCGACTTCTAATCCTAAAGACGTTGAAAAGATGGAAGTTGAAGTGGATAAATTAGAAGACACCATTCGCCAGTTAAGACAAAAGCAGACGAATTTTGAGAATCAAATTAATACCTTGGAGCCGGAACTCACCCAAATGAAAATTAACTTGGAAAAATATTCTGCTGAGTTGCAGTCGGCCAAGCAACAGGAACCACTACTTGCTAAACAACTGAAAGATCAGGAAGTTAGAACCAAATCCACTAAAGCAAACCCGGCCGAGGTGAAAAAGTTAACCAAGGTGGTCGACGATACAAGAACGAAGTACGAAAAAGCCGCGAAAGTTTCCGGCGAAAAACAAACCGAAGTTGACAAACTAACAAAAGAAATTAGTGAGAAAACAACCGGAAAAATGAGAGCAATTGACAAAAGTTTGAAAGAGTGTACCAGTACAATCGATAAATGTAAGAACGAAATCACTCGCCTCCAAGTTGGAATTAAAACTGCTCAAAGAAATGCGAAAAAGTCGAGCGAGAGGATAGCCCAGATGGAGCAGGATATTCTGGATGCCGAAAATAAACTGAAGAACATGAAAGGGCAAAGAGAGGAAATTGAAAATGATGCGACGCAGCTCCTGGCAACGATCGAAAAAATTGCAACTCAAATTGAAGAGGGCCAAGGAGATTTTTCTGGCTTGAAAGCCGAAGTTGCTCATCTTACCAAGGAGGAGACGAAAATTAAATCCGAGAAGATTGAGGTAGATCAAAAATGCAAAACGTTTGATAAATCTGTAGCCGAGAAGAAAGGAGAAGTACATTCTTGGAGAGCTAAGGTGAGTTTTGCTGGTTTTGGGCTGCAAGTCCAGATCGAAACGTTTTAATTTGTTTTAGTTGGGACAACTGAAGCTGCAAGAATTGCCTGACCAGTCGATGGAAGAACTGAAGAATTACACCGAGGAAGAATTAAAAAATAGCGATCTTCAGGGGATTCAGCGAGAGTTAAATTTGAACGAAGAGCAACTGAAGACGATCAAGCCAAATCTCACTGCAATAAATGTTGGTCTTTCTTAACAATTTGGTTTGATGAATCTAAATAATGCTTTTTAGGATTACCGCAAAAAACAAGGCGTTTTTATCGAGAGGTCGAAAGAGTTGGACACTCTTTCAGCGAAAAAAGCCGAAATCAAGCAGTGCTTGGATAATGTGAGGCAGACACGGAAAGAGGAGTTTGTTACGGGTTACAACATTATCAGGATTAAATTGAAGGAGATGTACCAGATGATTACGTTAGGGGGAGACGCCGATTTTGAGATGGTGGACACTTTTGATCCTTTCACAGAAGGCATCCAATTCAAGTTGGTATTTTTGAGGCACTCAAAACATTTTTCTAGTTTTGTTTTGTATTTTAGTGTGAGGCCACCAAAGAAATCATGGAAAAACATCTCAAATTTGTCGGGCGGGGAGAAAACCTTGTCGTCCTTAGCTTTGGTCTTTGCTCTTCACTATTACAAACCCTCCCCCTTATATGTTATGGACGAAATTGACGCCGCCCTTGATTTTAAAAACGTTTCCATCGTGGGTAACTACATCAAGGTAAGTTTTACAAACGTTCCAAGTCTACATATATTTTTTTTCAAGGGAATTTGAATTATTTTCAAAAGTTTTATTTTTTTAAATGGCAACCATTGCATTTTCGAAGCTAATATATCATTTTAATAGTAGTAGCTTACACAAGGAAATGAAATTTCATAAATGGGGGGGGGGGGCAGACTCGATGTTCTTATCTGACATTACTCAAATTTTAGGAAAGAACCAAAAACGCCCAATTTATAATAATTTCCTTACGATCCAACATGTTTGAATTGTGTGACCACTTAATTGGGATCTACAAAACCTTCAATTGCACTAAAACTGTTTGCATAGATCCAAGGGTGTACGATGATAACCCAAAAAGTTCAAATCCCGAAAACGACGCCATTGTTCCAACTGGAAACGATGTCGCCGCAGTCTTACCTGAAAACGACGCCGTTGCTTCGATTGAAAATGTACAAACACAAGAACCAAATGATAATATGGACGTTTCTATGCCGTCGGACGACTCTGGAAGCGAGCCAAACAAAACAAACTCGAATGAAGAGTCCATTGTAATTGAAAGTTCCATTGTCGATGGAAGTTTAATCGAAGATCAGATGGAAGTTGACAGTTTTGTGCCTTAAGTTATTGTAAAAATATTTCTAATAATTGATTTTTTTATAATTCGCTTTTTTAATTCCTTATCCGAAATCCGAATCCAAAAATCCTATTTCCGCAAAAATGGGAAGTACGAAGTTTTTTCGACAGATGGCGCTAGCGAAGTGCGAATTTAATAGTTAAAAAATATTTGACAGTTGTAATCATGTGTGTTTTTTTATTGTTTATGTTGTTTTCTCATTATTTATTACAAAAAACCCGACATTATTTTACGTAAATTTATAACCAAATAATTTTGTAGACAATAATATTATTTATTTAAATATTCGGTGGTTCGCGGTCGAAGTCAAGTGCCTAACTTTGTTGTTGCAAACTAAAACTTTGTAATTTAATAGTTAATTAACAGGATTAAAGTAGGCAAAGTTTTAAAGTTATAATTAAGAAAATGGGTAAAGTGGAACAAAATAACGATAGTATGCCTGAAATATCGCCCCAAACGGAGGCAAGTAAATTGTTGGAGGCGGCATTACTTCAAATGGACGGGATTATTTCAGGTTAGTAAAATATGTTTTTTTTGTTAAGTACACTTTCAGGTATTATGACGATAAACCTTTATCCTTATCATTATTTTAATTAGCCGTGCTAAATAATTTCAAGGTGCTTTTATCTCATAAATGTTTGCATTATTCTAAGGTGATTAGTTTGAAATTTACATACTAAAGGACGGTTTACACGGCCCAATTAGTAATGAATGACTTTTCTATTCAAATTCCTGAATGATAAGTGCGTGGGTTACATCACCACTTTAATACTTGGCTTTCTAATATTCATATCAGTTCGGTTTCTTTTTTATTATCATTAATAATTTTGTAATTTCGAAATGTCAAGTAGGTATGCCGATTATGTTCTTTTGTTTCGAAAAACATGGGCGTACACTTGGTGAAACTTGCCGTTGTTATATTTTAAATTTTAAGGTCTCGCGCATACGAATGATTTCTGTTATTGTCGATGACGACAGAGATAAACAGAGTAATTTTATAATTTTGAACGTATACGCTTACTCATACCCTTGAATATTGTTATATAGGTCTAGGACGCGCGTTTCACTGCCAGGAAATGATATACAGGGTGTTGACAAGAAATAGTTAAGAAAAGAATATTAGTATAGAAAACCGACCGTCCTCACCGAGCGAATGATTTTCTTTCTACGTTCTCAATTTTGAACGTTTGCACTCTTGGTGAACTCCCCTGATGTACAGGATTACCTCTACGTTTCACTTGACAGTATTCATTCCACTGTAATTTGGGTGATGACTGCATAGATAAGAGAGTTTGATGAGAGTGGATGACTGCCAGCACAGAGTTATGGGTACGGTCACATTCCCCAATTCAGTTTAAGGAGCTGTGGGGTCTTAACGTTGTTACCTTTCTCCTAGAGAAAGAGCTGATAGTCTTTCCCTTCACTCGTCTAGCTTCCCTCGAGTTCATGGTTGGGGCAGTGAGCAATATTGTTAATAGATAATATAGATGGCGCTACTAAATTACAAGGCATTATAAATTGTCTTAGCACCAGTACAAATTAAGATTTATAATATTGCTTTCCATAATTGTAATTATTTCATTAATATTATTTATTAATTTATCGATAATTAATTTGATAATGACGTAACTTAACAGATTGCGCTATAAAATTGGAAGGCGAATTAAATTACAAGTCATGATTTACAGCTACAGTTTACGAAAAATCTTCGCATTGGAACTTCCTTATAATACTACTGCACAATCAGAAATACATATTATGCTTTCGCTGATTATTCTGTAATTCTTTTGTTTGTGACATTTTTGTTTCTATTTTATTAGTTGTCTGGCGAATTTAGAGCGTAATAAAATTGCGCGTTTTTACTTTTTACGTTACATTTTCACTCCGTTTTGCTCCAAGTTTGTAGTCTCTGTAGTGTAATTTAGAGCGCAGTCTCCGGAATAGAGGGTTGAAATCGCAACTTCCAGTTTGGCATTTGTTCAGCCCTCAACAGGTGTTGTTAGAATTCAGTAGCCGCAAACTACCGGTTATGTGATAACGTGCGCTTATCTCTTCCGTAGTGGGGTAGTCTCTTGATAGGGTGTTTACCCCAAATATTTCTGTGGTGACTAATTTTGTTGTGACAAAATTGGAAACTTTTTTTTCTTTAGGAATTTAATTTTCTTCTTATTTTTGAAATTTATGAAACCATAAATCTAAATCGACCAAAGTTAAATTGCTTTTTGATTTATTTAGAAATTAAATTCGATTTGGGGTCAACGATAAAAGTACCCCAAAATTGCAAATTCGTTGACGTGAAACTTTCATAAATTTTTGAATTTAATAAAGTGGAAGTAAATCGGCGGTTGCGGTCTAAAAATATTTTTCGGTGCATTGTCTTGTATGTTGGTGAAAAATAATGAAAAAACTGGCGAATCATGTGAGTTACTAAAAGTCGCAAGACTATTATCTACGATGGCGGTGCTTTACGCTCTCCCGAGGATTGGTAAGCACGAAGAGGCTTGTAAATTATGATTGTCCAGAAAGCTCAACTATAATAGGGCGACATCCAAACTGAAACTTCGAATGACTCGTTGGTGGCTGTTTAGTATGTGCCATTCCGGGCAACTCCGGGATTCCATCGCTAATCCAAACAGTGAGTTTCATTTTATTTTCTTTACAATGCACAGTAGTATATGAGCAAAATCCGAAAGCTCTTTTATTATTCTTAAAGATTCGACCGTAAAATCCTATAAGGCAATTAATGTTATTAGCTATACCGATGGAAATATTTGTTGGAAACTTCGCCGCCTTGCTAAAGTATATTATTACAAATTGATGGTATTTAATCAAGTTAAATCAACATGTTGCTTTGACATGAATCTCGCTGTAAATGCAATTTTCATATATAAATTTAATTACTCTTGGCTGAAATTATTAATGCGTTTAGTTTCTGCTGCAAAAATTATTTTGCTTTGATGAATTTTTACGAATGTGCACGGATTTTTGGCAATTTCGTCGGATTAATCCAATCAATCCACCTATTAAACATGTAGGATCTGATGTTCACCAACTGGAACAAATTTTGATAATACCGAGGGTGTTGTATGTTTTGTGGCCAACGAACTTGGGTAAATCATTAAAATGTTAATAATTTAGTTAACTAAATTAAAGGAGGTGACCGCTTTGAAGCCGATTGTATAGAATATACCGAAATATGCAAAGAAAATCTAGAAGAACGCCTATGAAGGCACACCCAGCCAAAAATCAGTCTTAATCGTGATGACGAAAAGAATAAATAACTTTACCTAACATATAAACTTAACATACTACCGTGTGAGGAAGCACGGTCGGAAAAATCAGATGTATTTAGTCTGCGATCGAACCCACCTCTACGGCATAGTGACGTGAAGCATTCGTTATCCGCTTGTTGAATAATATACTATTAATTTTAAGTACGTAGAAATTAATGACAGTTGAGCTGGTTGACGTATACGTATTCCAATCTGTTTTCATAATATCTTCCGTCCTAAAATCGATCCGTTTCAGATTTTGTAAGGTTAAAATACGGAAACACCCAGGACAGTTTAAATGTACCGACCAACAGATGGCACTAAAACAAAACGTCGAGGTTCGTATAAATTCTACAAATATTTCATTTTAATCAATTTATGTTATCAATTTTCTTTTTTGACCATTCGTTTTCTGTTTGGTATTATTGGATTTCACGCACGTATTCGCAATTGAAAATTGTGACAACTACGTCGATGTTATGAATTGAGAGCTACAAAAGCTCCTTTCAGACGGCGTTGCTTTTTGTTCAATTTTTGTAATATTATTTCTTGATATCAAAAAAATATTCATTATTTTTCTCCTCGCCTCTTATGCCATGGGTAAGAATGATAATGGAGGAAGTCACTTTTAAAGTGGGACTATTTTATAAATGTCAGGCCGGTTTTGTTATCGAGAACTTGAAGGAATTTGTGTCGAGTATTGTTCTCGCAAGTTTGCTTTTCCACATTCATACAACATAGTACGTATTGCTGGAAAATGGAACATGTTTATCAAGTAGTGTTTAATGAGTTTTGTTGTTTCTTGTGCGCGATAAAGGATTATTTTAAATTATACTTGACGCCCAAACTAAACGAAATAATATTTGAAGAGTGATGCTTATTTCTAACGAGATCTTGATTAGATTTGAGATCTAATCGCGAGATTCGATTAAATAGATGGAGCCTGAAAGCGAATGAATAAGCAATGAATGGAGAAAACAATCGAAGAAACTGTTCCCGTTTGACGGCCGCCGAATAGTTTCATCACAACTACATTTAGTCGCCCCCCCTCGAGTATGCGTGTGTGCGTGCATAGGGGATGTCATTACTGAGTCAGAAAGGAATTCGAATAGACGGAACATTCCTTATGCTGTCACCCTCGAAAAAATGCTATTCGAGGGCGAGACGTGGTGGGTCACCTTAAAATGCATATTATTCCATTAATTTCACTTTTTAAACTTGAAATACCCACAGTCTTTTCGCTTTGGTATCTCGGATCTTGCAATATTAAATTCGAACCAGTTTCCTCGATGAGATCAAATAATGGAAGACATTACGAAAACTTCCAGTTTAAAATAAAAAATCCTATACAATCATTTACTCAGTTAAGTCTTCTAAATCTTACATTTTACGTTTATAAATTTCATATGCTTACGAGAAAAATGCTTCTTGAATCTGCTCTCATAATACATTTATGTTAATAATATCCAAAGTTTTTTTGTTGCTTTAGTGTTTGGAGCGAAAACATTTTCCAACTTTTTAGTTTATCTTAGCTTCATCCGTAATTTCACTTCTTTACCAAACCGAGTGGGTACTTTTTTCCTCTTTGTGTTCTGAATATAAAAAGGATGCTCCTTTTTTCACTTTATAACGTCGTGTCTCGAAAAACTCAACGAATTATAACTGAACATTTCTTTGGTGTATGAAAGAAAGCGTAAAATTGTGTGGGATTACATTTTATGCAAAAAAATTGTGTAAGTTACACGAACGAGTACGTGGTTTTGCTGTAATTGGATTAGGGAAGATTTGTAAATAGTAAAGTTATTTAGTCTGAATATTTTGTTTTGCGGGTGCGGTTGGGAAGCGAATTGCATATTTTTCTTTCGATGATATGATAAATGTTCAACTAAGCCGTGAATAAAAACAAAAGTACCTTGGCATGACAGATGATTAAATTTGTCATCTGGATTCGTCGTACTAACCGGATGGTTCTGAACGTCAGAAAGAACAGGGTGGCGAGAATGTAAAATGGGAAAGAATAAAAAATGCAATTGATTATGTTGAAAAGTGTAAGTAGCGGTGGATGAGAGAACGAGAGCAAAAATTGAGATGATAAAGGAACAGACGATACAAGGGAAGAATGGTATAGCAGATATTATGTAGTAAGAAGAGAAGAAAGAAAACCTGCAGCATATCGTAATACTCTGGTCGATTAGGAAACGAGAGACTGCGGTTCAACTCCTGCAATAGTTAAAACTCCAACATCGATGTTTTGTATCGATCTGAATATCATCTTGGCTTTAGCTAAGTTAATTGCCTGCGCTCTGTACGACATTTGAAGAAGAAGAAGAAAGAAAAGAAAATGGAAGACTTAGATGAGAAGTAATACAGATTTAAGGGAGTAAGAAAGTAACAAAAAAATAATGGTTTTTATACTTTTTCTTTTTCAGGTACCTATCCGTTCCGGATGTTTTATTTTCAAACAGAAAAGTTATATTGTCGAGATAAGAATGGAAATTTGGTAGCGAATGAGGGAAGAGATATTATGGAAAAATGAACAGAATATTTTGGGAATCTATATATCGTCGTCGATCTGTGAATAACTCCCATGTTACAAAAGTGAAATTTTAGAATTATACAGGAGACGCAAAAACTGCTTTTTAAAAAATATTTAATTTATATCTACAATTATTTTTTTTAGGCATTCTGGTTACTTAGGTTTCTACATTGGGGCTATTACCAGCTATTCAGCATACAATGTAGAATCACAATCAACCAAAACATATTTTTGCAAAAATTGTCACATTGGAGTTATTCACAGATCGACGATGATGTATATTATATTTCTCAGAGTGTGTGTGTTCGTCTCCTTTGCTTCTCGGATTGGTTAGTTCATTTATTACCAACCCAAGAGAAAAAGTTTACGACCAAAGAAATAGTCGAATCAAGGTATCACCGCTTGATAGAGAAAAATAAATATGATTTTACACAATAATTATGTAATTTTGGCTTATTCTTATTAAGAATGTTGCTGCAAAAAGTCGAAGCGCCTAAATCAAAGTAGGTACTTCAGACAAAGCGGCCCCGGGCGAAGCCGGCTGCAATTAAATAATCATATAGAGGATAGTGACAGTGCCTAGGAATTATGGCGCCGCGCACCAAGATTATTTCGGCGCCCTTAATGAATATGGAATATATTGTTCTCCACAGATTTGAAGTACATACGTTGCCTTGTTTTACTTTCACGACTCTATGGACTATAAAAGCTTAGCTTATACTTTAGGCTCTTCTTATAGTTTAACGTGAAATTCCGAGCCATACCTGCTGCCACTTGGTGAAAACCATTGGGCGAAATTTTTAAACTTATGAAAAATTCCTTATTATCGCAATAGTGACTAAAAATGTCACGTTACCATAGCAACGGCCAAGCTTGATTGGTGGGTTGGAGGAGCAGTGGAAGAGGGTAAGACAGGAGGTGCAAATGGAAATTGAAGAGTTAGAAAATAGAAACAATTGGAGAGGCAGGAAAAAGTAGGAAGGAGGTGTAATGTTGTTATCAAGGGAGCACGCACAGGAGAACTAATCACGGAAAAAAGGTTCAGGATTTGCTACAGAAAGAGCTTTCAGTAAGGGTAAATTTCGTTGAGGCCGTCAAAGTTGAAAAAGCGCAGGAAAGAGATATAATAGTAGCGAAATTGGGAAACATGAGCCAAAAGTTGAAAGTCGTGGAGAAAAAAGTAAACTTAAAGAAATTAAGATATACATTGAAAATGACGTCACGCAAGGAGAAAGAGCAATACAGGCCAAGATTCTGGAGTACGCTATAGAAGAGATCAAGCAAGGAAAGAAAGTAAGGGTGAGTTACAGAAGGATAAATGTAGAGGGAAAGTTGTATACATGGAGAGAGAGAGTAATAAAGGACTGGTACAAGTGGAAGAGTTAGATGGGGCAGCAAAAAACTGATGTTAGGAGTAGGTGCAATTGAAAAGCCTCAATCAGAAGCATCGGATACAGGAAGGGAAGCATATAAGATGACAAAGGAAAGAATAATTTAGGGGAATACAGGAAAAACAATTTGGCAATGAGAAGAAAAAGACGAAAGGATGAGGAAATTAAGAGAGGAACGTGGAATAGAAGAACTCTGCTTAAGATTGAAAAAATGAGTGAGGTTGCAGGAATGGGAGTGCTGACTCTGCAGGAAATGAGATGGAGGGAGCACGGAAAGATAAAAAAAAAGAAAAATACACGTTATTCTTTGCTGGAAATAAGAAACAAGGAGGAAACGTCACAGGCTTAATGGTAGCAAGGAGTATAAGAAGGTAATGAATATTGAATGAGAATACGTTGGTTGGACATAAAACTGGAAGTCGACAGGAAAATAGGAAAGGTTGCTGATCGTAAGCAAGACTACACTTTGAAAAGATATGGGTAAACGGCAAATGGTGGGAACAAGTGACGGATTTAAAGGTGTGAGTGGTGCTGATCAGAGAAATGAGGAGATATATCTAAATGAAAATTTAACTTTATTAGGTTAATAACACATGATACCGCGTGAGAATCGAGAAATATTTGAGGCGATGAAGAATGAGGACGTAGTGAAAATAATTAAATAGGCAGAATAAGATGGTTGGGACACGTGTGAGAGAAGAGAACTCGGTAGTGAGACAAATGATGCAATGGAGGCTCATAAGACAGAAAAAGACTCAAAATAAGATGGTGGGATCAAGTGACGGACGATCTGAAGACGATGGAAGTGGAGACTGGAGAGCCAGCGACAGGAATAATTGGAGAAGAGTTGTGATGGAAGCGAAGACTGACAGAAGACTTTGAAAATAAAATGTAGATATGAAGGACTAATCCACCCCAACTGCTAAGCGGATATGCTAAAATCTTCAATTCGCTTCTGATAAAAGTAAATTGGCAGCATTTATTACGTATCAGATCAGATCGCAGAACATTAACTGTGTACAAATTATTTATAAACTTTATGATGCCGCGTTGGTTTTTTTGGCAGGTTACTCGGATTTGTTCGGTGCAAGACCAACTTACACTGGTTTCAATGTGCGCGCAGATCAGTGTAAGTTAGTGCAGATATACACCACCTATAATATAACTGTCGAATTGTAGAAATTTTGAAATAAAATGAAAAACACGAAATTTTGACGATGGTAGCGACAATATTTTTTTTAAATAATTAAAACTAACAATAGAAAAATACTGTGCTAGGAATTTATAAACTATTATACTATAAAAAATTATGATAACAAATGAGTAATAATAAACAATATTGACACTAAAATACATTTGTTTGTTAACCGTCAGTGTACGTTACACCAATTTACACTAGGTACGCCCACTTTTGTGTAAGTTGGTGCAGACAAGCGAACGAACCTGATGCTTTTGATTAATAACATATGACAGTGCGATGACGTAGGTTCCTATTTATATTATTCTTACTATATCAATGTTTGAAATTTGTCCACCACTGACCTGCGATAACCCGGATTAAATATTAAATTATAATGAATACTTAAAAGATCCCGTTTTATTTGTTCCGCCTACACCTTCGATAATCGAAACTAAAAATTTAATACCTCACGTTTGGCGCTCGCGCTAGGTCTCATTTTCTTTGCTTTTCTTCAAACTTATTTGTCTTTTGACCTTTTCTAAATATTCCAGTTAAACTTGCAGCTTTTTGAATTACAACTAGAGCGCTTATAAAGCATAGGTACCCTGTAATTTGCGATTGGGAGCTTAAATTGACGGTAATTTACCGGCTATGGGTAGGATTAAGCAAGCAGCATTTCGCTCGAAACGCTGCAAAACTCGTAAGCAAAACGAAAAATGTTTGTAGAGAATTACAATAATTATTGACGATGTGCTGAAAAGTATGTTTCGTGATCTGGATTAGAACACCGACTATGAATGCACGGTGATTAGTTTTATGTTGGCGAAACTTCCTGACGCAGCCTAATCGAATTGGATATTATGTCGTTTAGTCGATACGATTCTCGTTTAATTTCAAGTTGTATTCCTTCATGAACTTTGAATGCGAATGATTGATAAAATTCAAAGTGGATATTCAATCACCGACTTGTCGTTGGAGTTATAAAGGCAAAAAGAAATGTCCTCGAGGTGTTAACGACCCGAATATTCAAATGTTTGTATCTTTTTTATTTGTTATTTATTTTATTTCTATTAGAGCAAATTTAATCATGAAATTGAACTTAATTGCTAAAAGTTCTCTTCGAGGTTCACATCGTAATAAACTCGAATTGAAAGTCGAGCAATTTAAACAAAAACTTCCGCTTTGTATGTATTTTTCGAACAAATTCGAAACATTTAAAGTAAAAATTTACAGCCCTCGATAAATAACAGGTTTTTACGTTTCAACGTATATACCATACAAAAAGTTTATTAAACACGTTTGAATATTAGCTTTAGCCCTGCAATAAATAATGAGAGCAAATATTTGAAGTACGTGGTGGTTATAGGGGGAAAGACAAAATGTGTAATCCTCATAAAGGAGCTTACGCCAGAACTGCTTCATGTTAAATTTTTTTACATCCATCGACGAAAAACTTCCAAAGGGATTAACCAACTTGACCGACGCGGAAATCATATTATTTTTTTTGATGTTCCAGAAAACTTATTTTTAATATTCACGTCGGAAAAACTTAGGAAAGTCTAAGAAATTAATTTGTAACCCAACCGAGAGTGATAATATAAAAACCACTTGTTACGAGATGTGATCAAAAACTGATCCTTGAGTTATCAAATTTATTTCGCTGCAAAAAAATTTTGCACGATGCGAAAGATTTGTATCGGCCTTTTCATGAACGATTCTCCAGAAATTAACAAACAAGGCGGAATGTGGCCTGATACATTTATTTGTAGTGTTGGATGCAGCCTCGAAAAACAGTTTGAGAGTTAACTAGAGCGCAAAACACCCTCATCAACTCGGTTGAAGTGTAACAATTTTATAAAATTATCTCGCACGCGATACTTTCGTAAAAAGACCACCAAGCATTTTTGTTGTTAATTATACAAAATTTTATCAAAAAAGTACAATTTGAAAGGAACTTGAAAAAGTGAATGAGAATGGAGGAATGCATTATCGACGAATATTGGCGATGCTCTAATAATTGTATTCCACAGGGTTCTCGAGAAGGTATCGTTCTCACCAAAATCCTTTCTTTTTTAATTGGCAAGATATGGGGGTTATACGCCTAACCCGGACGTTGCTTCTCGAAATTGAGACCAAACACCCTGTATGTGCGTGTTCTTCTAGATGTTGTTATCTTTTATTTCAAATCTAAACAAAGAAACTGTTTAGAAAGTTTTGCTTAAGCGAATCGTTTAATCATTTGAGGAACGAAACACTAATGACCGGCTCTGCCTGTCTCGTGTAATTTTGTTTCGTTGAACTAAAACGCAGTTGTGGATTCGGGATATCGATTTTACTTCTTATACTTACTACTTGTATATTATGTATTTTTTATCCCCCAAATCTCGGTGTAGTATTAAATGTAGAATTTAAGTACATCGGGGCTCCAAATGTATCGGGAAGTTTCTCGAGACTAAAGTTTGGAATTTGTTGCAGGTAACATTGGAAGCGCGACATCAAATTCTCCAGATTATGGATTCGGTGGCTCACTTACGCATCCCGCCGGTGTTAAGGATGCAGCCAATTTACTAGTAAATGCTTTACAAAACACTCTCACAGCACCTCCGGCGGATCCTGTCGTTTCCAGAACACTGCTATCGTGGATACAGGTCAGACTTTATTACTTACCATTTTTTAACATGCGTTTTTACTTTGAATTTTATATTCTTTTGTTGTGGGCTTAAGAGTTTTTCTGCAGGAAGTGTGAAATTATGTCTGCGGAATATAAATCGGTGCAGCGTTGAATTTTAAAAGATTTTTCTACTCGATACACCAATTTTACTATTGAAAGTGTCTCGAGGAGACTTTTAGCTTTTACTTAATTTTTAAAGTGTAATGGTCGAAAATGAAGTAGTATGGGAACTCGGAGTTTTTCTGTTAATAGAAAACGTAAATCAATCTTGCGTTTCTTGAAAATTCTAAAAGTATTCTCTCTTCTTTTAAGTCTTTGGAGACCAATGAAGTTGTCAGAACGAAAAATGTGGGAAATTAGCTGCCGGAAAATTAAGAAATGAGCGAAAATATTTTTAGTGTTTGCAGTACTTCAAGTTTGAAATTTATTGGGAAAATTACGGTCGCACTGGTCATACATCAACGTTAGGCTATTATGCAGCCACGAAAATGCTTAGGAAAAGCACTTTCCTTCAGTAACTTATTTAATTAATGTTGAACATGGGATTAACATCGAGAAAATATCGAATTACTATTTTTATTACAAGTGGAAACAGCATTTTCATCTTCTGATGGATTTTTCTGATGGTATTTAATAAACGAATATTTATCTGAAAGCTCGTAGGATTTAGAAAGTGTAATCATTTTTTATGAAGACTAATTTCGTCGATAACGCTGAATTGCGAATTCGGAATATTTTAATGAAAAATTTTTTCTTGCTCGAGTGTTCTGAGGAAACTTTCGATTGCGTTGTTAATTTATTACATTTTAAAACATTTCTCATCATCAAATATTCAATCCTTTTGCTGGTAGTTTCTAAACCCGTTCAACTGTCGAAATATTGACTATGTCGAATTCGTTTTCAAACAAAATTAAACATTTACGTTGCAAGATGCAAGATCAACACGAGCTTAGATTTTTGAAATTATATATTATGTTGTGAAGATCTACTCTTTTACTAATCGAGCTTACGTTAGAAAGAGAAAAATTTATTCGTATGGTGCCCCACGTTGGGTGCCATATAGATGTCGTGAAAATGTCCAGGTTTTGTATTTATGTCTGGCGCTCATTAATTATTATATCATACCAATGATTATGACCCCACGAAAGTTTTCGTATCACCCAGCTCAAAATCTGTGTTATGAAAAACACAAAGTTTTAGCCGATACGTGTAATACAATCTACGATCATTAAAGCAATTAGAGGGGACAGCCGCCCCTGTAAGAATACACTTTCTTTTTTTACAATATATATTTTATTAATCGCATCTATAAAATAACAAAATAAAATAAAATCGTAATTATTTAACAATTTTGACCAAGTCTAATTATACTTTTTGAAGCCTATCTCCTCGGCCTTTTCTCTAAAGCATTGCCTGCACATGTTCAAACCATATTGCCGTATTAAACCATGATGATTGCCACATCTTCTGCACGATCTCGATCCTTTCCCAAACTTTCTAGGATTTGTATTCCAATTTTTTGGTTGACCGGTAGCCATTTTCTTATCTACTGGTAGGTTAGGCACGGAGTTACCCATAATTAATTAATTTCTTTCAAGTTGAAGTTGTTTGATAATATGTTTTCATTAGCAGTATTGTTTTACTTATATAAAGATTTATATAATACCAATTACATACCAACCATATACCAATTACAAACAGTGTATTATTTTAATCGGATTAAAGGTGTAACTTTTTTTGGCAAATAATTTTATGTTTAATGCCGAGGCTGTACAAAACTTCGCGCTACACTTTTAATGCAAAATTTGAATTATATGTCTAAAAATAGGCAACACAGCACTTTTCCCATCAGGTTATGTGAAAAACTATTACTTTGATAGATTATACAGGGTGGGGTACAAGTAAATTTCGAAAATGTATTGCGATTTCTGTTTTTTGTTTTAAAGTAGCAGAACAAATAAAGGGCGACCTATAGGCCGCTCTTCTTGCTGCATAAGGCACAAGTTTATACGGGGCTATCTGTTCGTAACGCTCTTCTGATTGGTTAATCCTAATCCGTATAGACGTGCATCTCTTTCATTGTTGTTAGCAATAAAGGAACAAACTAATCATTCTGTTTAATATACTGCTATGATCCAAATTGTTTAATGCTACTATCTCTATAATGAATTTTGGGCGCCGTGCATCACATACATCATTATTGAATTCGTTTTGTTGATTTGATGAAAGTTTTCGACTTAACTCTCTTAAGATAACGTTATTTGCTAGTTAAGTGGAATTTCTATTAAATGACGATTTAACGATTTAATTTTTAGCAATGTTTTCAATAAAATGAATAAAACGGACAACTCTGCGTAATCTTTACACACAGTTAATAAAAAAGTGGTGTTTTTTACCCATTAAAGATAAATCTCCTCTTAAGCAGTTTAAGTTGGTATAAGTGCACGTCTACGTAATATTTACTTTGGCCGATGGCGGCGCCACATGAGCTACGCAAACCGTGTAGATTGTTTCTATAAAATAAGATATCAAATAGTATTAACGGGGTTGGTTTAAGGAAATTTAAAATATTTTAATCGTGTTTACTTATACAATTTTAACTGCCTGCGTCCGAAAGGAAAGTGTCACAAAACAATGCAATCAAGGGGACAATTCAAAAGTGGTCTCAGGTGTTGGATCTTGAAGTTCCCCTCGTGGTGGACATGGCAACCCCTAAATAAAGTTTCAATACAGCGCAATAGAAACTTTCTAGACAAAATACTGGAAAAGATAGCTCAGCAGATTTTAACCGGTCAATTTAGAGCATACAACCAAGTTAAAAAAAGCTTTTCCGATTTGAAATCTGAAATCTGCATTAATTCTCCATAGCAGGCTGCAGATCTTGCGCCGGATACGAAACTACGTGACACAATTATTTTGGACAGTTGCTTTTAGAATTGCACAATTTATTTAACGTTTTTTGTTTCGAACTGGTTGATTATGCGCATCGTGCAAGATAACATGAAAGTAGTAGTGATATTTTTTATCCTGGCAGATTATTTTATAAAATATTTATAAATTACGCTCCGCAACAGATGCTTCTCTGATACTCGGAAAATTTAGCAATTCAATATCGAGCAATTTTGAATTTTAAACAAAATTTAAATTGTTAATTTGAAGTCGAATTGCATTGTTCAGAAATATTTATATACATTTTATTCTAATCATAAATTGACCCTTGCCTGTCAGGATTGAGGGATCGATAGAAGCTGCTGAGAGGGTTTTTTGCGTTGGTCTGGCATTACACTTTCATCCCGATAATATATTTTTAATTAATTAAATTTTATACGAGATTTTAGTTGCTGCAATCATATATTGCTTTATTTTTGTTGCACCACAGTTTCCGTATTTTATACTTCCGAGCGGGGGGGGGGGGATTCAAATCAGCCGAAGGGTGCATGGAGGAGCATATAAAGGACATACATCGATCGTCGTAGATTGTTTAACGCACTTGGTTTAAAGGTTATGAATGTTACGATCATTTACCTAAGCGTGCTTTGTGGTTTTCATTTTGGGGGTGGAAGTTTACCGGCCGTGCACGCGCAATCTAGCGTTGTGTGTATACCATGAATGTTTATTATGACATAGCACACAGAGGGAGAGATAACAAAGTCGCTTTTTTATTACCCTTTAATGTCTTGGAATGTATAACCAAAAAAAGTTACTCTCATCATTATTAATATTTATTACTTGTTAATTTTTTTACTTTGTTGGTACCGTTTTAAATTTGGGGAAAGCTTGGTCATGTACTTCAAGTGGAAAACCTTGCTGTGTTGATGCACTTGACGCCCTAAGGAGATGAAATATGAATATATTTACATTTTCCTTCTTGCGCTCCACTGCGCACTATGAACAATTGAGAATTTTAATATTGCGCTAAAAATATTCTTTATGCTCGTACAAATTTTATAATTAAATTAAAATATGTGGGCCCTGCTAGTATATATGCGAACGTTTGACCGTCTTTTGTTTTATCTTCATTTTAAATGCGTCAACACGTTGCATTCTCACTAAATTAACATATAAATTACTAGCTCTTAGCTACAACAGCATTGTCAACTTAGAATCTCCACTCCCCCCCCGCCCCCGCGGTAATAAAACGTGAAATAGTTCGGCACCGTCTTAATAATTACTATAAAAAATATTATCGTAGATAACGAGATTGTTTGGCCAAGTTATCCAAGTATTTATTTTTATTAAGTTCCAGTTTTCGTTTCCTCGAGTGGAAAACGCGAAAAACAACCTCGAGCTATTAATTAAAATTCCAAGTGGCAAAACATTTCTATAAAGTAATTGAATAGGTCAACAGAGTATTAAGTTGATTTTAAATTAAGTTTTCTTTACTCATTAACGACTCGAGAAAATATACCTAGGAGCTATTAAAAGGCAGAGTTAATTGCACGAAATTGCTCGCCGGCAAATAAGTGCAATTTAACCGGATATTTCTGTTATTTCTCCACCGGGTAGATTCCATTAAGATTAAGACCAAACATTATTTGTCGTCGTAATCGAAAAAACATTAACCGGCACTCGAATAGGCGACCGACTACTTTGAACAGTAGGTCCCCCCGTAGTCGACCTTAGCTACGAGGAAAAGTGGATCAACTTCGATCTCGCCCTGTAGTTTTTGAATAATATAATTGATTTGGAGACAATTGTCAAAGCGAATTTGCCGGAAGACTTGTGTTAATTTGCTCATCTTATTAGGAGCTTAATCAAATCGAGAGTGTGCACTAAATTCCTAAGCTGCTACCATCTTAGATATTCGAGTGTTCTAATACGATTATGGAGTACATCCAAATCAAGATAATCACAGTGGCACAGAAATAATTTGAGCTTGATGCAGTCACCACGCTATTGATGGACGAGATTCTATAATTAATGTAAACACCCGCTACCGCTCGCCTCTGGAATTGTTCTACATACATCAATCGATTGGGGGTTCACACAAAATTAAAATGCAATTTATTAAAAAGTTTCAGACACAAAGAATTTGCTGGAAATTCACAACAAAATTAAACTTGAATGTGTGGAATATTATATTACATATTTTGTTGCGAAATATTCCAAGCGTAACAGTTTTCCCCAATAAAATAATTAAACTTGCCAACTTTTATATACATATACCACCTGCCACAATCCAATTTTGAATAATTCAGAATATTGTACCTAAATTATTTGGTGCAAAACACGAAGCCTGTATCAACATAGACATGTCAACTTGGAGCAAAGCAATTTACATTGTGTTATTTCGACGCAATTTCAGTTACCGGGGTCGCTCCAGAAAATCAGCTGTGCAAACTTTTCATAAGTTCCTTTTTTGGGTTAAGTTTTGTAATCGCTTAATTAAAATACATAGGGGACCTACTATTTGACCGCGAGAAGTGCAGTTCACTTCGTTTTAATAAGCAGATTATATCTTGGTTGGTTTGCCATTGCTTTCCTAAGGGAGACGATCAGAATTAAGTTCTTAAGTCGTCCGGAGTCGAATCGGGTATTCATCGTTAGTGGTCAATCCACTTAACCGTCTCTTTCATACCTCGTCAAAAAGGTTTTAATTGATTTACTTTTATTTATGTTCGACTCAAAATGCACATTCTTCTGAGTAAAAACTGTGCCAATAAGGATTGGAAATTATCACTTTAAATTGGAAGAAAGGGCGTGTACCGATGAGACTGGAGAGATAATCGGCGAATTTAAGATGTAGAAAATAGAACCGCTACAAAAGGTGGCGATTAAAACTAGAAAAGCTCAACAGAAGTAAGGTCACGACAACGACTAACCTACCTTCTCAGGCATTATTTTCAAAACTTGCAGAATAAAAATATTAACGTATAACCTGGACCTCCAACTGACTGATTACATTTCCATATCTCAAACATTTTACATAGTCCTTCAATTTCAATACCACATCGGTTACATCTGGATGGAGGATATACCATACCCCCCAGACTCGGTCTGTACAAGTTTGAATTGCACGATTTCCGTAATGTCTGTTGTTATCTATTAGTTAGCTAACGTAAACTTAAATTGATGAAATAACCAATTAACCGACAACAAAACAAACAAATCTAACATTTGATCGGTTATTTTGACAATTTAACTAATCGCAGGCATAATTATTTTTCCCATTTCGGATTCATTCGAAGTAAATACTTAGGGACGTAGGTACATTATTAATTTTTAATAAAAAGTGACCACTGATCCTACAGTGAAATGAAAAAAAATGAAAATTAAAGCGCAAACAAAAATTTTTATTTTGAAAAATCAAAGACGGCTTAGGAAATTTAAAAACAACAGTAAGCAAAAATAAAAGAAAACAAAATGCGACAAAATTTAAAAATACTAAATAACAAATTTTAAAAAGAAAAGCCACTGTAGTGACGCAAAATCTTATTTCAATAATTTAATTTTAAGATTCATAATTGTAAACATTTTTTTGAGTAGTATTTTGAACAGATTTGATAACAAATTTAAAAAATTGAAATTGAATTGTTCATTATTGTCATTTATATAAAAATAGATTTTAATTTTTCCCCTTAAAATAAAAAAAAACACCACTAAAAATTTAATTAGAAGCAGAGGGAATGTTTTAATCAACCAAATAAAGTTTAGTTCATGGCTCGCTAATTAACAAATTAACTTAAACAGTAGCAATAAACATTTGAACCATAGCAAAATAAGGGCACGGAAATGAGTATTTCACCGTTTATTTAAAATAACAGTTACCTATATTATTATTTTATATAATATTATAGTACACCCCGGGGTCTAGGGGATATGGATTATGTTTAGGGGTATCCCATATTCCAAGTGATTGATAGAAAAATTTTGTAAAGCAATATAAAATGCTAGATAGTGACAAGGGATTGGGGGAGAGGATTACCCTTCATTGTCATTGTTTCCATAGGTATCACAAAACGTGGGAAGTAACCTTAAAATAATTATAATAAAGCTAGAAGATCTGTTAAGAAATAAAACGAAAGATATAGATCGGGAGTTTGGGGGTATCAAATAAACCCTCCCCCCAGTGTATGTCATCGTTACCAAAAAAACTAAAGCGGTGTCATAAAGATTTATATCATGCGCTGTCTTCTGCTGTTGATCACCGGTCATATACTGGGGATAATTCATACCCCCTCCCCCCTTAGAGACTTATCTTGTCTTTACATTGTACTAAAATATGTTTGGAGTATGTCTTTAACAATTTAGGTGGGGCTATGACATCGCTCCCAGAAAATATAACAGCATCTGGATAATTTATAAACATTTAATATCCTGGTTCCTATACTGGTGCACTGGAGGGTGTTCCACACCCCCCAGACCCCCCGGTCTCTAAGACTGTAATTTAGTTTGCGCTTAGAGATTTATTGCTTAAATTTGACTTGATAAATTTAAGAGAGCAAATCATTTTTATTCCCAATTTTTAAAAATTTAAAGATATAATTTCAATTCACTTATAATAAAATAAACCGCCCATACCGGGGGGTCTGGGGGTGTGGAACACCCTCCAGTGCACCAGTACAGAGATCCAGGATATTAAATGTTTATAATTATGCAGATGCTGTATGATTTTGCTACAATTTTCTTGGTAACAAATTACATGTTTTGATTTTTGTCCAAATTGAATTAAACAGTTTTAGAGACCGGGGGGTGTGGAACACCCTACAGTACATCAGTATAGGGAACCAATACATTAAAACTTGCCAAAATATGCTGTGTGGTTTCGCCATAATTTTCTTGGAAATAAATTTCATGTCCTGATTCGCTATATTAGTGCACTGGAGGGTGTTCCACACCCCAGACCCCCGGTCACTAAAACTGTTTAATTTAGTTTGCACTTAGAGATTTATCGCAAATATCGAATTCATCCATAGTACATTCTACTCGTATTAACGTTCTCTACCTAATTCTAAAAAAACATTTGTAAAATAATCACAGGGAAAAAGTCCCAGTTGGCGTACTTGAACCTAATTTTTATTCCCATTTTTAAAAATTTAAAGATATAATTTCAATTCACTTATAATAAAAATAAAGCGTACAGACCGGGGGGTCTGGGGGGGTGTGGAACACCCTCCAGTGCAGCAGTATAGAGATCCAGGATATTAAATGTATATAATTATGCAGATGCTGGATGATTTCTCTATAATTTTCTTGGGAACGGTGTCATATACTAGGTATAATTCATACTTTCCCCCCTAGAGACTTATCTTGTTTCTATTCTTTATTTGTCTTTATTCGCTTATCCTTTTAACTCACAACTGCATGACATACATGTTTTGCGTTCACTTGTAGAATTGTACAGATGCATGTACAGTAGCGATCTAAGTAAGTTGGCAAACAGTTTTTTTTCAAAGTTCAATATTTTGCTTTAATTTTTCAAATATTTATTCCTTAAAAGGCTTTAAATTAAAAATATAAATATAATTTTCTAGAAAATTTATTAACGTGAAAAATTCAAAAACGAAAATTTCGAAATATTTCTATTTATCAAGTTATGACAAAACGCTCTTAAAACAAAAAAATAAAGAAATACATATAGTAACAACTATGGATTAAAAACATTTAGTACTTTGTTGCAAACCCTTTTGCAGCGATAACAGCTTTACATCGTGATTGCATCGAGTCAACCAGCTTCTCTAAACGTTCTAATGGTATTTTGACCATTCTCTCTGCAATGCTTCCCATAATTTAGTGGTATTACTATAATTTTCACTTCTTATTCGACGTTCGAGCTCTTCCCACAAATGCTCTATGGGATTCAAATCTGGAGATTGACTGGGCCACTCTAAAAGCCGAATTTTAGCTTTGTCCATGTACTGCTTAACATGCTGTGAAGCATGTTTTGGGTCATTATCCTGCTGAAATATCCAGCCGCGCGGCATTTTTCTCTTGCCATGTGGTAGCATATGATCCCTCAGTATGTCGGCATACATAAACCGATCCATAATGCCATCAATTCTGTGTAGAGATCCAATGCCATCACGAGAAAAGCAACCCCACACCATGACGTTCCCTCCACCATGTTTTATAGTAGGAACTTGATATCTAATATCATATCTTTTACCTTCTGGACGTCGAATATACTTAATACCATCCGAGGAAAACAAATTATACTTACTTTCGTCACTCCAAAGAATTTTGGACCAATCTTTTTTTTCCCAGTGTAAGTGATTTTTAGCAAACTTCAGACGGGCTATCCGATTCTTTTTTGATATAAGTGGTTTCTTACAAGGACGTCTGCCAAATAGTTTAGCTGCATATAGTCGACGTTTCACTGTCGAAACATGTATATTTTCTTCGCGATTTTCGTTAAAACTTTGAACAATTTGTGTAGCCGTTACACGAGGATTTTTTATTGCTTCACGAACGATCATTTTATCTTCTCTTTTGGTTGTTTTTCGTGGTCGCCCTGTTCTTGGGCGTGTCTCTACTGATCCATATTTATTATATTTGTGACACCAGAGACTTATTGTTTGATTTGGAATGTCAAATTCGCGTTCTGCTGCTCTCAATGAATTTCCATTTTTTAACCATTTAAGAACCGTGTTTTTTAAATCTTCTGAATACTCTTTCCTTCTGGGCATGTCGATGTATTATCAAGAAAGATATATTTCAATCAAATTAACTTTTATGAACGCTTATTATTGTTTTGATATTGTTTGGATGTTATGCCAATTTTCTTTTGAACCCTCCATAAAATTCAATTCGCTTATATACTTCTTTGTTTTATACCAACTGCAAGTTTTATACGTTAAACTACGTATTAATCTACATACTTTTAGAAAATATATGATAGTCCACTAAATGATTTCTTTTCTAATAATTTTTTGTAAAAACTGTTTGCCAACTTACTTTAGATCGCTACTGTATATTTTATTCTACGTAGACAGAAGTTCTTCACCGATGGCATCATGGCTGTACCCGAAAAATGGCGAAACATTGTCAATAATAGTGGAGCATATTTGATTTAAATAAAATTATTTTCATACTATAAAAAATCAGTTGAATTTTACTAGAAAAACGCCACGAAATTTTTCGCAAACCCAATAGAACGTGTGTGATATCTAACATTAAAGATATGCCGAAACTTTTAATTCACTTCTGATAGAACAAACTCCAAAGACCGGGAGGTCTAGGGGAATGAAATTTATCTTCTACAGTTTACCTCAGACTCCCTGATTTCCAAAACCGTGTTTTCTACGTTGGGCATTTAGGATTTGTTACTTAAATTTGATTTGTTACATTATTTAGAATAGTGAATTAGTTTAATTCGTTTTTTAAGTATTATTTTTGATTTTATAATAATTTTTTCAGCTCTTGTCACACCTAGCACACAGAAAGCCGCCAGTGCTTTTGATGTAAATAAACTAATAAATTGGGGGGTCTAAGGTGATCCAGTGCGCTAGCATTAGAAGACAATTTGCTAAAGTGGGAATAATAATTACATAAAGTACGTAGCTAAAACTTAATACGGAATACCTATATTAATTGAAGAATTTTGATCCTCAAAACTGAAGATCAACCATCCTGAAACTTTGCTTTCGTAATTATTAATTGGGTAATGACAATTAAATTTATTTTGAAAAATTTGAAAGTTTAATGCCAATTATTTCAATTAATAACTTCGAAAGGGAAATACGAGCTAGCTTGTGCCACAAAACAAGAATAAGGGAAACAAAAGTAAGTTTCATAAATTAATATTGAAATAAACCTAGGAATCACAGCAATATATTGAGTTTTGTTGAATCTTGATTTTGTAATTAATTTACTGTAACTTTTTAATGATTAAAATTTTATTAATTTAATTAAAAACTTCGTGACATAACAAATTGTATATTATGTAGGTATTATTAAATTCCTGTAACTTTTTGAACCATAGACGCCAAAGTCATGTGTCAAAACTTTATTTGGTGTATCGATTCAGCCTCTACAAATTTGAGTTTTGAAATTGAAAAATTTTGAATTTTGCTTGGATTACAGTACTGAGTACATAATGTACAGAAAATTTGTTTGAAGTTAGAATAACCTCAGATGTTAGTTGCTAAGTGGTTGTACAAGCCTCGCGTTATTGAAAGCCGATGTGTAACCAAGCTTAGAAGAGGCTTTCTTTGGCAAACACAAGAACGATTATCAAAATCGGTTAATTAGCAAATAAATGGAAAACGATAATGCTACCCAATTTATTTCGCTGTTTTTCTTAAGCTCGCCGCACGAAATTTTATTTTGCTGAAAAGATTAAACAAAATGAAGTTCTTAATAGACGAGGGCTCAACGTAATAGGAATTCTCAGCTGGTAGACCACCGCACACAAGAATTATATAAAATTTATCGCCATCCTGTAAATTATTAATGCGGCACAACTGCGTATTACATTTTAAATATTAGCGATTTACTTGGACTGCAATTTTCTCCAATTAAACCTACATTTTTATAAATTAATTAATTTTAATATTAAAGTTTTGCGATGGATGATGATGAACGCCGCAATAAAAAAGGCTCTCTTCCATTTTAGCAGATAATCAATTTTATCCTCGAATAGAGTACAGGTAGAGTTAATTAGTTTCCAAATTACACTAACCCCATCACACCTGACACCCCCATCTAAATGCTCGCGCTTTTAACATAATCGTCGGTCTAAATATTTAAAACAATAATTGTTATCACAGTTTATTAATTGGCAAACTTAAAATGTTCACGTGTAAAATGAACCAATAAATTTACATTACCACCAAAATTATAAATAACGACGACGAGAGACATTTTTTTACAAAAAATATTGCATATTAAATCGCAGCGTGAAATATTCGAACTCGGAACAGGAAAATATAAATTACTATTTTAATTTAATTTCGACAAAATAACACAATTTCATTTTATTTTAAATGTAAGAAATTAGGAGCCCACGCGAAGCGTTTCGAAAATAATAGAGACATCGCCCACATTAGTCAACCCGTAAGATTTAATGAATTTAAACACAAAAATATCTGAGGGCATATTGTTTGATTGCGGCAATAAATTGATAGATGGCGTAACCGAAAATTACGGCACGGCTAAGTATAGGTGGTCATGTTCGGCATATTCTTGCAGATCCATTTAGAATTAAAAAAAAAATCGATCTGTCATGTCGAATCTGTTTTGTCTAAACAAGCGCCATTGTGTTTAAAAGTTTATCTTATTATCGCCAAAAAATTTAAATATTAGGAGGGATATTTTATCCGGAGCCGTTGACTTCGAAAGATTAAAAATAAGTCTTGGTGGAATTTACAGAAACTTCGGACAAGCGTTAGAAATAAATGTGAAGTTTACTTGACATAGTAAGTTTCTTGTAACATTTTCGAATGATTGGTTTTCCGAGCTTGATGAATTAAAAACCTCCTCTCGCGAATCTGTGATTCATTTAAACTTATTTTACATAATTGTTCGTTCCAGTTTTCCAGCGAATTTGTGAAATATTTAACTAGAGCCGAAACGTGGTTGTTCTACAAAGGATGGAACTTTTTACGTGACACGATAGGTTTTATGTGCAATTTTGTTTTATCGGTTTTCGTGTTTGGAGAGATTTTTAATTGCCTTAACGAAGTACGCCAATGAAAGTTTTTTAACTCGTAAATTTTATTTCTAAAAGTCGCAAAATGGTGAAATCCGGAATGTTTAAATTTTATTAAAATGAACCAAGAGGATCACTTTACCGACGATGAGATTACCTTTCTTTTAAAACTGAGACCATCGCCAACGCCACCTGTTAGACGAAATCGGTTAAGTGTCGATCTCAGATCGAGCCAAGTTAATGGATGGGATGTCGTCGTCGAACGACAAGAAACGACAGCGCTTCATAAACCATCGGCTCCTCCTCAGGAAATGATGGATTTTTCGCCGTATTACAGGGAATCTTACTTTAATAGTCGGTACCAGCAAGAACTTTATTTTGTTCCTCCAAATTTTGATGGCTTTCATCCGCCCAAGCCTCTCCCACGTAAGCCTCGGTGCCCGGAGGAGAGTAAACCAAATCGAGAACATCAATTTTATAATGGAAGTGCCATAAGTAACGAACGCCGTTTTTCCGTATTCGAAGCACCCACCTTTTCCGACAAACCACCCAAACCTATGCGGAAAAGCGTCGAAACGTCAGATCGCACTTCAATCCAGTTCACGCCAGAAGTTTGCGCAGCCCGAGTCGAATCGTCATCCAATAATCTGGTTAGGACAGTTTTTTGCTTTAGTTGTAGCTTTTTGCCAGTTATGACCAAAACAAACAAAAGACACTAAAACATAGCAGGGTGAGAGTGGTTTCTTGAAACATTTTTTGTCGGTGATTTTCGTTGACGAATTCTGTGTGCGTTAACAAACTATCGGCAAGGAGGATTTATATAATCATCTGGCCCTCGATAAAATATTATACATCCTCTTTGTTGTCGGTGCTTTTGCAAACAAGTAGGGAAACCGTAGTTTTAAGTTTGTTTCTCGAACTGAGTTTGCTTGTTTTAAATGACGGTGAGTGTATGGTTAGCCCAGTGATATAATAACATTCGACTGCTGAGGTAAACCAAGCACCAGGTAAAACTACCTTTTATATAGCATGCACACAATTCTTCAAACCGGTGTAGGCAGCCGAGAGGTCTAAATACAGAAAGTCTTAACTAATAATTAGACGTTTGAAACAATCGAAACTGCAATTTTCCAAAATACTAAATTTCCGATTTAATAATGAATCTATTAAATCAAGTTTCAACCAATCAAATTGGAAAAATTTTTAAAACGTGGTCTAGAACTCTGATGGTTTATCTACTGATAAGGCAATTAGATCAAGGGGAGGATTGATGATTTGGTTGATGTTGGAGCGCATTTCTCCTATATATAGATGGCAGCACATATTGGCCAATCATGCAATTTATTTGTTGAAACAAAAAGTGATACTCTGCGATTGGTGAAAACGTGCTCAAGTGAATTTTTTGATATTTGATGGAAGCGGGTGTATTGAAATTGACTTTGACAATTTGCAAAAAATCTATTCTCGTTTGTTACAGTAGACAATATCCTCCTTTGTTCCAACATTTGCTATGCGTTAGCGTCGTTATTTATGTTGCGATTTTTCATTTGTTTGCAAGAGCGCGAGTCAACACACTGAAACCATATTAAATAATGGCCATCATCGCCAAGTTTTCTAGTTTTACATGGGCGCATACAAGCATATAGGAGGTTAATTTTCTCTGGTACATTGCCAAAACGGCTATGAATAAAATTTTCATCGTAGATTTCTTTTTGTTATTTATTGCTCTAATACAGGATGGACCAATGGGGTCGAACGATTTTATTAGGTTAAGTGACATCGCGACTCTCACTTGTTTGGCGAACAATTCTATTCGTCTACAACTTGAATTATAAAGTTTTCAAGATTATAGCAAGGAAACCTTATGATATTGATCAAAGCTCACTCCTAGTTAAAGTTTGAACTTGTAACTTGTTTGTCGGAGAATTTTTACACGAATGCATTAATTAAATAAGTTTGCGTTTTAGTTCCGCTCTAGGGTTTTCTTCTTTTTTTTTTAGTTGAGCGAGTAATTACTCCCTTTGAATGCATTTTAACTGATGTATTACTAAAAGTCGATGACTTCCAAATGAATTGCATTTTATTCGTCGGCATAAAGAGACAGCGATTTGAAAAAGTCATCAGACCAATAATTTATCAGAAATGTCGACAATCATGACTACAGTATTTTTTTGAATGCGAGGATATGACTCGAGGGGGGATTATTGTGTTTATCGCTCCGGATGCTCGAATCCATTTTTCTCTCTGCTTCTCTAGAAGCTAATATCAGCTTCTTTCTTTCGCAGATTGTTCAATCACGTGCAGACAACATTCCTAGCCATAATTTTGCTTCGTATCTCTTCCGGTCCCACCGGAAATCACTTTAGAATTACTAAATGCGCAATAGTTAATAAGTTTTAAGTCAGATTCGAACGACCGATTTTCGGTTCCTATGGTCGGCACTTAAAAGGTCCTAAGTTAGTTATAATTCCCCTTAATTACATTCGCCGGCGCCGGCTGCAATTTCGTAATTTTTGAGTTGTGTCGCTTTTGCATCCGAAGAGAAAATCCCGACTTTAAAAAGTTCCTCGCTTTTAAGTGTTCAAACCTCAGACTAATTTAAACTTTTTTGTTACAGGTGAGTCGTCCTTTTTTAAGTCCTTTCAAATAATCTGGGTAAGTTTTTGAAAAGGTATTTTGAATCCTGTCTACTACTACATATATAAGCTAAGCTAGAACTACTACTATAAATTTTCCCACACACTTAATACGTCTAAAGTTAACGTTCCAAATGAGATCGATTTAATATCACCTCGATTTATAGAGGCAGTAAATTATTATTTATATTATAAATTATTAGAAACTTAACTAATGAAAATAATTTATTTAGTTTCGATTTACCTTCACTTTCGTTGAAATTTATCAATTTTATCGTTTAATTGGTTCTCACGACGCCTAATTTAATTTAACTGGATATGTTTGCTCGGTTAACTCAGTCACCCACAAAGAGCACCACCAATTTTCTAAAATTACCAATTTAGTTGTAAATTTTGTATCCCACTTCTGATGTTGGAATAATTCAAGTTTTCTCTAATTACGAGCATTTTCTAGTGGTATAAAACTTAAAGGGTACTCATAACTATCCCCTTGAGAATTTGCTTAGTAATATTCCTCCTGACGATTTCAATAGAAATTCCTGTTTTTTGGACTAAATTTTTTTAATTGAAAATTATTATCGCGAGCTCGAAACTGAAATATGCTTTTGTTTGAAGATAAGCATCCCTTTTAAACATGAGGGTAATTTTAAACAACAATATCCTTTACGTACGCTAAATACCATAAATAACAAGCTTTCGGATTATCGGAAGCGGAAATTTTAGAAATAATTGCAGTTCAAAGCACAACAATGCGTAAGTAATTTGATCGATAGTGCATCGAGGTGCATCCAATTGTCGAATGACTTTAAATAGATGCAGAAACTTCGATACAAATACAATTATTCTTTTTCGAGACTCGAGAGGCGCCCGAGAACGAACAAAACTGCATTTCGCCGATTGGTCTCAAGAGCGAGTTACTTTACAACTTTAAATTTTCTTTCAGAGCCGATAGACTCCCAACTGTCTTATAGGAGTGACCTAATTTTAAGGATAATTTTAGCTCGATGTACAATAGCGCTCTCTATTTCTAATTATTCTCGGCATACAAAAGCGGATGTGGATTTATAAAATTAATAAGTTTTATTAAATTTTTTCGCATACATTTGCCTACGTTGCATTTTATACAACAATAGTATTTTTTTTTAATTTAAGAAGCATAAAAAACCTTCGTGTTTATGACGTTATTTTGTTAATATAATATATCTCGTGGCGGAAGTAATCAATCTTACATGGTAAAATTTGCTTGAAAATATAAATTTTAAGTTTGTAAAAATTAATATAATAAAATTAAAAAGTAATTATTTCATAAACTTGTGAAGAAGCCAATTATTGCCGAGATATTCTGAAAAATTTGAACAATTAAAATGATAAGCTAATCTTTTTAGAATACATATCCAAACCCTAACGCGAAGTTACGACAAAGGTAACGCCTTCAACACATACTTCTTCATACAACGTCCTCCTATTATGGTGTTATAATATTATATCCTCGAATCAATTTTGAAGTGAAAGCGAGCAACGATTTTTCTCTGTGTAGGACAAATGGAGATAGCAATTACCATTGCTAGGTGCGAAGAGTTAGAGCTTTGCATAAAAAATATGTGATATAAATTGAAGATTTCTGTAGGGTTTATTCGTTGTACGTGTTCTGAATAGTTTTCGATTATATCACACCCACAGCTGTTCAGAGCCAACATCCTACGAATACTTTTGAAACAACTTTTAGGTGATGTAAATAACCTAACCTCAAAATATTTTGTAAATAAGTTGTCATTGTGTTGTCAAATGTGAATAATTTAAGTTATAAAATATTACTACTTACAATTAGATTGAAATATCTTGTAGCTTAAATTATTCATATTAGACACCACAATTATAACATATTTATAAAATATATTTATTTACATCAACGATAAGTTGTTCCAAAAGTGTTTATCGGATGTTGGCTTTGAAAAGCTGTCAGTGTGACGTAATCAGAAACTATTCAGAGCAAACAAACCTTGTATATTTGCTTGGCCGTTGCTATGGTAACGTGCCATTTGTAATTGTTACTACGATAAAATTCATGAAAATGGACAATCTTTTATAAAACTTTCAAGCAGGCGATAGGAAATGGAAATCTAACCTACGACTTTCAAATAAATCCAAATTAGTAATTATCTTTTAGGAAACTAAAATTGGATCGTAAAGCTTTTGCATAATATTTAAACATTGAATGTCCTGGTTTGCATATCCACTGGGTTGTTGCTATGGTAACGTCCAATTTTTAGTTTGGGTGCCATGCCATGGGTGAGTGCTATTCACTATCAGTGCGTTGGCGACTTTCCTGTGTCTGTGGTGTGCGTTCGAAGTTTCATCATATACACAGGGAACCTACTGTTTAACGTGGGATCGTCCTGGGTATGACTTTAAACTGTACCCTGCATTGCCATCCGTGTCCTGAATTTAGGTGCCCAATTTTCAACTCAATTGTAATTTTTCATCTCCGGACGCGAGGGCACTGGTAGTGTACGATTGAATGGAAAGAGGTGGAAAATAAGTTGGGTCGGTTTTTCGCTGATGGAAGTCAGTTGAAAAACTTCAATTCCTTTCCAAGATTATTCTATCACCCGCTCAATTCTCAAACTCCAAATTCAACCCTACTGGTGTCTGGTTCATAGGTCAATGAAAACTTCGTTAAAACTTAACCTAAAACTTTATTACAGGAACTACAGAACTCGAGGCTAACAAACTTATTTTTAGATGATAGGCAACTTGTGCAGAGGTTGAGGGGTTTCGCCCTAGCTCCGCAAAGAAAAATAGATATTGCGGGAAACGGGAACGCCCAAGAATTTACTGGATCCTTGCTCCATTGTCGATGGGAGCGCAGTGGTTGTATAGTCTCGCTAGGAAAAGGTCTAAATCCCTCACCCAGGGTTCTTGTTAACAAGCTACAAATCTTTTCCAGTAAATGGGTAGCCATAGCTGCCATCTGCTCCGGTCTGACTCGCGCATCTGTACTGTCATATCAGTTGACAGAAGGAAGTCCCTCGCTCAGAAGGAAAGTCAGGTCTTAAGCTTGCAGAGGGCACGTACTCTCGTCTGTCTAAGGTGGAATCCAAAGAAGAAATCTTCCTATTTTGGAAGATATTGCCTTTTCTGTTCGACGTTCTTCTCAGAGCTCAAGTTCTATATGGGAGACCTACACCGCGGTTATGTATACTGAAATAATTAAGTATACATGAGAATTATGCACAAAATGTATCTATCTATTTCTTGTAACCCATATGTAGAGTGAATTAAAAATCTTTCTCATCAGTGCGGCCTTCAGGCCACTAAACAATATAGTTGCTTTATAGTTTTAGCGTTTTTAGGCACAAATAAGCCACCTAACAACAAATAAGCAACTTTTGTTTTTTATATGTGGTAATAGAGTGCTATGTTTCATTTTTTGTAAAAAAAAAGTATAAAATTGGGCGCCAGAAGCATAGTCTTATGTCAGATTCCTTACCTTGAAGCTTCTGTTGTTAATTTTCCTCGGTTTTGCTTTTGAATAGGCCGAACTCTTAATTTATAAATGCTTGCTGCTGCGGGGAAAATTTAAAATTCTCTTTCTTGTGAAATGCAAAATTATAATCTAATTTTTCACTTGGTTACAGATTTAATTTTTTAAATTAAAAAAATAATCGTGTTTTATCTGAAATCTTAGATTGTCTGTCATAAACTTGGGCTAAAAACTACCTCAAAACTGTGTGCAATGGTAAATTTTTCAATGCTGTAATATAAAATAATGTTGAAAATTTGTTTGTTACCACTGTCGTTTTGAAAATTTTGTATTAATTAAGTTTTGTTTTAATTAATTTTTAAATAAAATTTTTACCATCCTTGTCGTAGTGGTGTGATTTGTTGAGCGTTCACTTTCATTGTTTTAATTTGTTTTGTTATACATTTGAGTTGCATTTCCGCCTTTACTTTTCCAAAATTATTGTTGAAGTTTCTTATTTTAAATCTACCAATGCAATCTTTTTACTTTGTGTAATTTATGTAAACTTTATATGTAATTATTATGTAATATGAAAAAATATTGTTCTCGTGGAGAAAAAGAATTGAGATTTTAATGAATTTATATTTTTTGAGCTCCCATGAACAAGACCATTTCCAAAAATTGTCTGTGAGTGTGTGTGGTCAAATTTTGTGTGCGCTCTACCTTAAAAACTAAAAGGAATTTCAAAATCAAATTTTGTATTTCTTATCTTTATATTGAGACTTAAAGCTGATTAGACTTTGGTTCAATTTGATTAATGGAATTATTTTTTTATTTTCCCCCTACGGGCCTTAGATGAAAATTAACCCTTTCAAAGGCCCCCGTGATGGGGCTACTTGAAAATAACCATTTTATAGTATATACCTATACTTTTTAAAAGTTATGGGATCTATGCGTGAAGAGCTTCTCTAGACCCTAGTTTTTGAAAAACTTAAGGTTTTTTCCAGACTGTCAGATTTCCAAAAAGTTTTATCCCCTTTTTTGGTACAACTGTTTTTTTATTCGTTTTTCAGTGGTCACATTTTCTTCAAATTAAAATTAAGAATTATATTTTTTACTGCAAAATGATCTTATTTAAATTTTTTTTGATGAATTCTTCACCTTTCGTCGTAAAATTGAATTATTACATTTTTGGTTTTGTATTTTACAATTTAATTTTTTATTGTTTGTTTTAAATTTTCTGCTATTAGTTTAATGTAGATAATATTACCAACACACCAGCAATGTGGCGCGTAGCATACATTGACAGACTATGGAGCGAGAAACCGCAGTTCCGTACCTGGTGGTGCCAGCTACTACAATGCTGTGGTGTAAAAGCTATAATTCAGTTATAAATTCAAATTAACTTATTTTGTTTTATTATTTTATATTTTACGCAATTCCGTCGACTTCAACAGGTAGGTGAAAAAACACCAGTTTGGCATTGATTGGAAAATTACCTTTATGGGGCGATTCTGGTCATATCTTTAAAATAAAACAAGAATTTAAATTTTAAAGATGGTGACCAGAATATTTAAACAATCCCCCCTCTTTAATTAGGATAAATAAATCTGAATCTGCTGAACGGCGGCGAAATTACCAGGATAAAAAATATACGGTTAGCGGAGTGGTATATACTTTAACAGGAATCAAACCTGGCACCTTCAGCTGGGCAGTCCACCGCTCGACCACTTCACTAACCGCATATTTTTTATCCTTTCTAAATATCCAATACCTATGTACATACTTCCTTACATAATATATTTTACTGGTGTCTTGTAATTTTCTCATAAACTGAAACGACTTGGCATCAAGTCCAATTTTTCGGTTAAATACCCCACTTATATCATTTGCGTGGTTTCTATGGTCTCCATAAATCGTGGGATACATACTATATTTTGTTTAAACATTAATTTATTGAATTAATAAAACATTAATTTTGGTTTCGTGTTTATGACGTTAGGTTGATATAACTCAAGGCAAAAGTAATCAATCTTACACGGTAAAAATTGTATGTTTTAAATCTAATAATATTTTATTTGGTTATGTACAAATTTGACACATTTGGAGCACAGCTGCAGTCAACTGCAACCGTTTAATAATTTTGTGGTGTGGACTCTCCTTTATGTACATATCATTATTATTATGTCACGAAAAATGCGTTAATTTACTCCCAAGACAAGGACACGTTGATTGAATAGAAAAGTTTGCAGTGCTTTTTGATTATTTGAAAGAAAAGTTTTCTTTTATTACACGCACTTTAGACTCAACTTGGGTTCTAATTAATAAAAGTCTGTGACATCACCTTAATGGGCGCTGATTAAAAATCGATAAAACAATTGGTATACACAGCCCACTATCGAGAGAGTTAAATTACTTGCCTCGGAGAGGAATCGAAGAAATAACGCAGAACTTTTAAAAGTTATAAAGTGGAGATTAAATAATCGGTTTCATATTTTATGACAGAGTGAATCGTACTTGAAATCAATTTGAAAAAGGCCAAATGAAACCCGATATCGTGGAGAAGGAAAATCATGTGGCGAATTATTTAATCGTGGCATTTTTTTGTATTATGAAAAAGTCGAGTTTTTTTTTTATTTTGGTTTAAAAATAAGCGCATAAGTGTGAATTCCGTAGTAGTGGCGACATTTTGAAACGTAACTAAATTAAATGAGTGAGTTATTTTAAGTCTGTCGCGACTGTTCGTTCTCTTAAGGAATTGCTCAGTTGTACTCGAGACTTTGTTATTAACACTCCTTGAAATTTGCATATTTGATGCACTTTGAATGCACAATTTATTTATTTACTGTCGACGGACGAGATGCGGTGGTGCGTCGCGCGAAAATTTTAAACTCTTGGATCTCGAGTGAATTTTTTTCACGAGTGTTAATTTTCCAAGTGCCATCGTAAATCAATGTAGAGGATACTAGAAGATTATATTATTTTTTATTAGTCGTTAAATTTTTAAAAATAAACCAAGATGCGCGATCATTGTCGCGAGGGTGGTGGAATGGTAGTCGCAGCAGCTGTAGCAGTGATCGAGCAAGAAAAATCATCCAAAGAGAAGTATCCATTTTCTATCGACAATTTATTATCCCCATTAAATGGAACCCAAAAATATGATAAAAAATATTGGGATCGTTCATCCTCGACGACGTCTATTTCCGTCGATGAGAAGGATTCGGGTACTATTTCTCGCCTTAATGTTTCGGGCATGGGTGTTGCAAATGATATAGCAACAAGGAAGTTGAATATTTCCCCTTCGAGTTTACACGTTACATCTAAAAATAAGTTTTGTTTAGAAGAAGTGGCACCGGGCTGTAACTCGGAGTTTAGAGCGGCATCGAATTCTTCAAATTTGCTAGCAAAAATTGTTTCGAGTAAAACATCCAAACACCAAATCGATCATTTTGAAGAGGCGGTGAAAGATTTTAATCTCACTGCCGAAGATGTGCAAAATTTTATGTCCGAATATAATTCGCTGAAAACTGATTTGACCAAAACGGAAGAACGCCAAGGCTGTGTCGTTTTGCACAATCAGTACGTTAACGGAAAACGCGAACCGCCGCATTCTTCTTCGAGTGATTTTGTAGTTTTTGACATCGATTCCAGCGATACCGATTCTTCCAGTGTCATCGAAAGTGATTCCGACGAGCACGACGAGCATGTGATGAACGAGGGATTGGAAACCATCACGGAAGAAGATCGAGCCAGTAGTTTGCAATCTCATCCAGGTAGGAAAATGTCAAATTCGACCAGAAAACATAACCAAGTGCTCGCTTGCCGTAATTCTACACCGCCATGTGTACGATATTAATAGAAACAATAAAGCGTTCTTAAATTAGGCGAAAACTTCAGTTTAGGGCGATAAAAACTGTTTTTACCGTTGCTGCAGTAGTTTTTGGATTCGGGTAATATTCAAATTCGTATCTGGGGAGAGGGGGGAGGCCATTCTTAATCTATTCCAATTCAATTTACAAATAAACCATATTACATTAGGGGCCAACTCTCGGAACGTATTACAAGTGGGGAGCTAACTTAATTGTACTGATAAACGTGAACATATAGCGTAACGTGGAATCGCAACCACGGCACATAATCTACTAATTTGAGAATAACAACTGACGATGCAACATACGTCCACTTGTTCCCGTTGAAGTTTCGGTATTCAAACGTTGAAAACTGGTGTATCATACAATTCAAGAACCTGGTAAGTCGAGTTACTAAAAATTGTATTATTTTTACAATGAAATGTGGGATGTTGAACATTTGGATCTTAACGAATTGTTTTGATGGTGCAATCGGAAAAATTCGAATTATAGTAACTCAACTTACTAGGTTTTTCGATATGGAGTATACTCGCTTGAATCACTATAACTCATCATTTCATACGCTTCAGATTTTCGCTCTTATTTTTATATATACACATTTTCTCTTGGTTTTTCGTTTTGTTTTTTAATATATTATATATATTTTTAATTCTTACGCCAGACGGGACCCACCTTGCAATGTAGCTCCTGCCATGAAGAAGTTTTTGTCTTCTTTTATTATGTCACACAATCATAAACTTAGTCATTTTTCTTCTCTTAAGTATACTTGCACATATACAGCGAAGTGAAAACAAAAACGAATGGACACGATGTTCTTGTTTGTCTTTGTACGTGCACGTACTTTTAGAATAATACACGGAAAGGAATTTTAAAATTTGATCTTTTCAACTTAAAATCACTTTATATGATTTACTTCACAAGTTCCTATATGCTAAGTATTTATATTGATCACGCACTAATCGCTTGGCAAAGATAAACATTTAAATACTCACCTTTGTTGTTCTTGTAATTCAGGACTCTTGGCCTTATAATTTAAATTATTTCTTTGAAAATATTTCAATATTGTTAAAGACCCCCTAATCAATTTTAACTCGTGAGAAAAGGTTACTGAACCCATAGAACTTCTGTCGACTCGTTCAGTAATCGGCTACTTTTCCCACTCATTGCGTAAACTACTATTTAAACGCCAGTATTTAAATATCTTTAAATCATTATTTAATATTGGATTTATTTTCTATTAAATTTTGTCAAGTCATATACATACTATATATTTATTACCCGATTGCACCTTTAAAGGCTCAGTCAGGGTCAATGTTGGGGAGGGGGGTAACAGGTCTAATTATGTGGGTTATAAAATCTTTTTTTTTTAAATTTATTTTCGATATCAGATTCGGACATTTATTTTAGTAACAAATTTTTTAATAATTGCCCGAGTTTTTCACACAGTTATTTTTTAATTTTTACACTAGTTTTCTGATTTTGAAGCCCCCTCTCTGTCTCTAGTTGCGGCTATACATACCGACGAATAGTTTAATTTAACGGGATTTTATTTAATCATTAAATATCATTAAATCGGTTGAATTTAAATAATGTATTTAATCTCACAGATTTATTTAAATAATAATTAATAGTTATTTGTGCACCAAGATGTGTAAGTGCCAGCTTTTGCCGTGGAAAATGAAAAAGTTATTCGAGATTGAAAAAAGCACTTATGAACTCGTGGTTTATACACAGCGGCCAAAATTTAAATAGTTCTTGTGTATTTATAATGCTAAACTTTTTTGCATATTAGTAGGCATTTACGCCTTATTACTATGGTGTTAGTGATACATAAAAATGTTTACTTAGAAAATCACATATAGGCGATAATGATGCAGTTACGATACCGATATTAGGAAAAATATATACAGAGTGTATCTTATTCAATTCTAAATATATCCTTACGTATTTTTATTTCTATCAAAAATATAAACGCTGTAGATAGCAGCGCCAAAATTTGAATTTGAAGAAATTAAAAAAATTAATTAAAACAAAAATTTTTTAAAAAGCAAAAAAGACAAACACTGCACTGGATGGTGTCATAACAGAATTATTTTTGGGGGTGGGGGCTTCTGCGGTTTATTAAAACTTCTTTCTTTACTGCCTGCGAAGATTCTTCTACATTCCAAAATTTATACCATAGCCTGTTCCTGATTTTTCTCAAGGGTCTGGAATGGTTTAGAATACCATCCAGTGTCCCAATATCGAACGACAGCTAATTAAATTTTTTAAATAAAATTTAGCTTAAAAATTGAAATAATACAAAATTTCCTATATTCTATGGGTTTACTTTTCACATTGCCATCCAGTTTTAATATTGCATATATTACATCTGGCTGGAGGATATTCCATATCACCCAGGCCTCCCGATTTGAATAGTTCATGTTTTAGAAGATTACAGCATAATTATGAGCCTGACCGTTGCTATGGTGACGTAGGGAATAATGCACACAGCTTCGTGTCCGGAGTTTTGTGCGCCAGTATTTGTTTGATAAACACTTAATCGACAGCATTTGTTCGACTTACATTTATGCGAATAGACATTTGTTCGATATGGAATGTTATGCGACATGACCATTATTTGTTCGACATGAAAGAACAAAGACATGAAAATTGACTTTCCGAAAAGAATTGCTGACAATCTTCATAATTTTTGATTGTCGAAGTATTACTATAATAATAATTTGTCTTTGTGTTATATTATTTATTAATATTTTTTAATTAATAAAATTATTATTTGAAGTTTTTTTATAATAAGAGTATAATTTTGTTAGAGATCCACCGGTAGAGCCTAGGTCAGTATTAGGAAACTCCCACATCGAGGGAGATCCACCTCTTTCTAGTAGCACACTGTGCCGAGTAAGACCGGTCTACGGGGATATTTATAGTGAGTACCCGGGAGTGAGTTTCCCTGAGCCGAGGGTCGGTTTTGACAAACTCATTTGGATACTTGGCAAATTTCGGATCTACCCTAAAGTCTAAAATCAATAGTTAATAGTACATCTTCTGTTGTATCATATCATGTCGAACAAGTGTTTATTCGCATAAATGTTGAATCGAACAAATGCATGTTGAATAGAATTCCATTCCGAACAAATGCTGTCGATTATAAGTTGGTCGAACAAATGCTGGCGCACAAAATTCCTGAAACCACGCAGCTCAAACTTGTGCATACCGGGTCTCCTAGGGGGGAGGGGGTATTTTTAGTTTCCCCGGGAGTAATAGAATAAAGTTTTCTTAAACCGTGATTACTCCTCATTCCTCACCGAAAAGGTATGAGCTGCGAGCTTTCTCTAATTATAATTAGATAATAGAATAATAATTATTATTTCCACCTTGGACTCATTTGAATAATGAAAAAAAACGTCGAGTCGTAGGGTGCAAATTTTTATTTATTGATTTTACAGCAATAGTCAAGTTACCAAAGCAATAAATAACCAAATATGCTAAAATCTTCAATTCGGTTCAACTCAAATTAACTTGGTCCACTAAAGGAAATTAAAAAAATATTAATATAATCCCAAACTATAAATTAATAATATTAGGGGTTAATATTGGGGGCTGACTTTATGTTTTGTATTGTTTTAAAGAGTTCTTATTGATTATCTGATACTGAGAGTTATAAGTTTCCAAAATTTTATGATTTTTATAGTTTTAATACCCCGGGGTGCCAAAATCTAGTGTTTTGACTTATTCTTTCTGCCGAGATACATATAGCAGGCATTCCCAAAAATAGTTATAGTTTCGAACGGGGGATTATTGGAGAGATTGTTCACAGGTGAGAAATAGTGGAATTTTGAATTTTCTTTCCATCTATTTATGGTGCCCAAATAGCCACGGTAATAGCTTCACCTGTGTTTTCTAATTTGCTAAGTAAACCGAAACGACTTGGCAAGAAGTCCATTTTTTCGGTTAATTACCTTACTTATGGTATTTGCGTGGTCCCCACAGTTGTGAGATGCTAAATTTTTTTAAAACATTAATTGAAGTCGTAAGCGGTCGCATCATTCTTGTAAGATTGAAAGCAATCGACCTGATTCCTAATTCAATTTAGTTAATTAATCAATTTGTTGGAGATTTCTGTGGTGTATTAGTTTGATGTTTGGCTAGAATCCAGGAGTATTATTATGAACGACTCTACAAATAGAACTCGTGATAATTGAACCATATGACTAAACATTTTCTCTTCTCTCTTACAATGCTTGAATATTTACTAAATTGGATTACATTAGCAAATGCAACTGCTGTAATTTTTAATTAAAATTTATGAGCTCCTTTTGTGATGTTGGCATCATGTAATTTCCCTTTCTAGCTTTTAATGTTGTTTCAAGTTGGCATTATCCATTTCGGCATCAATTTTTTAGTTCACTGGGATCGATTTTCCCTAATTTTCTTGTTTTATACGACATCCAACCGCACGAACCCTTTTAGAGAGCTTTGATGAGTTTGAATGATAAGTGGTCTGGTGTGGACGCAGCCCGAATGCAATTACTACATAATAATACTTATAATATAGACTTTTCAAGTTTTAAATTTTACATAAGTAATAATTTGCATAATTGATGATAATTGTTATTGATATGCAAGCCACTTTCACTTAAAGCAGGTCAAAATTATTATTAACACAAAAAGTGAAAACGTAACGAAATTTTACTGAAAATGGCAAAGGTGGCGTTCAGACTTTTCTCAATTATTTTGTTCTTACCCCTCGATAATTGCACGTCTAGTCAATTTCACCCCTGGCCTATCAATCAAAGCGTTTAAGAGAGGCAGAACGGGGTATCTTCTTGAGTCAATATTATATCGAAATATAATTCAATTTTCTGTAATTGATTTTATCGCAGAAGTTGTATTCGATATCAGTTAAATTTCTTTCGTATGTCATATTTGTCAGAAGCACACACTCGAGAAATACAACGAGGTATCTGAATTTGACGTTGTATTTATTGTGATTTATTTATAACAACTGCGAATTTCTTTAGTGGCGGTTTGAGAAAATAAAATTAACTCCGTCTTTTCTTCGTAACGAACCCACTTTCATGTTTCCCTCGTAAATTAATTTAATTATCGCCATTGAAAAACTGTAGAAATTGAAGCACTTGGTTAGGTTTTAAAAATTTTGATAATTTTCCCAAAATAATTGTTTTGAAACGTTAGGAGGAGATATTTCAAGTCCCGACGATGATTCAACGGTGAAGGGCAACGATGCAGCATGGTCGGGAAGTACTTCGAATCGAGAATCTACTTCGGACCTCTCCACTTGTTCTTCAGATCGACCAAAAAGTTTAAAAGGTTTTTACATGATAAATGTAGCTAAATATAAAATGAAAGGCCAGATACGAAAGTTCGTAGTATTTTTTTTAGTAATTCATTAAACGTTCTGGTGTTTGTATTGCAACTGCAAGTTTTGTCTGTGCATTTTTTTTCTAAATTGAATGAAAGAGTTGAGATTTTATTTTATTATAAAAGATAAACTAAGTTGCAAAATCTACAGACAGCTCGACGCGTTGCGACGACGATTTTCAATGGATTCGTAAAGAACCTGTCAAGTCGACCCAAAAAATGGAGCATCAAGCTCTTCCTGTCGCCAAGCCGCCCATCAATCGGTCGCTACGTGAAAAATCGGCACGACGCTCTTCCGAAAGGTCTGCACCGGGAAGTTTGGATCGTCGTCGACATCACAACTATCAAAATAGACAGGAAAGAGATCAGAAGTCTCGTTCCAGCCACGTTCTTAAAAGTCCGCCGAAATTTGAAGACTATGTCCCGCAAAATTGCCAAAGTTGGTGTTGCAATCCGCACGCCAACGAATCGCAATATTGCTATGAAAATTTTCACCGACGACACGAACGTGTCGATCCGCAAAGGTACGGAAGTAATCCTATGCTGATGGAACAAAGATTTATCGAGAGAGGAAGCCATCCGGATATTTATGGCGACTGTGGTAATAGATTTCGGCACGAACAGCCCTACGGATGCTGTTCCTATCATTCGGCACCACCTTGTTGCTTTTTTAACGATACTCGAAACTTTCATTGGGCTCCGCCTAATTACCCCGTTAATAAGGTACAATTTTTGTTATAAAAAAACCCTACTAACCCAAAATAATACCTTATTTTTAGAAAAACATTGTGTGCTTAGTTTAAGATTGCAAATTCCCCTTGGGAGTTTTAGATTCTTGTTCTTACCCAAAAAGTTATTGCGTAGCTAAAACAAAACGAAAGATTTACGTTTCGGTCATTAAGTTGTGGGAAAATTAAGAAAGTTTTTTTTTTAACAAGAAAAGAAAAATTAATTTGGGCTTATTTTAGGGACCAGATTACGATGATAAGTTACACAAGCTCCAGACTGAAAAAGACAATCTACAACTGCAAGTACAAGTTCTTAGCGAACAAATTGAGGCGCAAACCGACAAGATTAGTGATTTAGAAAAATCTTTAAATGAACGCAAACAACAGCTAGTAAATTCTGAAGATTTATTACAAAGGGTGAGTATTTATTGCAGCAAATCGTGCGTATTTTTTTCACTACACCAAACTGGCTTTGTTCGCTCGAGCTAGACGTAATCGATTTTAATAGATTTAGATTAGTCTCATCGTGAACCTTCTAACTCGAGTTAGACGCAATCGATTTTGATTTATTTCATTGAGAATCGCGTGAATCCCCGTGCTCCGCTTGGTGTTGAAACCCGAACAGGGTGCTGTGTTGTTTCGTTTGTAAATTCATCCCACAAATAATTCAAACAGAATGCAGGATTGTTCCAAACAGGCAGCCAGTAGTGAATTAAACAAACTTTAGAATTTTATGAATATTTACTTAAGCTTTCCACGTGACAATACATTGTTGATTGACCTGATGAAAATTTACGTATTTTATTTTTAGGAAATGCTTTCGAGGTCGTCGTTGGAAACCCAAAAATTAGAACTTATGTCTGCGATTAGCGAAATGAAGCTTCATCAAGCGTCGTTGGAAAGAGAAATTTTAGAATTGCGAGTTACTCGCTTCAACAATAACACCCCTTTGGGTGGAAACACGAAACCTCCTCTACGACCTAAAACATCACCGCAACATTCAACTCCAATTCATCATAACAGTAATCAAGTAAGTTTTGCTATAGAAAAAAATTCATATGACTTGAGAGTGGTTTTCAGGCTTTAAACATGAGAATGACCCCTTCTCCGAGTCCGGTGTCGACGGGGCAATCGCCAAGAAGAACTGAATCGTTCACTTCACAAGACATTCAATCGCCTAAGGTGAACTTCACTTTTAGCACCCTAACGTCACCTTTTAACGTCCTCTCTTTCGTTACAGACTCCTCCAGCTAATTATAGGAGACAAATCGACATTCATTACGGCAGCTTACCCCGACAACAGTTCATCAGCAACGGCGAAATCGTACCAATAATCGATTCAAATGCCAATCCAGCAAATGGTTCGAAAAAAGGAGTGGCATTTGGTAGGGGATTTACTTCTCTTCTTGGGGGTCGGGCCAGGGGACAATCTGTACCGAATTTAGGTGATAGCTCGTTTTGTTAGCATGCAATTGGATGCTATAATCGAGCTGTACTAACCTAAACTAAAAATCTATAACTTGCTTGCTTTTCAATACTCGAAAAACCAAATTTCATTTTTAACCATAAACCTAACGTGGAATGAACGCAGCCTAGCATGAATCGTGATCAGTCACGTTCTTTACTATGAAGCAGCGATGACGTATCGGATTCGCAAATGCTTCATAGCACAGAACGAGCTTATTTATCGCTTCCTTTCTTTTATTTTAATATAAAATTTTTGTAGCTGAAACCGAAAAAATTATAATAGAGGACACAACAGATGGATCGCCACATTCACCATCGTTGACTTTTAGTAAAAATAAGGGAATTAAGAAAATATTTGGACGGATGAAACGGTCGGGTTCTGGAAATCTGGAAGACATACCGGGATTGTCGGAATTTCAGAGAGGGGGTGTTCGGCTACGGCAGCAGCTAGACTGGGTTGGAGTGAACCTCAAATGAACTCCAAGTAAGTCGAATTGTTTTCAAAAAGAATTTATTGTTTTAAAAGCAAAAATTTAGGCCCGAAAAACCTTTTGCCGAGTGGGATGCCGAGAACATTTGTGATTGGCTTCAAGACTTGGGACTGGAACAATACATAACCGAAGCCAAAAGATGGGTGAAGAATGGACAGCAATTACAAGAAGCATCCATTCAGGAAATTGAAAAAGAGTTGGTCATCAAAAATGTTTTACATCGCAAAAAATTGCAGCTAGCTATTATAGACACGCAAGAAAATTCTTGTAGTGACCTCTTTTTGGCCAAAGCTGGTAAATTGGATACGGCTTGGGTTTTAAGGTGGTTGGATGACACGGGATTACCACAACATAAGGAATCCTTTTTGATAAATCGTGTTGATGGGCGTGTTCTACACAGGCTGACCGTCGACGATTTAGCAGTGCTTCATGTCACTTCTCTTTTGCACGTTGCTAGTCTTAGAAGAGGAATACAAGTTCTTCGCGACAATGACTTTGATCCCAGTTGTTTGCAAAGGCGGTCTTTGCCCGACGATCCGGAACAACCGACCATTAAAAACATCTGCTTATGGACAACTCACAGGTTAGTTTTAGAAAATTTAAAGATTTTGAATGTAAAGGGGTTGTTTTAGAGTTATGGAATGGCTAAGAGCGGTGGACCTGGCAGAGTATGCGCCAAATTTGAGAGGGGCGGGCGTGCACGGTGGTTTGATGGTGTTGGAAGAAAAATTCAATGCGGAATTGCTGGCGTCGTTGTTAAACATCCCACAATGCAAAACTTTGTTGAGAAGGCATCTCAATACACATTTTAAAGAGTTATTAGGAAAAGAAACTATTCAGGTGAAGCGAGAATCGGAAGCTACCTTAGGCTATGTACCTCTGACGCCCTCTGCCAAGTTAAAGGTAAACGGAAGTTTCAGGTCGGAAAGGGGCGTGTCTGATGTTTGTTTTTAGGTTCCCAAAAAGTCGCAATTTTCATTGAAACGCAAGAAAAGCAAAGGAGAAGTGGATTATGGTGATTTGGTGTGTCCTCTTAATCCAAACAGCGAAGGTGAAATGAATGGTTCTGTTAGAGGCTCTTTGGGTGTAAGTGACTAACATTCTAACAACTGTTAACTTTCTAATTGTCTCGGTTTCTTTGTTTTTTATGCTAAAAATGCTGTTTTTAGAAAATTGAAAAAATTTTCAGGAGAACACTTGGAAGTAATTTTTGAAAGGGATACACACAAGGTTTGAGGTGATGACTTTGTTTTGAAATATAGCAAATGAATTAATACATTCTGGGGATGGGGAAGTACAGATGATACAGTTTTTGAATTTGCTAAAATAACATGCGGGTGGAGCTAGAGGGGGAAGTTATATTCTTTTGTGCTGGGTGGGGAATATTAAAACATTAGAATAGACAATAAATTGTTTTTTAATTTAGTAAAATAAGGGAAGGGCAGGACTAAACTACAATTGGGGTGTTAAGAGCCACAAATTCAATTTTCTAAGAAAACAGGAATCGACAGGCACAGTGGTGGTAGGGTGAAATACACTTTATTTTTCAATTTGGTAAAATAACTTTCTTGGAGATTCAAGGAAGCGACGTTCACTGAACTCGACTGCATAATTGATAAAAATTGGGGGGAAAATCATTTTGTAAATAAGGAAACTGAGCCAATTGCATTTTTCTATTCTAAAATTTTTAACACGGTTTTTGTTTTTCTAAGTGGGTTTTAAATTCAACATTTTCTTTCATGCTGAACATGGGATGTAGGTACCAGAAATTTTAATCATCGAATGTTGATTGTAACTTTTGTAGCATTAATTTTTGAAAACGAATAGTTTTCCAATCTGGAATTGGTTTTTAAGGTGTGTGTATGGCAAATAACAAAAACTTCAGATTAGAATAGTGCGTGCCTATTACATAGAGTAGTGACTTTAGGATTTACTTTTTTCGCTTCATAGATTATTGCAGCTTGCGTTTCTTCTTTTAGTGTGTAAAAATGTTGGAAATAAAAGTAATGATGGTTTTTGTAAAATCACATTTGGATGCAATTAATTGACTAAATTGCATTTTTAAGATTAATATAATAGTACAGTAAAAAATAGTTCGATTTTGGCGAATACTTAATCTTTCGCGAACTCCAGATTTACAGGCGCTCACTGTTTTTTATTATTTTGATTATTTTTGTTTCAAATAAATTTTTCAACAGCTAAAATTAAGATAACCGAACGCAGTTGGTTTTATTTGCAAGATATTTTGATAAACTTAGTTTTACAATAGAAATTTAGCAAATTTTCTTTGTTTAAAGATCAAAAACGCAGCTTTTTTCATAAAATATATATTTCTTAAGTTATAAACTTTTTTTTATGAAAATAATAAACGCCATTTTGTTTATTTTCTCAAAAGCCACAAAAAAGTCAAAATGCAATTTAAATAGCAAAAATATGAAATGTGACTTTTAAATGGTGGTTGGAAAACCACCAATTTTTTAAAAATCGGAAGTCAGTAAATTTTATCATACAAAAACAAAACAATCAAATTTAAAGATAATTTATTTATCTACAAAAACAATTTCTTGCAATTAAAAATAAACCGAAAACGCCCTTAAATCTGCGGTACCTTGTGTAAATAATGTGGTACCATCCGCTGAATATCCAGATTTGAGTATACGGTTGGTGACTTCGAAAACCATCAAAACTTCCTTATTTAGCATTTTTGAATTTTTAGTGCGGTTTAAAGGTCTTAGTGCATTCTTTCTCGAACGCAAAATGAAAAAATGTGTAGTAAAAGGTTGTTAATCACAGGTGGCGAGAATCGAAGAACTAAAGGAAGAGGCTGCCTTTCAGCACAGTGACGACACATCACTAGCGGGCTCTTGTAGTCAATCACCTTGCGTGTCACCACTACCAGAAAGGCATCACCCTTAAACAGTAAAAGAGATAGAATAGCTTGCCAAAAACTTGACCAACGTGATGGGACGTTAATAAAGGGTGTGGTTTTTCGACAAGCATCACTTTTTAAAGTTTTATTTCACACCTTAACTAACAATGGTTTTTTGAATTTGTAATTTTTATACACTTTTTTTTAAAAGTAAGATTTTTATAGTAACGAACACTGCATTTACCTGTAGGGTCGTCATGGACCACAGAATTTTTTATTTTGTAAGAAGTAATTGTTAACAATAACCAGTACTCCTCGTACTAAAATAAGTATTAAGCAAAAAAGTACAGAGTATTTTTAGTCTTCCCCAAAAATGCCTTACGAATTAGCAGCAACTGATTCAAATTGTGCCAAATTTAAACCTAAAATTTTATATTTTCACATTTATTAATATTTGGGTGTTAGAGAAAAAACGAAACAAACTTCAAGTGCGTGTTGTTGTATTTCATTTTCTAATATTTATTATTTTGCATTTGTTTTTTTAAACAATTGACTGTATTGAAGTATTTATAACAATCGTTACCAACATAATAACGTAAGTAATTGTAGAATTTAAACAAAGAAACATAAACCGAACAATATATGCTACGTATATACGAATTTTTATGGCCTTTCTTCCCCTATTCATAATTTCCCAGTTTCCTTTTATAGTTTTAAATTGAGCACGGCATGCACCCGCTCTCCACCATTAGTTTCTACTGAAGAAATAAGTATGACGCCAATCCAAGTCATTTTGCCGTCTTCAGGCACCTAACTTCAGGGAAGGTAAGTTTTAGATCGTACATAATGTTGCTTGGGGTTAACAGGTAGGCAGAAAAATAGAACACAGGAATTGGAGAAAACCCATGTTTTATGTTATTTATTTTAGAATGTTGCAAAAATTTAAATAACTGCTAGCTTCTCACAATTCTGAAACGAAGAAAATATATAAAAACGAAATTTAATCAATTATTTCTCGTTTTGTTTTCAATACATGCTGTAGTATTTCAAATTTATATGTATCATAATGCACAATCTTGAAGCTCGAATTAATTTTGATTTTTTATTTATTTGCAAAGCTATGGAACAATGTACTATGTTGTGATGTATATTATATACATACATATTTTAACATCAATTTAATCATATTTTACCATATAGCAACGGCCAAACGGATACGCTGAAATTTTCAATTAGCTTGTCATAAAAATAAACTGCATAGACTAGGGAATGTTGAGGGTTATGGAATATCTCCCAGTGCCCCACTATCGGAAGGCACAACATTAAATGTTGAAGAATTATGCAAATAGGAACAAAGGGTTATGGAAGCGGTATCGTTAAACTTCTGCATAATTTTCAAACATGTATTGTTCTGCCTCCCGATACTCGTGCACTGGAAGGTATTCCAGACTTCCCCTCGATGTAGGCAGTTTACTTTTACCAGAAGTTAATTAAAACCTTCACTATACTAACAGAAGTTTTTAAAAATTAGCAACATCTAAGCAGAAAATCTGAATGAATTTATTCATTTTTCGTAAACATAACCTGTATAGTTTGGAGGGGTGGTATGGAATACCTTCCTGGATATTTCATCATTCCCTCTCCAATTTCAGAGGCAGAACAAAATGTTTACAAACTATGAAGAAATCGCTTTAGTTTTCTTGGGAACGATGACATACTGGGGGATTGGCAGTCTGAGGGAAACTAGACTGACAATATTGATTTTGTTCTTTTCAAAAGTTTTTCTATTGATCACTTGATACAGAAGGCTATAAGTTTTCATATTTACCTATTACAAATTAATATTCTCTACCCCCCCTCCACCCACCCACCGGTCTATGCAGTTTATTGCAAGCATATCTGCTGATAGAAGAACTTTGTAAAACCTGCATTGGGACACCGCTAACGCGGAACGGTAAATTTTACAGGGTCACTATTGGATGTAAATAATTGAATAATAGGAAATCTTTCATAAGTATGTTATCTTTCGGGTCAGCATTGAAGTATCAAATGATTTTGTATTATTGCTAAAAGTAGAATTTTTATAATTTTAATATTTATAAGTTTATGAAGCATCCCTCCCTTGAGTTGATTCTGCCACTATTTGCACTGAAATTAAGTTTGCACATCTGTTTGTTGGAGGGGGGGCGATTTTTCCGAAAATCTTGATTAGACACCACACACCCGAAGTTAGTTACTTAAATTAATGACATCTGTCACTTTGCTCATTCTCAATAAATTGAAAAAAAACCGCAAACATCAAAGCGCGCGATCTCTTAGCAAGTAAGTGCCAAAAACTGCGATCAAATTTGAAAGATGAAAACTGTCAAATTTTAAGTTGTTAATTGTAATAAATTATTTATGAATAAAATATGTTTTTCACAAACCAAAATTTGGGTGCTCTAAGGGAAGAATACAATGTCAAGAGAGTTGACTCACAGCGCATCAGAAGAACAGACATTGTCTTCGCGTGGTTACCGTTTAATTAGAAAGTTAGGGGAAGGTTCGTACGCAAAAGTTTATTTGGCCGAATTCAAGTCGTCTGAGCCTGTGGAACAAGCAACCAGTGGAGAACATAAAACTAATCAACTTGCTTGCAAAATTGTAGACACTTCTAAAGCACCAAAAGACTTTGTAAGAAAATTTTTACCCAGAGAATTGGAAATATTGATCAAACTAAATCATCCTCACATCATTCACGTGCATAGCATCTTTCAGAGGAAGGCTAAATACTTTATTTTCATGCGGTTTGCCGAGAATGGGGATTTGTTGGAGTTTATTTTGCGGAAGGGCACCATTTCGGAAGCTCAAGCTCGAGTTTGGTTGAGGCAGTTGGCACTGGCGATTCAATATTTGCACGATATGGATATAGCGCATCGGGATTTGAAATGCGAAAATGCACTCATAACAAATAATTACAACGTAAAATTGGCAGATTTTGGTTTCGCGCGATATGTTATAGATGCGCATGGCAAAAGAATAACCAGCGAAACTTATTGTGGTTCTTTATCTTACGCCGCTCCGGAAATTTTGAGAGGTATGCCGTATCATCCAAAAATTGCTGATTTATGGTCCGTGGGGGTGATTGTTTATATTATGCTGAATAAAGCTATGCCTTTTGACGACACAAACATAAAACGGCTGTACGAACAACAATCGAATAAACGTTGGCGTTTTAGGGCTAAAGTTGTAGACATTCTAAGCGAGCAGGTGAAAAAATTAGTTGCGCATCTTTTGGAACCCGATATTACCAAAAGGTGGAGGGTGGAGCAAGTTCTTGGTTCCGATTGGTTGGCTATGGATCCTCGGCTTATGCAACTTAATCCTGCCGAACAAGCTGCCATGCAGCATGCCCAGGACGAAAGGAAACGTCACATGGAGGCCGGCAAGAAAGCTCTGAGTGCGGCAGGCGGCACGTCAATCAGTAAACAGAAAAAAGAATCGAAAGACGATATTACCATGTTAAAGGATCCGAAACAGGTCGAGGATCCGGCAAAATATGCAATTAGTACTCCTGGTATGGTCGACTGACACGTTGTGTTGTTTTGTTCCTGTAAGTGGTGTCTCTTTGTATAAAATGCAAGTAATCGCTTACAATCGTGTATTTGTACAATTTTTTTAATTTTTTGTAAATAAAGTTTTTTTGGAAATTGTTTTCAAAAAATTAAAAGAACTTAAAGTTCCGAATGGGTGGGATTTTATAAAATACAAAAAAAAATACAATTTTGCACAAGAAGGTTTGTGTCCCCTTTGTGAGTTTTTAATAAGATTGGTCTCGAATGTTTATTTTTCAAGGTTTCATCTGAAAAAATAAATATGGATCAACTGGACAATACCTGGCCAACGTCATCCACTTAGTATACCAAATAACTACTTGGTTTAATGTATTTTGGCTAAGTGTATGAGGAATGCTTGTGGAAACGGTGTGGTGCAAATGGCTGCTGATCAAATTTGGTTCACTGTAATGCGTTTGTTGCATGTGTGCGAATGAAATAAAACAATGTCTTTTATTTTTCTTTGAATTTAATTCTAAATTTTTTATTTATTAAAAAATTCGCCCAAAATTGACAACCTTTGTAAAAACGGTTGTGCTTTGCACCTCAACAATTTGTAATTGTTTTCCCACGATGAATTCCTAAAATATACATTTTCGTTGCGTATCCTTTGCAGCATTTTCTGAGGGTCGTGTTTATTTTCCACGCCGGTCACGTCGAAAAATTGGTTCAAAATGCTAGAAATGCCCAAGAATTTCTCTTCCGTGTCCTCTCTAAACAAAGAAGTGTTGGGCACGCCTTCCAGGTTAATATCTGCCGTGGCTACTTCGATTTTCGTTCTGTAACTGTTGTTATCATCCAATGTTAGTTCGGACGGGTTAGGTTCGGTTGTCACTAAATTATCTTCGTCTTGTTCGACTACAGCCTCATCTGTAACTTCTTTATCTTTCTCGGTTTCCAAATCCTCGTCTTCTAGGACCGAACTTTTGATTTCTTCTATTAGGTGGAAGTTACTTCGCCGTTCTTCAATTGTTTCTCCACGATATACGCTAATTTTTTCGCGTAATTCCCCCAAATCGAATAATTTTTCTCTGGGTTTGTTGTGGCAACAGTAGAGAGCACTAGGATCGATGGGGTGCGCTTCCGTATTGAAAACGTAACCACCGGCTTCCAGGACGCACTCGCCGTTCGGGGTGTTGATTATGGTGCCGTGTTGACCTTGATTATGAATGAAATTGTCGGTGTCGAACAAAAGGTACAAATATTTGGTCGTTTCCGCCAGGAAAAACGATTCCATCCGATCTTCTTTTCGGTGATCTCGCACATCTTTGATCTGAAGAAATAAAAATTGAAACTAAAGTTTTGGGGATTGGTACGAACTCACCGTTGCATAACCGCACGGTGTTTTTGCACTGTGCTGCAAACTTCTCAAAATATCTTCGCCCACTTGAAGTAGGTAAGGGTCTCCTGTTGCTCTGTATAAATACATCACAGATTCAATCAATTCGGGCCGAAGCGGGTAACTTTCGCGGTTATTCCCCGCCTCCGTCTGTGGAATGTTGTAAAATTCGGGCGTAAATCCGTATTGTAACCACACTTGATGATAATTGTGGAGCGTCCTCATCGCGGTCGATGTATCGCCTGAAATTTGATACTTTAGTAAACACGGAGTTGGATTTTTAAAAACTAACCGATTAAACTTAAAACGCCTGGCCAATAAGCTTCCAGGGACTGGAAAACTGGTAGCGTGACTTGACCTTTAGTCATCGATACCCATAAGTACCAGTCTTCTCGCTTGAGGTACTTATCGATCGATAATCTTGCTTCGTGAAAAAATCTCCATTAATTCCGGTTTTTGTAGCAATATGCTACCTTTGACCAAATATTCAAAGTAGGAATCTACTCCGGCGCCGATTCCGGCATCTTGCGCGATCCAATGTTTCGTCAAAACGTCGATATGGTTACCGTACAAACCTAAGGGAGAACGATTGTTATATAAAGCATAAATTGCATTCATAGCCACCTAAAATTTAAAAATTAATAATGCATTTTTTTGTTTTTTCGACGTACCTCTTCGTATAACGGATCGCCGGTTAGCCTACTCAGAGTACCAAATTCTAAAATAAACGTTCCGATTCCAGCAGTACAAGTCACCGAGGTTTCCCCTGTCGGTACACCGTGTCGTAAATTAACGGTTCCGAATGGCATGCCACTTTTTGTGTCGAAAGCGACGATTAGCCGTTTCGCTAACGTCTTCCGCTAACCTGAGGAGCGGACCATTGCATGGCCAACCAGGCTCTAATTTCACGCCAGCTCTAAATATATAACAATCGAATTTTATGCTTATCGAAGGAGAAACGGGCAGAAAGAATAAAAAAAACCCTTCCCCTAGTTGCTGTAAATATTTTGGAAACATGTTAAGCACAAGTAATAAAATTTAAAGTTTAGGGGATCAACGTGTCGTGAAAATGATTCCCTTATTCCAGACTGATGTATTTAATAATCCATCAGTCTGGTACTCACTACACGATCAGTTTCTGACCACAATCATGGACCGAACTGATCGTGTAACCTACGCCTTCGGCACAGATCTATGACCTTAGGGATGTTTTGGAAACGTTCGATATAGTTCAAAAGATTATTATCAGCTGACGTTACCAAATTACTTTAGAACCAATAGAAATCAAGAGTTACAATATAGCAATTTAGTAGTGCCACCTGATGCCACTATTTTAAACTACACCTTGTTTCTAAAATCCTAATAAGGTTTATGTATCTGATACCATATAATTAATGATTCTACCTAACATAATTATTATTATTGTTGATGGTATTTTTTGTTTTGAGTACTGAAAAGGTGAAACTAGCAAGACAACTTACTTGTTTGATAACAAATGCGCACTTATCAGCCCCCAATAATTCGAATGTTTGTTTCGAAAACAGATACATTGATATTGGCGTCAAAATTTGCCTTTGTGGTTAGAATATCAACCACCCTTTGAAACTCGGTGTAATTTCCCATTATTGCTAGAGTATCTAAGGCATCGATAAGAGTGAGAGAGTAACTAAAATAAATTGCCGCATTAACCTCCCTCGTTTGGTGCAATAATATTTACCTTCCCCACGTATCTATTCCATCGCAACTTAGCGGCCTCAATTCGTCGTAGGGGTACGCATATTTTAAGTAACTGTTGTATGCATGTTGAAACATTTCCCGGACTTCCTCCCTGAAACACCTGGTTAATAAACGAGATTTTTAAATTAACACGAGAATACCTCAATTTTATCATGTCATTTTTGTTGTATGTCCTAAAACCGCTGGCAAAGTGAATTAAAATAAATAAAATTAAATAGAACAAATTCATTCTATCGAAATGTCAAATTTTGAGGTTAAGACACACATTGCTGCCACGGTTGCATAATATAAACATAAATTTCGAATCATCGTTTATTCCTTCCATTGTTGCATTGTTTAGAAGTGTTTGATCGTGGTCCAATTTTATTGGATACATTTTTGTAGTTGCAACAATTAGGTAAGACTTTTGTATGTAGTAATTGAATTATTGGTTTTAGGTTTTATTTTAATTCATTTAAAGGATGTTATGTTTAATTGAACTTTCAAAAACACTTTCAAATTTTAAGGTCAAACTAATTTATTGTTTTTTTCAATTTTTTACGAAACACGAAATTTACTTCTTTTTGCAACTTCAGTTTTTAATCAGGGCCCCATCATTATTACTGTTATGATAAAACTTGTATAAGGTGAGCTAAATAAGGTACAACTTAAGATCAGGGCCACCCTAACCAGAGGGCTAAATGGGCTCTCACTCCAGGGTGCCAATTTTACTTGCACTCAATCAGTTTGATCAGTGCGTACGCAGCGGTGATTCAAAAATTGAGTCTGCATTTCCTAACGTAAAGTAAAAGATCTTTTCCTGTACTTGAAAGAATAAAAAATTATTTGTTTGCTTATTGGTAATATATTAACTTGGAGTGTGCCTGGGGTACATTCCAAACTCCCCGATTTAGGCAGTTTATTTTTATTAGAAGTAAATTTAAAATTTCGGCATAATATCGGAAGTTTTATCTGAAGGATATGACATCATTCCCTCCAGTACCCCAGTATCCGAAAGCAAAACATTAAATGTACAACCTTGATGATACCGCTTTAGTTTTCTAGAGAACAATGACCCCCAATTCTTTTAGACCGTGTTTAAATTTTGGACTTTTTAGGTTTTCTTAAAATGTGCTCAGTTAAATTTAGGATAATTTTAAGTATTTTTTTTATTTTCGATTTTATTATAATTTTTTCAGCATTACATTTCAATGGGTGGCAATTGTCACACCTAGTACACATAGAAAACTGCCATTTTAGTTTTACTCCAATATGCTGACATGCACTTTTTTAAGTAAATTTAATTCGATACAAAATTTTCTAGTAGTATACCCAACCTACCCCGGATGGTTATTTCTAAAGTTTCCACTGCAAATGTTTTTTGGGGGAAAATATTTGTAGAAAGTAATGGTTTAACTGAACCAATAAAAAAAAAGTTAAAGCGAATAGCTCTTGAATTGTAATCTTTGAAAAAACTTATTAGTAATTATGAAATCTTTCCTAATCATTATTGAGTTTATATAGATAACTTTTACAAGAGAAAAATTCAGTTAGTGTTATCAAAATACATACTATTAAAAATGAATTAGCTATGTAGGTTATCTAAGCCAGAGGTCGGCAAACTTTTTTTGAAAAGGGACAGATTGGAAAATTTGAAGATTGGAAACTCAAAGAACTTATACTCGTAGAGTAACAACAACACAGATTCAATTTTTTTTAGTAGGAATTAGTTTTATTTCATGCGGGCACAATATTTTATGTGTTAAAAAAATGTTTACTTTGGTGTCAGTCGGTGGTTGTCGCAGCAATTACAATTTTCGGATGTGACGGGTTACACTTATATAGCATATTTATTTTTTATACTTTAATTTTAAATTATAATATTTCTTTTGTTTTATATAAATGATTAAAATTATACAATCTTTCAATGTAAATCTCTGCATATCTCATAATTTACAACTCGATTATTTGTTTTGTAATATATTATTTTTATTCTTATCATTGTTAACTTATTGATATCGCAAATATTTGAAAAGACTGAAATTTTCATTTTTAGTTCAAAATGCCGACGTTTTCCAAAGAACTACAAAATGTGGTTTCGCCAAAATTTGATCAAGATTTACTTGTTCGGGTCTTGGAGGAAACGTACAAATTAAAAAATCTGGAAATCACCAACATCAAATTTAACCTCGACTCGAAAAAGGGTGATTCTTATTTGAGCGTCGTCAGTAGGTTTACCGTTGAGGCTAATTATCTGGACGAAGGGTACGTGTTTCTTTGTGTCATCACTTTTTTACATAATTCTTCATTGCTTTTGTTTTTAGCGACGGAAAACCAGTAGCGTTGTTATTCCAATCATCAGTAAAGCCTTCCCTTCCAATATTGCACGCAGGAAGACATTCAGATCTTTGGCTTTTTTTAGAAACGAAGTCGATTTTTACAATACCGTAAATATTTACACTTTTACCTATTATGCATATTTAAAAAGCAACTTTATTTTAAGATATGGAAGGCTATGAACGAATTCCAGTTGTCCAAAAATTCCGTACCAGTATTCGATCGCATTCCAACGTAAGTTTTACAAAAATTAAAAATTATTATATTATTTTTAAAAATTTTAGGTGCATCTCGGCTTTTTGTGACGGCGTAAACGATTACGTAACACTCGAGGACTTAAGCTTCAAGAACTACAGCTGTATTTCTCGGGATAAGCCTTTGGATTTGGATCACGTCTATCTCATCCTTACATTGTTCGCCAAATTTCACGGTCTCGGTTTGGCGTTCAAAGATCAACATCCAAAAAAATTTAAACAAGCAGTCGCCTGTCTAAAAGTATGTGTTTTCTAACGTCCATTGCCCACTGAACCGAAATTTTTTTCAGGAGACCTACTTTTCTGAATCGCTGCGCAACTGGTACGAAAGGTTCCAGAGACAAAATATATTTAATGTTGTACGCGATGCCGTGCAGAAACAACTCGCGCCGTCGTATTTGACCAAACTGGAAGAGATCTTAGCTGGCGATGTTTACGGGTGAGAAGTTTTCTCTTTTGCGAGACATTTAAAAATTATGGGTATATTTTAGCACTGCAATTCACAGTTGTGCCTCTAAAGGTAAATTTGGTGTGATAACGCACGGAGATGCGTGGGTTCCAAACTTCTTAGTAAATTATTCCGCCGAAAAAACTCCAATCACGGCCTACATGATCGATTTCCAGCTCACGAGGTTTGACCAGCTCGCTTTTAAGCCAAAACTTTATCAATTTTGCTTTTTAGATACGCATCTCCTGCACAGGACTTATTATTTTTTTTGTATTCTTGTGTAGGTCAATCGCTAAGAGTTCAGCATTGGGACGACATGGTTGAATTTTATCACAAAGCTTTTGTCGAAACATTGAGGAATTTAGGTTCAAGCGAAGAACTGTTTACTTTGGAAGATCTACGGTCGGAAATCAAAACGCACGCGATGTTTGGGTTTAACATGTCCATTGAAGCTATAACCATGTCGCTGCTAGAAGATGACGAAGCTGTAGATTTGGACGACATTCAAGTGAGTATAATTTTAGGTTTTTGGAAATGAAAATTTTCTGGATTTGTAGGGAGTCGAAGAATGTCCATTGGAAACGGTTTGGGTTGTTCATCCATTTAAATCCGAAGAAAAGAGACAACGCTTGGCCGATTTTTTTAAACATATGGTAGATTCTGGTTTTATTTAGTAAAATTTTTTTGTATTATCTTAAACAATAAAAAAATTGAACAATTATACGCTTACTACTCTACTTAGTGCTTATTTGTGGAATCAGGTATGCCAGATGCTTAAGGTTCGGAACGTTTTTCAATAGTGTAGGTAGTAGAGGAGGTTCGAAAGATTTGTCTGGTGTATGGAATTGGGAAATAGTAGAGAAATTAAAACCGGATTATAGATCAACATAAATTTATGGATGACATCTCCAGCAGAGTCTGTACGCCACCAGTAAAGCCTCCAGCACCAAGTAGAGTGGACGAGGCCCAAAAAGTGTATCATAGCTGGGATGAACGTCGTTAGCATTGCCCCCGTTCCGTTGTTCCTAGACATACAAGCCTCTGCAGCCGTTGTAAGTGTACTTTTCTTTGGCTTGATGCCTCCAGATTAAGGACGAGTATGTTAATGTGGGAACAACAGAGCCAGAGCCATTTTAGTTTTAGTCCCCACGTTTTGCTAATCATGGTCCTACAGGCTCGTATGTCAACCTGCAGTCTAAGGTTAGACCTAAGTCTTTCACCACATTCTCAATATCTTCAGATCTTGCAGGTTTTACGTCTTGTGAAGGCTACCAGGAAGGTTTTGCTTGGATTGACAGATAGGTCCTTAACGGCGTACACTTTTTCGACGATTCTCAGGGCGTTTTGTATCAGTGCAAATATAACTCCCACAAATTTTCCTCCAACTAGGACTGTCACGTCATCCCTAACGAACACCGTTTTGGTTTGAACTCCCGCAAGAGACCATACACGACCACCTTCATTTCTTCAGTGTTTCCTTTCTTATTCTTTCACAGAGTTTTAATGGTAACCATGGGGAAGTTCAAGAAGAGCTTACATTGTAGTTTCTGGATTTTACTCCAGGAGCTTTCATTCATAAGAATGATGCCTCTTAAGATCAACTTTTGTCTAGAACATTCCAGATTTTTGTTTTGAGTCCTGAATTTAGAACTGATACTTTTTAGCTTTTTTTCCGATTTTTCGGAGAGTCCTGGAATAATGCCAAGTATGGCACCTTCTCAGGGTTCGCCAACACCAACTCCAGCCAGTCCTTGGTGGTCTGATCAGAGCAAAGAGGAGACCCCTTTTATTATCATCCCCGAGAACCTCAAAATGGACCGTCTTCGGTGATTCCATTCATAGCTGACCTCATCAACTTCATTGTTTGATAAGGCATCCAAAACAAGCCAAGGTCCCAGTGCCTGGAATGCAGCTATCAGTTGCCTTTTCAGGCGCTGTCTGTCTGTACCGGAGAGATTTATTCTGGGTAGATTCATCTTTTCGGAACTTTCTCCGGTTGTTGTTTTTATTTTTGTTCTTCATATTACAGAACCTCATGTTCGACAGAAGGCTTAATACAACGAGGTGTGTCTGGTGCATCGAGGTTTGGTGATTAATGACCAAGCTTCTCTTTGACATTGCATTTTTTGGCATCACCTGACCGTAAGTATTAGGAGATTTTCTGGTGATTCCTCATACACTCAGCACAAGCGATTAAGCCAAAGTCATTGTGCGTCTCTTGTCACTACTTTTCACAGAAATACATCTGGGAAGAGTCGTCGCAGGCCACAAGCAGTTTGCGATTTGATATTTTTTGTTTGCCGATTAGTCTGCCCCCCCTCCCTAATAGGGCAGGTATATTACTCTTTTATATTTATTAGTTTACTGCCAGGTCTGAAGAGAAGTGGGAATCCCGGAGCCCGAAATTTTTGAGGAGGTTCGCAATTTTTAATGTCTTGTTTAGGGTTTAAATATAAATATTGGAAAATTTATGAAGTACATCCGGGCATGGGTTTCGCTCTTCGCTGCTATTGCTGGGCTAATAAATTAGATTCATGTTGTAGAGTAAAGTCCTCATACATATTATTTTAGATGTTGCTGCTGAAATTTGTTTTAAGAAATAATACTTCTTTGTCAGTCATTTCTAGGATCTCTTCATTCTATTCATTCCTTCGCTATAAATCTTTGCATATCTCACAATTTACAACTCGATTGTTTATTTTGTAATAATAATAATATATATTTTTTTGACTTAAAAAACCCATTATCTTTTTATCATTGTTAACTTACTGATATCCTAAATATTTGAAAAGACTTAAATTTACAATAAGCTTCATTTTTAGATCAAAATGCAGAGGTTTTCCAAAGAATTGCAAAATGTGGTTTCGCCAAAATTTGATCAAGATTTGCTGGTTCGGGTCTTGGAGGAAACGTACAAATTAAAAAATCTGAAAATCACGAACATCAAATTTAACCGTCACTCGAAAAAGGGCGATTCTTATTTGAGCGTCGTCAATAGGTTTACCGTTGAGGCTAATTATCTGGACAAAGCGTACGTGTTGCTTTGTGTCATCATTTATTTTACAAAATTTGTCATTGCTTTTTTTGTTTTTAGTAGCGGAAAAACCAGTGACGTAGTTATTCCAATCATCAGTAAAGCCTTCCCTTCCAATATTGCACGCAGGAAAACTTTCAGATCTTCGGCGTTTTTTAGAAACGAAGTCGATTTTTACAATATCGTAAATATTTACACTTTTAGCTATCATGGTTATTTAAAAGAAACTTTATTTTAAGATATGGAAGGCCATGAACGAATTTCAGTTGTCCAAAAATTCCGCTCCAGTGTTCGATGGCATTCCAACGTAAGTTTTACCAAGATTGAGAATTATATTATTTTCCTTAATTTTAGATGCATCTCAGCTTTTTGCGACCGCGTAAACGATTACGTAACACTCGAGGACTTAAGCTTCAAGAACTACAGCTGCATTTCTCGTGATAAGCATCTGGATTTGGACCACGTCTATCTCATCCTTACATTGTTTGCCAAATTTCACGGTCTCGGTTTGGCGTTCAAAGATCAACATCCAGAAAAATTTGAACAAGCAGTCGCCTGTTTAACAGTGTGTGGTTTCTAACGTTCATTGTAGTACACATAACCGAAATTTAATTTTCAGGAGACCTACTTTTCCGAACCGCTGCGCAACTGGTACGAAAGGTACCAGAGGAAAATTTTATTTAAGGTTATGCGCGATGCCGTGCAGAAACAACTCGCGTCGTTGTATGCGGCCAAACTGGAAGAGATCCTAGCAGGCGATGTTTATGAGTGAGTTTTTCTCTTTTGGGAGGTGGTTAGCGTCATCGATCTTTCATTAAATAGATACGACATGCACCCATTTGTTGCGAAGCCAACAATGACATAAACAAAGTTTATTTTCCTTTTGACGGTGTATCACAGATTGCATACCGCACATGTAATAACCAATAAAGTCTGCTGTCCTTTTGACGGTGTATCACAGATTGCATACCGTACAGGGTCGCTATAATATATAAACATGTTTACACTGTTGCAATATTCTTCCGTGTATATGCAGTTGCAGCTGTTGTATGTGTTACCCAAAAGAAAAACATTCCAGGCACCCCCCCCAACACGTTTGTGCTTAAAAACAACCTGTTTGTAGGATACAGGTATGTCGTACCTATTGAATCAAAATCGATGGTTAGCGTGCACATTTAGAAATTACGGATATATTTTAGCGCCGCAATTCTCAGTTGTGCCTCTAAAGGTAAATTTGATGTGATAACGCACGGAGATCCGTGGATTCCAAACTTCTTAGTTAATTATTCCACAGAAAAAACTCCAATCACCGCCTATATGATCGATTTTCAGCTCACAAGGTTATTATTATTTATTTTGTATGCATGTGTAGGCCAATCGCTAAGAGTTCAGCATTGGGACGACATGGTTGAATTTTATCACAAAACTTTTATAGAAACATTGAGGAGCTTAGGTTCGAGCGAAGAACTGTTTACTTTGGAAGATCTACGGTCGGAAATCAAAACGCACGCGATGTTTGCGTTTAACATGTCCATTTCAGCTATAACCATGTCGCTGTTAGAAGATGATGAAGCCGTGGATTTGGACGACATTCAAGTGAGTATAATTTTGCGTTTTTTTGGAAACCAAAATTTTCTGGATTTCTAGGGAGACGAAGAACGTCCACTGGAAACAGTTTGGGTTGCTCATCCATTTAAATCCGAAGAAAAAAGACAACGCCTGGCCGATTTTTTTAAGCATATGGTGGATTTTGATTTTATTTACCAAAATTTTTCTGTATTATTTGTTTGTGATAAAAATAAATTGAATTGTAGACTTGGAGGAAAAAGGGTACAGTGGCGTATTTAATAGAATCTCGTTAATCTAATCATGTGTGTCAGTTGATTAGAAATTACAGAACTCAAAAAATAAAGGAAATTTAGAAAAAACTGTAATTATTATACAACCAAAACAGTGATAAATATATTACATATAAATATTGAAACCGATTACCGAGATTATCCAAGTCATCCTTAGAGGGGGGGGGGGAAATCGCCCTCTTGTCCACTCTTAAACACGCTATTGGGAGAGTCTTCTGATATTCTCTAATATCAGAAGGTAGAACATAAATTGTTGTCAAATTTTATACTGTGAAATTTTATTTTTATAAGCAGAAGTTTTATACTCCGCTTCTGGTAGCTCATACATCCAGTGCCGTTAAGAGCTTTTTATGTATCTTGTGCAATATTGTCTGAGAAGGTCCGTAATTTTTCATGTTTTGTTTAGAGTTCAAATATAAATGAAAAAATTTATGATGTAAATCCGGTCCTGGATTTTGCTCTCCACTGTCCTGTTCACTGCCATTGCTGGGCTAATAAATTAGATCAACGGCGTGGACCATGCATTTTCAAAATTAAACATTAAAATATTACTTCAAAATTGAATTTCACCGAAATTTCTTTTAAAAAACTAAAAAAAATTTTCGGTCATTTCTGAGCCCAACTTAATCCTGGGCTCTGTGCGGCACACTGTTACACTTGCCTAGTTCCTCTCTGGCGAAACCACGGTTAATATCTTGCGTTTTTTAGTTCCTCTATGGATCGTTTGATACTGAAGGCAATAAATTCGCAAATGTTTTTTTGATTTACTCTGCTTTACTATAGTTTTGACTTTATTTATGAAAGAAAATCAGTTGTTTTTGGTATTATCTGTGCATTCTGACATCGCAAAAACTTTCAAAAATCCACAAAAGGACACTTTGCGTTCTAGGTACGCAATATATTATTATTGCTTAGTTCTTCGTCTCAAAGAAAATGTCCAATATAGGACTTTGTTTTGGCCCTCGATTTACCCAAGTAAACGCCACTGCTTATTTTATCATTTTTTGTTAAAGTTGCGAACAATTCGCTTTCCGTAGATTTTTTTAACCACCAACTTTATTCCTACTTTTTTATTTTTGTTTTTTAAATTATATCGATTGTTTTTACTAATTACTTGACAGATTAAGTAAATTTTAAATTTTCATCGACAGCCCACAAAAATGTACGAAATGACGTGCAGGTACATATTCGTGTTCTTTTAGCAAAGTTGGACGCTATAATTTAAAAGTTAGTTGCTCGAAAAAGTTAAAATTTGTTTAATTTTGATGCAATTAATCTGACATTAGTTTTTGAAAAGACACGATTAGATTAGACGGTCGTGGTTTTCACGGAGGCAGCCGAACGTCCCTTTAATTAATTGTTTGATTTAATTTAATCGCTGATTATTGGTGTATTTGTTATAACTGGAGTTGTTATGGTTTCTCGAAATTGTTATTTTAAGGTTGGTGCCGTTAGTGTCACACAAATTTGGTTTGTAAATATTAAAAATTATCGAATTTATTTTGGTTTTTATTTGCAGCGTTCGTGGCGCTCTGTGTACCATTAGCAGTCGTTTCTTAACCCGGTCGGTTTTCGTTCTGTTGTTTAATTTGTATGGTGCTATATTTTTATTTTAGTTGTGAATTGTCAATACATCTGCAGAAATGGTAATTTTAAATATTAACGTTGGTCCCGAACTAAAGGCATTAACCGAGTCGGTACAAATGATATTAGAGCGATGCATTGTCGAACATCACGTAAGTTTTACTTTCAATTCTTTAGATAAGTTTACTTCACGTAATCAATTTACTTTTAAAATTATTAAACTAACTTCGTCGTTTCTGTTTTAATTTTTTCAACACAAATTTTACTCCAACTTTGTTAATTTTTCAAAACCTTCACACTTTTAAGTTATCAAATTTGTGATAATTGATTTTTCTTACAGAATGTTTACCAAAAGTTGCAAAAATATCCTACGGTGAGTTTCTAATTAATTTTTCGACACTTTTCGTCTAATCTTTTCGTTTCAAAACAAATTTAGGATCAAGATATGCAAAATAAGTTACGTGAACTGCAAAAGAAAATCCACGAGCACGGGAACGAACAGGTGAACATATTATTGTTATTTATGTTTTTTCAAAGCATTTTTGAGCATTTTGAATAATTGAATCAAAAGGAGGGATCGAGTGGGCTGTCGCGATTGTAAACAACCAATTTGACAGCTTCTTGTTTTCTTTTGTTTTAAAACTTGTCAATTTTGCACATCTTTCAAAAAGTCATTCCGTCTCTTTCTTATCTAATTTTAGAAACAAGAATAACTATCGCAAGAGCATCAACCTGCACCAATAGTAAAAAATAATCAAAATTTTATTTATTTGTTTATCTACGATTATCGCGGTTTATTTCGAGGTATTCACGCCGTCACTAATATCGATCTTTTAAAACTCGACGTACGTTTTATACATTATTTTTTATACCTGTAAAATTTCTAATTTTTTTTTCGAAAACATTTGCGTGTCATTCAAAATTTACTTGTACGAAAATGTATTAAACACGCATTTGCAATTTTCCTTTCAAAGTTTTGTGTAACTTGGCTATTAAAAAAGTTAGGATTTATTGATTAATGTTGAATAAACTTGCGATCGGATACTTTAATACGCAGATGCACATGTTGTTTTAGGTCGCTAAGGATCAAAATTTGTATAACTTTCTATGCACGCGTCGACCAAAGCGCGTGATAGGTTAATTTGCTTTACCTGCCGATTTTGGCGGGAAAATAGTAGAGTTTCGTGTTTTCGAATTATTTAAATTCTATAATTTGTTCAGGAGAACAAATTTGTTGTTCTTATTTGTTATATTAATAAATTCGACTTTTTTCTTTGCAAAAGTTTCTAGTTTTCGACAACGGCTCGCATTTCAAAATTCGCTGGTTGTCACGACAACGGTAGCATCAGTTTTATTTTAATTTCCAATGCGACTTTTACGACGAGAATTATGTTTTGGTTTTCACGGCCAGAACAATAATTTTGACGTGGTAAAATCTTGGTAGAGCAAAAAGCGTTTTTCAGACGGAAGCTATTTTCACGGAGGGGAAATGCTGTCAACAGGTGGCGCGACAATAGGAAAAAAATAGTACTTTTGAAATTTTAATCTAGAATCGCAGATTGCGCCGTTGTCTCGTATGAGTGAAATTTTAAGACTACAGGGTGTTCCTAAATATTGCAAACTTTCCCAGGAGCGATTACTTGAAATATCGCTTTCGAGTAGGATTTTTTGAAATTAAATTTTAATATTTTAATAATAATCGAACAATCAGGTGTATTATGTATCACAAAACGTTATTTTAAAGGTGACCGTTATGAAATACAATAAAAGTTTACGTCAAGCCGGTGACACTTTAAAGGCTAAAAACCTTTATTGTAAAGATTATGGCATGATGATTGTAATAAAGGTTTTCTTAATCTTGAAAGTGTCACCGGTTTGACGTAAATCTTGATGCTATTTCATAACGGTCACCTTTAAAATAACGTTTTGTGATACATAATACACCTGATTATCCCTTATTGCATCAAATATTGCATTGACTTTGATTATAACCTTTTCATGCATTTTAAATTGGCGAATAAAATAAACACTCGTCTCCGACTCTTGTCAATGGACACCATAAGTTACGATTGACTATTCGCACCATCTTGGATTTATGCCGTTCTGCATGTGACCATTCACAATAAATTTCACGGTATACCATAATATGTCCTTCGACTTGACAATATAATGATGTGCAAAATTACAAATTTAATTTTAATACACCACTAGGGATAGCCTCAGTTTTCTAGGATATGATCAAATTTACTGGGAGGTTCCTCTATTGATAACTTAATACTGAAGGCCATAAGTTTGGCATTTTTAATTTTTTAAACATCTATTGTTCTTACTGGCGCACTGGAGGGTATTCTAGACCCCCGGTTTAGGCAGTTTACGTTTTCAGAAGGGAATTCAAGATTTCAGCATAAGATCAGAAGTTTTTCAAAATAAACAAAGACAAGCAGATATGCCGAATGAATTTATTCCAATATAAACTGCATAAACCGGGAGGGTTGGGGGTTATGGAATATCCCCAGAACATTTCTCTATAGTTTGACCACTTGATACCGAAGGCAATAAGTTTACAAATTTATCACTCCCCAACCCCAAGACCCTTCAGTTTTCGAAACCAATATTTTTAGTTTGCGCTTTTAGGTTATGTAATTTAAAGGCTTGTAACAATCATTTTAATTTCTTTTTTCAGTATTATGTATTTTGATTTTCCATTTTGTAATAATGCAGGTGTACAATTGTCACACTTAGCATACATAAAAAGCCGCCAGTGGTGAAATTAGACAACAAAACAGTGTATAATCAGATATCCAATCTGACCTGAATGGATTTACTACCACAGAAAAATAAAAAAGTTAACAAACTTTTGTTGTCCGCTAATTTGTTTTTTCTTTGTGATTCTCAAAAAGTTTGAAACTATGATAACTCCAAAACTTTCGAAACTTTTGTTCTAAAAATAATTACCAAACATTTTCAAGGTCATCGATTTCGAATTTGAACTAAATAAAAATATAAAATGGCGGCTTAAAAATGGTACAATCTTGTAAGATAAAATTTATGCTAGTGCCAATAATACATATAAATTATTATTCTTATGTTTAAAAATCTGAAATACAAAATGGCGGGTTTTAAAATGGTGGAATAAATACTTACAAATATTTAGTATTACAGTTTCAATATTGTAGTACGCAGGTTTTTATAGTGATAAATTATTTATTATTGTAACTTTACAATATAGATACCAAATACAAATTGGTGGACTTAAAACAGCTAAACTGAAAAAGAAATCATGCAAATTTTATTAGATACTCTGAAATATTTTTGAGATCGTTACATTCATAAATAGAAATACAAAATAGCGAATTAAATGGGACCGACAAAACACTGCTTTAAGAGAGGAATATTTTGAGCAGGAAAAGTGTCTACAATAGAAAAACTACAAACAAATCAAAATATTGTTGCTATAATTCTGAAATACTGTTTTCTATTTAAATATGCATGGAATGAAAGTTTTGTTAAAATCTACAACATTTTTCCTCTTCGATAAAAATCCCCCTCTTAAATCAAGAATGATTTTAACACTTCCTAAATTTAAGATAGCAAATTTTTCATCTAAATATTTTTCTTATTTTCAATTTCTTTATAATTTTTTCAACTTCATTAATAAGTGTGTTATTGCCACACCTACCACACATGGAAATCCGCCAGTGATTCAGCCAAAGTGTTTCTTTTCTTGATTTTTTTCTAAGATATAAATAATCATTAAAAATTACCCAATATTGCCACAGAGAAATAAAATTTCTTGATTTGATTATTAGGTACTAGCGGATTTACCTGGCGTTGCTCGGGAAGACCTTTCAATATGTATAAGATGTTTCTGAGTAAAGTTAATGCAATATTAGAAAAATTCACGCGATTTTCCATAACCACAAGTTGACACTTTTCATTCAATATAATGTTTTTAGGCAAAATTGCTTGTGCGTGTAAGGGCGGAAGTAAAAGCGAACGAAAAGGCTTTACAGACCAACGGAATAAAACAGGCCTGCGATGAACGAGCGAATAACATCAACACAGCGTTGCAATCGTCTGGAAGAGTTAGAAAACAACACATGTAAGTTAATTTGCCTAGATCATGTAATTAGATATTTTTAGTGCAGGAGTCGACGGGATCTTCTTTAGTAGGGGGACTATACCGGAACCAACTTTGCAGTTTTATTCGCAAAATTAAAATAATTTGCGAATAAATCCGCTGTTTCGATGTGCAATAGTGAATTTTTTAATTTTAGAGTTTCGCGTGCCACATCCGCACCCGTTTCTCCAAGTAACTCATTGGACATATCATCAGACAGTAGTACGCCGGAACCAGTATTTCTACCAACTTCTAGAGACCAACTTTCAGAGGAAGCATTTTTAAAGTATTTTGAATTGTGCACGCACGCGGTTCACGATGAAATGCAAACGAAACGTGTCGAGCGCAAACGGCGCAGTACGGCCAATTCGGAATTTTTCTACGGCAGTAAGGGATGGGATTTTCCCGTAAGTTAGTTAATTTTTTTCTGGAAAAGAGGTGGCGTAACTTATGTTTTTTAAGAAGCGTAAGCGTGCTTCGTACCTCGTATCGAATTGTTCGCCTCCCAACACACGACAATCGGCAAAAAATAGAGCCAAGGCCGAGAAAGCGGTGACACCTCCCAGTAAAGAAAATTCCAGAGGATCGTCGCCCATCGAAGGTACAAAATTGTATATTCCAAATTTACCAAATGGACTGATTATCGAACGGGTCAATCCAAACCGAGCTTCCCCTGACAGCAAACTTTGCGTTGTGTGTCGTACAACAGGTAATCTAGTCTGAAGGTAAACATTGCGGATTTTATATTTTGGAATTCTCAGGTTCCCTTGTGGTATGCGAATCATGTACAAATGGCTTCCACGTCGCGTGCCACAACCGTCCTTTAACAGAACCGCCTAGAAAGTGTCCAAAATGCTTATCCAATCAAGACGTTCGTACGGTGGGAGCGCTGACAGTTCCTTCTGGGATGACGGTGTTTGTATCGACGGACGTGTCAGGTTAGTCATTTACTTCATTTTTTCCTTAATGTTCTGAATTTGAATAACTTCATCAAAGATTTTTTATTTGAATTTTTTTTAAATTTATTTTTATTTGAATTTTTTTTTGGAAAAGTTTAATAACATTCAATGCATAAAAGCGTTGATTCCAAATTTTTAACATTCAAGAAAAACTACAGGAAAAGCAAACGCTGGTGGACCAAAACGAAGCATTTTTGACCGAATTAAATAAACTGCAAAATAAACACGACCAGCTGACGATATCACTAAAGGACCAAAAAATTGCTCAAGAGAAATTGACAGTCAATCATCTATCAACGGAAGAAAAAATCCGAGATATTTTGGATTTTGTAAAAAAAATAAAACTACCCACATCCACTACAATTGAAAAAACGTAGATAAGGGTGCCTGTACCTTCGGAAGAGTATGGAACTGCCTTGAATGTGTTAGTTTTATTTTTGAAAATTGATTGAGAACCTATGTTGTATTTCATTGAAAAATTAGGATAAGTTTTGGTAGCTTTATTAATCAAAGTTGCGTTTACATAATATTTTTATAACATGCTTCGAAAGCAAATTGAATTTAAATTTATTGCCAATATTTATATTTTTGTAAGTTTATTTTAAATAAATTTACGTCTGTTGAACTTTGTATATTTATTTGCCTTGAAAATATTTTGCTATTTTTGCCTTCCTTCTGTTGTCTAAGCCTTGGTGGAATGGTTTTTGGGTTTTGCTATCGAGTGACGGAACAATTTTAATGTAAAATTTTTCTGTAGGCGAGCCTTTCTATTTCGGATCATTTTTAAACCTTTGGTTTGCACGATTTGGTCGATTGGATTTGAAATTACTGATATAATAAACAATTTCGGTACCTAAGAAATTTATTCAATTTTTTTGTGAATACAAAATTTATTATTGAGAAATATTATTGCTCTGCACTTGTGGTTCAATAATTGGATGTTCTTGAATTATACTGTTTCCCATTGTGCCGCTTAGGACTTCCAGTTTGGATTGGACATCAGTAATTGCTGCTATGCCACGTCTTAACTTTTCTTCACTTCGTACATCTAAAATAAATGAGGCTTCATTTGCAAAAAGTTTATTTCAATGCTATTTACAAAATAGATTTAATTCAAACTACCATTGTTGGTTAAATGGATCCTGCGCAAGTTGATTCCCATCATTTCGATTTGAACCTCTGTTAATTCCCTCAACAATTCCACGCTGACAGCCACGTAGCACTGCGGCCTCACGTCTCTCAAAACGGAACACAACGTTTCCAAAGCGTCCGCCCGCCTTTTATGGACAGTGTATTGGGCGTCCAAGTCGGCTTCATAAAATGCCAGATACCTGTACAGCTCGCTTAAATCCAAAACGCTATTTACGTAGTGCAGAGGGTACTCCCTCAGCGTAAAGTAGAGGCGCATTCTTTTTAACCACGTGTGGGTGTACAAAAATAAATTTCGTGCCTGTTCCGAATTGGTTACGAAATTTACCGGCGCCACATCCATGTCCACCTCTAAATTGGGAAATTTGCTTGCCTCATCTTGCGGCAACTCTTCTTCTATTCCTAAAATAAATTGTTTCTCAATCGTGTCATTGTCGGTCACGTTTGTTCTTACCTTGCGTGCTTTGGAACATTTCGGGATATTTACTTTCCAAACATTTTGATCTGCTTACGGCAAATAATTGAAGACTGTAACTTACCCATTCACGAGCCAACTCGGCTTGCACTCTGGCCAAGTCCGGGTGCTCCACCAGAGCTCTTTCGAATCGATCCAAAGATACTCCGGCGGCTTGCAAATGATATCTGCCGAGACGATAATGGTCGCATAGTTTTTGAATAATTGAAAGAAGAGATGAACTCACCTGGCTTGGTGGAATCGCGATCTGGCTAGATACAGCGCGCCCAGTTTCATGCAAGAACAAGCCCATCCAACGGGATCGTAAATTTCCATAACCAACTGCTTTTCCAAGGCTTTGTGTTGCTTATCAGCTTGCAAATCAAATTTCCCCAGTTTACCACAAACCCACCCCAGCAACTGAAAATTATTGGCCATCAGTTTGTGCAATTTGACCTCATCTTCGACGAACTCTGCCCCAGAAAACAAGTCTTCTGTGCCGTAAGTTTTAATTCCGCTTTTATTTTCATATTTTTGTATTATATTTTCCAATATGTTTTGCGATTTTTCGAATTCTCCCCGATTTAGAAGTAAAAATGCCAGATGGTTAATCAGCCTCATGTACAAATAAGTAACTTGGACTTCGTCGCTACGCTCTTCGATTGTACTAATCGCCTTCTCCATCATTTCTTCCGCGTTGTCTTGCCCCGAAGATGTTAACATTTTAGCTTGGTCATAGTAAATCGAAGATTTCATGCACAAAAATTTTAAATATAGCTCACTTTCCACCGGAAGTTTATTTAATTGCTCGTCTAAACGCGTTATCAAATTGCCGATTTTTTCGTCGATCGAAGCGTTCGCTTCTTCTGGTTCTTCTTGTTCGTTTATGATGTGCCGCGAAATGGCTTGCTTTAACGCGGAATACAATTCGTACAATTCTTTATAATTTATTTCGTTTTTCTCCATAATTTTTTGAATCTTGAACTGTCTAATTTTTAATGTACAAAAAATTATATCGAATCAAATCACAATCTGTCCATTTTTTTTCACGAGCCCTTGATTCTCGTGCCATTTTTTATTAATAATTTAATTTGTACGGGAACATACAAATATAAAACTAGAACATTGTAAAATATTTCCCGATTTATCCTAATTTTATTTTTATCTTAATTTTAGTATTTAAAAATTAGCATCCATGCTGTTCGTATTATTCAATTTGAAATTCCCCACCAAGAGCTACAGCCAATCACAGCAAGAAATATCTCCGGTGGGTATCCCAGGAACTAAAATAACGTAACCTGTCAACACAACATAAAAAAATAAAAGTTGGTTGGCGTAAATAATAATTATTTACATTAGAAAACGTCAAGTGATTTCTCTAAATTGGAGGCTACACCATTGGTAAAACTTTACTCCTTCAAATTAAAATTCGTATTTGTGACAGATTTTTGGACAGATTTTAATAATTTTTTATTTTTCAGAGTTTACGAACCTCACCAAAACAGCTATAGCCATTGTATGAAGATCTACAGGTAGAAGAGAGGAAGGTAAATTATCGAAGGCGATTTTCATGGTTTGATAAGAACTATTGAATTGGTTTCGAATTCGATGACGAGGGAGCAACGTCCTGGATTTTTGGCTTTTAATTTTTGTTGTAACAGTTAGTTCTTTACATTTTATGTAAATTGTGCTTTTACAACAGAAAAAATGTATTTGTACTCCAAATTATGAGTTGGTATAACAAGGTAATATATATTTCGTTTTCGTAAATTTATATCTAATAAACAATCAAATAATAAGAAATGCTTCAAGAGCTGCTGCAGGTGGCGTTATATTGCAAATAATACAGGTAGTGCATCGACGTGCATGTTTTTATTGATTTTTAACTAGGGTTATAATCAAACATGCACGACATTCATTTATGCACTGAATATTTTCTAACACATTAACAAAAAAGATCAGAAATATTGCTAGAAACGAAAGAAGTAATGGAAAAAGAGTCGAGAAAAGAAAATCTGTTTTTATAATTATTTATTTTTCAGAGTTTAAACGACCAACCATACGTCAAGTGTAACATGCCAGATAAATAAGGATCGATGGACTTGGAAATTTAAAAATGTAAAATTTCATATTAATAATCCAAGGTGACTCAAATTTCAAGTGAACTGAAATGTGCCCGTCACTTGAAAATATTCAAGTTCGTATTATTCAGTAAGCAGTTTGTTATTACAATTGTAAATTAACTTTAATCTTACAAGAATACAATTCATTTTTTATATTTCAGCGTTTGAAAAGCAGCCATACAAAATCAGTTTGATCTTGAGATGGAAATGTGGTTAGATTAATATCGAAGGTGATTTAAATTCCAAGACAATTACTAATGTAAGATTGGTTTCGATTTTGGCGAAGATTACAGGAGCAATAACTGCATAAAAATTATAAAGGTTTGTTTTATTTAATTTTTAGTGATCTCAAAAAATGATCTCGTGACATTTTTTAACGTAAGTAGCGACAGCGAATTGTTTTTATGTTTTATAAGTTCTTATAATTTTTAATTTGTTGTAGTGTTCAAAAAGTGAAATTGCAAGCAATGTTTTTACGTACGTTTTGCGTGATCAAGTGAAAGGAAACGGTGAAAAGATGACTCGTCAAATCACATTGTGCATTTTCGAGAACTCCTACGATTATAATTTACAAGTTAGTTAAATTTGAAAAATCATTTTGTCCGACTTCCTTTTTTCTATTAGCTTCTAATTAGTACAGAATAAAATTTTGAAACTTAAACGAATTAGAGAAATAAACTTGTTTAAAATTAAATTGTCTCCTAATCTTTGGATATTTATATTAATGGGACTCGAGAGTGTTCCATTCACGATAAATTTGTAATCATGTTTTTTATTTAATGGGCTTTGATTAAAGTTCAAGTGTTGACTCTTGGCAATTTTGGTATACACAAATACAGCAGGTAGTCGACCCTTGCTAAAACTTTTTTTATTTGTCCTGCAAATTTGAACACGGTAGTTTTGAGGAAAACTGCGTTTAATTTATAAGTACAGAAAACTAATAATAACTTTTTTGCTGAAAAGTGTTCAAAATGTTATGTTATAATAAAATGGATTAAATTTAAGAAATTTTACAAAAAAATACGAACATTGTATTTACGAAGGAATACGAAAAGTTAAGGAAAAACTTGAATAAAAATCAGTGTAAACGTACATAATTTTCCAAATTGTAACCTGATTGATTTACTTTTATTGACATCTTTCTCACAATATGCACCAAGAAAGAATTAATCGTGAATGGGACATCTTATATCTATAGTAAAGTAATTTTCTACAATTGTAATTGTAGTCTTTGTATTTTTATTTTAAATGAAGAGAAAGGAAAACTAAATACATTTTTAAAGCTTTGTAATTACATAATTTTTTATTTTTTAGACCCTAGAAGACAACCATATGATAAAAGTAACATATCAGGTGGGTGACGATAGACTTGGAAATTTCAAAATGCAAGAATTTCTATAAATAATGAAAATTTAATGAGCACTATTAGGTTTTGGTGTGTTGAGGACAAAAGTGAAATGTTATTGGTTTCGAAATTTGATGAATATTGTAAGACTCAATAACTGGATAAGAATTGAAAAGGTTTGTCTCATTTAAATTTTGCTAATTATAAATAAATTACATTTCAATTGAAAGTTTATTCTGTCAATATGTAATGCATATTTGGTGAAGTACCGCTGACGGAATTCTGATTGTAAATTGAAGTAGGGACAGTGAATTGTTTTTGTATTTTTATAAAATTGCTTTGCGTTTTAAAAATCTTTATAATTTTTAATTTGTTTTAATGTTGAAAAAGTGAAGTTACATGTAATATTTTATCCTGATGAAGTAAAACGGTAACTTGACAAATCGGATGGTGGACTGGCGAATACCCAACATTTATAATTTAAAGGTTGGTTAAATTTGAAAAATCGTTCCGATTTTATCGGAACGATTTAAAATCACAAAATAGTGATTTTATTTGCTATTGCATTGACAACATAATTGAATTCTCCCAACTATAATTTTCGGAATTTTCAAATAAATCTACTGTCAGTCTCTCGGTATCCAAATGAAGCAAGGGGGTGAGAAGAATCGAGTGTAAATAAAATTTTCGCATATTCTAATGCCAAGTTCAGTTTGAAACATGTAAAACTAATTACATGTGAGTGATTTTGTTCCTTGCAAATTATTATGAGTGCAGGTTTTAATCTTTTCAGTCACCGCATCCACCACCATCGTCGTGAATTTTCTAAACTTAATAATATCTTTTATTATTTGTAGTTATTGTTTCAAAACATTTTGTACCTATTTATGAGAATCTTGCAGGTCATTTTCGGCGGTGATGTTTACGATAAGGTACAAAATGTTTTGAAGCGATAAATACAAATTATGAAGAAGCTTTATAGCACGAGATTCCACCGCTTGATTAATACGTCTCAGAAAATTACTAGGTTCTTGCTTTGGTTTGATACTTGGTTAGGAACTACTTGTGGTGCTTCTTAAAAACCCGTGAGCGCTATTTCAATCAGATAAAACTACATAAGTTGGTCCACTTCCCGGAAAAACTATGGGTTCCCAATTTGGTTTATGTGTCAGGTTGGGAAATACCACGGGTACTTGGTTATAATGCCCAAACGTCAATTTAATTAGACAAAATAAAAAAGTTAGCCCGTATCCCGGAAAAACCGTAGGTCCTCGATTTGGCTCGATTACTTCGTTGTATTCGCTCAAACGCTATTTCGATTAGGCAAAAACCTCACGAAAAGTTAGGCTGCTTGACGGAAAAATTATAGTTCTTTGTGTTAGTAGCTAATCCCGCGAACGCAAAAAGGTAGACTGCATGATGAAATAATGTGCGAGTCTTTGTTTGGTAATCGGTATGGGGAACCCATGTAGTTGGTAAATTCCACGAACGCAGTTTTGTTACGGCTACTTAGCCTCAACTTGTTCCTCGTCAGGAATTATGTTTATTGTATTAGTTGTAATTGATGATGTGTGGAACGATTCATTACAATTTTAATTTATATTTCAAATTTCAGATGTAGTTTGATCAATAGCATAGCAGCCGACACCACTCGTATGGTGGACTTGGAAGAACCAACGTAAGTGTTTATGTAACGTTTGATATGTTAAATTACTTACCTCATTCGTATTGAATTCTAGAATAAAATTTGTAAAAATGTACTTGTAAAAATAAAAATGTTATAATGTGTATATTTGGATCATTGAAATGACATCATTGGTGTTATGCTGACTCATATCTGTATATATGTTGAAAATTAAATGCGAGGTGCAGTAACTTATGAAGGTGTCATTTTGAGACTTGGAAAAAATTTAGTAATAAATGAAGTACATTTGAGGGCAAACAACACAGCAAACGAACTTGCCCAAGTCAAAGAAAAATTGGACATCTTGATGGTCCTTTTAGTAAATTACAAAGAGAAGTGTGGATAGTAATTTTATGATTATTATAAAATAAATTAGTTTGCATTTTATTTTAATTTAATCTGTAATTTTAATTAACAAACCTGCAGTATTTAATAATTGTGCTTTAATTTAAGAGCAAATTTTAATTGGAAAATAATAAGAAACTCAGCATCGCATACAAATAATGGCCTCGAAAGGGGCCTTTTCAAATGTTATATCAGCAATTTCTTCTCTCAAGTTGGGTCGAATTTTGCAGCACCGTGGTGCTGCACAATTAATAGACTGCACCGAGTGTTTCTGCCTTCTCCACAATATTTTATCGGCTCATATGAAGATTTTGTAATTATCCAAGTAAGCAGGTACAGATTGGACAAAATTTCTAAAGACAAAAATTTATCATTATTATCGTAGCTTTTTCTTTAGTAGAGAACAACAAACAAGTTAAAACGTCTTCTTATGAGATCTTATTTAGTTATGCAACCGGTGGTTTTAATGGCATCGAGTTTCCTTGCAAAGTAGATTTTCATGCAAGTAAGATAAACTTCGCCTAAAACAAGTAATATTAGAAACTATATAACATTATGCAGGTCAGTATCTATCTATTCGTACCGTACTACGGTACTTGCTCGGATCACAGAAATAAAATTTCAAGTGGTTAAACCCAAGCTTTCTAATGCTAGCATATTGTTTGAAATCAAGTCTTACGATAATAATTGTGATAAGGAATACTACATAAATACAGGACTTGAAAGTAAAATAGGAAAGCAACCTAAAAATTTTCGAGTAGAAATATCGTAGAAAAAGACATAATTGGTAAACAAATTTAATAATTATTGGTTAGTTAGCATAATTATCATTCGTTTGAGTTCATTCTAAATTATGTACAAGTTAATTTTAATTTACAAATACAGTAGAACCTCGATTATCTGGGCCGACCGGGACCGTGCTCGGCACGGATAATGAAAAACACGGATAATAATAATTAACGTTTTTTGTTAAATTATTATAAAAAAATACACTAAACAGCTTTGTATGTAATCCAAGTCCAGCTCTGAAGTAAGCATAAATTCTGTACATTTGATTTCACATAGTATACTACTAAAGTTGCGAATGTCCACGGATAAGCCGCCGCACGCATAATAATCTGACGGTAATCGATGTATAATGGGCCCACGGATAATCCGCGCACGGATAATCGGGGTTCTACTGTATTAAAATTAATTATTTTAATATTAATAAATCGCTTTAAAAGCATTTTTAAATATAGAGGCACACTTGCGGAATGGAAAGTAATGCTATTTATTGATATTTTGTAAAAATAACGCATCATCTTGGTATTTATCTCCAATCGAAGACTTGAGATTTCGGGCACTCAGAATGAGATTCCTTGGTAGATTTCGCGTTTGACAAAATAATTTAGGTAGAAATGATCTATGCAATGTGTATTTTATTAAATTTAATCATTATGTACATTCCAAACGAAAATTTTCAAGTTCAACATTTTTACTTATTTAATTAAAAGTTAAAAAATAAGTGTTTCATTGTAATCGATTGAGTATTTTAAAGGAACATTAATACAAAATCATTTCAAATTGTTTAAAAACGATCAAATTTTCAATATATCTATCTATTCGTATCTCACTACGATGCTCGCTCGGATCATAGAAATAAAATTTTAAACCCACGCTTTCTAATGCCAGAATAATGTTTAAAATCAAATCCTACATTCACGATGAGAATTTTAACAAGGAATACTACATAAATGCAGGGTTTTTCAACAAAATAGGAAAGCAACCTAAAAACTTTCGAGTGAAAAAATCGCTTAAGGAAACATAATTGGTAGACAAATTTAATAATTTTTGGTTAATTAGCATAATGAGCAATCCTTATAGTTTATTTTAAATTCTGCAGAAGTTAATTTTAATAAACAAATACTAAAATTAATTATTTTGAGGTTAGGTTCATTTTAAATATAATTTTGCTAAGAAATCGCTTTAAAAGCATTTTTTAATTATAAAGCCACGCGTGTGAAATGTAAAACAAGGCTATTTATTCATATTTCGAAAAAATAAAGCACCATTGAAGTGTTTATTTCTAATCGAAGGTTTGCGATTTCGGGGGTTGCAGAATCCAATTCTTTCGTAGATATCATGTTTAAAAGAATTAATTAGGTACAAATGACCTATGCAGGGTATATTTTATTAAATGTAATATTTTTACTACATTTCCAACGAAAATTATTACAAAAATTTTCAAAATTGTGTAATTAAAGGGATGTTACAAAATAAGTGTTTTATTGTAATCAATCAAGTATTTTAAACCGATCTTCAATACAAAATCATTCGAAATTATTTAAAAATCGATAAAAATTTCAAATTATTACGATTTCCATAAATGCAACGAGAAAGCGGGATACGAGTTTTTGGAAATTTTAACGCCGACAGTAGGCGAAAGGCTCTGTCGGCTTCGTGTTCGGCATTTGTGTAGCGTTACAACCAATGGGAAGTCGTTTGGGAATCACGCCGGTCGTCACTTAGATTTGTTAAAGTGAACATCGTCCGTTTGTGTTCCGTAATTATTAACATTTTAGGATGTTATTGTTTTAAAATCATTCATTTTAAGAAAAAATTATCATTTAAATTAATTATTATATTCTAATAGTCGTTTTGATTTAAGTAAAAATTGCGATTTACTTTTAGCATGGTGTTGGTGAAATATGTTGATCCTCCGCCAGTACATGGTGTAATTTTGTAATGCATTTTCAACAAAAAAGGTAAGTGCCTGTAATTAAATTGTTTTAATTATTTTGTGTGTAATCTCCAAATTTTCATCCCTATGTTTTGTTTTAAATTACTTTTGTTCACATCAAGGATTGGTTGCAACTGCCTGCATTGTCAAAAGAATTTGTTTTTTAAAACCTTTTTTTCATATAGAATTAACCTTTTGTTGTCGATAGTTACCGAAACATTTTTCTAAAACAAAATTTTTGTTTTAGATAACGGATTACTGGAGGACATATAAATTTTGTGAAATAAAGCAATGTTCAAAAAAGTTTGAAGTATTTGTTTGGTTAACTCTAATATTTTAAATCTGAAAATTGTATCTAATGCCAGTTTCAAGCACGTGCATTTATGTAGTATTCCTTATCACAATTATTATCGTAAGACTTGAATTCAAACAACATGCTGGCATTAGAAAGCTTGGGTTTAACCATTTGAAATTTTATTTTTGTGATCCGAGCAAGTATCGTAGTACGGTACGAATAGATAGATACTGACCTGCATAATGTTATATAGTTTCTAATATTACTTGTTTTAGGTGAAGTTTATCTTACTTGCATGAAAATCTACTTTGTAAGGAAACTCGATGCCATTAAAACCATCGCTTGCGTAACTAAATAAGATCTCACAAGGAAACGTTTTAACTTGTTTGTTGCCCTCTACTAAAGAAAAAGCTATGATAATAATGATAAATTTTTGTTTTTAGAAATTTTGTTCAATCTGTACCTGCTTACTTGGATAATTACAAAATCTTCATATGAGCCGATAAAATATTGTGGAGAAGGTAGAAACACTCGGTGCAATCTACTAATTGTGCAGCACCACGGTGCTGCAAAATTCGACCCAACTTGAGAGAAGAAATTGCTGATATAACATTTGAAACGGCCCCTTTCCGGGCCCTTATTTGTATGCGATGCTGAGTTTCTTATTATTTTCCAATTAAAATTTGTTCTTAAATTAAAGGACAATTATTAAACATTGCAGGTTTGTTAATTAAAATTACAGATTAAATTAAAATAAAATCCAAAATAATTTATTTCATAATAATCATAAATTTATGCTCCATACTTCCCTTTGTAATTTACTAAGAGGACCATCATTTCTTCTTTCACAAGTTCGTTTGCGGTGTTGTTGTTCAAGGCAAAGTCTTTGCAAGCCTTAAGCCTAATAAAAAAAGTAATTAATCAAATGGCTAGTAAGCACATTTTTGTTAGTTGTTTTTCATAACAGGTTGGGAAGTGATCACTTCTCAATTTATTAAAATGCAGGAATGTGTCGATTACTAACAGATTGTGAATAATATACCGTTACCTACCATGTATTATTAGCCCAGTAACTCTAATCCTGTTTAGTTTATACATAGCTTCTCCTATGGCCCATTTTAATATTAAATTCCCTCAAAATGTCTTTTGCAACTTCGCAAAAACTTATAGAAATTTGCCTATACATCAAACGCAAATGAATTTAGCAAAGATTATCAAAATACGACATTTTCAAAATCCAATTTTCAATCAATCCAACGATTTCTTTTAATTAAGATAAATCAAATGTGGTGATTAACTAATATATTATGTAATGATAAATTAAATTTCATAAAAAATTAAAAGATTTTAATAAAATAATAAATATGAATATAATTATTGTTTGCATTATTGACTTTCTCAAAAACGTATTCTGATCATTCGGGATGAAACCACGATATTATGTTTGTTTTTCAGCTACATAAAGAATTAATACTTTAAAATTGGATTGAACTGAATGAGCTGGTAAAGTACACGGTGTCGTTGGACATTTGGGTGGAATTCGTATAATATCTTCTGCATAAAAGATGTATAGTTTCAGAGCTAAAATAGAACTCCGGGGCATCCCCACTTTGATCGATCTCACAGTCGAACAGAAGCCTAGTCCTCCTCCATGGACACCTCTACAACCATTAACCTTATCCGCGTTCTATTTGCTTCTTCAAGATCTTCTCCTTTACTTGTATCTCGTAGCTTTTTGTTCCTGCGACTTTACCATTTCTTAAACTTACAACTTGTATAACTTAAGATCTTATACTTTTTATGTTTATTATATTAAAATAAATTGTTATCTCACTAATTTTAGTATTCACTTTACCCAATTTTAATTTAATATTTCAAAAACGAATGGGAATTTCAAAACCACATTTAGTAGTATTTCGATGAAGCCCATGGATAAATTTGACAGAATTAAAATTTTGTTTTGCAAAAACATTATCATATAAATTATATTCAATATTTTAAATACATAGGAATAAAAACTAAATACATAAATCAGCTTTCACTTGAAATAAAAATTGCTAACATCTTCAAATTGTTGGAGAATATTTGTGGTCGTGTTTTGCATTTGTTGGCGTGCACTGATCCCATCTATTCCGCTTTGTATTCTCATCAAGAGTTGACGATATTGTGGTTGCTAGCAAATTATAATTATTTCGAGCGTTAAAATTAAATAAAAGCTTACCTGCTGAAGTAAATGCCTCAACCCGGGATTGTTAGTATTCAGCATTAGCCGCATTATCCTCTATAGTTGTGGATTTGCTTGTTGCTACAAAAAAAGAACCTAGTACCAATATAACCTTAAACTTCCAAAAAAACAACTTACATCCAACACTTTATACTGTATCTCTTGTTGGTGGGCAACCTGTAACTCTTTTCGTAATTTAGAAATTTTCATGAGGCTAATAATTTTAAACTGTTGATTCAGTTGTTGTACCGTCTCCAGCGTTTTTCTTAATTGGGTTATTTGACGAGCTGCTTCCAAGTTGTTATCACAAGACAATCTCTTCGGAAGAACACCCATCATTCCAAATTCCATAGTAGACGCATTTCCTACACTTTCGTCCAATAGTGATGAAAAAACCTTCTGAATTTCCTAAAAACTCTCACTTTTGTTATATTTTATTGCCATATAAATACCAAAAAGCTACTAAATTTCGTACCTGCATATGCAATCTAGGTTGCATTCCATCAATCATACAGGTACAATCAAAAATCAATTAGAAGTCATTAAAATAGTTAATTAAAAAAATGCATAAGTCCAAGGGTATTCCACAGCAACATGAAAAATGCATAAGTCCAGAATATGAATTATACATAAGTCCAAGCACCTTTTATAAGTACATGAAAAATGCCTATGTCCTCAAACGGTTCATAATGGTGAATACTTACCAGATGTTTGTTAAAGTTGTAAACTAAATGGTTGTAGGAAGTTTCTATTTTGTAATTAAAGTTTAGATATTAAAAATTTAATTACACCATAGCTACCCTGAAATCTCGTAGGAAAGCAAGAATTTCCTTATTTCTTCAATATTATTGGTGTTAGCTGTCTATCCATTGGACAAATTTAGTTGATTAATTATTTAGTTGATTAGACGGTCCTGTAGGCCGTTCCTGTTTATATTTATTACTTTATTATTTTTGTAATTTTTGTATTTTTTGTCGGTTGGCATTATATTAAAAATATATAAACACACAACCGATTACCTTTATGTGCGGTTGTAAGTTGATTAGATTATCGAAATAAATAGTCAAGTTGTGATTCATTTAATAATTATCAGTATTTGTATAGGTAAGTAACAATTTTCTGTAACAATATTTCTATTGTCCTTAGTATTTTCATTCCTAGTAGTTCAAATTTTATTCTGGTTTTTAGAATGAATCGCTCCTCAAGAGGGTTTAAAATTCTTAATGCTCTCAGCAAGCCAGAAGAAGCAGCAAGTAACATTGAAGATCAATATCTTTTAGTTAATGAAGCCCAACAACTTTTGGAGCCAAAAGAAATAACAAATAACATTGAAGATGAACATCTTTTAGTTGATGAAGCTCAACAACTTTTGAGTCAGACGAAGCAACAAATAACATTGATCAAGATCTTTTAGTTAATGATAGTTTTGTTAACGAAGTTGGTAACCTTTTAGCTGATAGTAGTTTACGTAATATTGATTTAGAAAATATTTCAATTGAAAATGACGATTTGAATTTCGAAAACAGTCAATTAGATACAGAAGGTAGTTTTCAACAAGAAGCAGAACAACAAGAGATTCCAGGTGAAAATGAAGCTCAAAATGAGGAAAATGGAACACGCAAAAGAAAAAAAGGTAGATTTAGTGATCCTCTACAGTGGGAATATAACCGCAACAAAAAGAAAAGAAAGGAAGGGTTGTCGTATTTTGGAAGAAAAGGAAATAAGTTTTCTGTTAAACGAGATCAGAAAGAACTAAAACCTAGATGCTCCTGCAAAAGAAAAATATTAATTGAATGCACAAAATTAAATGAAGAAAAAAGGTTGGAAATTTTTAATAAGTTCTGGTCACTTACTTGGAATGAGAAGAGAATATATTGTAATGAAAGCTATTTATTTTCTATGAAAATAATTTTTTAATAATTTTAAATAATGTTTTAATTGAATCGAGCCTTTATTATTTAATTCAATTTGATTGTGTTGAACCGTACTTACTTGATGGTTCCGAATAACTTTACTAAACTTGTATCCTCGATGGTGATCCTTCTTATTGGAAAAACTATATTTGAATCGTTAATAATCAAAAAGAAAGACATCTATTGGTAATTCTGGGTTCTATTGTAAAGTAGGTCAAACTACAACGATAATCGTCACTTAAATGTAAGATGTAGTGTTGAATGGTGTAATTATTTAAAACTAAATTGTCAAGTGCGTGAATGAACTAAAATTACTTAAAACTAATTATAATAAACAACGGTGCAATACATAATTGTTCAAATATTATACCAACTAACTTGTGCAATATCAGCTGTTGCATGCGTAGGTCTATGACTCGACTTCGCGTACAGTGGTACCAAAAACACGTGAGCTCGTTGTAATTCTTCCTTGACATTTCACAGGTAAATACAAATTTTTTTCTTGTTTGCTTTTTTTTTTTCGATGCACTTTCTTCAATACACTTTTATTTATTTAGATTATCCATAACGTCACTAGTGATTGTAGATTTCATGTCGACAAAATTATTTTATAATTTATTGTTCATTTTGAAATTTTTTAGGAACGAAATTTTTACGTCCTATCTGGGCAAGTGAAAAAGGTCGACTGATCGTATTTTTCGCATCGCGAAGCCTATTAAATTGAGGATTTCTACTTTATAACTGGGTTTTTCCAACAAAAACTCGATTCCAATTGGCTGTAAATTCTTATCAAACGGATCTTCTTTAAACTTTCACGAAAATTAAAGACTACTAAACCGTTCCCACAAAATTGTTAGAAAAATTCCAAGTTCACTGGTCGTTCCATAATTGACTGTCAAAGTACGAATTCTTTCTTTGCACTCCATGTTTATTTTCACAAATTTCGTCTATTCTAACCACTTGCATAACACTTAGTTTTAATTCCTCATCTTACAATACTAATCTCACTTAAATCCTTATCCTATTAACAAAATTATTACTAAATCTAAATTTTTTACATTTTGCAGGTTAAAAGTTTCACATTTTTCAATGTAGAAGATTCAATTTTGCATCTACCATCCTCACTTGGATAGCAAATCGTTCTACAAATTAATCCTCAACTTTTGGTATGCCTTATGATGTAATTACAATTTTTTATATTACATAAATTTTTCTTTTTTAGGTTTCCGTAGGATGAATTTTACTTTTGCTCATATTGGCATTATTTGAATCTTTTAGCTTTTGGATTCATGTGCAAAAATACCAAGAAATGTGTACACTACTATTCAATCTGCAAAACAATTCCAACTTTAATCTGTGATACCCGTAGAATGAAATTTAACTTTTAGAATGCTAACTGCTTCCGACAGCTTATAAAATGAAATTTTGTATTCAAAATGGCTCTAATGGCATTCCATGAACCTATTACAACTGCTACATGACAAATATTATCAAACCGTTACATAAGACTTCCATCCGAAGATACAATTTTATTCACCGAGGTTACTGAAGTTAGCGCAATGGCCAACTCACATACCACAGTGCAAATACAGTTCAACACGCAGCATTTTAACTCTTGACTACAACATTTGGATCTTTTTATCTCTTTTTTAGGCTTTCGATGTACCCCGTTTTGTCATGAAGTGACCAAATTTGGAAGCTATGCAATCGTAACATTGCAATATGTAAGCAGCAGGATTATAAAGAAAGATACCGAAAGAGCCAGAAATAGAGAAAATGAAAGTCTTACGAGAAGAACTTGTTCACTTCAATATTTTATGGACGAAACAAATGAAAGGATAAGGGTTTGTAAAACCATGTTTTGTAATACGTTAGGTATGTCGGTAAGAACTATATCTAAATGGATAACTGATTCAAGAGAAGAAAGCAGTCAAGGAAACGAAACTGACAGCGAAACCGAAAATCCAGAATCTTTAGACAAATCAAGACTTCATGAAAAAAATTTGAGAAGCAACGAAAAAAGGCAAGGAATCAAAAACTTCCTAAATGAAATACCTAAACTAGAGTCTCACTATTGTAGAAAATCGACTACAAAATTATATTTAGAGCCTCATTTTAAAACAAAAAGGGATCTCTATCAATTTTACAAAGATAACTGGTGCAAAGAAAAAAAATTAGAACCTGCAAGTCGAACCCTGTTCATTTATATTTTCGAGGAGATGAATGATTGTTCTCACCCAAAAGACGAATGCGACTTGTGCGTCGGATATAAAACTAAAAATATTGATGAAGCACAATACAATGAACATCGTATAAAAAAAGATGAAGCTCGTAATGAAAAAGAAATTGACAAAACTTCATCCAACAGGGTTTTTACAATGGACATGCAATCTGTGCTTCTATGTCCAAAATCAAACGTGTCAGCTCTGTATTATAGAACGAAATTGATCGTTCATAATTTCACGATTTTGATATTCAAAGTAAAGCCGGTTATTGTTTTATATGGCACGAGGGTGAAGGTGAATTAAAAGCCAACTGCTTTGCGACTATAATTTGTAACTTTTTATTGGATGAAGTTTTGCCAATGATAAAAGATAAAACAATCAAACCTTCAATAATTTTTTACAGTGATGGTTGTAGTGCACAAAATCGCAATGCCCACTACTATCCAACGCCCTTTTAAATTTCTCAATTGAAAATGATATTTGTATTATTCAAAATATCTGGAAAAGGTCATACTCAGATGGAGTGTGATTCAATGCATTCCACCATAGAAAGAAAATTAAAAGGGCGAATAATTAATGTACCAGCAGATTACGTTAATTTGGCTAAAACTGCTAGACAATTACCAAATCCCTATGAAGTAAAATATTTGCAGCATGATTTTTTTAAAGATTTTTCTGGATTAAACTTTTTTAATTCAATACGGCCAGGTCGTAAGGTTGGCGATCCAACTGTCCAAAATATTAGGGCCTTAAAATACAATAGTTGTGGCTCTATGGAGTATAAAATCCGTCATACCGCAGATTTTCAAACTTTGCCAGCAAGACAGAACAAAACTGCTAATATGGTACCATTCCAAGCACTACCCAAATTATATCAAAATTCTTTAAAAATAAAAAAAGACAAATTTGAGAATCTACAGTTTTTGAAGAAAACTATGCAACAGGACTATCATAATTTTTATGATACTCTCAGTCATGAATAAAGATTCTATATTATATTATTCTATATCTGTGTAATTGTATATTATTTTGTAATAATTGTTTTTTATTATCTTGTACAATTAAAATAAAGTAAAACACTTTTTTTCGCTTAAGGGTCAGTCGTTTTTTTTAAATGTAAATTGCCTAAGTCCGCCTCCAATACTAGATTGAAACATGAAATGTGCATAACTCCACTATTTATAGTTTTACGAAAAAAAATTTATTAATTATAGTAAATTTTTAAAGAACTACACTTTTAATTAACTCTTGAAAATAATTATCAAATTAGAACATAAATTAATGCTTTTAATCACGTTTTATCACTTCCTGTAAAATTTGTCATTTGTGACTTATGCACTTTTCATATGAAGCCGACGTACTGGAGAACTCAATATTTTGGCCAATTTAATCACCATTTATAGCAATGGTGTTTATTTGTGACATCATTAAACTTTGTTGCTGTTGTGTAGTTGCTTGAGAAGTTGGATTTGCAACTGGCAACTGAGGTGCAGCACCTACATTGCCGGCCATGCTCGAAGATACCACCGATTGGGTGGCACCGCCCTGCCAAAAAAGTATTACAGACCTTTGTTTTAGTAAAACAAAAAAGACTTACCTGTCCTTGTCTTTGCATTTGGGATGATTTTTGTTGTTGAATGACATTTCTAAGCCTAACGACACATCCAGTCTGATCGTTCGGAATTAAACCAAGATATGCTCGTTTTTCAACCGAATAAAAAGAATTAATACTTTAATATCACAAGAGTTTGGATTCGGAACACTTGTAAAATGAACACATCCAGCCTGAAAAAATATGAGAATATAAAACAAATTCAATTTTAAAGACGGAAACTTACAAATCCAGAACTCATAACTTTTGTCAGAGATTCCAAGGCTTCGCAATTTTGTGGGTGAAATAAAACCGACTTCGAATTTTTCAGGTATGCCCTCCTACTTTTCCTATCAAATGTTTTGGCATTAATTGCATGATCAATTTCTGAGGCCAGCCATCGGCTTTCAGTTCAGCTTCGCCATCTTTAATATTGGCCGATACTTGACAAGGCACATGACGGGTAATCTTTTGAGAATCGTTTGCATTTTTTGCTTTTTCTATCCATTCCAACAAACCAGACCATATTGTAGGGCGTTCACGAATATTCGACATGGGTTGAGATGCCTAATAGGTTAAAATAAATTAAGTCAAGTTAGTTTTGTTATCAAGTTATGCGCCAATTGAAAAAAAAATTGTTTATAGTATGCGCACAAAAAGTTCCAGGAAATATAAATATAAAGCATTTTGTATATTTTAATTTTTACAATGATAAAATAACCAATAAATAATAAATTATCAACAAAAAATTGTTTTTGGTACCTTCAAACAATAAATTGTGGAAGTATGCTCAAAGGTCGGGGGAGGAAAAAAACTTTTTCTTACTTTGGTACTGATGCAACTAATAGTGTACAACGGGGATGGCAAACCAATGGCAAGCAACAAAATAATTTGGGCACGGCATTAATTAGAGAATTTAGGTATCTAATGGAAGCAATTTAGTTTTTCGTCTGCTGATTGTTGTTCAATCTTGATGTCTAGTTCTACTTCAAATAGAAAGACTATCAGGTAATATAAATAAACAAGGTGGAACTCGGATGACCGCAGTTCTTAGGCTTCTATACAGCTACCTTTTTGGTTTACAATTATATAATATTTTGTAATTATTTTTAATTTAAATTTATAATTTTTTCTTTATCTGCACGATCATCAGATTATCTTAATTTTTTTTAGTTGGTAACTAAAATTTTCTATATAAGAAATTGATTTGCATTTTGTAAGTGTTATTTTTACGTTTTACGTAATTTTTACTTTCACTCTTTCGCACCTTTAATTGGTTAGTTCATTTATTACCAACCCAAAAAAGTGTAAGATGAATAAAATAATCACATAAACAATTGAAAAAGCGTCCACAATTCTGTGTGTTTGATCTCAATTAATTATTTTAAATTTTGTAAATCCATTCACGCGTTTGTCCATCCACCCACATTATTAAATTAAAGATCATACAACCAGTTCTATAACAAAACATAATGTATTTATAAATATGTATATAATAATTATAATCTAATATGAAATAATTAGATACTATGCACTAATTAAATAATGCGGTTGGTATTTATCATTTACTATATTTTTTCGTATATGCCAAACTCATAAAAATTAAAAAGTAAAATTTAGTGACAAAAGGTTTTTTTGTCACTAATTTAGTGACTTTGAATTATGCGGACAGACGGACGGACACGAAGCCAGATCATAAGGCTTCTTTCTATACTATGTATAGAACTTTATATAGAATAGTATAGAAGCCTAAAAAAAAATGCCAATACCAAAATTATAGAAAAGTGAAATTCAATTCTAGACACATTTAGCTATCAGAAGAAGCTGGTTTGTACTGGCTTAACAATATTTTCATATATCTATGCATGCGAGTAATGAACAATATTAAAAACTCGCTTAGAAACCATTTGTCAGATGACTTCAGTTCAGCTTGCATTCTGCTAAAAGTAACAAAGTGTGAAGCAAATATAATAAGTTATTTAGCATCCAATTTGCAACACCAGAAGTCGTACTAATTTTTTCTTTCATTTAAATAAACACAATGTTACTATTCGTGTACAAAAGGTATATTTTTAGATGCAAATAAAGAGGTTTAAGTTGATAGTATTTAGTTTTTTTTTTCCCCATTAATTACCAGGTGATTGTTTAATGACTCGTCATGACTTCATTAAACATTTCTTTAGAACAAATGGCATGTGTTTGTAGATCAATCAATGCTCGCCACCCCAATTGTACAGCATGGCCTAATATTACAATATAAAGAATAAAAAAACATTAACTAAAATGAATTTAATTATACGAATTTACATACCCGAGACTGAGAAGCTGCTCGAGTTCGGTTAGGCTGTGAAATTACATTGTTCTGTTGCAGCAGAGCTCCCAAAACACCTGAAGCCTGATTCGTACTACCAGCTTGCACATAATTTTGCTGTTCTTGTGCTGGAACATTTTGTGGTTGATTGTCTTGGGTGTTGAGTCTCAACTGTTGAGACTGATTTATGTGCACTACAAATAATGTCATGTTAAAAAAAAGCTTTTAATGGTAACAAAATTTGCCTTGTCTAAATTGATCTGGTGCCGACACAGAGGAAACTGGTTGGCTAATCACTGCACTGCTTTCCGTCCTATTTCCAGTTTTGTTTTGAGAATGTAAAAATGGTCGGATTAGTGCATAAGGAGTCAAATTGGACCGACGGCTTTGCTGAAAATTGACTCGAGCAGGCATTTTACCTATAAAATCCGAAATTTTATCATTTTCATTTTATTAAATGTAACTAACCTGTGGCTGTGTAATAATTTGATGATTCTTGCATTGGATCATGTTGAAGTTCATTATTTTCCAACATTTCATCTTTTAACTGACCTGCCATTGGTGGTTGATTGAGAAATTGAAACTGATTAATTATTAAACTTATTAATAACCACGTATTAAAATTAACATAGAAAAATTTATTGAAAAAACTATTTACAAGATTGAAATTATTTTGTTTCGCAAAACACGTTACGATAGTGTACGACTACTCACGACCATTTTTTTTGTTTTAAAATAAACCACGATTCAAATAAAACAGCGGCGGAACCACTGTGATGGGCTGAGTGAGACGGCCGGGTAATTACCAAAAAAAAATTATACAGCATTAAGTCAAAAATTTATTAATTTTATTATGTAAAAGTTTGTAAATATATTTATTATAATTTATATGTAATCATAATGAAGTCGGATGATTATGTAATAAGTAGAGAGCAGATTTATATGCAGTAACAGGCCCGAAGTGAGGGAGTTCTTGAGAACAGAATTTTCTAGATTTTTACTTTATCATATGTAATATGAGAAAGTATTGTTTTCGTGCAGAAAAAAATTTGAGATTTTGATGGATTTACACATTTTGAGGTCCCCTGAGTAAAATAAGACCATTTCCAAAAAATGTCTGTGTGTGTGTGTGTATGTGTGTGTGTGTGTGTGTGTGTGTCAAATTTTGTGTGCGACCTACAGCAAAAACTAATAGGAATATTCAAACAAAATTTTGGATTTTGTATCCTTATAATGAGACTTAGAGCTGATTAGATTTTGGTAAAAATTGGTTCATAGGAACTATTTTTTTTTAATTTTTTAAATTTTATTATTTAATATTAGTTTTTAATTAATATTTCAAAAACTAATTGGAATTTTAAAACCAAATTTAGGATTTACCTTACTTATATCGAGATTTAGAACTGATTAAATTTTAGTTAAAATTCGTTTATGAAAACTATTGTTTTTTTAATTTTTTAAGTTTTATTATTTAATATTAGTTTTTAATTAATATTTTGAAAAGTAATACGAATTTCTAAACTAAATTTAGGTTTTCGCATATTTCAATCGATATTTAGAACTGATTAAATTTTAGTAAAAATTTGTTTATAAAAACTATTGTTTTTTATTATTTTAAATTTTATTATTTAATATTAAGCTTTATTTAATATTTTAAAAACTAACAATATTTTCAAAACTAAAGTTGAGATTTGTTATGTTTATGGTAGGAATTAGAGCTGATTAAATTTTGGATAAAATTCATGGAAGCAATTTTTTTATATCTTTTTATTTAATATTAGTTTTTATTAAATATTTCAAAAACTAATGAAAATTTCAAAACTAATGTTGGTATTTTGTATCTTTATATTATTTAGACTTAGAGCTGATTAGATTTTGAGTCACATTGGTTAATGGAAAATATTTTTTTCTTTTTATTATTAAAAATTATTTTTTTAATATTTAATAAAAGTATGATAAAGTTATGGGCATGGCCACATCCGATTTTTTTTAATTTTAATTAATTTTTAATTGATTAATATTTTAATATTGAAATTTTTAAAACATTCGTTAGAAAAACCTGCTCTCAGGAACTCTAATCCTCTGACTTTAGGCCTGCTATCGCATATAAATCCGTTCTCGAATAAAAAGACCAAAAATACTTCTCGCCCGTCCATGCCATCATTGCGATTGAAAGTTTGCTTTATTGAGATTTGTTCCTCACGGCCAGCCCGACTGCGGATAAGGAAAGGATAATTTAAATAAAAGTATGTAGGCACCTAAAGAAGGTTCTATTCTTTTTATATAAAACTTCAAGGACGTAAAAACATTTTTAATAAATATATCAATTGCCCGATGTAAGTTCATCTCAACTTTTCGTAAATTGTTTTATTTTAGTACATATTCACGACGGCATTGCCTATAAGCAAAGAGTATATAGATAGAGCATATAGATAAGAGTATATAGATAGAAGAGTATATACTCTTTGCTATAAGTAATATTGCTAATTTAACATTTAAATGACATTTGACAAATTTAGCAAGTTTTCTTATTTTGTAAAGATCGATAGGAATTGTTAGGGTAGCAAGCTTGCTAAGTTTATCAGTGCTATTCGCGGTTTTATTAAACTTAAGTAAGCTTGCTAGATTAGCAATTGTTATCGCCTTTTAGAGAATAATGCAGAATAAAGAAAACTTGCTAAGGCTGTCAAATGTTATTTATGCGTCAAATTAGCAATAGGTATAGGCAAATCGTCGTGAATAGCACTGATTTTTTAAATTTAATATTTCTAAAACTGATAAGTTCAAATTGAGTAATGGAAAATATTTTTTTCTTATTATGATTAAAAATTATTTTTATTTTTAATATTTACTAAATGTATGATAAAAGTCATGGACATGGTCACATCCGATTTCACTATATTTGCGAATGAGTAATAATTGTAGAGTGCATATCCTGTTAATGATTGATATGATATCTTATCAGCAGTACATTTTCCTATTAATAAACGTAGAAATAGTTATTTCATGATGAAACCCATTGATGAATTTGAAAACAATGACCAAACGGACGATAAACTATCACCTCAAAGAGAAGATCCACAAAAACAAAACAATAATAAGGTAAGGGACAGTGTATAAATCTATTTATCGCCACATTTGAATTTGGAGAAATTTAAAATAGGCATTTAATTAAAAAAATTTTAAATTTTTTTATTTTTTTTAATAAACTTTAGGTGTTGGTAAACAGCACTGCACAGATAAAAAGTTCAGGAGACCTTCAGTTTTCTCAAAAAAAAATTATAAAAAATGATTTTTGAAACCGTGTTTTTAGCGCAAATGACGTCACAAATTATTTTTTTAACAACTGGCAACACAGCAAATGCAGTTTGTGTTGATAATGTAACCTATAAATAGTTTGCGTAAAAATTGAAAAATGAATTTTAATAAAAACACAGAAAACTCGGAATAAACCATTTTTCTTATAATTGCTAGTGACTACAGTTTGTATTAAAATAAATGTAGATTAATAAAAATACAATTTAAATAGCAAACGTTACATTGTTTACAACTGTTACATACAAGTCAAATATTTAACTGTTGGGTCTTTGCGACGTTGTAAAATTTCCATAAAAACGTTCGGGATCACGCGTATGACGTCAGAGGCGTAATCGGCTGACCGATTTATTTTTGAACTTCAAATTTGATTTTCTCAGCGCAGGCCACATTTCAAAAACTTATATTTCGGTTATAAATTTCATTTGATATTATTTTCAAGAATTAATAGGAGTTCTCATTAAATTCCATACCATGCAACATCTCTATTCTAAATTAAAAATTGAAAAAATTTAATTGAGGTAATAGGTCATTGTAATCTATCACATTTTCACAATGCAATGCCCAATCCAATCGGCAGGGCCCTTTCGCAACATCGTCAAATGAAAAAATAGCAAACAAAAATGATAAATTTTCAAAAATCCTTACTGGGTGACCGCGGTTTCGATCTTATTCACGATAAACGTAGAATTTACCTTCTTAGACCCAGATTGATAACGAAAACGGGTAGGGTACGGGAACTGGGCCTCGAAAATAGCAAATTCCCTATAAAAATGGTATAATATTATGAAAAAGAACATTATTAGAAATATTATAAGCTAAGGATGATTTAAAAATTTTCACGTTTAGGCATTAAAAACTCAAAAATTGAAATACGTATCCATGATAGGCTACATTTGAACCTCAAGCCCCGCCCATTTTGAATTGTTTGTAGCAATTTTACAAAAAATTACGTATTTTATCACATTTTTGATGCAGACGTCACATATGTGTACTGTTATTTGAATAAAACATGGAATTGCATCGATTTAAGGAGTATTTTCTAAAAAAAATCACTTTTTATGTGAATTCGTTTCTGAGGTGGTTGCACTGTCAAAACCTATTCTCGCAGCCGCCCTCGCCCTCCGGGGCTCGTACGGCGTTACGAACGGTTTTGACACGTGCTAAACTCATTAAAAACATCCCTTAAGCGGCTCCAACTCGAAAAGTTTCCAAGTTGACGCGGCGGATCTCAGGGAGCGACTAATCCCCACTTTTCGATGCTCTAGTAGGCCCCGCCCCAGCACCTTTCCATGCATATTGAAATGCACGTACTGTCATGAAAATGAATAATTTGCCCGCATTTCGTGATTTTCAAAATCGATTTTTGGCGTTATTATTGCAAATATCGAATTCATCCTTAGTACATTCCACTCGTATTAACGTTCTCTACCTAATTCTAAAAAAACATTTGTAAAATAATCATAGGGAAAAAGGCCCAGTTGGCGTACTCCAACCACGAAAACTATAAAATCAACTTACCACAGAGGCGACTCTGAAAACTAGAAATGTCGTACAGGTAAAATTGTTCGATTTTTGCCATTTAAGAGAAAAAATCAACGAAACTCGGCATATATGTATTCAAATACTTACTCTTTCAGAAACCGACGAGTCTACTCTGAATTTAAGGGCATTTATTATTTAAGAGGTTGTTAAAGGGGTGGTGAAAATTTACTGTTTTGTGTATAATTACAAAATGCCCAATTTTATCGTAAAATTACAAAAGATCTTTTCTGTAGATAAATAATCATTAAATCTGATTTTTTTGTACGATAAAAATTTACCGACTTTTATTTTGACATCAGAAATAGTATCTCAAAAGTTCATTGCAAAATCGCGTACGCTAAAACAATTATTATTGAAGATCAAAGGTAGCGAAAATCAGTTTTTTACAAATATCTCGTAAACTATTAGTTTTACGTCAATTTAGGTTAGTTTTATTTATATATTTTTTTATTTTTATTTACTAGGGGAGACCGGCAACTTTCCCTTACTGAATTGATTCATTTTCATTGTGCGTGTAGGTCTTGTATTGGACTTCAACGGGTGCAAGTATAAGGGCACGCTTATTTGCCAATTTCGAGAAAATTAAATTTGAATAATTATATATTACTGATGAACCCCCAGGAACACTCAAACTGTGATAGATAAATTTGCAAACTTATGGTTATCAGTATTAAGCGATAATGATGAAAGTTTTTAGCAAAAAAAATATAAAGCAGTGACCAAGAATCGGGAGAGGGGGATTATTACTTCCCCCCAGTATAATTTATGTTATCGTTCTCAAGAAAACCAAAGCGTTATAATAAATTCTACTCGTAATCTGTAAACATTGAATGTTTTACAATTGAGCAGCGAGGCACTGGAGGGTGTTCCACACCCCCCAGACCCCCGATTTGTTCAGTTTATTTTTTATTAGTAATAAGTTGAAGATATCAGCATAACCGATCTAGAAAAATCTCTAGAAAAATTAATTAATCCTAACTTTAACAAGTCACACTCAAGTAACTAATATTCCAATTAGCCCAAATTATAAACCAAAGTTGTCGTGACCGGGGGTCTGGGGGTGTGGAGCACCCCCCAGGTATACTCAAACTGTGATAGATAAATTTGCAAACTTATGGTTATCAGTATTAAGCGATAATGGTGAAAGTTTTAGCACAAAAATATAAAGCAGTGACCAAGAATGGGGAGGGTGATTATGAATTCCCCAGTATAATATGTCATCGTTCTCAAGAAAACCAAAGCGCTATAATAAACCCTACTCATAATCTGTAAACATTGAATGTTTTGCCTTTCAACAGTGAGGCACTGGAGGGTGTTCCACACCCCAGACCCCCCGGTTTGTGCAGTTTATTTTTTATTAGTAATAAATTGAAGACATCAGCATAACAGATCTGGAAAAAATCTCTAGAAAAACTAATTAATCCTAACTTTAACAAGTCACACTCAAGTAACTAATATCCTAAAAGCCAAAGTTGTAGAGACCGGGGGTCTGGGGTGTGGAACACCCTCCAGTGCCTCACTGTTGAAAGGTAAAACATTCAATGTTTACAGATTATGAGTAGAGCTTATTATAGCGCTTTGGTTTTCTTGAGAACGATGAAATATTATACGGGGGAATTAATAATCAAATAAATAAAAAAACAAATTGGCAGGAGCTGGATGCGATCCCAGTACCCTTCGCATATGTTTTTATTTTTTTGCAATCTTACGCAATTCCATTAACAACTTACCAAATTTATGTTAATTTTTATGCAGTTCATCAATAATATAATAATTATTCAAATTCAATTTTCTCAAAATTGGCAAAGAAGCGTGTCATTATACTTCCACCTGTTGAAGTCCAATACCAGACTTACACGCACAATGAAAATGAATCAATTCAGTGAGGGGAAGTTGCCGGTCTCACCTTGTTAGTTATTTTTATTTTTTATTTCGTTTTATTTTATTTCTTGTTTAATTCTGCATAAAAAAGATTCTATACAAAATTCACGTAGGACTAATAGTTTTTGAAATATACGGTTTTAAAAAATTGAAGTAAGAGAAATCTGATGAGAAAGCAGATTGGCATTTTTTCTCTTATTTTCCTAGTATATTTTTGACTTTTCTTTGATCCCAATTACGTTTCAATTAAAAAATTACCTGCGGCAATTTTTTATTAGATGATATGCAATTAACACGTTAGTAGTAGTAATGGGGCTTATTTTATGTTTTGCAGTACCAATCTCCGAAGGCGGTGTGTAATTTTTCTACGCATAGTTTCGCTGAAGTCGTGAACACTTCTGCATTTGTGGATAAGACTCTATTCATTAAAGAATTTCTCGAGTGTGACGATAGTTTTATAGCAATAGTGGCACCTAGGAAGTTTTGCAAGTCGACTAACATGGATATGGTTAAAGAATTCTTATCGGGGAATAAGAAGATTTTTGAAGATCACAAGTTGGCAATATGTGAAAAAGAAAAAGATTTTTTTAAAGAAAAATGTAAATACAGCCCAGTGATTCATATTGATTTTAGGAATATTGGAGGTACGACTTTTAAAACAATTTTTAAGTCGTTAAAGGTCGTTATTTGTCAGGCATATGCTGATCATAAATGTTTAGTAAAACAAAACAAAGAAGAAAAATGGGTTTGGTCAAAAGATAATACGGATTTCAATGTCGACATGTTCATAAAATGTTGGCTAAGCCATTCGACGCTTCTCGAGATAGATGTATTAATGGGATTTAGATGGTTATCGAAATTTTTGCGCGCACACTACGACAGCAATGTCTATGTACTTATAGACGAATATGACGCCCCCATAATGAAGGCAATACTTAAACCAAACACAAAAAATGACGATCTTAAAAATACCCTGACGCTGATTAGTACGATGATGTCCAATTTCTTGAATGATAATAAATTCGTGGAGAGAGCTTTAATAAATGCATGTGTTCGAATAGAAGATGTGTTTGGAAGTGGAAACAATATCATATATTATCCATTCTTAGAAAAGCAATTTTCTCCTTATTTTGGATTCACTGCTGATGAAGTGGAAGAGCTATTTACCAGGGAAGAATTTAAAGATTTTAGAGACGATGACCAAATTCAAGAGTGGTATGGTGGATATCAAATATTGGATGATACAGATAAAAGTGCTTATATTTATAATAATTATTCCGTTTTAAAATACCTAAAAAGGAGCCAGAAGATGAATAAAAAAATGATTGGAAGTTATTGGGTAGATTCAGAAAACATAACTGATATGAAAGAACTATTTTCAAAGCACACGATTCGAAAGTATATTGAAGACCTCGTTAATGGCAAGGAGGTAAAGATAAAAGCACACCAGAAACTATCAACAAATAATTTATTGGTCTTAAAATCATTATTTAATGTTAAGTTTCATGAGCCAGTTGATAAAGAGGCACAAATATTTCTCCAGTTTTTATCAAATAATGGATACGTGACTGGTTGTACGGAATCATCCACAGAAAAGACTCTAAAGGTGCCAAATGTAGAAATTAAGAAAGCGCTGAAGGAAAACTGTGATATTATAAATAAAAGTTATCCAATTGATCGCGATCGGGTTGAAACCTACGTAGAGGCATTGCAGTCAATGCTAGAAGAGAATGACAAAAATGCATTCATTGGGTTTGCAAAAGCTGTTGCAAATCTGTTTCTTGGTCCTAAGACAAGAATGCCTAGAAACGAAGCCGAATTACATTCGGTACTCTTCACGTTCGCCTACAATACAGAAAATCTCATCACACTAAGTGAAGTAAATGTGCAAACAGACAGCCCGCAGAAGGGAAGACCACCACGACTTGATATGTTGGTAACTCTAGGGTGTAACGCATTGATTCTTGAAATCAAATATGACAATAACACAGCACAGAAAGCCCTCCATCAAATTGGTAGTTATCAGAAAATTTTAGGCGATTATGCATACCATCATATTTCCAACAAAATCTGTATGGGCTTGCATTTAAATATAAATAAGAAAGTAAGCCTGTGGTACAAAGTAAACGATTCGGAGTCATCATCGGTCGACAGTAATTGGTAGGTAATTAAACAGAGGTTTGAGGTCTAGAAATAAAAATGTTTATATTGAAGATTAATTTTCTTTTTAGTGATTTCGTGCAACCGAAGCAAGCCTAATCTAGTTCGATCAAAGATGTGCCCAAAGTCAGCCACGTTTAACTGATAGAGTAATAAACAGCCTCGTTCCAAAAAAACATTTTTTTGCATTTTTTGAGACAATTACGAATTTTTGTTCTTAACATAATATCTCTGCGACGATTTAATTACTAGAAAAATAAAGGTAAGAACCTCTTCAAGCTACTTACCCTTAAAACTTCAATTGCGTTCGAGAATAGTTGCGTAATTTATAACTTCATCTTAGGGCATTTGAACTAAACCATAGAATACAACATTTTAACAATACGCTATTCTTATCAATAATGTGCTTGAAATTGACCCAATCATTCAATGTTCTTAAACTGACACAAAGGGTATAGCCAGATAAGCATGCAAAATCTGTCCCCAGCGATTTTTAAAAATCCATATGGCGGATCGATTTCTAACTAAAAAAAATTTTTTTCTAAAAATTTTAGCTTTGGTTCATGGGAACTACTTTTTTTTTAATTTTTAAAATTTTATTATTTAATATTAGTTTTTAATTATTATTTCAAAAAATAATAAAAATTTTAAAACCAAATTTAGGATTAAGCATACATATGTCTAGATTTAGAATTGATTAAATTTTAGTTAAAATTGGTTTATGAGAACTATTGTTTTTACTTTTTTAAGTTTTATTATTTAATATTAGTCTTTATTTATTATTTTTAAAAACTAACAGAATTTTTAAAATCAAATTTGATATTTCCAATCTTTATAGTAGGAGTTAGAGTTATTTAAATTTTGGTTAAAATTAATTCATGGAAATTATGTTTTTTTAATTTTTTTAAATCTTATTATTTAATATTAGTTTTTAATTAATATTTCAAAAAGTAATAAGAATTTTAAAACCAAATTTAGGTTTTCCCATATTTTAATCGATATTTAAATTTTAGTTAACATTCGTTTATAAAAACTATTGTTTTTTATTATTTTATATTTTATTATTTAATATTAGTCTTTATTTAATATTTTAAGAACTAACAGGATTTTCAAAACTAAAGTTGAGATTTATTATGTTTATGGCAGGAATACAGTTGATTAAATTTTGGATAAAATTGGTTCACGGAAGCAGTGTTTTTAAATCGTTTTATTTAATATTAGTTTTTATTAAATATTTCAAAAACTAATGAGAATTTCAAAACTAAAGTTTGAATTTTGTATCTTCATATTTAGACTTAGAGCTGATTAGATTTTGAGTCACATTAGTTAATGAAAAATATTTTTTTCTTTTTATTATTAAAAATTATTTTTTTAATATTTAATAAAAGTATGATAAAGTCATGGGCATGGCCACATCCGATATTTTTTAAATAAGAAAGTTTTTGTGGTTATATTTAAATATGTTCCTTTCATATGTCACTCACGAATTTTTCACAGAAAACTCCTTTCTTTCTCTTCATTACACGGTAAAATTTGTAACTTGACCCATTTTGTGGAACATGGTAAAATTATAAAATCGATTTTTTTCATATTTTCTTTGAATATTATTCACTTGATTTACTTGTAAAATACTACTTTTTTTATTCAAGAATTCAAGATATAGAATACCCTTCAGGATACTCCATCGTTTTCAATGAATTAAAATGGTACCTTAAAGCTTTTACTTAATTTTAAATATTTAATATTTACTTCCAGCTGTCTAGGCACTGGAGGGTGTTCCACACCCCCCAGACCCCCCGGTTTAGGCAATGCAGATTTATCAGAAGCGAATTAAAGATTTCAACATGTCTGAAGTTTTTCAAAATTAGCAACAAACAGATATGCTGAAATCTTCAATTTTAATTTAATAAAACCAACTGTTTAAACCGGGGGTCTGGGGTGTGGAACACCCTCCAGTGCCTTAGAGCAGTAATACCCCCAGGATATCTCATTATTCCCAAGAAAAGTAAAACGGCATCACAAAGTTTTTATTTAAGTTGTATACATTTAATTTTCTGTTTTCCACTGTCGAAGTACTGGAAGGTGTTTCACTCTTTCCCCAAACTCCGCCTAGGCAGTGTCTTTTTATCAGAAGTGAATTGAAAATTTCAAAGTAATATTTGAAGCATTTCTATATTATCAACGGCCAAGCAGATATGCTGAATGAATTTATCCATTTCTTATAAATATCTTTTCACTTCTTCATCGTTTGTTCTTGTCAGAAGCGTCGTGACCCACTGCCAAGCCAAGATAATTTTCATGGGAGTATAATTCATGGGTGGTTTCCCGTTGCCTTCCCTTGGTCCACAGATTGATATTGGACCTTTGATCACAGCAGTGTATTCGACTCGACTAGGACTCGAACCGCGGTCTACCGCTTTCCAGTCGGCCGGTGTATGCTTTACGCTACACTGCTGGTCAAATATAATGATGTTATAAATTAACTAAGATAAATAAATATAAATCATCAGAATATCGATCCTGAGAGGGAATACCCCCTAATATTTATCATTGTTCCCAAAAAACTAAAACGGTAACTTAACGTTTTTATTTCATTTTTGAATAGTTTATATTTATCACAACTAAATTAAAACCTCAGTATAGTATTTTTGATAGCCGTTGCTATGGTGACGTACCTGACTGCAAAATTTATGCACTGGAGGGTGTTACCCCAGACCCTCGGTTTGAAGTAATTTGTTTAAATCAGAAATCTAAAATTTTCAAAAAATAGTAACTCCTTCCCAGATGTCCCGAAATGTTAATTAATTTTTACTAACTATAAATTGTATTGACCAGGGAGGCTGGGGAGTATGAAATGCCCCCCAAGGGTACTCGATCATTCTCAAGAAGATTAAAATGGTAACTTAAGGTTTTTATTTAATTTTTAAAAATTAAAATTTCTACGCCCCCTTCCTAGGCACTAGAGGGTGTTCCACCCCCAGACCCCCCGGTTTGGATAGTTTATTTAAGGCGTGGAATACCCTCCAATGTCCTAGCATTGGGAGGCAGAACATAAAATGTTTAAAAATTAAGTAGAAGTTGAAAGTTACCGTTTTAGCTTTCTTGGGAACGATGGATTAACCTGGGGTATTCTAAAACCCCAGACCCAATGAACTGGTAAAACCGGGGGTTTGGAGGTGTGGAACACCTTCCAGTGCCTCAGTATAGAATGGCGAAATATTAAATTTTAAAAAAGTAAGTGGAAACCCCCCAGACCCCCCGGTTTGAGTAATTTGTTTAAATCAAACATCTAAAATTTTCAAAAAATAGTAACTTCTACGCAGATGTCTTGAAAACCTTAATTAATTTTTAATAACTATAAATTGTATTGACCAGAGAGACTGGGGAGTATGAAATAACCCCCAGGGGTACTCGATCATTCTCAAGAAAACTAAAATGGTAACTTAAAGTTTTTATTTAATTTTTAAAAATTTAAATTTCTACGTCCCCCTGCCGAGGCACTGGAGGGTGTTCCACACCCCCCAGACCCCCCGGTTTGGATAGTTTATTTAAGGCGTGGAATACCCTCCAATTACCTACCATTGGGAGGTAGAACAGTAAATGTTTAAAAATTAAGTAAAAGTTGTAAGTTACCTCTTTATTAACCTGGCGTACTCCAAAACCCCCAGACCCAATAAACTGAAGTCAAACCGGTGGTCTTGTGAACACCCTCCAGTGCTCAATATAGAATGGCAGAACATTCAAATGTTTTAAAAATTAAGTGGAAACTTTAAGTTTTCTTGGAAATGATGTAATATTCTGAGGGGCACTTCATACCATCTTTAATTCACATGCAATAAAGATATCTAAACTCTATCGAGGTCAGAGGTGTAGACTTTCAGAGCCCTATCATCGGAAATAATCACATTAAATGTTTAAAAATTAACTTCCGTTTAGTTTCTTGAAAGTAACATGTTGGGAATTTTTATACCTAGAGCAATGACTTGGTTAAAGGAGTTAAACACCTGCATAAAGTTCATGATCAAAAATATTCTAAAACTATCAATTTTACTGCTAATAAATTAATTGTATATCCAGTGTTTGCTAAATTATCAAATAACTTAGAAATTTTAATTTAAATAGAATATATTGTTAACATTGTTTTAACTAATTTTGAAATATCGAGCTTTAATTCAATTTTCAAATAAACACGCAAAATAACTCCTTGTTGCTGTTTTGGTAGTAAAATTTTTAAAAAACATTAAATTTGGAAAAGGAAAGATTCGGCCTTCATAGGAACAAAATCACCATACTCTCAAATAATAAACAAGCAGGTGTTATCTAGAAAACAGGTTTTTAACCTGGCCATGCTTTTGGAAAGCTAAAACTGCATATTCGGAAATCCAAAAATCACGATAAATCTGAAAAGGAAGGTATACGGCGCATGTGTGTTGCTTATTGCAACATAATATGTAATTATGCCAGATTTCTTCACCTCCAGTTATCTAACTTGATTTAATTTTTTTTTCAATATAATATATTGCTGTGATTTGTTTTTCTAATTGATTAAATTCAGAAGCTTTAACACAGATTGACAAATAAATTTTCCTATCTGCTTTTCTAAATTAAAATCCGTTATGTTATTTTATAAAATTTTATAAAAAAATACAAATTTTATAAATAAAAATTTATAAAATTTTATAAAATCGAAAAATTCGATTATTTAAACTTATTTGGTTATTTTTATCTATGCTATTTTAGTGAGCAAAGGGCATACTCTCCCTATTTACAGCACCATAATTAGGATTTTTGGTACATGGGGGATCAATGGAGAATTTTGTGGAATAAGGCTCACTTATCTTCTTAATATCACTTATATTTTATCTAATTTATATCTACGCGGGCGGTTCGATAATTCGGTGACTTTTTGAATAAAAACGTTTTATTTTTCTACATAATGGCCATTTAGCTCGATACACTTAGTCCAGCGGTTTTCCAATTTTTTATCTTTTCCAAATAATACGATTTCTCGAAGCCCTCAAAATAGACGTTTGTTTCAGTGATGACCTTTTCATTTGACCCAAATCTCTTACCGCCGAGCCATTTCTTCAGATTCGGAAACCGGAAATAATCGCCGGGGGCTAAATCTGGAGATTATGTTGGACGAGAAAGCAATTTGTAGCCCAATTCATGAAATTTTGCCATGGCGATGACACACCTGTGCACCTATGCATTGTCTTGGTGAAAGAGCACTTTTTCTTTGCCAAATGCGGTTGTTCTTGCTTCAAAACGATGTCGAATCTGTGCCGAATCAACAGCTCCAATAATATTTTCCGATGATCGTTTATCCTTATCAAGATAATGCATAGTAAAAAACTGTCGCCATAACCTTGTTAGCCTTCTTTGGTGCACGTTAACCCGGAGAAGTCCACTGCTTTGGCTGTTTCTTGGTCTTCGAACTTGTTCGAATTGCGGTTGAACATCGCCAAATACTTGTTTCTACTTTCAATGGCTGTCAAATACAAATTAAATGGCGCAGCTTACTCAAAATTTAACAGTGGTCTATTGACAGATGGTAGTTTACAGGAGCAGTGTTGAGTATGAAGTTACAACGCGAGAAATTCAAAAAGTCACTGATTTATCAAACCGCCGCGCCCTATCGTAATTCGAACTATAATGGAATGAATAAATTTTGGAACGAAAAAAGCACTTCTTTGAAGTTGAATAAAAACGCGCCGAGTGTTACACATAAATCAACGCTCACATAAAAACAAAATTACCAACATCGTCAAATTACTGAGGATTATTAGTTGTCGTGTTTTTCATTTGTTGGTTGATTTCCGCTTCCCGTCTACCCCGTCTTGCAATTTCATCAATTATTGACGATATTACGGCTCCTAGCAAATCACAATAATTACTTTGGGCGTTAAAATTAAATAAAAGTTTTCCTACTGAGCAAATTTCTTTCGTGGAATTCAGCATCGGTCATAACTCCACTTTTCTGTTGTTGTGGACTTGCTTGTAAATCAAATTGATAAGCTGCCATAACTTGCTGCTACAAAAGACAACTTGGTAATAATACAACCGTAAACTACCAAAAAACAACTTACATCCAAGATTTTATACATAATCTCGTATTGTTCGGCAACCCGCAATGCTTCTTGCAAGTGTGCAATATCTCCATCCTCAATTCCCCTCTCCGGTGATTGCTTTAACTGGTTCATTTTATCCGGGGGTATTTGGTGAGCAGCTTCCAAAGGACTCTCCATCATTCCAGATCCCATACCGGAGGCATTTTCAACGTTTTGGTTCATTTGAGATGACGAAACCTGGTGGTTTCCCTAAAAAAAACCGCACTTTTATTATACTTTATTACCATACAAGCTCCGAAATTTTGTACCTGCATACACAATCTTGGTTGCAATCCACCTGCAGCATTCCAACCGATCATATTGGCGTCCATATCAGATGGACTACTGGACAACTGAATATTTTGACCAATTTGATCGCCATTCATAGGAATGGTGTTAGTTTGCAACATTACACTTTGGTGCTGTTGTGTAGATCCTTGAGAAATTGGATTTGCAACTGACAACTGAGGTACACCATCCACATTGCAAGCAAGCGATTGGGCGGCACCCCCCTATCAAGCATTTTTGCAAAACTATTTTAAAACTAAAAAAAAACTTACTAATCCTAGTCTTTGCAAGACAAATACAGTCTGGTCGTTCGGAATGAAACCTTGAAATGCTTGTTCTTCAACTACATAAAGAAGAATTAATACTTTAATATCACAAGTGTTTGGATTCGGTACGTTTGTAAAATAAAAACCTCCAGCCTGAAAACAATTAATAATATAAAAGAAGTTAAAATTTTGAAGACGGAAACATACAAATCCAGAGCTCATAACTTTCGTTAGAGATTCTAGGGCTTCACAATTTTGTGGATGAAATAAAACCGATTTAGAATTTTTCAGATATGCTTCCATGTTTTCTATCAAATGTTTTGGCATTAATTCCATGATCAATTTCTGAGGCCAGTTTCGGTTAGCTTCACAATCTTTATTATTGGTCGATATTTGACAAGGCACGTGACGGGTAATCGTTTCGGAATCGCTTACATTTTCTGTCCATTCCAGCAAACCAGACCATATTGTGTGGCGTTCACAAATATTCGACATGGGTTGAGATCTCTAATAAATTATAAAAAATTTAGTAAGCCACCCTGATGGTATCAAGTTATGCACCAATTAAATAATTTTGAAACGGCGTTTGTTAGAACTATACAATTTTAATGTGATATTTAGCACTAATCAGTTGATATCATATTTTTTTTTGACATTTTTTGATTTTATTTGACTTCAAACTCAGGGGTTACAACTTTTTACTCCGATAGTAGTTTATTCTTCAATATTTTCCACAAATTTTCTAAGGACGACAGGTCCGGATTCTCTGGTGGCCAATCCAGAAGAGAAATTTTATTATCGCAAAACCATTGCACCCTTACTTTTGAACGCTGACATGGTGAAAATAAAAATTAAAAAATTTATTTTAATAATTTTCAAAACCCTCATTTTATCATTACCTACCAGAATAGTAGGTATTGGTTCCTTTTAAAAAGCGCACGTTTGTGTGTTGGAAATGAGGGTGACCATTTTGACAATTATTAAAATAAATTTTATTAAATTTTTATTTTACCCTTTACTGGTTCTATGATAGAACAAAAGATGAAAAAACAGAATAATGACAAAACAGAACAATGACAAACAGAACAATGAGCAAAACAGAACATTGACAAAAGAGAACACTGACAAAATGAGAAAAACGGGATGAAGTTTTGTCAATTGATCGCACGAGTTTTGGATCGGTTCCATGATAGAACAGAACATGAAAAACAGGACATGAAAAAACAAAACATGAAAAACAGAACAATGACAAAACAGAACAATGACAAAACTGTACAGTTAAAAAACGGAACAGGAGAAAATAACAATGACAAAACAATACAATGAAAAAACGGAACAGGAAAACAACAATGACAAAACAGAACAATGAATAAACGGAACAAGGAAAACAGAACAATGAAAAAACAGAACATTGACATAAGTGAACACTAAAAAATGAGAACATATTTGAATTTCAGATGTTCCATGATAGAACAGAACATGAAAAACAGAACAATGACAAAACAAAACAATGACAAAACAGAACAATATCAAAACAGTACAATAAAAAACGAAACAGGAAAAAATAGAACAATGAAAAAACAGAACATTGACAAAAAAAACAACCGAAAAATGAGAAAAACAGGATGAAGTTTATCAATTGTTCGCACAAGTTTTGATTAGTTCCATGATAGAACAGAACATGAAAAAACAGAACAATGACAAAACAGAACAATGACAAAACAGTACAATGAAAAAACAAAACAGGAAAAAAATAGAACATTGACAAAATAAAACACCGAAAAAATGAGAAAAACTGGATGAAGTTTTGTCAATTGTTCGCACGAGTTTTGATTAGTTCCATGATAGAACAGAACATGAAAAAATAGAACAATGACAAAACAGAACAATGACAAAACAGTACAATGAAAAAAAGAACAATGACAAAACAGAACAATGACAAAACAGAACAATGATAAAACAGAACAATGACAAAACAGTATAATGAAAATACAAAACAGGAAAAAAATAGAACAATGAAAAAACAGAACATTGACAAAAAAAACACCAAAAAAATTAGAAAAAATGTCACTCACGAATTTTTCACAGAAAATTCATTTTTTTCTCTTCATTACACGGTAAAATTTTCAACTTGACCCATTTGGTGGAACATGGTAAAAATATAAAATCGATTTTTTTCATATTTTCTTTGAATATTATTCACTTGATTTACTTGTAAAATACTACTTTTTTTATTCAAGAATTCAAGATATAGAATACCCTCCAGGATACTCCATCGTTTTTAATGAAACTAAAATGGTACCTTAAAGTTTTTACTTAATTTTTAAATATTTAATATTCTACGTTTGCCTGTCTAGGCACTGGAGGGTGTTCCACACCCCCCAGACCCCCCGGTTTACGCAGTGCAGATTTATCAGAAGCGAATTAAAGATTTTAACATATTATCTAAAGTTTTTCAAAATTAGCAACCAGCAGATATGCTGAAATCTTCAATTCCATTTTAATAAAAACGAACTGTCTAAACCGGGGGTCTGGGGGGTGTGGAACACCCTCCAGTGCCTTAGGAGCAGTAATACCCCCAAGATATCTCATTATTCCCAAGAAAAGTTAAACGTCATCACAAAGATTTTATTTAATTTGTATACATTTAATTTTCTGTTTTCCACTGTCAAAGCACTGGAAGGTGTTTCACTCTTTCCCCAAACTCCGTCTAGGCAGTGCCGTTTTATCAAAAGTAAATTGAAAATTTCAAAGTAATATTTGAAGCATTTCAATATTATCAACGGCCAAGCAGATATGCTGAATGAATTTACCATTTCTTATATAATATAAGCTAGGATAAATAAATATAATACAGAATATCGATCCTGAGGGAGAAATACCTCCTAGAATTTATCATCGTTCCCAAAAACTAAATCGGTAACTTAATGCTTTTATTTCATTTTTGAATAGTTTATATTTATCACAACTAAATTAAAAACTACAGTATATTTTTGCTTAGCCGTTGCTATAGTGACGTATCTGCACTCCAAAATTTATGCACTGAAGGGTGTTCCACATCCCCAGACCCCCCGGTTTGGGTAATTTGTTTAATTCAAAAATCTAAAATTTTCAAAAAATAGTAACGTCTACGCAGATGTCCTGAAAACCTTAATTAATTTTTAATAACTATAAATAATTGTATTGACCAGAGAGACTGGGGAGTATGGAATACCCCGGGGTACTCGATCATTCTCAAGAAAATTAAAATGGTAACTTCAAGTTTTTATTTAATTTTTAAAAATTTAAATTTCTACGTCCCCTGCCGAGACTTCTATCACCAATTCAGAGGTTTCCTATGGTTACGGGGACACCCTGTTTGTATAAGAAGTTCCATGAAAGAACAATACAAAAGCTTTTGTAGAGAATTTTGTATCCTTTAATTTTTATAATAATAATAATAAAAAACAATTATTAACAAAAAACTGTTTTTTGGTTCCTTCAAGCAAGGCGACAGAAGGGGAAAAACTTATTCTTACTTTTGTACTGATCCAACTAATACTATAAAATCACCACCTGGCCTTATCACTTGCGTGCCTAAGAGGGTGCAAGTGCCAAAAAAAATACGAATCTCTTGTGCGCTAACACTTGTTTGGTTCAATAATTGAATATTCAAATCAGTTATAATCAATTTATTTGCTAATAATACTTAAACTTGTTTTATATTGATTTTATTGACATGAACTGCCTTCATTCCAACGTAATACAATACGTACATACCCAACTATTTGATGTCTACCAGTGACTAATCATTTCGTTGTATACATGATACATGAGTAACCCAAAACATTACAATAATAATATTATTTACAGTATTCGTGCACCTGAAGATTTCAAAATTAAAAGCGTTCTCGTTCCTTTCGGCAATTAGCAATTAGAAAAATTATTTATAGAACATTGATTTCCATACTTACACTAACGATCATACATACTAAAGAGTTACCAAAACTTGTAATCAAGTTTTGGCAAAAACGTTACCAATAAACGTTACCTATGTGGGTAACCTGGAGGTAATATAAAATCACTGCTAATTAATTTTATTTTTCTGCTTACTTTTTTCTTAATTCATAGCACAATGATTACAATCATAGGTAATTTACCTGATACAAAATGCAATACGACGTTGTGTGGTCTGCAAAAGTTCTGAAGCTACTGTCCAAGAACGAAAAATTATAGTATAGTCGTCCACTACCGTCCATAAGTTTAATTGTACCCAGAGAAAAAATTAATTGTTTAAAAATATAATGTAATTTAAATGGTTGTGAAAATTTATTTACATAATTATGTTAATGTACTGCCATAATAACAAAAGCTTTAGGTGAGTTTTTTTGGGGTAAATCAAATTTTATATTTTCGCAAACCGAGAAATTTTGCGACAATTAAAAATTGTGTGTATCAAATAAGTAAAAGAAAAGAAAAACAAGACAACTTTAAAATCGTAGACAGTGAAAGACCAAGTATTAGAACAGAAGCACAAAATCGGTTTTTAAAGTAATATCTTGACGAAATTGACGTTGTACAGCTCCAAATATTGCAGCAAAATTAAATGTTGCTCATAGCAGTAAAATTGGTGTTGCAACAGTGAGCAACGTCGTTTAAATAAATAATGCTGGACGAAAAGGCCGAATTGTTATTGCAAAAGAAACACAGCTTTCGTTAAAAAATAAACAGAAGAGACTGATTTAACCAAAAAGTCACGGTAATTGAACTAATTGGAAAAAAGTCTTTAAAGGTTATGATAAAAATTGTACCTGAAAATGAACCTGAAAAGTGGTCGGATTTCATCTGTCTTTAAAAAAACATTTAATAACTAACACACATGCGGAATTATATGAACGTAAAAGAATTTGTGTCGATATCATAATTTCATACCATAAAATAAATCATTTCGTTTTCTTAAGCCACGAGAATGTATACCACAGCCTAAACAATGCCTCACTTTATTGTAAACAATACAAATTTCAAAATTTAGATATTAGGTCTGAGAAAAAGTTCGAGGCGTGTTTTAGTAAAATTCAACTGATTTTCTTATAGTGTGAAAATGAATTTATTAAAACCAAATGTGCTGGATTATCTACAATGTTTTGCCATTTTCGGGTAGAGCCATGGTTCTATCGATGAAGAACTTGTGTTGGTTCTGGTTGAAAAACTAAATCAAGTGGTTTTCACATGCTTCACGGAGGGAAATTTTTTTCTAACAGTAAGAAAATTACTTTCTTGATTTCACTAAATGCGGGATTTACTGATAGATATTAATAAAAAGTAGAAATTTAGATTTAAATTAAGTTCTTATTTCTAAATTCGAGAAAAATCTAATTTGTTGATATTAAGAATACAAATTTTAAACCAAGAAAAAGAACATTTTCTAGTTTCGATTCAACAATTCTTAACTATTGCTTCGAAACTCGGTAACAACAAAGTTGTTACGTTTAATTTTGTATCGCAGTATAAAGTTTTATTTTGTAATCTTTTTTTTAAACATTAGCCATGAAAAAATACGGTTGATAAAGGTCGGTAAAACATTTCTAATATTTAGAAATAAAGAGTTTGTTTTGACGAAATCGTAAGCGAACTGTTCGATTGTGTCAATACGATGTTACTTACCTGTGGTTGGTTGGACGAACCTCCTCCTTTCCTCGAGTAAGAGAACAAACAGGTTAAGGGTAGGAGGATAAACACTGATAAGCACTATGATGATGTGGTTTCATAATTATTCAGCGAATTGGTCACAAAAAAACTTTAAATAACCGAGTGATTATTTTGGGAAAACAAGTTACACACTCGGTTGGTCTTTACCACATTAGTGGCGGATAGTTTCAAGTCTTGGTGCGCTACAATGTATGCCAGCGTTTCCAGAAATGTTGAACTTGGGAATCCAATAGCTTATATCTGTTCAATCTGCAGGTGCGGGTATCCAATAGATCTTCTGTAAGTAAGGAAGATAACTGTGCACCACATACGAAAAAATTCGGAGTCAAAACCTTCGGAACATTCGGATCATTTTCAAACCTCCATAAAGATCTAGGGTTGAGTAAAGCTTCAATTTACAAGAGTTTGGTATTGAATTCTTCAGACATCAATATACGAGTTCCTATAGCATTGATACTCGTAGTTTTAATGCCTTTTATGTTGGTTTCAAAAATTTATTCTAATAAATAAGGAGCGGCTAACAAATTAAGTTTACATTCTGTTCTTTGCTGATTTAATTCACACAAAAAATAATAGGACTTAAAAATGAGTGAATTTAGTGTAAAAAATTTTAGAATATAATAATTATGTATAAGCCAATAATTTTCCCCAAATCTTAAAAAAATCGAGTTTTTTCGGTGCCAGGTGTGATTCGATGTGCACCAAGAGATCTCTGAACAAAAACCAAAGTTTTTTAAATCTATTTTTTTGCGAAAAATCCGAATTCATTGGTTCCAGTTGTCTCAGAACGGTACAATTTGTTTTAAATGCAATTGTTTAAACAAATTCAAAAATGTACAAGTTTTGGTTCAAACTATTTTTTCTAATAATTTGAGTCATTTCAAAAAGAAAAGGTTTTGTGTAAATTTTTCGTTAAATGTTTCTAAAAAAAGTTATGAATTTTTGAAGTTGGTAAAAAATAACATTTTTTTTAGAAGAATTTTACGAAAACACACAAGAGATCTTTTTTTTAAATGAGCTAAATTATTAGTATGCCAAAATATTGTACACTTCAATATTTCAAAATTTTGAGGAAGTATTAAAATTTGATAATAATTATGTATACCTAATTTTAACCACATGTTACTCCTGCTTAAATCGCGTTATTGGGTTTCTGCAGTTGTGATTTTTAAAGCTTGAAATGTGTACTTTAAGATGATTTAAAGGGATTTATCTTAAAAAGTAAATTAACTCTTTTTATTTTACAAAATGAAAAAAAATTATTTACTTCAAAATTCATGAAATTTGAGTTATAATAAACGTTAATAACTTTAAATGGTGAAAGTTTTTAGCACAAAAATATAAAGCGGTGACCAAGAATCGGAGGGGGGATTATTCATTCCCCCCAGTATAATTTATATCATCGTTCTCAAGAAAACCAAAGCGCTATAATAAACTCTACTCATAATCTGCAAACATTGAATGTTTTACCATTCAGCAGTGAGGCACTGGAGGGTGTTCCACACCCCAGACCCCCCGGTTTGTGCAGTTCATTTTTTATTAGTGATAAATTGAAGATATCAGCATAATGGATCTAGAAAAAATCTTTAGAAATACTAATTAATTCTGACTTTACCACACTTGTCACACTTAAGTAACTAATATTCCAATTAGCCCAAATTATAAACCAAAGTTGTCGAGACCGGGGGGTCTGGGGGGTGTGGAGCACCCCCCAGGAACACTCAAACTGTGATAGATAAATTTGCAAACTTATGGTTATCAGTATTAAGCGATAATGGTAAAAGTTTTTAGCACAAAAAATATAAAGCAGTGACCAAAAATCGGGGGTGGAGAGGGGATTATTAATTCCCCCCAGTATAATTTATGTCATCGTTCTCAAGAAAATCAAAGCGCTATAATAAACTCTACTCATAATCTGTAAACATTGAATGTTTTACCTTTCAGCAGTGAGGCACTGGAGGGTGTTCCACACCCCCCAGACCCCCCGGTTTGTGCAGTTTATTTTTTATTAGTAATAAATTGAAGACATCAGCATAACCGATCTAGAAAAAATCTCTAGAAATACTAACTAATCCTAACTTTAACAAGTCACACTCAAGTAACTAATATTCCAATTAGCCCAAATTATAAACCAAAGTTGTCGAGACCGGGGGTCTGGGGGGTGTGGAGCACCCCCCAGGAACACTCAAACTGTGATAGATAAATTTGCAAACTTATGGTTATCAGTATTAAGCGATAATGGTAAGAGTTTTTAGAACAAAAATATAAAGCAGTGACCTAGAATCGAGGGGGGGATTATGACTTCTCCCCAGTATAATATGTCATCGTTCTCAAAAACCAAAGCGCTATAATAAACCCTACTCATAATCTGTAAACATTGCATGTTTTACCTTTTAGCAGTGAGCCACTGGAGGGTGTTCCACATCCCCAGACCCCAGTTTGTGCAGTTCATTTTTATTAGTAATAAATTGAAGATATCAGCATAACGGATCTAGAAAACATCTTTAGAAATACTAACTTTAACAAGTCACGCTCAAGTAATTATTATTCCAATTAGCCCAAATTATAAACCAAAGTTGTCCAGACCGGGGGTAGGGGGTGTGGAGCACCTCCAGGAATATTCAAACTGTGATAGATAAATTTGCAAACTTATAGTTATCAGTATTAAACGATAATGGTGAAAGTTTTAGCACAAAAATATAAAGCAGACACCAAAAATCGGAGGGGAATTATTAATTCCTCTAGTATAATTTATGTCATCGTTCTCAAGAAAATCAAAGCGCTATAATAAACTCTACTCATAATCTGTAAACATTGAATGTTTTACCTTTCAGCAGTGAGGCACTGGAGGGTGTTCCACACCCCCCAGACTCCCCGGTTTGTGCAGTTCATTTTTTATTAGTAATAAGTTAAAGATATTAGCATAACGGATCTAAAAAAATCTTTAGAAATACTAATTAATCCTAACTTTAACAAGTCACACTTAAGTAACTAATATTCCAATTGGCCCAAATTATAAACCAAAGTTGTCGAGACCGGGGGGTCTGGGGGGTGTGGAACACCCTCCAGGGCCTTACTGCTAAAAGGTAAAACATTCAATGTGTACAGATTATGAGTAGGGTTTATTATAGCGCTTTGGTTTTCTTGAGAACGATGAAATATTATACTGGGGAATTAATAATCAAATAAATAAAAAAAAAACAAATTGGCAGGAGCTGGATGCGATTCCAGTACCCTTTCCATATGTTTTTGTTTTTTTGCAATCTTACGCAATTCCATTAACAACATACCAAATTTATGTTAATTTTTATGCAGTTCATGAGTAATATATAATTATTCAAATTCAATTTTCTCAAAATTGGCAAATAGGCGTGCCCTTATACTTGCACCTGTTGAAGTCCAATACAGTGAAAATGAATCAATTCAGTGAGTGGAAGTTACCGGTCTCCCCTTGTCAGAATGGAACAATTGTTTTAACAAATACAAAAATGTACAAATTTTGGTTCGAATTTTTTTTTTCTAGTAATTTGGTTCGTTTAAGAAGAAACAAAAAGATTAATTTGTCGTTAAATGGTTCTAAAAAAAGTTGTGAATTTTTGAAGTTGGTAAAAAAATTTTGAAATTTCAAAAGTTCATAATTTTTTTTAAAAGCATTTTACGAAAAATAACAAGAGACCTTTTCTTCTTAAAATGAGTCAAATTATAAAAAAAAAATAGTTTGAACCAAAATCTGTAAATTATTGTATTTGTTTAAACAATTGCATTTTAAACAAATTTTACTTCTCTGAGACAATTATTGACATTATTCTTATCACCTTTCTCTCGATTCTTAGCTTCTCTTCTTCTCATTTTGTCAAGTTCATCACTTCTGATGCGTATGTTAGCACCGGTCTAATAAAGGTCTTGTATATTCTCACTTTTATTCCTAAAGACACTCTTGCTTTTAAGCATCTTCTTGTTTGCATATACCGCCTTCCATCCAGTCCGTATTTTCTCTTTTATTTCTTCGGTTCGGTCGTTTGTATTGCTTATCTGTATTCCCAAATACTTGAACTTTTGTACCTCTTCAAACACTAGCCTGTCTCCTTTGCCCCCCCCCCTATCTCATTTCTTGCACTGCCGCTATTTCAATTTTATATCCTTTTAGCTCTCTTTCGCAGCTTGCAGTACCACTTTGATTTGTTTGGGATAACGACATACACTGGCAATTAAAATTTTCCAGCTCCAAATAGGAGTTTAAGATTTATTAAAAAATGAAAACGCGAAAAAATTAAATCATTCTTCTTCCGGACTATCACTAACCGATACTAATGCAACTTGAAAAACAAATTCAAAAATCACCTCATTACCAGTAATAAAAGAACAAATTCAAAGCATCAGTGCAACTACATCAAATTTAAA